>PVHT021183543.1:20293833-20305120 GCA_004024745.2 Catagonus wagneri | reverse complement strand
TGTCTTTTTCAAGGAAAGTTTTGTCTGGATATATGCCCAAGAGTGGTATTGCTGGGTCATACGATAGTTCTGTGTAGTTTTTTAAGGTACCTCCATACTGTTTTCCATAGTACCAATTTACATTCCCACCATCAGTGCAGGAGGGTTCCCTTTTCTCCACAGCCTCTCCAGCATTTGTTATTTGTGGACTTACTAATTATGGCCATTCAGACTGGTGTGAGGTGGTACATCATAGTAGTTTTGATTTGCATTCCTCTAATAATTAGTGATGTTGAGCATTTTTTCATGTGCTTGTTGGCCATCTGTATATCTTCTTTGGAGAAATGTCTGTTCAGGTCTTTTGCCCATTTTTCAGTGGGTTGTTTGTTGGCATTTTTGCTGTTGAGTTGTATAAGTTGTTTGTATATTTCAGAGGTTAAGTTTTAATTTGCATTTCTGTAATAATCAGTGATGTTGAACATTTTTTCATGTGCTTGTTGGCCGTCTTTTTTTTTTTTGGTCAGTCTTGCCAAAGGTTCCATTTTGTTGATCCTTTCAAAGAACCAAGTTTTGGATGTTTTTCTATTCCATTAATTTCTTACTTTACTTTTTGTTTTTTTTTTTTAAGGGCTTGCACCTGAGGCATATGGAAATTCCCAGGCTAGGGACTGAATTGGTGCTACAGCTGCCGGCCTATGCCACAGCCCCAGCAATGCCAGATCTGAGCTGTGTCTGTGACCCACACCATAGCACACAGCACACTGGATCCTTAATCCATTGATCAAGGTTAGGGATTGAACCCGAATCCTCATGGATACTATATCAGGTTCATAATCCGCTGAGCCACAGTGGGAACTCCTAGTTTTTGAGAGTTTAAGTTGATTTTTTTTTGTGTGTGTGTGCTGTTCCCACAGCATGTGGATTTTCCTAGGCCAGGGACTGAACCTGCACCACTGCAGTGACCTGAACCTCCCTGCAGTGACATTGCTGGAACCTTAACCCACTGTACCACAAGGGAACTCTCTAGGTTACTTTTTTAAGGTACCATGTAGCCCAAATGAAACTTCTTCAGGCTTGACTGACCTGTGAGCCGTCAGGTGCTCCTGATATAGTATCTCTGGAGAAGTATATGGAGCTTCAGAGAGGGCCTAACTCAGAAACAGTAGGGGAGGCAAGTGGTCAGCAGTGTATGCTTTACCAACAGGGACCAGGGCAAAGACTTGACTCATAGTGCTGGGCAGCCTGAGTTCTGCCTGCCCCCCATTATTACTGGGCAGGCAGGCAGTGGGATGGGCCTGAGATTTGTGTGAAGATGGGCCTGAGATGGGGGGACAGTATAGCAGGTAGTTAGGTGACACATGGAGAGCCAGAGCTCCCTGGGCTGCTGAGATTTTACCTCATACAGAGCTGTAGGAGACAGCTACCCATCTCACAGTCTTTGGAGAGCTTACAGAGTACCTCTGTTCCTGTTAATGACTGAGATTCTAAGCAGAGATTTGATTCCATGAAAGCAATAAGGTTTAAAGCAGATCCCATAGGTAAATATGGAGGTAGATATTGAAGAGCTCTATGCAGTGCCTGGGTTTGCTGGGTACTTTTTGTGGCCTATAGTTTCCTCATCTATAAACAAGGAAAATCAATTTCTACCCACCCTACTGTGTAAGGCTCATTTCAAATAAGTGCTATGTAAAACCGTTAGATACTGTCGATATGTAAGGGACGATTGATGTTAGTAATTATGGTCCTAGAGACTTGGGATAAGGTCTGAGAAAGTCCAGGAGCAGTAGCAGTGCATCATCCTTCAAGGTGTAGGGGATACATTTCTGACCAAAGTGGACTTTGTAGCTTAGTGTAAGGCAGGAGGTTCATTGTCTGCCAGTGTAATCACCGGAAGACTCTTGGAGTTTTCTGTGGAGAAAATATGAGGGAGTCCACCAGAGCAGCTCATATTAGAAGTAGCTTTCCCTGCTCCTTCTCCATTCAGGAATTTGGCACACATTTTATTGCTTTGGTTCCAGAGACAGCTGGCTTTCCTGATGGTTGCTGTCACAGGGAAAGCAATAAGGCCCAGCTCACTTGAGGGGAAGAAATGGGGTGCAAAAGGTTCTGGGCCCCATCAGGCCCTGTGTTCTCCTCCTCCCCCAGTTTTCGTTAAAACAGAAAAGGATCTTTCTGTCCCACTGGATCAGCAAGCCTGACAGAAGATGGACTGACAGGTCCTGTAAGTCAGATCAATTAGAGGGCAGTTATAAGGACCTTGGCTGTGGCAGAGAGTAAGGGTTCTGAGCGTAAGAATAAGGCCAAGAAATCAAACACCCAAAATAGGTAACCATAAATCAGGAAACTAATGTCCATTAGCAGCTGTGATGCCAGAATCCTGAGATGAGTAGGGCAGGAATAAAGGGGACCTGAGATCTAGTGAGGCAGATGCAGGAAGAAAATCAGAAAGCAAAAAACCTAAAACTATACTACAAAAGATCACATTAACACCAAAGCAGAAATTGCTTTTTAGAACTGTACCTGCACCATTTGGAAGTTCCTAGACTAGGGGTCGAATGGGAGTTATAGCTGCCATTGGAGCCTTAACCCACTGAGTGAGGCCAGGGATCTAACCCACGTCCTCATGGATGCTAGTCAGGTTTGTTTACACTGAGCCACAACGGGAACGCCAGAAATTGCTTCTTTTGAATCATCTGTCATTTTGTATTACCTGAATCTCTACTGTTCTCCGCTCCCCTCATCTCCCTCCCCTCCCCTCTCCTCCTTATTTCCCCAGTTAGCAGAGTATGTCAAGAGTAACTGTGCTAAGTGCATAGGGCAAGAAATGAAAGTTATCTTCAGTATAATTGATCTTTAGGAAGATTAACTGCGTCTTTCCCACTGTTGTATATGTTTTTGAAAACCTTAGGCCATGTGCTGCTAGGGAAAGAGGAAGCTTTGAAGCCAGAGGTTTAAATCCTTTTGATCTGACATTTGTTTCCTATATTACTAACCTCTTAGAGCTATAGTTTCTTCATCTGCAAAATGGGAACGGTAATGCCTATACGGTTATTGTGATGCAGATAGGAGATAATGGGAAAATACCTGGCCTGGATTGGTGTGTTCAGTGTTAGATTGTAGTAGAATGTGAGTATTGTGATCCAGGCTCTTAAGCCTATTCTACTAAATAACTCAGCCTTGGGAAAGCATTAAATATCTCTGGGCCTCAGTTTTCCTCAGCTCCAAAAAGAGGGAATGAGGTAGAAAGTTGATCTATAATGATGTGTCTCTTCCAGTTCTGTGCCTCTGAAGGCACTTGGTCTATGGTTCAAAGGAAAAAAAGAGTCAGGAGGAAAGAAAGAGCCATTATGTACAAGGAAAAGTGTCTAGTAGGAGTTTGCTGCAGGGGCAGTGATCTGCCTGTCACCCAGTATTTGGAAAAGAAATATCAAAGAGAAGATCAGAATGGTCTGGAAGCTTGGAGACTGATGTAATGAGTATGAAAGAGACTCTAAGGCATAGGACCCAGTTTCTTCCCCATTACCCACTTTCCTGGTATTCCCAGCAAGCTATTTCTCTTTTCAGCCCTCATATCCCCATCTGTAAAACGAATTTGGTGATGTATTCTCCAAGGGTCTCTTTAGGGTTTCCTAAAATTTCATTATCCTGTTTCTTCTGGCTCTCAAATTGGTTTGTACCTCAGCTTTTATCATTGATGTTGAGGATTTAATTTATAGGAGAAAGCTTCTTTAACTGTCGAAGCTTTTTCTAGCACTAGAGTATGTTTTTTTTTTTTTTTTTTTTGTCTTTTTGCCTTTTCTAGGGCCGCACCTGCAGCATGTGGAGGTTCCCAGGCTAGGGGTCTAATCAGAGCTGTAGCCCCCAGCCTACGCCAGAACCACAGCAACGCAGGATCCGAGCTACATCTGCAACCTACACCACAGCTCACGGCAACATCAGATCGTTAACCCACTGAGCGAGGCCAGGGATCGAACCCGCAACCTCATGGTTCCTAGTCCGATTCATTAACCACTGAGCCATGATGGGAACTCCTAGAGTATGTATTTAGAATGCTCTTGAAACCATAGTTTCAGGCCACTAAAAGTCATAAAATTTTCAAGTCCAGTAATGCCTTGGCCCACTTGACCTGACCCCCTCATTTATCACTAAGAGATGCTGCAACAGAGTAGAAGGACTACTGGCTTTGACGGCACATCTTGAATTCAGATTCCTGCCAGTATTATCTTAATCTTTCTGAGCCATAGTATCATCATCTGAAAATGAGTGATAATAGAGTAGGCACATAAAGAATTATTATTTGGAGGAGAAAGAAAAAAAAAAATGAGGACTGAAAGATGCCGTTACCTGCTCAGAATCAAGCTAGACCAGAGTCTAGGTCTTTTGTGTCTCAGTCCAGGGCTTGCCTTTCTGGTGCCAAGGTCAGCTGTACCCGTATGTATGTAGTAGTGAAGACTGGAACTGAAAGCATGTCAGCTTTCTTAACGTCTCCGCCAACAGTCTTTTCAGTTCCCCTGTGGTGTATGTCAGTAACACAGCACGTTCTTGTTTTAGAAACAAGCACTTCATAAGCACTCCTGTTTGATTTGCTTTGGCTGGTACAGGATCCAGATGCTCTTAGAATAGCACAACAGACTCTCCAAATCAGCCCATTCCCATTCTGAGCCACTCACAGCTCTGATCTGCTGCTGGCTGAGGTTTGTGCCCTAGTCTTCCCTACCTGTCGTGTGAATCACATTCAGTCATCTTTGGCTCTTTGTCCTTTCATCTTGATAGAAGTCACATTTATTGGGTACCTACTATGTGCCAGGTACTGTGGATAGGTTAATTTGATATCTCCCTTAATCTTTATAATTCATTAAGTTATTAATAGCTGCTGAGGGAAAAGCTGAGGCTCAGTGAACTAAATGATTTTTACCAGAAGCCATTTACCTAGTCTGTGAAAGAACTAGGGTTTGAACTCAGAGGTACTCCTGCCCCCATAGACCCCATATACTTTGTATAGTAATCTCTTTCCTGAGTATCATACTACTTCTGGCCTCTATCCTTCTAGGAGGGTAGAGTGTTCAGGAATGGCCAGGAAGGAGTGTTCAGTGGCTTTGGTATAATGGAAATCTCTCCCATGCCTTCAGTACATTTTCTTCTGCCCTGCCTTGCCTCAAACCAACTTCTCCAGGATCCAGTTGTGTGGCCCAGAGGTCTAAGCACTAAGCCAGAGTCCAGGTTTTCGTCTTCAACATGGAGTCTAGCAAAAAGTGTACTTGACATTTTCAAAGTTGAATGAGGGAAATACTCCAAACAATGAGCCCCTTCCTTATTTGTATGCCTAGCTCTGAAATGGAGGGAAGGAAGAGAGTGGGGCTATACATCTCAAGTGTGATGCGCCACCCTCAGGGACTTGGCAGGAGAGGAGATATACACAAGTAAAAGATTTCCGAATAAGATTGCTCTAATATGTCTTCAAATCTGTTACCACTTTTCAGTTTACAAGGCATCTTACTTGTAGAGATCTTAGTATGAAGAAACTGAAGGCATCTGCCTTTATGTGGCAGAGTCAGGGGCTAGAGTCCAAATGCTCAGTCTTGATAAAGTCAGTGAGTCTAAGGCCTCCCTGAAAGTGTTTTGTCTCTGATCTTGGGTCCTACTCAGTCTTCATTTGCAAAAGGGGCAGGCCACTAGTCTGCCCTTTTCTGAGCCCCGGTCAGTTGTCCCCTTTCTTACCCCTTCCTACTCAACTGCTAGGGCCTTCTTAGTAATGGTAATGTTTTTAAGCATAGGGTAAGAGGAGATATTTTTGGCTCTGTGTTTTCCCTAAGATCATTTGCCATAAAATAATGGAATTTTAGGATGTCAGAGTGGCAAGGGACCTTAACTAACAGTTATCAGTTTCATGGAGGAGCCCTTTATTTAAACATATAATTCAATATCTAAAACAGAGCTGCTTTGTTTGATGTGGCATTGAGGGGCCCAGAGTCTACCAGTCCATTCTACCAGTCCTGCCCTCATCAAAGATAGCCTCTGAGGCATCTGCCTTAAACCAGCAGGATTGCCAGGAACACAGTTCCTGAAACAACACTGACCAAGGTCAATTTCCTCATTTTGTAATTGTAAAATTGAGGCCCAGCAAGGGGCAGGAAGTAGTAGGCCCAAGGTCACACAGTAAATTAGTGGCAGGTCTCCTGACTCTCAGCCTGGTACACTTTCTGCTACACTGAGCTTTATGTCATTTCATAAGTGACCACTTGTTCCACTTTACTAACATCCTGTGCCTAGGTGTCAGGCTTCTTTTGCCTCCTGGCATCTGGTTCCTGTGAGGTAGGCAGGCTTGAGGAGTGTATACTATGTGAAAGCACAATTCTCATACATGTGGTGAGCATTGTCTGGTTTTGTTTAACTCGTTAATGTGGAAACTAGCTGAAAGAGAAGAGCTGAGAAAATAGATTTATGTTAGTGAAAAAAGATTGCTGAAATTAGATCCCAAATTAATTAACGTCCTAATGAAAATGTAATGTTTCATATTTTCTACTAAAAAAAGTACATCTTCCAGTTTTCTATACATTAACCTCTAACTTTACAGAGTTTTAAAATATTTGAAGTCTGTTTGTGAACAGTAAATGAAATAAAATTCCATTCTCCCAAGAGCATCAGATAACTCAGATGCAAACTAAAAAAAAAATGTCCTAATGTGACTTTAAAAGGTCATACAGTCATCTTTTTGCCTCACTTTCACTTTTTGCGTAGTTTTCGTTAACAAAGCACTGCTGAAAATGCTCAGAGCCTCTGATACTAAAGCTGGCTAAAGCTGTCCTAACCTCGAAAGGCATCTTTCTACCTCGTGTCACAGACCCAGCTTCTTGGCTGAAGCTACTGTTAAGCAGCCATCAGCGTGACCTTGAGCTGTCTCCTGTAACCCTGTTCACTGGCTTGGAGTTTGGCCTTTGCTAATCCTAGACTTGCTTCTTCCCCTTTACTTGGTCATGGAGGCTTTTTCTTTGCTTCTGGTTATCCTCGGGGCCATCTTGGATGCAAAGAGGTTACAGAGTTCTACCTGGAGGAAGTTTGTTTTGAGCAGAGTTTTACTCCGGTAAAGTAGGCAACTGCTTTTGTTACCTGGTTTTGTCTCAGAACTGTTTTGCCCATCTTCTTCCCCCTCCTACCACCTGAGGCCAGATCTTAATCTCTCACTCATTTTAATTGTCAGCTAACTTGTCTCCCCACATCCAGTATTTGCCTCTGAAATATAACCTTTTTCTCTCCATAGGTTTTAAGATACAGATCTTATTCCTTTCACTTTATTGCTCTTAAAACTTCTGGAATAAATCCAGTCTCCTTAGCCTGACATTCAAGGTTCTGTAAATACTGTTTCTCCCCTTTCTTTCCAGCTTTCTATCTAATCCCATAGGAATTCATATTAGAGGGTAGAAATACTAGAGAAACCAACTTTTGGACAATATAAAGCAAGAACTACCAGATTAAGTCTGCCAGTGAAGGTTAGAAAGTGTAATTAGTTGTGGTGCCATGTTAATATCCAATATGATAAACATTTGTACATTCAGCCATTCAACAAATGCTTGACACTATTTTATGGCTGGGATATGGTAGTCAACAAAGACTGTCTTCATAAACTTGTTTTAGTGGGAGAGACAGAAAATGAGTAAATCATTAAGAAAGATATGAGCATGTTTGTAGAGAAATTAGAAGGCAGACAGGGTGGTTGGAACAGTACACAGGAGAAAGAAGCAGGAAATGAGGTTGGAGAAGGGACAGCTGAGGCCAGAATATACAGGGCCCACGTAGCAAGTTAGTACAAGGCCAGGATTGGTACCATCCTGATTCAGCCTCCCTTCCATTGCTCCCCTGCTTTCTTCTGGCTTTTAGCCAAGATTAACTTGAATCCCATTTAATTCCTTTATTTTTTCTCTCCCACACTCAGCTTTCTCTCCCTAGCCCTCTGCCCAGGGCTCCTGTCACACCGTTTTTCTGTTTCATTTCAATCTTCTTTGCCTAATCATAGCATTAGCATTTCCCAGACTCAGATTTGCACACATGGTCTGGTAATAAGAGTGATTCCTGGGAAATCGGAGTTCCTTGGACATCTTCTGGTTTGATCCCCTGGTATTAGCCCAGAGAAGACAAGTGACTTGCCCAAGGCCATTTATCTAATTAGTGGCAGAACTTGATTTCCTTTGCCTCCCAGTCTCTGGCTTTTCGTTTTCTGTAAGCTACCACCCTTTAGTGTCCAGCAAAAGGGAGTCAAGTTGTGACCCACATAGCTGGCAAGAGCAGCTAGCATTCAGTGGCCCTCTGCCATCTGCCCTTAAGCTTTTTAATTTGGTCTTTGTCATGTGAGTATACTGATTTATTCTGGCCAATGTCTTTGAACTATCACCCTTTGCAAAGACAGTATGTTGCTAAATTCTGCACCCTAGTTCATGCTACTCCACCACCACCTCCCCTTTCTTCCCCACTTCTGCTCTTAACCTCTAGCCTTGTCATTGAAACCCAGCCTCAGTCTTACCTAAAGAGAAGTAGCATAGAAAACAGTGCTTCGAGTTGTGTATATCTGGGTTTGAATCCCAGCTTTGGCACATACTAGAACAAAGTAATCTTTGATAATTTACTTGACCTCTGAGAACAGTTTTCTCTTCTATAAAATGAGAATGTTAATACCTGCTTGATGAAATCATTGGAAAGATTATTTAAAGTATTATATATGGGAATTCGCATTGTGGCTCAGTGGGTTAAGGATCCGATGTTTTCTCCGTGAGGAAGTGGATTAGACCCGTAGCCTCACTCAGTGGGTTAAGGATCCAGTGTTGCCTCCAGCTGTGGTGTAGGTTGCAGATGCAGCTCAGTTCTGGTGTTGCAGTGGCTGTAGTGTAGGTTGCAGCTGCAGCTCTGATTAGATCCCTAGCCTGGAAACTTCCATATGCCACAGGTGTTGCCATAAAAAGAAAACCGAAAGTATTATATGTGTATACCTCAGCATTGTGTAAAGACAAGCTTAGTTGTTCTTCCTCAAAGGCCTATCCCGAATGTCCTCTCCCTTTTTCCTCCTTATCCAATAGTCAGTACTTCTTAGATGGGTTTCTGTGTGCCAGACACTGTGCTAAAGTGCCTTTAAAAAGTACTTATTACCAGAGTTACCGTTGTGACGCAGTAGAAACAAATCTGACTAGGAACCATGATGTTGTGGGTTTGATCCCTGGCCTCACTCAGTGGGTTAAGGATCCAGCGTTGATGTGAGCTGTGGTGTAGGTCGCAGATGTGACTTGGATCTGGCGTTGCTGTGACTGTGCCATAGGCTGGCAGCTGTAGCTCCAATTTGACCCCAGCCTGGGAACCTCCATATGCCACAAGTACGGCCCTAATAAGCAAAAAAAAAAAAAAAGCACTTATTACCAATATGAATCTCTAGTTGTCTTAAAATAAAAATTTATAAATTTTTTATAATTTTTTTTCCATTATAGCTGGTTTGCAGTGTTCTGTCAATTTCCTGCTGTACAGCAAGGTGACCCAGTCACACATACACATATACGTTCCTTTTTCTAACATTATCATGCTCCATCGTAAGTGACTAGATATAGTTCCCAGTGCTATATACAGCAGGATCTCATTGCTTATCCATCAAAAGTTATAAACATTTTTAGACCACTAATCTCGTTTTTTCTGTATGTATTATTCTTGCTCGGTATAGTGAGATGCCATGTTAGGATTTAGTATTTTCCTGTTGTTTCAGTTGTTGCTATTTTCTAGCTGTGTAAATTTGGATAAACCTTTTGACCTCACTCAGTGTTGTTCCTACCAGAGCCCTAAAATTCCATCCCGTAACCATTTGGAAACCTGACTTGCTTACCCTCTCGCTTTGGAAAACGCACCTCTATTGATGACATTGCAGTGGCAACTTGGCTGGCACTGTGTCACTTAGAGAGGACAGTATGGAAGGCAAAAGAACTGGGTGCCTGGGAACTATTAGGTCAAGTATTGATACCTCTCCATAAATCAAATGATTTCTAGGCTAGGAATCTGGAGGTAGTGTTGATGGTGACTCTACTTGGATTATGTTCTGGGGATAAATGGGATTGCCAGCTTTATTGCTTGGAAAACCAGCAATGCACAGGCACTCTTATTTGGACTGGGGCAAAAGAGCATATATTTATGGCACTGTCCATCATGACGGTGGCTGCCGTCTCTGTCTTTCAGGATATCAGTTGCTGGTCCTTTCAGCCCCTGGGTAGGGTTGCTGTGGTTTGATAAAAAGAGCCCAATCTCTGGAATTGCATAGATGTGAGTTCAAATCCCTGCGTGCCAGCTACTGATTATGTTCCTTAGCTAGCTCCTCAACTAGCTCCTTAGTTCCTTGAAATTCTTACTTAACCTCTCAGATCCTCAGTTCGTTTGCCTGTAAAATAGTGCTGATGATATCTACTTTGGGGGCTGTTGTTTGGATTCAAAATACCTCACAATTCAAATAGGTGTCACGCAATACCTGATACTTTGTTGGGTGAATGGCAGGTTGATCTGATGCTATTAGCTCTTTGAAGACTGGTGTCCTTGGGAGCTGGCATTCAAATCAGGGCTGCTTTGATTCTCTGACTACCTCCCAGAAATACCCTAGACCCCCTCCTTTCCTTCTTCATGTTTAGGCCCCAGAAATATTGGGCAGTCTCTATCATCAGGTGACATATCTGAGTGAGCAAGATTGTTACTAGCAGACATACAGGGCCAGGGCAGGTAACTCAGGCAGCAGCTGATGAACAAAAGGCTTCTCCCTGTTCCCAATAAATTGGTCCTCGGGGAGCCAGCTTTGAAATTCTAATTGACACAGGAAGGAAAAGATTCATTAGGCTCTGGACTCATTAAAATGCTCTGCTGCTTACCTACGATTTATACTTGGCACTTTGTCAGGAGGAATTAAGTAAACCAACGGGCTGGGAGGCTGCTGACAGCATAGTTCAGTGTGCCTGCTGCTTTTCATGGCCAATGATGTTGGGCCTCCCTTACATACTCTGGAGCATACAGTGGCTTCAGAAGTTCCTCACCCTTAAGACTTAGCATGAATCTGAAGCCTCATATATTATCAGTGCTGAAAGGACCTTTTGTGATCATTTATAGACAATAACTTATTTATGGTTGGTCCAAAGAACCCGGGCTTGCCTGAGATCACTGAGCACAGCAGTAGTGGACCTAGTATTAGAAATGATCAGGGAGTTCCCGTCGTGGCTCAATGGTTAACGAATCCGACTAGGAACCATGAGGTTGCGGGTTCAATCCCTGGCCTTGCTCAGTGGGTTAACGATCCGGCATTGCC
>PVHT021183543.1:20274739-20290530 GCA_004024745.2 Catagonus wagneri | reverse complement strand
GTGTTTGTGGCCTACACCACAGCTCATGGCAACGCCAGATTGTTAACCCACTGAGCAAGGCCAGGGATTGAACCCGCAACCTCATGGTTCCTAGTTGGATTTGTTAACTGCTGCGCCACAGTGGGAACTCCCTCTGGGGACTTCGTCTGATACTAGACCTCCAGGCTGGGGAGCCTGACATGGGGCTCAGAACTCTCAGTCCTTTGCGAGAACCTCCGCAATATAATTATCTTTCAGTTTGTGGGTCACCCACCTGGCTGGTATGGGATTTGATTATATTGGAAAAGCACCCTTCCTTCTGTCTTGTGGCATCTTTGTCTTTGGATATAGAATATATATTTGAGTAGGTTCAGTGTATTTTCTCAGTGATTGTTCAGCATTTAGTTGTGATTTTGGTGTTTTCATGGAAAAAGGTGAGCTCAAGTCCTTCTACTCTGGTATCTTGTCAGGGTATCCTTACTATAATCTTATGATTTAGGAAATTTTCCACCAATTTACAGATGAGGGAACTAAGGTTTAGAGAGGTTAAATATTGTTTATGGTTTTATAGCTTTTGATTAACAAAACTAGGGTTATAAATCCAGATCCTGTGTTCTCTTTTGCAGTATAGTGGATCCGAACAAACCTTGAAAGTAAAAAGATGGCAACCTTTCTGCTTCTACTTGAGTGCAGTTTCCCTCTCCCTTCACCAGATATGCAAAGAATGGCTTCAGTATGGAAATAACAGACTTAAATTGGTTGGGGAGAAAGGAAAGGAGCTTATTTCAAGTCTTTCTCAGTCTGGACTTTGAAATTTTAAGACCATGTGTCCCAGTGCTCTGTCAGCTCCCGCTGTTCCCTCTCATGACATTTACAGAGTGCTGTCTGAAGTATTATGTCATTGGCTACATAGCAGCTTGTAGTGTAGACAGAGCTTGCTTTATAGGTGGGTAAATAGGTCTACAGAAATTAAGTAATTTGCTCAGAGTCACTGAATTATTCATGCCAGAATGAAGACTGGAATTCAGGGCTCCTGACATTGTAAACAGAAGCTCTTAAGTCATAGAAGAAGGATCTTTTGATTCACTCAGTTCATACAATTCTTATTTTTTAATGATTTTTATTTTTTGCCATTATAGTTGGTTTATAGTGTTCTGTCAATTTCCTACTGTTCGGCAAAGTGACCCAGTCTCTCTCTCTCTCTCCCTCCCTCTCTCTCTCTCTCTCTCTCTCTCTCTCACACACACACACACACACACACACTCACACTCTTTTTCTCACATTATCCTCAATCATATTCCATCACAAGTGACTAGATATAGTTCCCTGTGCTATACTGCAGTTTCTCATTGCTTATCCACTCCAAATGCGAGAGTTTGCATTTATTAACCCCAGACTCCTAGCCCATCCACTCTCTCCCCCTCCTCCTTGGCAACCACAAGTCTGTTCTCCAAGTCTATGAGTTTCTCTGCTGTGGAAAGGTTCATTTGTGCTGTAGATTCCAGATATAAGTGATATCATATGGTATTTGTCTTTTTCTTTCTGACTGACTTCACTTAGTAAGAGAGTCTCTAGTTCTATCCTTGTTGCTGCAAATGGCATTATTTTGTTCTTTTTTATGGCTGAGTAGTGTTCCATTGTGTATATATACCACGTCTTTTTAATCTAGTCTTCTGTCGATGGACGTATAGGTTGTTTCCATGTCTTGGCTATTGTGAATAGTGCTGCAATGAACATACGGATGCATTTATCTTTTTCAAGGAAAGTTTTGTCCACATATATTCCCAAGCGTGAGGTTGCATATAATTCTTAAATATAGCCCATGAGCCAGAGACTTTGCTTAGCAAGAAAACCTCTGCTTAGGCTCTAACCATCTTGATGCAGTGCCTTCCTCTAAAAGCAGGGACTTTTATTATTTACTTCTCTGTCCATGGCCAGGGCTTGGTTCCAAAGATGCTTTGTTGTTGTTTTTGGCCTTACTCTGCCAGAAGCTTAAGGGAGCAGATGGCCACAGCGGTGCGGATCATAAGGATGTGATCCCAGGCAGAGCTAGAGGATGAGTAGAGAGTCCTGTACCTATTGCTGTTTCTATGCCCAAGTGCCAGCCAAGGTATTTTTCATTCCAGAACAAATTGAAGCTGGCCAATCCTGCCCCGTCCTCCCTGCTAACACAATATGCTTGATCTTCTGGATAGATTTTATACAATAGCTTCTTTGGTCTTCTAAAATGACCCTTTGGACCTATTTCCCAGGCATGTTCCACAGATTGAATCTCACACCCAAAGATAATCTGACATCTCCTTTACCTATAGACCCCCCAACAGACTCCCACCCTCACTGTTGTTTTTACTCCTGACTCCTCAAGCAGGTTGGCTACTTAGTGTGACTCTGACAGATAGCCTAAAGAATAATCAATACTGAGAAAATTGACATGTTTTCAGTTCACCCTAATTCCTAACTGGAAAATTCTAAGGAACACTGCTTTGGGAAGTGGCTGGAATAATGACAGCTGACTTCCATGATTCAAAGCCTACAAGAACCTCAAGTACCTCAGAAAAAAATCATGAAAGAAGTTATTAACATTTGTTCACAATATTTCAAATACCCATTAAATTCATATCTTTATACATTATAGAGCCACCTCATACCTATTATTGTCTTTGAGTCTTAGAGCAACTCTTTGAGGGAAGCTGTGTAAGGTTTACTCTTCCCACTTGATGGTTGAGACCAGGGAAGTTTAGGGAAGAAGGTTAGTGGTTATCTGATAACCGTGGTGGCTAGCCCCAAACACAACCAAGATATGGAGACAAATAGTCCTGGGTTTGAAATCTGGTGCTTATGACATTTAAGCTGCATGACTTTGGGCAAGTTACTCAGCCTCTTCAAGCCTCAGTTTTCTTCTTTGTAATTGGAGGACAACAGTATTTAATTCTCATGAATGTCTAAGGTTAAATGATATTATGTATGGAAAATTCCAGCTCAGTTATAGAACAGGTATTAGGAACTCAGTAACTGTAAGTTTCCACCTTAAGTTCTTATATTCTGAGTCTTTGAAAATTAGTACTCTCACTACAATAAAATGAACTACATGTAATAAATTTCTGTAAACCAGAGTTATCATTTAAGTTCCTCACTGGGTTAAGAGAACTGGATTAGTGGGAAGCAAAAGTGCTCTAGGCACTGGTTAAGTAATTCTGATACGAATCACAGTGGGTTAGATCTGACAGAGACCCTAGAGATCTGTTCTCGTGTGTCTTCCCTCAGAAGGAAATGTTAGTAATCTAGGGAAAGTTGGACCAAATAATTCAAGGTACATTTCTTTAACTGTTGATGTCTCAGAGCCTTAACATGCTCAGGGAGGGTGGGAAGAAGAGGATGGAGTGTGACAAGTTTCCAATTTTTATTTGATATTGAAGCCCCCTTTTGAGGAACTCTTACTAACATTTGAGGAACACTGGCTTTTCATGGAAGACTTCCCGCAACACTGATCTGGTTCACTTCCTCTGTTTTCTGGATGAGGCAGTTAAGGTCTGTAATTAAGTTTACAGAGCCAGTCCACTGAAGAACCAAGTCTAAAGTTCAGGGTGCCTGACTCCCTCTTGGGCCATGCCACTATTGGCACTCCATCGTTCTTTCTCTTCTAGCCAGCAAATCATAAAATTACAGACAATTCTGCAAACCACTAATCAGAATTGTTAGAGCATCAAGTTTTCTGTTTTGATGTGTTTGTGCCAGTAAGCAGGAAAATGAGGAAACAACAGGCTTAATGGCCACCAAATGTTTCTAAACAGTTGAAAGACCAGAGGTCAGGTAATTTTAGCTCAGAGTCTGGAAAGATGCCTCCTACCTACAAAGTTTAAAGTCTGTTCTTGTTTTAAGAAGTTTCTGCTGCATCCAGAGGGCTCATCCAAGAGGCCCATAGTGCAGTTCCCACTGATGAACACTCAGACATCAATGACTATGGGAGAGATCCTAAGAAGGGTTTAAAGAGAATGTGTCAAACTTCTGCTCTTTCATCCCCATCTCCATCACGGAATTCAGTAGTTAGGAATGTGCTACTTGATTCCTATCCAGACCCTGGCAGAGGGAGTTGTCCTTGGCATTTATGTGGTAGGGGCACAAATCTGGGGAATTCCCAGGTGGTCTAGTGGTTAGGATTTGTTGTTTTCACCGCTGCAGCCCAGATTCAATCAGTGGTCTGGGAACTGAGATTGCACATCAAGTTGCTGCATGCAATGGCCAAAAAGATTTTTTTAATTAAACAAACAAACAAACAAAAAAACCCACCTTTGATACTCAGAACAATCTTATGATGTAGAGGTTATCTTCCGTGTGTCATATGAGGACACTAAGGCTAAGAGAAGGGGTAGTGACTTGTCCAGGGTCTGACAACAAATTAGTGATGTGTTCACTGTTGTATTACAGGTGCCTAGTGAGTGCAAAACTAGTGGATCATCAAAAAAAAATTGGGGGGGGGGATCTTTTTAGGGCCGCATCCGCGGCACGTGGAGGTTTCCAGGCTAGGGGTCGATTCAGAGCTCTAGTCTCTGGCCTACACCACAGCCACATCAACGCAGGACTCAAGCTGGGTCTGCGACCACAGCTCACGGCAACGTTAGATCCTTAACCCACTGAGTGAGGCCAGAGGTCGAACCTGTGTCCTCGTGGATGCTAGTCAGATTTGTTCCCGTGGAGCCAAGACAGGGACTCCCTCAAATATTTATTAATTAAAAAATTAGTACATTCTCAGGGCTGAACTTCAGTCTTCAAACTAGTGGTCTGTTGTTAAGCCAGCATGATGGGATCTAGTGTTTGGGCTTATCTCAGGGTCACCAGATAATTGAGAGGGTGAACTGGGTCTCCTTTGTTTTGCTGAGTTTTGAAAAGGATGGCAATTTTTAGCCTTTGTTGCTCTCTGCTTGGTGAGGACCTTGTACATTTTCCCCACCTAGAAAGCCTAGGTTCAACAGTTTCTGGGCTACAGATTCAATCTCTTGAGTCTCTGCTCCCTGTAGTCTACTGAACAAAGACAGCACTTGATCTGTCTCTCCTTTGTTTTCTCTCTCATCACTTTTTTGGCTGTCCTTCTGCCCTACTGGTGGATGAGAAAGTTGGTTTTATCTTATGAACACCAAATATATAGCCACTTTTACAGAGCTGCCATGTAAGGAATACTGGGAATCCATTGACTCAAAGGGTGTCCACCTAGGATTTTCTAACCTGCTAGTTAGCCGAAATTCACTGAGCATCTACCAGTTTCCAGGGCAGTGCTGGAGGCTGGGATTGCAAAGATTAATAAAAGAGTCTGCACTTTCTAGGAGTTCAGAGTCTAATGGAGAGAGACAGATGTGTAGATACAAAAGTCCGGTGGATGTTACTGCAACAGAGGTCTGTAGAGAATATCAGGGTCCAGAGGAGGGAGTGACTCTTCTGCCCATGGGATGGGAAACAAAGTCTTTCCTAAAGAGTTTTCATTAAGGACCTGATATTAATGGCGTTGTGCTCAGAAAACTTCTGGCTGCAGCTTCCATTACCAAATCAGAAATTGGTTCTGGTCCAACTTTACTGATGAAGCAGTCTCTCTTAACCTTACTCAGTGTTAAGAGTGTGGTATTTGGACCCATCTATTAAACGGGGCCAATAGTAGTAATAATTTTATTTAGAAAATTCCTGAATGCTTACCTAGCTGATAAATCAGTTATCTCATTGATTTCTCCCAGCCTTATGGAGAGGGTACTATAATATTATTCTCATTTTACAAATGGGAAAACTAAGGCACAGAGGAGTTAAGTCATTTACCCAGAATCATACAGCTGATAAGTGGTAGAGTTGGGTTTTGAACCTGGTTAGTCTGACTCGAGTCATTGTCCTAAAAGAGTCTCATAAAGGGCCACTGTGACCTTGATATAATTCTCATCTCAAAGAGTTGTTGTAAGAATGGGAAGTGAAATACTTAGCAATGCATCTGCCATGTAATAAACAATAAATCATAATGATCATTTATTATATTATAGAAGTCTTTCCTGAAGGCTAGAGTGGATTGGACTCCTGCAAAGATGTCTTCTTTCTGTCTCCCAAGTTTCCTGGCTTCATTATCTGTACTGCCAGCTTTTTTTTTCTTAAAAAGCATAGATGAGGAAGGGGGTGGGGACAGTGGTACATGGAATTCACTTCAGCAGATAATCTCTGAGCCAGGGTCTATCCTGAAAGGGGGGGGGGGAAGGATGCCAATATTAAATAGGTTGTGGTGCAATTCACAATCTAAGAGAGGAGATGACATAGAAACGGATCATTTTTAATACAGTCTCTAAGATGGATCAGCACATCAGACCCCATTGCCCATAGTTAGCAGGGCAAGAATGACTTGCTATTATATTAATTGTTGAGATAATCATCCTGTTAATATCCTTGTCACCATTAAAGCAGATGTTATTAATGTAGAAATTAGTAGTACTTTAGAGAAGGTCAGCAGCTACTCAAAGGAAACTTTTAACATGCTCAATTGGAAAAACCTATTTCATTTTTATGGGGAGGAGGTGTTGGGCACTTCTAAACTGCCAGGAGGGATGAGGGTGTCATTGGCTTGAGGAATGTACTATGAGGAAGGATTTATGTCTCTCAGGCCTCCTTGCTGGCCACCCAGTGTGCTCCTTAGTTATCACATACTTTATAGTTTCTTGTACTCAGGCACTTTTTTGTTTGTTTGTTTTAAATTTGGCAGAATGAGCAAGAAGAGGGTAGTAGCTGTCTGAGGCAGGACATCTGCCAAGACAGGCAGTGACTGAGCATCTGCTGAGAGTGGCAGGCACTATGCCAGGGCAGCAAAGGTTTTGTGAGCATCTGAATTATTGCATGAGGTACCGCCGGTTAGTTGATCCATGAGTATTATTGGAACCCCTGCCATGTGTCTAGCTATATACTGGGTGATGTGAAAAATACTCTCAAAGTTCTGCGCTGCTTGGCAAGAGAAGATTTAACATAGAGACAAAAGGAGTTGACACAGAAAGGATGCCCTGATCAGAGGTTGACTTGTGCGGTTCAGACTTTCAACACTTGTAGGGACTTTTGGGTGCCTTCTTACTGAGCACTGTCCTGCATATGACATAGGAATGGATCATGGCTCCCGTGAAGTCCAGGCTCTTCAGCCCACAAGGCCCTTTCTTTTTTTTCCTTTTTTCCCTTTTTTTAGGGCCTCACCCGCGGCATGTGGAGGTTCCCAGGGTAGGGGTCGAATCACAGCTGCCGGCCTCATCTGTGACCTACACCACAGCTCATGGCAACGCCGAATCCTTAACCCACTGAGTGAGGCCAGGGATGGAACCCACAACCTCATGGTTCTTAGTCGGATTTGTTTCTACTGTGCCACGACAGGAACTCCCCACAAGGGCCTTTATGATCTATCCTCTTCTGGGTTCTCTGCTATTATCTCTTGCAGCATCCAGTCTTATACTCTAAACTCCAGCCAAACCACAATGGATATTATTATTCTCTGGCTAGAAGAATATTCTCAGCCTGGAAGCACTGTCCAGCCTCCACAACTTTGCTCATGCTATTTCCTCTTTCCTAAATATTCTGTCTCATCTGTGTGAAGACTGCTTTTCATCCCAGTGGACAAGGTCATAACTTTTTTTTTTTAAGATCATACTTTCTTGATGACTTCTCTTCTCTGATTCCCTCCTCTTCTCTCCTATCCCTTTGGTAAGTGACATGGCCTCTTGAGTCCCCATGTGTTCCTGTCATAGTCGTTATCAAAATGAAACATAGGTTCTGGTTTTCCTGAGAATCCCCACCACTGGACTGTGTAGACTGTGAATTCTTCCAGCACAGGGATTGTATTTTGTTCTATACTTTGTACGTGTCTGGCAGAAACAGGTGCTTAATAAATGACTTTTTTGATAAATAACAACTACGTTTTCAGTATGTCATTCCTCTGCCTAAGAACCTGCAGTAACTTCTTTGTGGCATTCAAAACTCTGTGGACTCAAAAATTAATATGACAATCATGGTAGACTGTTATCTTCATGTATACATGAAAACAATACTGAGGATTTGCTTTTCCCCTACCTATTACCCCCTCGCACTCCTGGTGAGGTTGCCATGAAAGTAGCATTCATTGGTGATAGCAGTGTAAATTGGTATAGCAGCTTTGGAAAACAGGCAGTATATCTTAAGAGCCATAAAAATGTTTATATATTTTGACATAGTTCCATTCCTTATACCCTAAGGAAATAATCCAATATATAGAATGACCTTTCCCGCGGGTGCTATTCTAAATAAAATATTGAGAAATTGGATAAAGCCTAAATGACCACCTAAACTGTGACCAGTCTAAACAATGATAAATCCACTCATGGAAAAACTGAGTTATTAAAAATAATAATTATTTTTAAATGGTGCTTTTTGAAAACTGTGCAGCCATAATAACAGATATGTTATATATAATGTGTTATAATGTTAACTGAAAAAAACGTATGTTACAGAATTAAATGAATGATCTAACTATATGATCCAAGTATAATGCACAAGAAAAAACATTCGAAAGAAAGATACCAAAATGCTAACAATAGTTATGTCCTGTAGAGGGGTTAGATTTAAGGTAATTTCTAGTAGTAATTTCAAGAAATAAACCCACTAAATATAAACACCCAAATTAATGGCTAAGAATTTTGAAATAATAAAGCAAAACTTTAATTTTGGTTTTAAGCAAAGAGGTCATGTAGTGATCTTGTGACCATTTGGACTATTAATTTGAAGAGTGGTAATATGGATGGAGAGAGAGGGCTACATTCTGAGGACATTTAGGAGGCCAAATCAGCAGGGCTTGGTTCAATTTGTGAATCAGGAAATGATTCGTTATGCAAAAGGAAGAAGTATATGCCTAGGCTCAGGGAATTTAAGGATTTGTCCAAGGTCACATAATAAGTAAGTGGTTGATTGTGGTCTATCTCTGTGCAAAGTTCATGATCTTATTCCTGCAACTGAGATATCTATTAAAGTTTGGGGAAACTTTTTTTTTAAAACCAGCTTCTGCAGTATGGAAACTTGTTAAAAGTAGTTTCTTTTTTGAGGGTAAGTGGGCCAGAAAGGGTTAGTTAATTCTTTCTAAGACAGTGGTAGGGTAAAAGACCATAGATACCACAGCTGATTCTGTCATGACAAGTTGAATAGATTATTTTAGAAGTTCATTAGGTATTAGGTATTGGGCATGTTATACATATTGTTTTGGGGGCTTTTTTTTTGCCAGGTTGTTATGGTTCATTGGATTTTTATTTGATGGTTATGACAGCAGGGCCTCTTGCACTTAGGTATGCAGGTGTGTACCATACCCCATAAAGATGAACATTTTTGTCATTATGACGTTTATCAATGATGCTGCAGCTGTAGGAGTGAGAGAGTTCAGATTGGCAACCTCCAAAAAGGGACAGTGTCTAAGCAGTTCTCCCGAAATGAAAGGGTTTGCTTGAGCAATAAATGCCCCATCCCCATACTGTATTATATAGATTAGTCCAAGAAAAGTTGCTTTTGAATTTGAGTCTGTACTTTAGGAGTCTGATGCTTACACTTCAGGAAGAACCTAGTTCATACCAACTTGTTCATTACGTGACCTTGGACAACTTCTTTTATCTCTCTGCACTAGGGTCTACTGTAAAGTGGGTGTGATTTATAATTTCTCAGAGGATTGTTGGGTATGAATTTGGTAGCTTTAACTAGAGAAGAAGCTTGTAAACCATGTTAAAGGAGTTGGACTTGATTCTTGGCAGTGGAAAGCTGCCCAGGGGTCTTAAACAGGAGAGAGGAACACACTTCCTCAGTGGTTCACTCATGAGGCAGAGCTTAGTAGTAGTTGTGGAATTAGCATTGCTACCAGAGAGACAGAGTGCCTATGACAATGGCGTCATTCTCAGTGGTCCTTAGTTGGGCCAAACATATGGTACTGTGGAATGACTCTTAGAACCCTGAGTTATGTTTAGATCAGCACCCTGGAGAGAGGTCGTCTTTCTTCCCTTCTGTTTGATGTGGGAGAGTAAATATATATATATGCCAGGAGTTCCCTCTGTGGCTCAGCAGTTTACGAACCCAAGTATCCATGAGAACTCAGGTTCAATCCCTGGCTTGCTCAGTGAGTTAAGGAAGGATCTGGCATTCCCGTGAACTGTGGTATAGGTCGCGTGCACAGCTCAGATCCCATGTTCCTGTGACTGTGGTGTAGGCCAGCAGCTACAGCTACAATTCGACCCCTAGCCTGGGAACTTCCATATGCCACAAGTGTGACTCTAAAAAGAAAATAAATGCCAGTGCACGTGCCATTGGTAGGATCAAGCCTTTTTGGAGCTGTGAGAGGTGGCATTCAGTGTTTTCAAAGAGAAAGATTGTTGTAATGAGGAGAATATTGATTCCACATGAAAGGATTTTAATCAGCTGCCCTTAGACCTGAGAGGCGTAGTTCTTGGCTGCAGTGCCAAGTCATGCACCATCTACCACCTGCTTCCAGCCGACTGGCTCACCGCCAGGGTGCCTCTGTCCAGGAAGACACGCATCAGCTATCCATCTCAGAAAATATCCCTTTCCACATTTTTGTAGCACATCTTGGGTAATAGCACACTCCCATATGTTACCTCCTTTGACCCTCACAACAACCTGCACTGCAAGTGGGCAGGGTAGGGATTTTTATCCCTATTTCACAGATGGGGAGCATTGAACCTCGGGGGAGTAAAGTGCCTTCCCAAGTTCACACAGCTAGTAGAAGTGGGGTTCAGAACCTGGGTCTCTAGACAATCAGGAATTCAAAGCTAATAATTCCTGTTTTAACACTAGGGGGGCAAGTCCTGCACTGGAGGGGTTAGACTGCTCTCTCTGTACTCCTCTAATATAGGCTGGAAAATGGGGATGTGTGCACTACCATGGCACAACCTTCTACAGCCTTATTCAGAATAGAGTAGCTGCAGGATGTGGAGGTTCCACTGGAGACATAGAACAGTGAGCAAGTAGACGTTTCTTTCAATTTCGGTCCTTGGAGCACTGTTGCCTAGAAGGGGAGTTCAGCCTGCCTTCTGGGTCTTCAAGGTACGAAGAGACTTTTTTGGAACCTTCGCATAGGGCCCTCTTCCTGCTCCCTTTCTCAAGTTGTATTCTCTGGGGGCTGCTTTACTCATTTCTTTATTCATTCAATACTTAATGAGTGCCTACTCCTGTGATTCCTTTTATGTTCAAGGCACATTTCCAGATAGTAAAATTTCGGCAATATGCTTCAAGAGAGTTTATTGCATCCATAGTGATAGTATTCTTTCCTTGATCCCACCTCAGCTCTAGATTAATATTACAGTAGAATTCACCATTTATAATCACACAAAAAAGTTCTGGCTTCCAACAATAACAATAATAACAGTAGCAGCAGCTAATATTTGCCTATTTTCTAATGTACCAGATATTGTTCCAAACATATTATTTAGATTGTTTTATCCTTTAGCAACCCCAGAGATATGTATCACTACCCCTATTTTGTAGGTGAGATAACTGAAGCACAAAGAACTTAAGACACTTACTGAAGGTCGTGTCACATAGCTAGTTCAGTGGCACAATGAGGCATTTTGGCTGAGGCATTTTGGTTTCAGGGGTTACTCTTGACCATATTACATGGCCTCTGGTGCAGCAGTAAACATTTAGGTTTTTGGCTCCTGCTTGATGGTAGGCCCTTATTCACAGCGGCATGTTGTACCTCTCTCTTTACATAGTGTCATATGACCCACTCAGTTCTGGGTTGTGCTGAAAAGTAGCATCACTTTAGCTCAGTTAGAACAAAAAGAAGTTTTGTACACTGATGAAAATTTAGCCACACACCTAGAAGAGTCAAGGTATGCTATTGTGTCTTGGCCCACTGGTTAAGAGCTACTCATCTGCCCCAGACCAGTCATACTCTTGTGTGTTCAGTGTTGTTCAGGAATGAGTCTGATAGCCATCTTGCTTTCAGGCAATTCCCTAGAAGGAGAGAGAAGACTACTGTGTAAAGAGCCATGGTACAAGATTGAAAATTGAAAATTGAAAAAGGGTTACAATATGTTTCCCCTTCCTGGCTGGTTTTCCCATGTCCTCTAGTGTGGGGAGGAAGGGCCTAGGAGTACTAGTTATTTAATTCTCACCACAACTCTGAGATAAGTTTTGTTATATCATCACCATTTTTCTGAGACTTTGTCGAAAGTCAGACCTATAGTCAGTCTCCCAAGGCAATAGAAATAAAAACAAAAATAAACAAATGGGACCTAATCAAACTGACAAGCTTTGCACAGCAAAGGAAACCGTAAAAAGAAAAAGAAAAGAAAAAACAACCTATGGAATGGAAGAAAATAGTTGAAGATAGTGCAACCAACAAAGGCTTATTAATCTCTAAAATATACAAACAACTCCTACAACTCAACAACAACAAAGGAACAAACAACCCAATAGAAACATGGGCAGAAGACCTAGATAGATATTTTTCCAAAGAAGACACAGATGACCAGTAGGCACATGAAGAAATGCTCAACATCACTAATTATTAGAGAAATGAAAATCAAAACTACAGTGAGGTACCACCTCACACTGGTCAGAATGGCCATCATTCATAAGTCTACTAATAAATGCTGGAGAGAGTGTGGAGAAAAGGGAACCCACACTGTTGGTGGCAATGTAAATTGGTACAACCATTATGTGGAACAATATGGAGGTTCCTCAGAAAACAAAATATAGAACTACCATGTGATCCAGCAATCCCACTCCTGGGCATTTATCTGGACAAAACTATAATTCAAAAAGATACGTGCACTCATATGTCCATTGCAGCACTATTTACTATAGCCAAGACATGGAAAAAACCTAAATGTCCATCAGATGAATGGATACAGAAGATGTGCATATGCACAATGGAGTACTACTCAGCCATAAAAAAGAACAAAATAATGCCATTTGCAGCAACATGGATGGAACCAGAGACTCTCATACTAAGTGAAGTAAGTCAGAAAAACAGGGAGTTCCTGTTGTGGCTTAGTGATAATGAACCCGACTAGTATCCATGAGGACCCAGGTTTGATCCCTGGCCTTGCTCAGTGGTTAAGGATCTGGCAATGCTGCGAGCTGTGGTGTAGGCCGCAGGTGCAGCTTGGATCTGGCATTGCTATGGCTGTGACATAGGCTGCAGCTACAGCTCCGATTCTATCCTTACCTTACTTCCATATGCCACAGGTGTGGCCCTTAAATAAAAAAACAAAGACAAATACCATATGTTAATACTTATATGTGGAATCTAAAATATGGCGCAAATAAACCTATCTATGAAACAGAAGCAGACTCAGACACAGAAAACAGGCTTGTGGTTGCCAGTGGGGAGGGAGGAGGAAATGGGATAGATGGGGAGTTTAGGGTTAGTAGATGTAAACTATTATTACATTCAGAATGGATGAGCAGCAAGGTCCTCCTGTACAACACAGGCAAATATATCCAGTCTCTCTTGGGATAGACCGTGATGGACGATACTATGAAGGGATGTGTGTATATGACTGGATCACTTTGCCCTGTGGCAGTAATTAGCACAACATTGTAAATCAAATATGCTTTAATTTTAAAGAGGGAAATAAAAAGTCAGATGAGCAGTAAGTTTGTAATGGGATTTGAATGGGTGCTGGAACTCAACTATTTTGCCATGTTCTGTGCAAAGAGCGTAGCATGCAGAGGGCTCCCTGTCACTCTACTTTCTCTGTTTCGCTAGAGGTCTAGAGACCTGCTTTCTCATTCCATTACTGACTTAACCTAACTTATTTTGTGACCTTGGGCAAGTCACTTCTTTAAACCTTAATTATCACATTTACTCTCAGTGGTAGGGATTAGGTTTTATTCTTTGGTTCCCAGCATTTAGCTGGACAGGGCTTGTCATATAATGGCTATAGAGTACTGAGGCAATTGATTACACTAGATGATCTCTAAGGGTTCTTTCAGTCCCTCCTTTCTGAATGAACATCATAGGTGTGTTATATCCTCTACCCTCTTGAGCATCATGCCCCCCCCCAACCTGGCAGCATGATTTCCTCATCTCTGTTTGTCTTAGGCCATCTTTGAGATAGCCACATGATTCCTGTGTTTTCACTCATTTGCAAAATGTGTCTAAGATAAACCCACCAGTGGTAACACAAGTATGGGATGGAAGGGGCTGACTCACAAAGTCAGAAACATACGCTTACTCCATTCTTACCCAGTGGGATCTGGGCCTAGGGCAGCTCTGCTGGCAGCCCTGCCAGGCCTGAGTAATGGCTGCAGCCTGGAGCAGGGTTTTCCATGAGCTTCATCGGAGTTTCCAGTAATTGGAACATGGCACCTTCTGACTTGTAATGGATGGCAGAACGAGAGGGATATTTGTCACTGCCTGACTTCCCTGCAGGAAAGAGGCTCATAAGTCACACTGACAAACCCTTTGATGACTTTTAAACTTCATTTACAGAAAAGAATAGCTATAATCAACCAACAGCAAGCAGTGACTAATCTTGCCACATTATCACTGTGAGAAGCCAGCCTCTTAAGGTGTGGGAAGGGGGAGGAATCCATCCCCCAGGTTCACAGCAAGTGCTTATTGGCTGTTGGACTTGAGAGTATGCCCTAGCAAGGCTCCCTGAATTTTTTCCCCAAAACATCAGAAAGTGTTAGAGGGTGACCTCCTGGCAGGTACAGGGCACACTTAGCACAGAGCCATTCTGGGCCAAAATTAAGAGCACTGGCTCTTATATAGAGTGTATAGAGTGATCACAGCTCTGCCATTTCTTGGCTTGTTTAGGACTAAGTGCCAGCCCTTAGTTTCCACACCTGTTAAGTGGACACAGTATATACCATCACCTACCTCATAGCAGAAGGCATGACATAGTGCAGTTCCTGGCACGTAGGAAGTGCTCAGCAAGCATTAGTGATTAATCCTGGAAGGGTCCTTTGTGGTCACATGTTCCAAAACTCGTGGTCATGTGGCACATCAACAAAGTCAGGATTGTTATGCCTATCGTGGGGATTGGGGTTGTGAGGGGATGTCACTGGGAGCAGTCTAGTAAACTGATAAGAGCAAAGGCTTTAGAACCAGACAGGTTTGCTGCCTTTTTGTCCTAATCATGCCACTTCATGTAACTATGGACAAATTTTTTAAGCTCTCTCTGAGCCTTAGTTTCATCTGTGGAGTAAAGATGATACTAGTATCATCTCTTTGGTTGTGATCAGGATTCTGAAAGATTATACCTGTAAAGCTTCCAACGTGGTGCCTGCTGTGAAGGAGCCACACGTTAAATTGTTTTCCCTTTTCTCCCTCAAGGCAAGAATTAGTATGCAACTGTCAAGGGAAGAAGAGAGAGCACAGAAGAAATTCCATTTCAGACTTTTCTTTCCAGCTCTGTCCAGCATACACCTGTAGGAAGAAGGGCAGAATAGGGGGAACAAAGAGGAGACGGGGGCATGTTTTATACATTGTTCCTGCAGTTCCTCCTGCCAGGCATAGTCTCCATGTCACCACCATGAGAATTTTATGGAGCCTTCTGTGATGCACCTGCCTCTTCTCTAATATACTAGACAGCTTTGCTTGGGCTGCTTCTGGGGCAGTGGACTCCACCCAGGGCACATTTACTTTGTGGCCCTCCTGTTGTCCCCTACTGGACTGGGAGAGTTCCTTGAGATCAAGTATCAAACTAGTTGCCAGATGAATGAATGAAGGATTCATTTGTTAATTGGCCCAGTGAGTGTTTGAATGTCTGTAATTACTATTGAATGGGTAGGTAGGTGTTTGGATGACCTCTTTGGTTAAAAACAAAGAGATT
>PVHT021183543.1:20235097-20274639 GCA_004024745.2 Catagonus wagneri | reverse complement strand
TGGTTAACGAATCCGACTAGGAACCATGAGGTTGCGGGTTCGATCCCTGCCCTTGCTCAGTGGGTTAACGATCCGGCGTTGCCGTGAGCTGTGGTGTAGGTTGCAGACGCGGCTCGGATCCTGCGTTGCTGTGGCTGTGGTGCAGGCCAGTGGCCACAGCTCCGATTAGACCCCTAGCCTGGGAACCTCCACATGCCGCAGGTGCGGCCATAAAATGACAAAAGGCCAAAAAAAAAAAACAAAGAGATTGACAATCATTTGTAATTCTCTAACTCAGTACTGGCGATTGTACACCCAAGTTTGTACCTGTCCATCCTTTGTTGCCCTTTACCCCATAGCTACGAGGACTGCCTGGCAGATGCTAAACCTCAGCCTAAGGCCATAGTTGGGATAGGGTTAGAGTACAAGATACAGGGTCTCCCCTTAGGGCTAACAGATGCTCATACCAGCGTTACAGTATAGGACTAGAGACCTCATGGTGTGGCTGGCCTAGAGTTGTTAGTAGTTCAGCAAGGCCTAGAACTCCTCACAGCCAGTGTTCTTTCTTTTCCTGGTCCTATATGGTAGTGATTTGACAAGCATGGGGCGGGGGCACTTTTATGAAGTTGCTAGATTTGGTTCCAGATACTAGTCATGGGAGAGAACACTCATAGGTTCCCTCCCCAACTGCTTTATTCTCAGGTTGAAGCACTGGGAGATGACCTGGGTAAAGAGCATTAGGGTTGGAATGTGGAGGATCTAGACTGCCAGGCTAGATTCATTTGTTTTCATAGGGCATAGGGCATTTGAGTTTCTTATGTAAATATCTACTGGTCCCAGTTACACTGGGCACTTTACACATATCATCTCTAATCCTTGTCCTTAACCCTGGGAGGTTGGTAAAATTCCCATTTTGCAGTTGAAGAGTCAGGCCCAGTAAGGCTGAGGGACATGTCCAAGGTTATATCTCATAAGTGGTAGGGCCTGGATTGGAACTCAGTCCTGATTGCAGAGCCTGTGCTGTTTCTGCTATTCCATGTTATTGGAAAAGTCAAGAAGTAGGTTCCTGGTGAGAGGGCCTACTTAAAAAACAAGTAGAGGACAAGGCCTGTGAGCACTGTTTCCCAGCATCTCCACAGTGCCAGCACAGAGAATACTCAAGAAATGTTTGTTGAATAAATAAAGCGGATAGGAGTTGGGTAATAATAGAAATAGGTAGGAGTTCCCATTGTGGTTCAGTGGTAACAAACCCAACTAGTATCCATGAGGATGTGGGTTTCATCCCTGGCCTCGCTCAGTGGGTTAAGGATCTGGCATTGTCTTGAGCTGTGGTGTAGGGCGCAGACACAGCTTGGATCTGGTGTTGCTGTGGCTGTGGTGTAGGCTGGCAGCTGCAGCTCCCATTTGACCCCTGGCCCAGGAACCTCCATATCCCATGGGTGTGGCCCTTAAAAAAAAAAAAAGAAAATAGGTATAATCGCTTATTCATTTATAGTATGTTACAGATGGAACAGAGAACTTTCATATTGATTAATTTATTTGATTTTTATATCAGATTTGAAAGGTAGAGAAAAGATTATCTCTATTTTCAGAATAAAGATGGCAAGGCTCAGAGAAGTTACATGGCTTGTCTCAGGTAACATGACTAAAAGCAGCGGAGTCAAGCCTCCTAGACTTTTTACACTCGCCCCCATCCCAGGAGCCAGCCCTCGTTGTTCAGCCTGATGGTAGCTGGGGTTTCTCTTGGGAGTGGGAATGGTCAGGAACTGAAGAGCACTCCTTGGGAAATTAGTCCTTTCTGACTAGTAATGATTATTTGGGCAATGCTAATGAGTTGGGGCCTAGCGAGTTTAATGAGATTAATAGACGTTCTGTCATCCCCGGCTGCTTGGTAACCAGGAATCTCTGGACCAAGGAGACCCGGGGTGCCGATCAGTTTAATTGCTTGGCTTTCTCCGAAAATATTCTCCCTATCCCTGTTAGCTGTTTTCTTTCAAAATTGCCCAAATGTGTCCAGTATTGTATAAAGACAGAAGTCTGGCACAGGCTGGTGTGACCATTCATCCCCATGCTGGGGAATAAAACCAGTGGTATAGTGGTATCCTGCAGAACTGACCCAGACAGAGGCTCTAAATAGCACGGGGAGGGGGCGGGGGAGGCATGGGGCATCAGGACTAAAAGCAGCAGCTCCTTTTTGAAGTGAGTATCTCAAGAAGAGATCCACTGCTGAGGAGGTTTCACGGAATTGGAGAAGTGGGTGTTCTGATGATTGAGTGCCGCGGAGGTTAGGCTAAAGACTAGATCCTGATAGACAGGGCTGAGAGGGCATGAGGGTTGGTAAGGCAGAGTCAGAGGCTTAGGACAGCTGAGACAATGGCTTGTAGAGTGTCAAACAGGAAGTCTGGATTCAAGTCTCCTAGCTACCCCCTTCACTAGCTGGGTGATCTTGAGTAAGGCCACTTATCTTTGCTGATCCCTCAGCTTTTTCATCTATAGAATAGGACAGAGAATGTCAGGATCAGGGATATAAACTGGCTTTTTCTGCACTAAGGTCCTGTGCAAATGTGAGGCATGGTAGTGGAAAAGGGAAAGGAGTAAGGACCAAGAAGAGGTGTGACTGGCTCAGGGTGACTCTCTCACCAGGAGAATCAGTACCCAAGGCATCTCTGCATAGGATGGTTTTTGAGTTCCAGTTCTGGTTTTGCTCTATTAACCAATTACTTTGTCTTGAGCTTCGTTTCCCTATCTAAATTACCTCATAGGGCTGTTGTAAGAATTGAATAAGGTAAGGTCTCTTGACACATTACTGACACTCAATAATTAGAGGCTTTTATTATTGTGATGCCCCTTTGGGTGGCTCATTTACCTAAAGTTGTGGGGTACAGTACCTTTTAGGGTTTTTCTGCCTTTACAAAGCCCTATCACTTTACCACATGTTCAGGCTTGACTTTTGTCTTTCAAACAGCTTCTGTCTGAAATGTTTCAATTGGGAAAAATGACTTTTTTCTTCCAAACAGCTTCCGTCTGAAATGTTTCAATTGGGAAAAGTGACTTTTTTTTTCTTTTGCCAAATTTCTTCTTTTTAGCCTAGAGGAGCAAGCCATCCCTTTGAGCTGTAAATTGCATTTCAAAGCCTGTGATCCTGGTGGGTTTTAGTTAGCTTAAGGGCCCAGCTTTTATGCAGCAATTGTTTCTCCAACAGATAAAAGTAGAGGTACTTATTTATGGGAGCCAGTCTCCAGTTTCGAAAAACGCTGTGCCTCCACCAAGCTACTCACTGCCCTGGAGGCTGGTCTCTCAGTAGCCTAAAAGGAATAACGGAATATAAGAACCCTAGACATAGATTCAGAGGACCCATGCGGTTCTTGACCCTGCTGTTCATTGGCTATGGCATAACCTGGCTAAGTCCAGTCCCCTCTGTTCCTCCTAGTAAAGGCATATAAACTCCATACTCATTAAACTCCTTACTAATCTGACATTGCAGAAATCTCTGGGAACAAGTTGCATTCTTGAACACCCCCCCCCCCCCAAGAACAAACCCTCTACCCACCTCTCCTAAGCTCATTGCTAAGCATGGGGCCTCTGGGGGCTGCAGACACCTTGCTCTCAATTACACAGCTAATCTGTGAGACTGAGCTTGGCCCAGGGAGGGAAATAGCTTATCAGGTCAAGCAGCTTCTGCTGAATAGAATGTCAGTGTTTTCTAGGGCTCCTAACCTAAGCTAGCATGACGCCTGGAAGAGCCAGGAAAGAATTGTGTGGAGAAGATTGAGTTGGGAATGGTTGGTGTGGCAACCAGGATGTTTGAGTCAGAGACTAGGAAAAGGTGCCCGGGGCAGCTCAGCCCCCTAGTAGTCCCTCCATTCCTCTATGCCCCCACTTCAAGGCCATAGCTAGCCCTTCTCACTACCTTCTGGGATATTATCCTCATTCCTTCTTCCCTAACGTTTATTGAGCATTTATTGTGTCCTGGGCTTTGTCAAGCTTGCCTCTAACATTTGCAGAACAGTACAAATGAAAACCTACATACAGTGTGCCTAAATATTAGAAGGTTATTATTTACAAGTGAGGCTGACAGATTGCTGTGTTTGTAACAACGTGGAAGACCCTATTTAGGATTCTGTATCTCAACATGGCAGTTTCAGGAGACCTAGTCTGAGTGCACTTTCTTTTCATTTCCTACCCCTAACTCCATTACTCACTTTGAGGAGCTTCATAGACGTGTGTGTGGACTCTGAAGTTTTTATGAACCCCCAGAGATACCCTTGGGAATATGCACTGCAGCATCAGAGCCTGCCCTCTGAGAAGTGTGCAGGCCTTAAAAGCAGATTGGGGGCCATTTAGTTGGGGAATACAGGTGCCTGGAGTATGCTCAGGTGGACATTTTTCCTTGGCTTTGCAGAGCAGCCACAGGCGTAGATTTCCCAAGTCTCTTCCCTACAGATGAGAAAACTGATCCTTCTGTGACATGGCTTCTGACTGCTTCTCCTTGGCAATGTTCAGAATGCACTCCAGTCTGACCCTGACCCTTATCTAGAATGGGCCCAGAAATGGTAGTATTAGTAGACCGGAGACATTCAATTATTCAGTAATTATCAGGTCTTATAAAGAACTTCACAGTTTGCAAAATCCTATTGTAAATATTGTCCCAAACCCCAGGTGATAAGAGAAAAGACTGTGTAGTATAGGGCCAAACATGAAGAACTTTGCTCACTAACGAAGGAGTGAATGCTGATTCTGCTGTATACAGCAAGCACAGATGCTCAACAGAGGTCTGAGGGAACCCAGCAATGATCATGTCCCTGCCAGGTCAGTGGCAGAGCTAGCAGTCATCAGTAGGTATCCATCACCACCACCCCCTTCTCTTTCTGTCTTAGTCCACACATCTGACCTCTTTGTCTTCCTCAGCCAAAGCAGGTGGCATCTCCCTAGGCAAAAACTTCATGGCTTTGAGCTGAACCAACCCGGAGAGAGTTATCTGATGCCCATGGAAGAGCTCCATGAACTTGTTTTTTAAAAAAAATTTATTGGGTATAGTTATTTATAGTGTTGTATTAGCTTCAGGTTCCCACAGACTTCTTGTGTACCCATGATGCTCAAGGATTAACCTTTGAATATGCTCAGGATAGGAGAGGGATTATCAAAGAACTGTGAGGAATGGCAAACATACATTGAGCATTTCCTGCTGCACATGGACAATGTGTTAAGTGTTTTCATGGGTAATCTCTTTTGTGTCCCTCTTTGCTTAATGAATGATTAGATGCAAAGGCAAACTGAGTAACAAAAAAAGCCTGTCCTTCCAGGTCAGTTCCAAACCCAGCACCAGGCCATTCATCAGTAGCAGGGCCCTCTCAGCCCTTAACCTTTAACCTGTGATGATGAACACCTCACTCCAGTATATCCTTGGCTACTGCAGGCTCATCCTAGGAGCAGATTCTTGAGAATCATTTGCCTGTCCAGCGTGCGGTTTCCTTGCAAACAGTGCCATCTGCTGGTCAGAAAGTGCCAACTTCTCAGCTGGGAAAACTGAGGAGAAAAGTATCTCTTTCGGAGACCTAGTGTGACAGAAGATGTAGATTTCCCAGCTTATACTCAGCTCTTCTCTAATTCACTGAAAAGAGGCCCCTCTGCTTCAAAATATTAGGTAAATAGGCAGGTGTTTATGGTTAGCCTAAGCTATGAGAGCTTTATGTATACTGTGAAGTTCTGAAAAATCTCTAGGGTCAGGATTTAAGGTAGTTTTCCAAAAGGGAGTTCCCCCAGCCCACAGCAGTGAGCAAAAGAGTTGGCCAGGAAGTATGAATGCCAAGGCATAATGTTAGGCCTTTCCAATTAAAATAAGCCTTCTTTTCCCTTTTTCTCTGGAGCCTATGCACAGATGAAACCTGTCCAAGGAGGGCAGTAGGAGAGATTTGTACAGCCCTTTGGGGTAAAAAACATTGCCTGAGTATAGAGATCAAATAGTAGGTACAGTATCATCTCTTAGCAAAGAGGACAGGATTTGAATGAGTAAGTATTTAAATGGGTAACTCTAATAAAAAATTTACTTATTAATGGAGTTCCCATCATGGCTCAGCAGTAGCGAACCCAACTAATATCTATGAGGACTTGGGTTCGATCTCTGGCCTTGCCCGGAAGGCTAAGGATCCAGCATTCCCATGAACTATGGTGTAGGTCACAGAGTTGGCTTGGATCTGGCATTGTTATGGCTGTGGCATAGGCTGGCGGTTACAGCTCTGATTTGACCCCTAGCCTGGGAACTTCCATATGCTGCACTGTGGTCCTAAAAATAAAATAAAACAAAATAAAATTTTAAATTAAGGAGTTCCCTTTGTGGTTTAGCAGTTAACGAACCTGAATAGCATCCATGAGCTCACGGATTTGATCCCTGTCATGGGTTAAGGATCCGGCGTTGCTGTGAGCTGTGGTGTAGGTCACAAATGTTATTTGGATCCTATGTGGCTATGGCCCTGTCATAGGCCGATGACTACAGCTCTGATTGGACCCCTAGTCTGGGAACCTCCATATGCCACAGGTTCGGCCCTAAAAAGACAAAAATAAAAATAAATAAATTTAAATTTAAAAAATTAATTTATTAAGAACAATTCTCAGATAAATCTGCTGGCATACAGTAGTACCCTTGAACAATTCAGGGGTTAATCTGTATATAACTTAACAGGCAATCCTCTTTATATCCACAATTCTTCTGCTTCTGTGGATTCAACCAACCACAGGAACCATGCAGTATTGTAGTATTTACCATTGAAAAATATCTGCATATAAGTGGACCTATGCAGTTGAAACCCTGTTGTTCAAAGGTCAGTTGCATTTAAATTATATTTAGCTCTGGGCGGGAGAGTGATAAAGCTGAAAGAAATGGACTTTAGGGACCAACAACCTGGGTTTGATTATCTGTTCCTGGCAGGTTAATGAACTTGTTGGAGTCTGATTTTGGTAAAATATGAATGACAGTAATAATGCTCATGAAGTCTTGGAATTATTCAATATTGCATGCCACCTTTAGCATATAGTGCTCAGTGGGGTTTCTTTAGCTCCTTTTTTCAAAATGGCTGGTACCAATAAGATAGCCATGGTCCACTTCTGGATCAGACTGAGCAGTTTTTATACTGCATTTCTAGAGCAGACCTTCCTTACCATTACCATTTGACCTCTTTGCTGTGGATTTACATTGAAGGAAAACCAGTGTAACATCAGTTAAAGGAGAAGAAATGAGTCAAGGAGACCAGGGTTCAAATCCCAGCCCTGTTATTCACTAGCATTGTGGCCTCTGACTGTGTGTTTCCTCCCTTTACAAAATGTCCTTATTCTGCTTATTATGTCAGTACCAAATGGTGGAACATATGTAAAGCACCTGGTATGAGGTCAACATCCAATAAGATGAACACAAATGGGGAGGCATGTATAGGAAGGCACAAAGCAATCCAGTTTAGCCAGGTTGTGGGCCATGGAAGGCCCTTGAGCCCAGCTTGGGATCCCAGCCTCACAGTGGTTCTCTTTTTCAGGTGGCTACCATGTCCTTAAAGATCCAGACAAGCAACGTAACCAACAAGAATGACCCCAAGTCCATCAACTCTCGGGTCTTCATTGGAAACCTCAACACAGCCGTTGTGAAGAAGTCTGATGTGGAAACCATCTTCTCCAAGTACGGCCGTGTGGCCGGCTGTTCTGTGCACAAGGGCTATGCCTTTGTGCAGTATGCCAACGAGCGCCATGCCCGGGCAGCTGTGCTGGGAGAGAATGGGCGGGTGCTGGCCGGGCAGACCCTTGGTAAGCATCTCTCCATGGCCCTGCTCCTGGATTTTTCTCCTGGGCAGGTGGTGACCTGCACACTTTAGCTCCCCTCTTATCTGCTGCTCTGTCTCCCCCCACTACCACCCATGACCTCTGACTGAGATGTTATAATTTAAATAGTTCTTAATTATATTTAAGTTATGAATTAAGTAGTTATGAAATCATTGCCTTTAGGGGAAAGTTTTAAAGTTTCTCAAAAACACATCTGTCCTGTCCTGGCTTTCACAGTGGAAAGACTCCAGTTTTTTTCTCCTTTTTTTTGGCTACACCCAGGGGGTATGGAAGTTCCCAAGCGGAAGATCAAACCCACACCTCGACAGTGACCCGAGTCGCTAGAGTGACAACACCAGATCCTTGAGCAGATGCGCCACAAGGGAACCTGAAAGGGTTCTAGTTAAAATTCAGATTCTTCAGAGAAAGGGACCAGCACATTAGATTGCATATAACTTAGCCCTTTCTGAAAGCCGGTTTGATATATCAGAACATTTATCTGTTTATGTATTTTATCTTTTTAAGGCCTCATCTGTGGCATATGGAAGTTCCCAAGGGGTTGAATCAGAGCTGCAGTTGCCGGCCTACACCACAGCCACAGCAACTTGGGATCTTAGACACATCTGCGACCTACACTGCACTGCAGAGCTGCAGTTGCTGGCCTACACCACAGCCACAGCAACTTGGGATCTTAGACACATCTGCGACCTACACTGAACAAGGCCAGAGATCAAACCTGCATCCTCATGGATACTAGTTGGGTTCTTAACCCCCTGAGCCACAATGGGAACTCCTATATGTAGAGTTTAGTAAAAGGTGAAAGATTTATGTGATCTGAAGACTGTCATTTACCAAATATTTATTGAGAGCCTAACATTTGCTGAACACTGCTGTAGGCATAAAGAAGGTAGAAAATTTGTGTTAAATGTGTTGATTTACACGTGGGCAGTTATGTATAGGATGTTAGAGCCAAGTCTGAGGCTAGCTGAAAGTGCATGATCTTATTACCTGGATATGTGAACATACGTCTGAGGGTGTGTGTCTCATGTATGTATTTATGTGAGTGTACTTGAGAATGCATATAGTGTGATGTACATGGCTGGGCGAATGAGTGACCAATTTGTTTGTGAACATGCATGGATGTGTCTGAATGTATATGAATATGTAAACAGGCTCGTCCATGATCCATTGTGTGGGTATGAGTAATTTGTGAAGACCTCTATTGTCCATATTAGTAAAAATCTATGTGTTTATCATGTAAGCACATGAATTGCTGCACACATGCATGAAGGTGATAGATGTATGGGCCCTGCTGTCCTGTCAGCATCTGACTCTGCCCCTCCCTCCATACAGACATCAACATGGCTGGAGAGCCCAAGCCCAACAGACCCAAGGGGCTAAAAAGAACAGCATCTGCCATATACAGGTGGGGCGCTCTGTCTTGTTTGTCTGTCTCTGTCTGGGTGGGATTAGTCTCTCTCTCCACAGAGGGAGTGAACACTGGTGGTGACAGTGTGCCAAGCCTAGAATTTGGGGAGGCATTTGGAGATGAGGGCCTGTGGAGAGTGGGCTGAGCGGCCGTACCTAAGCTCCGGCCCTCTCCCCTTTGTTTCCCCAGTGGCTACAGCTTTGACTATGATTACTACCGGGACGACTTCTACGACAGGTGAGCAGGGGAGGGGCGTGCCCAGGCATGAAACAGCCAAGCTGGAAGGGTCCTGAGAGATTGCTGGTGCAGCCCACTCAGTCCTCCAAGTGAGAACCCAAGCCGAGAGTTGCGGACGGGCATCTGCCCAAGGCTGCTCCACGAGTTGGCAGAGTTGGGACTAGGGTCCAGTTCTGTAGGTGCTCAGGCCAGAGCTCCCACTACTTTAACACTGTCTCCCAGCTCTCTAGGATGGGCTTCAATTGGGACTGGACAGCCAGCGGTCAGGGTGGAGTACAAAACAAGTGCATTTCTGCTGTTCAGTTCCCTTACTCTCTGAGGTGCCCAGCCAGCAGAAAGAACTTCAGAGCTTAGTCTGAACCTCTTAGCCTTATATTTATAGCTAAGAGGCCAGCAGTCCTTTGGAGGTCTGAATTAGTCCCTGGTAGGCTGTGGCCCACCCCAAGTTTACCTAGACCTCAGCCTCCATGGCCCTAGCCACATTCCTTTTTTTTTTTTTTTTTTCTGTTTTCGTTTTTTAGGACTGCACCATAGCATATGGAAGATTCTGGGCTAGGGGTCAAATTGGAGCTGCAGCTGCCGGCCTACAGCACAGCCACAGCAACGTGGGATCTGAGCTGTGTCTGCAGCTGACACCACAGCTCATGGCAACGCTGGATCCCTAATTCACTGAGCAAGGCCAGGGATCAAATCCATGTCCTCATGGATACTAGTCGGGTTTGTAACCCACTGAGCCACAACAGGAACTCCGACTAGCCACATCCTTGTGTGGAAATTATTGTGGGGTTTGGCCCAAACTTCTCTTTACTGATTCTCTTCCCTTCTCCCTCTCAGCCTGCGCCAGGCTATTCAGGAAGAACAGAATCTCTCTGAACCTCAGTTTTCTCACCTTTGAGTGATTGCAGGATTGCAGGAGACAGTAGTGGAAAGTGCCATAGCCTGGGAGTCAGAAGACCTGGGTGCTAATGTCAGCTCTGCCACTGAATGGATTCATGACTTCGGGCAAATCCCCTCCTAGTCTGTGAAATGGGCTTGCACCAAGTGATAACTCAGGGCTCTTCCAGCTCTGGGATTCTGTGGTTCAGTGATTCTGACCAAGGCCAGAGCCGCCCCCTCCCCTTAGGGGCAGAAATGCAGGGTCTGGGACTGGGGCTGTTCCCAGAGACTCTCCATCTCCAGCCATCACCATCCCAGGGCCGGGGCTCCCTAAACAAAGGAGTACCAAGGCCTGGGATATTGAATTACTTAGTGATAGCAGGTTTCCCATAGTACACGCCAGAGGCTGCTGTTCTCTGCAGAAAGGTGGCAGCAGCAGCAGTGGGAGAAACCACTATTCAGCCTACTGAGCTTCTTCCTGATAAGGAAAAGAAGCCCTCAGGGACTGGGTGATGGCATCCAGGGGCAGCATACTCTCTGGGACAGCGGGTCTGATTGTGCTGCCCAGCCTTTATATACCTGTTCAGTGGGCCACTTGCCACTCCATTGCTGAAGGGGAGTGAGAAGAATAGGGGTGACTAGGGGGCCCTCCAGACTGAGCAAAGGCTTTTGGACTCCAGCTTCATCCTCTTAGGTCATAGGCCCCTGAGTTGAGGGTCTCGGTACCCTGGCCTTTCGTCTATCACACCTTCTAACCTGTGTTTTTAACCAAGTTCTCTTATGCTTTACCCTCACAGCAGCCTTGGAGGTGCAGGGGCCAGGGAACACAGACTTTGGTGTAGCCATCCTCACTAGACAGATGGGAAAACTGAGGCTCAGGCAGACTTAGGGATTGGCTCCAACTCCCACACCAGTGTTCAGCTGAGGATTTGCACTGCTTCAGGGAGATTTGCAAACTCTGACCAGAGCCTGGGGTGGCAGTTGACTGAGCAGGAGCCGAATCAGGTAATAGAGCAGGCCTGGGCATCAGGGTGATCTAAGGAAGTTTCCTTTCTGGGGCTGCTCTCAGTTTGCTCCTCTGTTGAATGGCGCTATAACTGTTGCCACCTGTCACCTCCCCACCTGTCACCTCCCCTTGCCCAGCCTGGGTGGTAGGAAAAGTGGATGTAGTTAGGACTCCAGCAGCTATAAAGTTCCAGAAAGCCCTTCCTCTTCACCCTCAGGGCTTATGGGAGCAGGCAGAGGTCTGTAGTGCAGGCTGCCCAGCCCTTCACCAGTTCATACCTGTGTTGGTCTACAGTCATAGTGCACCCTGGTGGCCACAGGCTATGATGCAGCCTCTGGCCCATTTGCTCTCACAGGCTCTTCGACTATCGGGGCCGCCTGTCACCAGTGCCAGTGCCCAGGGCGGTCCCTGTGAAGCGACCCCGGGTCACAGTCCCCTTGGTCCGGCGTGTCAAAACCACCATACCTGTCAAGCTCTTTGCCCGCTCCACAGCTATCACCACCGGCTCAGCCAAGATCAAGTGTGAGTGACTGTATCTTCTTACTAGATATTTTTTATTTTTTGTCATTAGCAAAATAAAAGAATCACATTTTTTTACATTGGAAAATAGATAAAGGAACAAATCTCCCACAGTTCTGTAATTCTAATGCAACCAAGTGAGTATTTCCATTCATTTTTAAGAGGAAAAGGCCAACATTTGAGGATGAGGGGCTTGGGTTAGGCAGAGTCCAGTGCTGTGACATGGAGCACAGTGAGGAAATGGTGTCATCTTTCCTTCAGTAAGGACAAGGACAGGTCCACACAGGCCCCACTACTCCACATTCATTCTGGTATACACATACTATAGTCAGGCACTTAGGAAGTCTGACTGTAAAAGACTCACATTTACACACCTTGAAAGACATATACTACTGTGTAACACAAGCAAAGACACATGCTTGTTCAGGTACACACGGAGATACGCATCACACGCCTCCTTATCCAGCCCCAGTCCCTTTCAGAGTTGGAAGATCAAGGGAAGAGATCCAGGTTCAGAAGGGTGAGCTGGTCACTATAGGAATGGCCTCCAGAAAGTCTCACAGGGAAGCCACAGGCAGCTCTTGCCTTTTGCCTGACGAAAAAACCGTGGATGAAGACAGTTTCTGCCACTGGCTTGCCTTCTAGTTGACGGAATGGGGCTAGGGTCTTATGTTAGTGTCAAGCTCCCAGCCCCCAGGTGACATTCCTGTACTCCATCCACTCCCAGTAAAGAGCAGTGAACTGCAGGCCATCAAGACAGAGCTGACCCAGATCAAGTCCAACATCGATGCCCTGCTGGGTCGCTTGGAGCAGATTGCCGAGGAGCAGAAAGCCAATCCAGGTCAGCTTCCCAGGGTCCTTACCTACCTCAGTGACCAGGATACAGGGCAGGGAGTGGGGAGGATAGTGCATGGAGCACGGGCTATGGCCTCCAATCCCACGTGGACCAGCTGTGCTGAGGCATAGCTTCTGCTGAGATCTGCTCCAGACTGAGTTTGATTTCCCCTCCCCCATTCCTTCCTTCTGAAGATGGCAAAAAGAAGAGCGAAAGTGGCAGCAGCAGTGGCGGTGGCGGCGGTGGTGGCAGTGGCAGCGGTGGCAGCAGCGGTGGTGGCAGTGGTGGTGGCAGTGCCAGTGGCGGCGGCAGTGCCGGTGGCAGCGGCAGTGGCAGTAGTGGTGGCAGTAGCCGGCCACCAGCCCCTCAAGAGGACATGGCTTCTGAGGCAGGCACGCCCCAGGGAGAAGCACAGGCTCGAGATGACGGCGATGAGGAGGGCCTGCTAACACACAGCGAGGAAGAGCTGGTGAGGGGATGGCTGGGAGGGGCTGGGACTGGACTTCGCACTCCTGGTGGCAGGAGGGCTGCAGGGAAAGGGGGGACTTCTGAGCTGGTTGGCTACCCTGTGAGCTTCCTCCCTCTTCCTTATCAGGGGTTCTGGTCCTGGAAGGAAGAGGGGGAATGAATAGGAGTACTTAGCTATTTCAGCTGCTAGCCAGAAATCTCGCTGAGGACTGGGACAGACCTCTCTGCAGCCCAGGACCCATTCTAGACTCTTTCCCACGTGAGTTGGAGAGGGAAGAGTCACGGGCTCGAGCATACACAGTCTGCAGAGTTCCAGGGAGCAGGAGGGGGGATTGCTTGGGGCAGCCACAGGGAGTGTGGGTGTCCACTCTACCTGAGGATTGTCTAAAAGCCGTTGTTGCCTGAGCATGAAACAGGCTGTCTCAAGAGGGTGTGAGCTCCCTGTTTGTTGTTGGAATTCTTCAGATTGAGGCAAGGAGCTGATGTTGAGTGGGAAGGTAGACCAGATTCTGAGTCTATAAGATGCCTACTGTGTGCCTACTGCTTGTTTACCGAACACTTACTGAGCCACCAGGCCCTGTAGTTCACACCTTTTAACTTCATTTAACTTTAACAGGAGCGCTGCAGTGTGCAAAGTAGAACTCTAGTCACATTTTACCCAGTGAGGAAACAGAGACTCAGAGGAGTTAAGTTGCTTGCCCAGGGCCTTGTAGCTAATTAAGTTTGAGCCAGGATTGTGGCCTGGACTTCTTTAGCGGGTTTGTGAACTTTCTCTATATGGCTGAGTTCTGGTGTAGGGACAGAGGACTTATGGTCATAACAATTACAGGGGCCTCCTCATGCCCAGCTTGTCTCTTCTTTGAACTTACCCTGATACCCTGTCTTACTTTTTCAGGCGTAGTAGTCCTACTTCGTAAGGCCCTGGGGAAGGCTTAGATTCGCCTAAGGTGGGGAGTTCACCAGTCTTCTAGGCTTTCGGCCTGCACCAGTCTGAGGTCTTTCTATGTAGAAATGTGCCTCCTGCCACACCTTGAACTTCCTTGACTGGCCCTTTCTCTCTGCTGAGGAGCCCTCAGACTACCCTGTCGGGATCCCAAGGCAGTCTTATTTAGTTAGACTGGTCTCATAGTTATTCTCTTTGGCTGTCCCTCCCCCTTTCTGAATGTAGTCTCCGTATGTGCTCTGGGCCTGAGGGCAGGACAGAGCTTGCCGTGAGTGATGTATGGTACTTTGTTGTCCCCTCCCTATCAGGAACACAGCCAGGACACAGACGCGGAGGATGGGGCCTTGCAGTAAGCAGGTATGGGGGTCCCAGTGGGAAAGGGTGAAGTGGATGGAAGGCATGCCATGAAGTAGACCTGGCACAGTAGCACTGTGCCCAGCAGTGAAGGCCCTGGCATCTCCAGCGATCCTGCCCTGCCCCTTAGTGGTGGGGGCTTGGTGGGTTGCAGGAGCAACATATGGGCTAGCCAGGTCCACCCAACAGGAGTTCCCTCAGCGCACACGAAGCCACTCTGCCTGTCTCCACTTGTGAGGATCTCCAAGTCTGATGGAGGAAGACAAACCATTACCACCCAGTGCGAGCAGGATGACAGGGGCTGGAGAATCAGGGGGTCAAAAAGAGGTGTGGTGGAAGAGGTGCTGTGTAGCTGAGCCTGTTCAGGACTGAGGAGAAGCATCTGAGGGAACACCTTAAGCAGAGGCACAGAACTCTGGCAGTCCTCGGGCTGTGGGAAATGGCCAGCAGCCTCCTGTGGCTATAGTCTCAGCTCTGCATAGTAGGGAGGGGGAGCTGCTCATCACCAAAGGATGATGATTATGTCAGACATAGGGGTTGGGATTTGATCCTGTCTGGAGGAAATGCCTCTGTGCCCCGGCCCCACAGGTTGTGATTGTAACACATGTAGAAGCTGAGGCGCTGAAGTGGGGTGGGAGGGGCCACATATCTCAGAAGATCCCAGGGTGGTAATTGGTGGAGCCTAGATTCGAACCCAGTGGTTTGTGGCCTCAAAGCCCACCCTCTGGTTGGTATTTAGCACTTTGCTTTGCCCCACCCTAAAGGGAAGCCAGGCCATACCAGCTCTGCCGACACTCCGCCTTGTTCCTTTGCGGGCTGTACCCAGAGTAAAATAGGCTTGGATGGAGGAAGACCTCAAACAGCAGAGTCGTCTTTACACAGGGCACGTTCACGCTGTGAGATGCTCCCCTGTACATTTATGTACAGGCAGTCTTTTCTCTTGGGGCTTTGTGGTTGGCTTTACCTGGGAGGCTAGGTTTTACCTTGTGAAGCCAGTTCACAGGAGAGGTGCAGGGAGCTCAGGTGAGGAAATGGAGGCTTAGGGAGTGGGGAAAATTCCCAGGGATGCATGGCCAGAAAGTTAAGAGGCCAGTGCCAGAGCACTGGCAATCACTGTCTGCAAAGAGCAAACACCATCCATTTTTTTCTTCTTCCCAAGAGCACAGAGAGGCTCTTCCTCTCAGCCTTAGTCTCTCTTTTGTCTCTCTCTCTCTCAGCCTGACAGGAGTGATGGCCACCGGCAGGAGAAGGGTGTGTACTGTACCAGGCTGGGCACCCACCCCTGGATGTCATCCCCAGCGGGTCCCAGAGGAGAGCTGGCAGCAGGCACCTCCTCCCTCCTTCGTCCCAACCAGTGCCACATTCTCTGCAGGTGGAGTTTTTTGGCATCCCCTCCACACTCCCTTCCTGTTGGCAATGCCCAGGCCAGAGGGCAGAGCACAGAGTTTCCCTACACTCTGCCTTCCCTTCCCAGGACACTCCCAGGCTGGGGGTTTTTCTATAGGTTTGGAGTGGGGCGGGGGAGGGACAGGGAGGAGACCCTGACAATAAAGAGATTGGATCCCAACTTGCTCTGAGATGGGATGGTTTGTGTTTTCTCATGAAGGTACTGTGGCCCTCTTGTCCAACCAGAAAGCAGATCTGCTACACCCCCTTCTGTTCCCTCCTTCATTCTTCCCTGCCAGGCAGCATTGTCTAGGGTCCCTAATACTCATCTAGGCCTTAGTTTGTATGGCTAAAACGAAGATTAAAATGGCCAGTTGGGGAGGGGCAGGTGTGCCAGTGTCCATGGGAGCACTTTCATGGTTGAAGTGCCCGACATGTTTGAGCCACTTGGTCAGGCAGTGAGTGCTAGGTCCAGGCCTCAATTTCTCACTATTGGTCTGGTCTTTTCCGGCTCTAAAATGGTTCTAGAATCAGCCAGTTCCTCGCCTTCTGTGTCCTGGTTTAGGACACTGTTTTCATAGGCATCTCTGGCAGCAGGGGAAGAGGGTTGAGGCTTTCAATCAGAAATCCAGACCTGGAGTGAAAAAAATAGACCCTTGGAACTGGTCAGAAAACTTGTCTGGAAAGATGAAGAAGGTTCCAGAGGAAGGGTTTAGGTCCACAGGGAGCGTCTCATCCCCCTGAAGAGCCCTTGGTGGAACATATCCCTACGATCCCTGAACCCACAATCTGTCCTTGCTGTTCAGAAGGTCAAAGCCCTGCTCTGGCTGACTCGCTTGCACACCTGGGCAGATGTTCATGTTCCTATCTGTGCAAAGTGGGAACTGTTGCTCTAGACTGGAACTTGGGCAAAGTCCAAAGAAGGGGTTTTGTAGCCTGGTAAACGTCACCCTGAGGGCTGGTACTGTGTTCCTGTGTCCCTGGAGCTTAATGCTGTGCACCCATTGTACTGTTAATAACACTTCTAAACTCTACGAGGCCGATTCAGTAGTGCTTGACTGAGGCACTCACTTTTCAGAGCTAGGGGGACAGTTAACAGCAGGGCCTACGGGCTTCCTAGGTATGCCAGACATAGAGGACCATGAGCAGAGCAGGGAAAACCCTTTCCAGGGTTAGAAGCGTCTGTCTTGCCTAGAGGCCCTGCCTAATCACCCTGGCACAAGGACACATTCTGGAACCAGTGAGAATGGGACACCCAACCTGGCACCCCGGAAAAGTCCCTCAACTACTTCAGCCACTGAGAAAGCTCACAGTTGGACCCTTGAGTTGGGAGGTTCACATCCTCAAAACCCTGCATATACATGCCCATCCTCCCTGTGTCAGGGGCCAGGAAAGAAATCTATTCCACTGCTCAGCAGTTTTCACTTTTTCTGCCCAACCTCTGAAAAACAAAAGGAGATCGTGAAGAAATGTGATATCAGTCTATCCAAAGGACTGATATTCTCTAGATGTTTTTAAGACCTGAAGCAGGAGTTCCCTGGTGGTACAGAGGGTTAAGGATCCCTGGCTTGGGAACATCCGTATGCTGCAGGCACAGCAAAAAAAAAAAAAAAATCAGTGGTGATCCTTGCAGCCATCTTGAAGGATGATCAGAGCCAGTGGGTTTCCTGGATTGTGAGCTAATGTCCCCCCCGGCCCCTTGTGCTGCTGCCAGTAAGGTTTGTGACCCTGGTGTCTTTTTCCTTGCCAGGTCTGTTTCCTCATCTGTGTAAGGAGTTGGCCTAGATCAGAGATAGTAAATGTGCCTTATTTCAGTTACTAATACTGTATAACAAGTCACTCTGAAATTTAGTAACATTAATGAACATTATTTAAATAGCTTCTGGTTCTGTGGCTTGGCAGTTTTGGCTGTGCCCAACTGGGTGGTTCATCTGTGCTCTCATGTGGCTAAAGTGAGCTGGCAGACTGGCTGGAAGCTGGTTGGGCCCAGATAACCACCCATCTGTCAAGTAGTTGGGCAATGGGGCCCGCCAGGTCACATGTTCCTAGCATCTAGCAGGCAAGGGAGGCAAGGCAGGGTAAGCAGGTGCTCCTCAAGCTCATATTTGTATCATGCTCCTAAAGTTCTGTCGGCCAAAGCAGATCGTATAGCTGAGCCCAAATTCCTCTTATGGCTGTAATTTATCTTTATTTCAAATTTCATTTCACTTTCCAATTCAGAACATTTAGTAGCAGCTGCTGGAGTGCTTTTTGAGGATTTGGAACAGTTTTTAGACCATTAGAAAATAGTTACATGATATTTTGGTCATGTTTATTGGGAAGGAATTGAAACGTGGGTATGGGAGTCATAGCCTGGCCAGGTCATAACAAGGACATAATATGCTATGCAGTGGGCCATTTAATGACACCACAAAAATTCAGAAGGTAGAGTAGGGCAAAAGATTCTGAGTCAGATGTCCTGGGTTTGAATCCCAGTTGGGCCATTGATTGCCTTTGGGAAATCAAAATCCCTTTACCTGTGGCCACATTCTTCATAATAAAATTATTCTATAATAATAAACCACTTCCTAAATATTTGCTGTGTAAAAGGCACTTTATACACTTAGTTGATGTCTACAACCACCCTTTTAGGTGGATGTGGTATGAACTTTCAGTTACAATTTATAGAAACTGAACTCAAACCTGCCTAAGCAAGAGGAATTTCACTACTTCACAAATTTAAAAGCCCATTGGACCTGGGGTTCAAGAGTTGCCATCAAGAATCTGTTTCTTGGAGTTCCCTTCGTGGCTCAGTGGTTAACGAATCCGACTAAGAACCATGAGGTTGCGGGTTCGATCCCTGGCCTTGCTCAGTGGGTTAAGGATCTGGTGTTGCCATGAGCTGTGGTAAAGGTTGCAGACGCAGCTCAGATCCCACGTTGCTGTGGCTGTGGTGAAGGCCGGCAGCTACAGCTCCTGTTAGACCCCTAGCCTGGGAACCTCCATATGGCTCAGATGTGGCCTTAAAAGGCAAAAAAAAAAAGAGTATGTCAGCTCGGTCACTAGGCCAGTGGAGCCCAGTTTGTATGAATGAATGGATGCCTCTCCCCTTTTACTGGTCAGTGGGCTCTTAGTGCACACATACCCTCCCATGCATCTCGACCTCAGTGCCTCTCCTGTGGGAACCCAGATGATCAGGGTGCTGGGTCTTGTTTGGGGAAGTGCACAGGTTCAGAAACTGACAGGTTACCCATTCTTACTTTCTGACCTAGATTTCATTTTTTCTCCGCCCACTAGCAACTTCTTCCTCAAACCACACCTTCCGTGTCTCTTCTACACCCTACACACCCTAACATCTAGCTCCCTGACCACACAGGAGGCTAGCTGCCTAAGGTGAGACTGTCTCATTCATGCTTGCCTATGGGGTTTTAAAAAGGAACATGCAACTTTGTTAATGAAATAATTATGGAGCATATGCAAACAATCCAACATAGCATCTACCACCGTGGTCTTAATTATACTCTAGCCCTGCAGCATTTAACTAGAAAGAGGGATATACTATATATATGTATTAGCATTTCCTGGGTGTTCTGCTAAATTCATTGACACATTGTTAACACAGATCACATTAATCTTACTTAACCCTCACATCAGTCCTCAAAGTTGGAGATACTCACCCCATGTTACAGTTTGGGAAATGAACTCTGGGTTGAATAATTTACCCCAAATCCTGTCACTTGATGGCATGGAGGCAGGATGAAATTCCTCTCTCAATTCTTGTGACAATAGTCTCTCCTCCTCCTCTGCCGTTTCCTTTGGTGCCTCTTCCTTTTATGTCAGCACTCCTCCTTTTTAGTGTTTCTGTATAGCTTCTTGGTTGACTGAACTCATGGCTTCAGACTCCACATTCATGCCTGTAAGCTGCACTTAGGTCTCCACTCTATTGCTCACGTCAGCGTCTTCCACTCCCTAGTTGTCAATTTTTCCATAGTATGGCTCGGCTCACCTGTTTTTCATCCCACTGCTTTAGGAACTTAAGCCCTTTTTATTGACTTTTGCAATAACCTAACTTGTCTTCCTGACACTCACTTCCTATCAATCACCCACTAACCAGAGGGTAAATTCCAGCCCCCTTAGCCTTGGATCTAAGTCCTTTAGGATCGGACTCCTTCCCCTCTATCTAGCTCAATACCTCCCCTCTCCCAATATCCTCAAGCCAAATATACCCTCACTTATCCTTTATACCTCAGCTCAGAAATCACCTTCTCAGACCTTTCTGGCCCCTCCTGTGTGCTATCATTACAACTCTTACATATTATATATATACTTACAGCTGGTTTGCTCATCTATCTTTTTACTAAACAGTCAGCTCCTGGAGGGCAGAACACAGGCTCTGGAGTCCAAATGCCTGGAATTGCATCCTGACTCCCCACTTACCAACTATGTGACTCCTTGCATGAGTCTCCTCTGAATCTCCATTTCAGCTCTAAAATGGAGATAAGAGTGTAACCACCTCAAAGGGGTGCTGAGCTGATTAAATTAATATCCAGAACAGAACCTGGCACAAATTAGGGGCTTTGGCAGTACTAGCCCTTTATTATATAATTATTTTAAAATAGCCCAGGAGTTCCCATTGTGGCTCAGCAGTAATGAACCAGACTAGTATCCATGAGGATGCAGGTTTGATCCCTGGCCTCATTTAGTGGGGGTTAAGGATCCGGCACTGCCGTGAGCTGTGGTGTAGGCCGGCAGCCACAGCTCCACTTTGAACCTGAGCCTGGGAACTTCCATGTAGCAAATGTGTCCCCCCCCCACCCCAAGAAAAAGGATTTTGGACCACACGAGCAGCATCTGTCATAGTGGACTGGTATAGATGGAAAATGAAGAAGCCATAATTATCAGAGGCCAAAACAGTTTATGATACTGAAGCACTTGTCCAGCATGATAAGATTAGGTTTGGCCAACTATCCACATAATATTTTGGCTTTAATTTCGTTCTTTCCTGGCTCATTTAACAGCTCATGAAAATCTGCAGATGAACATAACTTTAAAAGGTACACATTAGTTGCGGTGGCTGTTGAGTAGGCTGGCAGCCACAGCTCCGATTAGACCTCTAGCCTGGGAACCTCCCTATGCCGTGGGTGCGGCCCCAAAATGACAAAGAGAAAAAAAAAAAGTATACATTAAAATGGTGGTGTTTAATAAGAATATCCATTAATACTTATCCTTTAGAAACTGAATCACTTTGTTGTACAGCAGAAATTATCACAACGCTGTAAATCAACTGTACTTAAAACCTTTAAAAAGTCCCTCCTTAAGCATGCTAAGCATGGAGGATGGGGCTGGGGCTCAAAAAAAAAAAGTTCCTACTGTGGCTCAGCATGTGTTCTTAATGTCTGTGAGGATGCACATTCAATCCCTGGCCTCTCTCAGTGGGTTAAGGATCTGGTGTTGCTGCAAGGTACAATGTAGGTCACAGATGTGGCTCGGATCTGGTGTTGCTGTGGGGTAGGCCAGCATCTCCAGCTCCAATTCAGTCCCTAGCCCAGGAACCTCAATATGCCACAGGTGCAGCCCTAAAAAGAAAAGAAAACTAAAAAGTGGAAAAAAATTGTTTAAATACTTATCCTTTAGAACAGCTGGTTCTCTAGTGGCTTCAAACGTGTTAAAATAAAATGTATAGAGTTCCCAATGTGGCACAGTAGAAACAAATCTGACTAGTATCCACGAAGATGTGGGTTCGATCCCTGGCCTCGCCCAGTGGGTCAGGATTCTGGCGTTGCTGTGAGCTGTGTGTGTATAGGTTACAAATGCAACTTGCTGTGGCTGTGGTATAGGCCAGCTATAGCTTCAATTCGACCCCTAGCCTGGGAACTTCCATATGCGGCAAGTGCAGCCCTAAAAAGCAAAAAAAAAAAAAGACACATGCACCCTAATGCTCATGGCAACACCACTTAAAATAGCTAAGACATGGAAGCAACCTAAATCTTCATCGACAGAGGAATGGCTAAAGATGTGGTGTGTACACATACACACCACAATGGAATGTTAACCACAGAAAAGAATGAAATGCTATTTACAGCAACATGGATGGACCCAGAGATTGTCCTAGTGATGTAGTGAAAGCCACACATCATATATCACTTATATGTGGAATCTAAAAAAACTATACAAGTGAACTTATTTACGAAACAGAAACAGACTCACAGACATAGAAAACAAACCTATGGTTACCAAAAGGGAAGGGTGGGTGGGAGAGGGAAGGCATTGGGAACTTGAGATGGCATATGTATACTATGGTATGTGGAATAGATGGACAATGGGAACCTACTATATAGCACAGGAAAATCTCAATATCTGTGATAAACCCATATATGGGAATGGAAATGTATGTATGTGTAACTGAATCACTTTGTTGTACAGCAGAAATTAATACAACATTGTAAATCAACTATACTTTAACAAGAACAGAAAACAGAAGACAAGCTTAAATCAAGGGGCAGTGGCTAAAAGGGTTCAGGAATGTCTGTTAACTGGGAAAGTTTGCAAGGACAGGCCTTACGGTAATCACAGGGGACCCAGCAGGTGTTTGGTCCTTTCTTCTCTAGAAAGCATCACCATTATTAATGTGACAAATCTCCAAGGATTATACTTCTGTTGCAAATCCTTGGGTGAGTTTGAAACTCCCATGGCCAGGGGTAGCAGGGCTTATGAGAATTACTGATAGGCAACTACACTGTCTCAAAGCAGAACAGTCTTCAACAAGGCCCATAAACCCACCATCATCCAAAAAAAAAAAAAAAAAAAAACAGAAGCAATACCTATAGTCTTCAGGATTTGCAGGGCTACCCTTTGGGAAAAGGGATGCTTTCAAGTATCTTCCCCTCTGACCATGGAAATTCAGCCTAAGGGAAGTATGCATTCAACAGAAGGAAGATAGTGCATGGTACAAGGCAGCCCTGGGTTAAGCACTGACTGTGCCAACCTGTCACCGAACTGTAAAGTCCCACATCTTCCCACTAAAGTAATGAACAAAACACACATATATACGCACAGAAGCACTAATTATACAAGAGGCACTCATCCTTACTTTATTCACGCAGTAACATCTGACATTGGGAGTTGTGTAGATGTAGATACAAAAGAAGGAAGATGAAATCATAAACAGTTGAGTTCATCAGGGCAGTGGTGGCAATTCAGCCAGTGTGTAGTCCTATCAGGACCTACTGAGTCGAGGGAATGTTCTGCCCCCTCCACCGCTTCTTGGCCAAGGTGTTTTACAACACTTTGGCCTATACTTTAAAATTAAGGGTCACAGTGATTAAAAACAACATGGTCAAGACATTCATGGCTGAGTGCATGCTCCTAGCAGTCTGGCAACAAGAAAGTGAGGAGCAGCATCATGCCCTTATCCAGGGTGTGCAAGGCAGATCACAGCAGATATGTAAGATGATCTCTTCCCCTGTGCTCAGTGGAGAAATACCTTTTCAGTCAAACCCTCAGAAGGCAGAATCAGAAGGAGGCACCAGAAACACCAGGCAAGTAGCATCATCTCTTGGTAGCTTTTTCATGATCACAATCAAAAGCTACTTTAATGTAGAAAACAGAAAAGCTTCTAGCATCATGGTTTGAACTCTCAAGAGTTCTCTCTACTGCATTATGCTACACCCCTTCCTCACCAACAGATGCCCAACTAGAATTTTTCTTGCTGTGCCCATTACAAGGCACATTCAAAGGCCATGTCTCTAAACCCCTTTTCATAGCTAGTAAGGAAGAAAATTCTTAGAAAGCACCTTGTATTCCCTCATATAACAGCTGGAGGACTTGACGGTGAGGTAGTGGCAACAATCCTCACATAATGAATTCAAGTCTATATAATCTTCCCCTGGACACTGAAAACAGGCTGCCTCCCAGATCGCATGCTCCAGCCACCCTCCTGTGTGAAGCTGTGTCCATTTCATGTATCTCGAGAAGCTGAGAAGGAAAATGGCTATTAAGCCGAAGCTTCTCAGGACAAGGATACAGAGACCTCACTAGAGCCCAGGAACAAACTGTTTTGTTGAATTCATTAAGCATAATTTTTTTCTGGCCACACCCATGGCATACGGAAGTTCCTGAGCCAGGACTGAACCTTCGCCACGGCAGCAACCTGAGCCACAGCAGTGACAATGCCAGATCCTTACTCACTGATCCACAAGGGAACTCCCTAAGCATAATTTTTTATAGAAAAAAAAAAAAAAGCTGAATGACAAACCAAATTGAAAGAATCACTGTTATAATAACTTTAATTTATCTTGCATTTTACAGAAGTCTATGACCGATTTTAAAAAAGCACTGCCTTACCCCTCATGTTTCTCTGACAGTTGTTAAAGTAGGCAATGAGTAGGTCAACAGCTTTGAGCATCGGCATCTTGTAAGGATTTCAGACCGACCAGCCACACACCAAAGAACTTGGCAGCTTTTCTATCTTGTTTTTAATACAATGGTATATCCACTCTGATGGTAAACCTGTCCAGCCAAATCTCCACAACACACTTTGTAAAATCAGCGGTGATTAGCAAATTAGTTAGCTTTGGCACGGAGCTGTGCTCGCTTGCCTGTGACAGCTTGGAAGCCAGTTTTGATGCTGGCAACAGAGCATCGAGAATGACAAGTTTCACACTGTAAGAAATAGAGTCGGGTGTCCTTTTGCAGGATTGTGTCCGGTGATCGGCACGTATGACAGGTGACATATTCCTCTGCAGGAAAAGCAACACACAGAATTACCTGGTAGCCACAATAAGCCAGAAATTTCTTTCCTCTGAAACACTTCTACTTCCAAAAGCCCATGCTGGCACCCAAACCAGGAAAGCTTAGCTTAGCTATACTTAGCTATTCTATGGGTAGGAAAATACAAGCTGTCTGATGTGATGCTTCAGGTACTAAACCATGTACTGAAAAAAAGACTCCAAATGTCTAAAGTAGTGATGCTTGCCAGATGCCTACTCCTGGTTGTCTCTACGGAGAGCCACTCAGAATTTTGTAGGCGGTAAGAGATTTACTAATTTTAAGTGATTACAGGAAGATGAAACTGAGCCAGGCCAGGTCTGAATGCATATTTCTCTGGCTTGGCCTTCAGCCTTGAACCAACCAGTTACTTTGATCAGCTGGGAAATCCTAATCAGCCACCAAGAGCCACCACCTGCCCCAGCTCCCCACCACTAACATTTTCTCTTATCTTTTAATGCCAGCCTTTCTAGCTTCATTACAGACCAATGTCTCCCCCCCCAAAATATTTCAGCCCAATGAGAACATTTGAATTATGTATTTAAATTTATAAACTTACTGATATATCTTCTCAAAACATTTTCTATCTGTTTCTGTTGGAATCTTCCTTTAATTACAAGTTGGTTATTACCATCTATAGAACCACTGTGAAAGAAAACAAAAACATCTCAATTATTGTTTTTTCCTGTAAGAAATCAAATTCCATGACCTTTACATTTAGTGAATTTAAAATATAATCAATGGCATAATATAAATTCTACTCTAGTAGCAGTACTACCTGATTTCTTAAAATTTATTTTTAGGAGTTCCTGTTGTGGCTCAGCAGAAATGAATCTGACTAGGAACCATGAGGTTGTGGGTTCGATCCCTCGCCTCGCTCAGTGGGTTAAGGATCCAGTGTTGTCGTGAGCTGTGGTGTAGGTTGCAGACTCAGCTTAGATCAAATCTTTTAATTCAGTTATAGTTGATAAAAATGTCCTAAAATTGTGGTGATGGTTAACTGAATTTTAAAAACCAATGGATTATACATTTAAATGTGCGAATAATAGCTATAAAGCTTTTACAAACCCGCCCTCTAAAAAAGTGTAACTGAAATCACACAGGCCCCATATTATTAAATGGTGCTTAAAGAGAAACTTTTTTTAAAGAGAAACTTTTTGAAAAGAAGTTGCTGACAAGTACTTCTGAGAAAGCAAAGCTCTGGGCTAGACATCATTTGTTAAAAATTCCAAATCACAAAGTGAAACAAAATTCAGCCAGGCAGCACTGAATTTGTATTTGTTCCATATCTCATTATAAAACTGACTTATCCAGTTCCTACTGTGATGCAATGGGGTAAGAATCTGAATGCATCAGCTCAGGTCACTGCAGAGGTGTGGGTTCAATCCCTAGCCCAAGAACTTCCATATATCACAGTGTGGCCATAACAAAAACAAAGAACAAAAGAACCTTGACTTTGGTTAAAGAACCTCGCTTGTGATTCTCCTTTAACTATAAGGATTTATTATCATCCTTCATGGACTGTAACCCTTAATCTCCAGGCTAAGGTGATTCCAATGCTTGATATAGAAAATATTTTCATTTATCATCAAAAGAAATCGAATTTTAACAACCCTATAATATTTAGCCTGCTGTGCGTTAGGTTCACTGGTCATAAGTTGTTATAACTGTGAGAAAGACTAAGTTATTCTGAGAAGTAGAAAGAACACTATTAGCTTGTATTTCTTCATCAGGTTACGCAGGTTAAAAAATAAGCAATCATTGTAACAAATTTACATTTAAAACACAATTCTATGGAGTTCCCTTTGTGGCTCAGTGGTTAACGAATCCGACTAAGAACCATGAGGTTGCAGGTTCGATCCCTGGCCTTGCTGAGTGGGTTAAGGATCCGGCGTTGCCGTGAGCTGTGGTGTAGGTTGCAGACGCGGCTCGGATCCCGTGTTGCTGTGGCTATGGCGAAGGCCGGCAGCTTCAGCTCCTGTTAGACCCCTAGCCTGGGAACCTCCATATACCGCAGGTGAGGCTCTACATAAAGGCAAAAAGACAAAAAAAAAATTCTACAACAGCGCCTATGTATCTACCACTGATCAAATAAATTACTCACAGCAAGTACAGCCAATTTCAACAACCTGAGTCTCATGAGTAGGAAGAGAACACCTCTGTATTGCCAGGGAGACAAATAATTAAGGCTTTTAAGAGTTCAAGTTTCCAAGACAGGCAAGACTTGAATTTTGCAGCCTGCCTGCAATTAACTGTCTATGTGACCAACTACACTCCACCAAACCTGTTTCCAAATCTATAAAATGGGGGTAATACCAGTTTCTATTAACAGTTCACAGAATTGTTTAGATACTGAGATGATAGTACCCAAAAAAGTGCTTGGCACACAATGGGTGCTCAATGTGATAGTCATATTTACTATGCCCAATTCTTTTTTTTTTTGTCTTTTTGCCTTTCTCTAGGGCCGCACTCATGGCATATGGAGATTCCCAGGCTAGGAGTCTAACAGGAGCTGTAGCCGCCGGCCTTTGCCACAGCCACAGCCACGCAGGATCCGAGCCGCGTCTGCAACCTACACCACAGCTCACGGCAGCGCTGGATCCTTAACCCACTGAGCGAGGCCAGGGATCAAACCCGCAACCTCATGGTTCCTAGTCGGATTCATTAACCACTGAGCCACGACAGGAACTCCAATGCCCCAATTCTACATTAGTTATTTTTAGTTTCCCTAAGCTGAAATGGCCAAACTCATTGGCTTGGACTCCATGGGACACTCCATAGGATGCCCTCCCAAATGGGGGTGGACTCTCTTGGTGTCTTCAACAGGTAAACACTAATTACTTAGGGAAGTAACTAATTAGGATTATGGATAATTAATTATGGATCGCTGTTCAATGTTTTTCCCGTGCCACTCATCGATCTATAAGCTATACTTCATCTATAGCCTATTTACGATTTAGAAAATAAATTCTGGGGAGTTCCTGTTGTGGTGCAGCGGAAATGAATCCGACTAGGAACCATGAGATTGCAGGTCGATCTCTGGCTTCACTCAGCGGGTTAAGGATCCAGCATTGCCGTGAGCTGTGGTGCAGGTCGCAAACACAGCTTGGATTGATGCTGCTGTAGCTGTGGTGTAGGCTGGCAGCTGTAGCTCTGATTTGACCCCTAGCTTGGGAACCTTCATATGCCACCGGTGCAGCACCAAAATGCAAAAAAAAATTAATAAATTCTAACCTAAGAAAATGGCTTCCTCTGAGGTCTGGTACATGCTCCATCAAAGATTCAAGATTTCCAATTAATGAGAGGAAACTAAACATGGCAGAGCCATGGTGCTCATTCTGGTTCTCCAACAGTCCTGTTCAGATGAGCCACCCGTGAACCTTGTTTCCTATTCCCAAGCAGCCAACCTCTCCCACAGAAATGAACTGATTTTCCTCCTTCACTGACCTAAAAGTTCTGACCATCAGGTGAATGCTTTTTTTCTAAGTGTGTTATATATCCTTTTCAAGTTCTTATGAAATGTCCAGTAATTCTGTAAATAACTACATATAAATATGAATACAGAAGTTCCCACTGTGGCTCAGTGGTTAATGAACCTGACTGGCAACCATGAGACGCAGGTTTGATCCCTGGCCTCGCTCGGTGGGTTAAGGATCCAGCACTGCTGTGAGCTGTAGTGTAGACTGCAGACACAGCTTGTATCCCACGTTGCTGTGGCTGTGGCGCAGGCTGGCAGCTACAGCTCAGATTAGACCCCTAGCCTGGGAACCTCCATATGCTGCAGGTGCAGCCTTAAAAAGACAAAAGACAAAAAAAAAAAAAAAAAAAAAATATATATATATATATATATATATATATATATATATGGATATAGTTTCTTACCTTGTACCCAATTCAGCCAATAAAAATGCAAGGAGATGTTTGGGCTGACGATGTAATCTGAAAAGAAAGTAGAATACATAAACCTTATCTTTCATGGAAATCTAACCAAACTTCACTAAAAACCCCACCTTGTTCACTGTTTTAATTTGTGATTACTCAGCTACTACATGAATCTTAGCACAGTTCATCAAACTCTGACACGAAAACAAATGATACTATTTACACTTTAAAGCCCATAAAACATTATTATGTGTTATTTATAAATACATACACATAAGTACATGCCTCATATGTAAATACCAACTAAAGGTAAATAACAACTTTATAGGATAACACCTTTTTCTGGGAAGGAAAGTGAAAGGCATCAAAAAGTTATAAAGATGGCCTTAAACTGTAACTATAAAGTCCTCTTTTTAAATAAGTAAAAAGATCTGAAGCAAATGTGCCAAAAGGTCAAAATATACCAAATCAAGACAGTAAGTACTTGGGTGTTTGTTACGCTAATTCCTACATATTGACTGCTTAAAATTTCTCATTAAGAAAAAAAAAAGGGTAGCACAACAGCAGAAAAATTTAAAAGAGCTAAAATATTCACCACTGGAGAGCAGTTAAACAAATTATAGTGCATTCTTCTATCCTGCTTTTAGAATATACAGGTCTCCAAATACAAAAAAACATATACACACAAAATGAAAAAAAAGCAATCGGAGCAATGCCACTCAGTATTTTCACTTTTTTATTCTATTAACTTGCCACTGTTTGTTTCAATAACTAAATACTACTACTACAATTATTTAAAAGTCATTTTTTCCAAAAATGTAACAAGTAAAGGCTTGGTGAAAATATAATAAAATAGGTAGGCACCTATATTGCTTGTAGGAGTATAAACTGGTATGAGCTTATTGGAAAGCAAGTTGCCAATATCTGCATTAAAAATGTCCATTCCTTTTGATGCAGCAATTCCATTTTGGGAATTTCTGCCCTAAGGTTCTATTTGAGCTCTGTCAAGATACATATATAAGGATGTTCCCTGAAGCTCTGCAGCAATCATGTCCAACTAAGGAACTGTCAGAATGTGTTATTCAACTCCTGAAAATATTTATACAGACAATTTAATGACATGGGTAAAAGTTTCACAGTATGTTGAGAAAAATATGTTAAAACCAGTACATCAATTTATTTAAAAATATTTATATGCATAAAAGTAGCTAAACATAAAAATATTAAACTATGATTACCCATCTCTTAAGGGTGGCCTTACAGATGGTTTTTCATTTTCTTTCTTTTTTTTTGCTTTTTAGGGCTGCACCCGCGGCATATGGAGGTTCCCAGGCTAGGGGTCTAATCAGAGCTACAGCTGCCGACCTACACCACAGCCATAGCAATGCCAGAACCGAGCCACATCTGTGACCTACACCATAGCTCACGGCAACGCCAGATCCTTAACCCACTGAGCAAGGCCAGGGATCGAACCCGCAACCTCATGGCTCCTAGTCGGATTTGTTAACCGCTGCGCCACGACGGAAACTCATTTTCTTTAGTAGGTCTATATTTTCTAATTTTTCTATAATAAGCAGACACTACTGTTGTCATCAGCAAAAAAGTCTGAAACATTTTAAGTCACACCTATAAGCAATGAAAACAAGTGCTTATCTCTGGGCAGGGAATTTTTAGTGATTATTTTTTGTTTTCCCCTGTATCTGCAACAAGCACGAATCACTTATAAAACTGAAGAACAAACAGGAGATAAGGTCAGTTGCCCTAAGGAACCTACCAGAGAAGGTGTATCTGAGGAACTCTACGAAGAGCCAAGCCCAGACAGTGACCTGAGACAGGCATAGAATGCAATGATAATTAAGAAGGTCAAAATCTCTATCTTGGCAATTACCATCCAAGGAAGCAGCACACTAAATTTAACTGTTTTCCCAAAGCTCACTGCTTATACTTGGCTTGGCAGGCCCACCCTAAGCTTTTCCACCTCCCTGGACTCCCTGGGACACTATCTGAAGACTACATTCAACCTCCTTACTCTTCTCTCCATCTGATTAGGATCCTCTCATGGGTCAGCATGAGTTGGCTTCTCTCACCTCTAGATGATTAATAAAACAAGCCTTAAGATCTATGAACTAAAGAACTGATGGACTTGAACTGTGACCTCCCTCAACCCAACCCTGACACATATGCATTCTCTCTCTCTACCTGCAATCAGGTCCACAATAAGGATTTTTAACATATACTCTATTGAGAATCTGGTATTATATAGAGACTCTGCATTAACGAACTTACAGTTTACAGATATCTGTAAAGTTGACAAAAGAAGTTTTCTTGGTTCCCACTCGGACGACCTGTGGAGGTTTCATGACAAATTTCCTTTTCTCTCCAGCAACCATATCTGGATTCTTTTCCCTCATGATGTTGAACACTCGATTCAGTAGCTATAGAGATAAAGTGGTTTTCACGTACATTCTTATCAATAGCAGGAGTATAAAGTTCCCACTGTGCTTTTCCTTTAAGCAGAGCAAACATTACTTTTTACTAAATGTACACAAACATCGCAGGTTCTGAAAGCAACTTGAAAGCAAGACTCAATCTTCAACCAGGGACTAGTCCATTATGGACACTAAGCATTCCTTGTTCCAAGTTAAAGGAATGAATAAGCCCCTACTAATTCTACTGTTTCTATGGGAAAGTATAGAGTACATGGGAAAGATTCAGGAAAGCTCAAACAAGCAGACTTTTACACTATCCTGGTCCCAAATTACCCACTCCCTCTCCCTACCGTCTGTCCCCCTTCAGTGGGGCTCCAATGACCCCAGAAGTTTGTGAATTCAGATAGAACAGTGAGTACAATAATGACTGCCACATTGTAGACAGCCTGTCCCTATGTGGGCATCAGGCAGTGCTGTGCACTGGCTGTGTGACCTCCTGGGTCTGTTTTACTATTAGTCTGTTACTTCAAAGGCCCCTCCAACTCCAGGAACTTGTATTCTGCTTTTGAGTTCCAGTGAAGTTTAGCCCCTTTTCATAACAGAATCTGTCTTACCTCTTCATATGTGTAGTCTCTTTCTGAGCCTGCCCAAGCAGGGCCTGTTTGGTTACTGAATGAGATACCATCATCTTTTTTGCTGTCTTCATCTTCCAAAGCTACAGATAACAAAGACTGTAAGAATGAGGGGTAAGGCCTGATACAATAACAAAAAGAGGGAGAGGGAAGAAGCAGATCTAGAGAAATGAAAGCTTCAAAGACATTTGTCTTCCCTCCCCAAACTGCATTCGCAATAGCCTTAAGCAAGGCATCAAGGCTAACAAATAATCCTTTATTCGTTAAACACAGGGATGTTACAACATTCATAAACCACCCTTAATAGAGACCCCTCTAATTAGGAATTTGTGGTAATACTGAAATAACTGAACTGTTTCCTGACTTAACAAACAAAAGGTAAAACAATGCACTGGGAAAATTAGAGGAAAAAAATGTCCAACTTGTCCTGAAGCACTTAAGAAACACATACATCCATAAAAACCCAGCTGCTGACTATACTAAAGTTCTCCAAAGACTCTACAGCACTCAGAAGCTAATAAAACAGCACTTTTAACAAAGAGTAAAAAAAAAACTTTAAACATTATTTAGAATTGTTACAGTAATTTCCCCAATAGTTTGAATCACTATGTTTTAATATACTCACAAATGCCAAGTTCTTCCCCTATGAAATCTTTAACTGTAATTATCAAGTTAGATTCTGTTTCTTTTAGCTTCCATTATTAGGCAGTGAAATAAGAAAAAACAAAGGAGCCCATCCATGAAAGTAACTAGGCCAAAGGCTTGTAGAGCCTAGAATGAACTGCTCAGCTCCAAATGTTACCTTCATCTTTTTCTAGTATTTCATCCTCATCTGGAAACTTGACATTCTTCTTTTTCTTCTTTTTATTGCCAAGCATAATGTCAAGGTCATCCTCTGGTTCAGCTGGTTCTTGAACATCACTTTCAATCTTAAGATCCTAGGAAAGTGAAATCAAGAGTCTCAACATTCTGCTACTAGGATTAATAATAATTATTACTTTTAATGACATAGGCTGACATGGTTTTGGAGGAAAAAATATCAAATATTCAAAATGTAGAGTTACAGATCAGAAATGTCTCTCAAAGGTGAACTAAACTGGTTCACAGTTGGTCATTAAACTGCAAATTGGGGTTTTGGTTTTTTGTTTTGTTTTTTTTTTTGTCTTTTGTTGTTTTAGGGCCTCACCCGCATGTGGAGGTTCCCAGGCTAGGGGTCTAACTGGAGCTATAGCCACTGGCCTACGCCACAGTCACAGCAACGCCAGATCCTTAACCCGCCGAGCAAGGCCAGGGATCAAACCCCCAACCTCATAGTCACTAGTCGGATTCCAATGAGCCGCGACGGGAACTCCTGGGGGGGGGTCTTTTTTTAGGGTTGCACCATGGGCATATGGAAGTTCCCAGGCTAGGGGTCGAATCGGAATTGTAGCTGCCAGCCTACAGCACAGCCACTGCAAGACGGGATCTGAGCTATGCCTGTGACCTATACCACAGCTCATGGCAATACTGGTTCCTGAACACACTGAGCATGGCCGGGGATTGAACCCATATCCTCATTGTACTAGTTGGGTTCGTTACACTGAGCCATGATAGGAATTCCTAAATTGGAAAATTTTCAGGAACACTTTTGTGGGATCTTTTCCTTTTGTTTATCCATCAGCCTTGGGAATTTACTGTAATTAACATCCATGTGTTTAAACCAAGCCACTGTCAGAATCATCTAAGAAACAAGATATCTTCTCACTGACAATCTTCAACAGCGAAGAGTTTAGGAATATTTAAAGTAAGTATTCTGATGTAGTTAGTGGGAGGGTTTTTATTCTCCCAACACCAAATATGTGGTGTTTTTCCATCCCAGTTCTCCAACTCTCTGACACTAACTAGGTGACCTATAATTCAATGCAGTTCTAACACTATTCAGAGTTAGTGACAAACTCCCTGGGTTTAAAGGCTCAGTCCCAGAAGACAGTCCACTTCAGAGGCAAGTTCCAAGCACAGAGTCCCCAGGTTTCCTACACATCTGTCCTACTTGGCTTCAAATTCAGAGGTTCCTACACACCTTTGCCCACCACTTCCCCCTTGGCTCAATAATGTGCCAGAAGGACTCACACAATTCAGAACACTTTACTTAATTATTAAGTTATTATAAATATTACAAAGGATACCCTTAGAAACACCAAAACAGAAGATATAGATATAGCAAGGAAAGGTGGTGGTGGTGGGGCAGTGCTTCCATACCTTCCCCAGGTACAGCACTCTCCCAGTACCTCAATGTGGTCACCAGTGCTGAAGCTCTCCAAACACCACTGTTTAGTGGTTTTAACGGAGATTTCATTATGTAGGTATGATTGATTAAATTACTGGCAATTGAGACAGAACATCTCTAGCCCCCTTCCCCTTGGAGTGTGCATGTGAGAAATTTCCAACCCTCTAATCATGCTTGATGTTTCTGTTGACCAGCCCCCATTCCAAAGCTATCCAGGAGCTTCTAGCCACCAGTCATCTCAAAAGACAATTTTATCCAAAGATTCTAAGAGTCTTAGGAGCGGTGTGCCAGAAACCAGGGACAGAAGTTCCTTTGCAATGCATCAGGTTGAGGATCCTGACACTGAAGCAGCTCAGGGTGCTGCTGTGGGGTGGGTTCAATCCCTGGGCCGGGAACTTACACATGCTATAGGCACACCCACCCCCCACCCCCGGCAAAAAGTTTGATACAGGACCTGGAGGCAAAGACCAAATATTTTTTATTACACCAGAGTCAGCCTGACACCACACTGTGAAGAAGTCTTTGGGCATTACTTCAATAGATGACATCATAAAAAGTGGGAAAAGGCAGAACACATGGAGAACTAGGGTCACACGAGGAATGGAGACAAGGGAAACCTATAGGGGTAAAACAGGGGATATCACCATCTTGAGATGAAGCATAAAAACTCCAGAAAAAGGAGTTCCCATCATGGTTCAGTGGTAACGAACCTGACTAGTATCCATGAGGATGCAGGTTTGATCCCTGGCCTCGATAAGGGTTAAGTTAAGTGGGTTAAGGATCCAGTGTCGCCGTGAGCTATGGTGTAGGTCGCAAACTTGGCTTGGATCCCGCATTGCTGTAGTGTAGGCCAGCAGCTACAGCTCCAATTCAACCCCTAGCCTGGGAACTTTCATATGCCACAGTTGTGGCCCTAAAAAGACAAAAAAAAAGGGGGGTGGGGTGGGGGGATTAGAGCAGAAAGGGCCAGTCTCAGGCCCCAGCCTTCTAATTTCACCTTCCTTTCACTAGTGTATCCAACTCTCTAACCTAAAGTGTGCTGTCAACATTACTTATTTCTACTTTTTGTGTACCTACATTCTACTACTCTATAAATGGCTATAGTAATTTTAGAAATCTAAAAGCAGAAAAGTTGGAATAGCCTGGAGTAAATGAAGCTCAGCCTTGAGATCCCAAACCCAGCTGTGTAGTCTTAGTGCCACATTTGGCCATCAGAGACCAACTAGCCCATATGTATTAGATGGATAAGAAAACAGATATTAGCAGACAAGAAACCATCAGCCTAGTCTCTAAGATGACAGTCAATAAATGAAAAGCTTAGATATGCTAAACCAGCCAGCTTCTAGTCCTATATTATTATTTACTTTCCACACTGAGACTAAGGCCCAGTGAAAGAGAATAGCACGTTTTTCAACGGCCTTGTCATACTATGAAAATTCAAGGGGGAAGTAACTCAAGACCCTAAAAACAATTAAACTTCAAGTTAATGTCCATGTCTTGCCTGATAAGGGTTCTTGTAACAATCTCTTATGTTATGACCAAGCAGAGAAAGTATCCAAGTACCAAATAAGAACAAAGCTTACACGTGACTCTTCAAGACAATAGCTACTAGAGAAATTTGTTAATCAAGACTCTGGGGCACATCTCTGATGTGTTGCCTCGTTACTTAGGATATTTATACCTCATTTATTCAGTATAATCTGAGCATTTCTCTCCTTATCAATTTCTCTGTCATAGTAGGAAGAAAATCCCCAAACAGGAAGAACTGAGTAAGATGAATCCAGGTAAAATAATCTTTTATTGGGGGGAGGAGGGGGAGCGCACACCTGCAGTACATGGAAGTTCCTAAGCCAGAGGTCAAATCAGAACTGTAGCAACCAACCTACACCACGGCTGTAGCAATACCAGATCCAAGCCGCAGCCACGACTTAGGCCACAGCTTGCGACAATGCCAGATCCTTAACCCATGTCGCTCCTTAACCCACTGAGTGAGGCCAGGGACTGAACCCGCATTCTCATGAATACTAGTCAGATTCTTAAGCCACTGAACCACAACAAGACTCCCAGGTAAAATCATCTTGTTCTAAAGATTTCTAAATTATTTCTGTGAACACAGGAAAAATAACCTTTGAAAACAGGAAAAGTATCTTGTTTATTTCAATATCCTAACAATTAGCACACAATGCCTGACTCACTGTCATTAATACAAATTTGCTGAATTAACCAAGTCTTCAAATTTGTGATATTGTTTCCAAGACTCAATGAATTACTGCTATGTGTGGGATACACATTGTATACTTGAGTTTGAGCAAATAAATAACTAACCAAAGAAAAATTTGGGTAGAGGGCACAAAACGGGACAACTTAGTGCATGTGTATTCTCACTCTTGCCCTGTCTCTGTGTATATATGAAATTGCTATTATCCTAGGTTTTATAAGCAGATGTGTAAACTGTCCAAGATTCCTGGACAGGGTCTTTAAAATGGTAGCTATAAGTGAGGGAAGAATAGACTTTTCATCTCCTTTCTCTATCCATCCTCCTATTCATCTGCTTATCCATCTACCCAACTACTACCTATTCCAAAGACTTCTGAGATTATCTGTATTAGAAATCAACCCAGAAATAAGACAATTACAGGGCCCTCAAGTCCCTATAAGATGAGAGAACACCATAAAACCAACCTGAGTGCTCTGGTTCACCTACAGGCCACAAAATCATTATCTACTATGAGATTTCTCACAGACATACCTCCTCTTAACTAACCTCAGTATGATTAATGACAAGTGGCATTTTGGAATCATCTTAATGGCACACATTTCCACTGTGGAAAACCTAAATTTATATTCCTTTGACCCGTAATTCCTTTAGGATAGCTAGTCGGACACAACCCCAAGAAAATGACCTTAACAGTGGTGATTAAATACTTAATAAAGAAAGCAAAGCTAGTAGATAAGACAAAGAGAGAAACATCAGCCATTAGGAACCTTTCAAGAGGTCAAATTTTACCTTCAATAAGAAAGCAATACTACCTTTATACCTTCTTCAGCTTCATCAATATCAAATATCTTTTTTGTTTTTTTCTTCTTTTTCTTCTGATTAAAGAAGTTCAAGTCATCTAGATCATCAGAAGCATCTAAAAAGACACATTATAAGTCAAACCAGTGTTCCAGCTATTAACTAATCAAGTCACCAGAATAGAGACATTGGTATTAATCAGTATAGTAGTTCCTATCTACCTTCTGCCTACTATTTATACCTTAATTCCTAGTTCCAGCCCAACTGAACTATCTCCACTTCTTAGTGCAATGTGTGTGGTCTCTCAGCTTTCAGAGCTCTCACCTTCATCTCACAGGATCTTTGTCAGAAGTTACTTCCACCAAGAAGTCTTCTCTAAGCCTGTCCCTCCTTTCTCCCAATTGGGTTAGGTACCCCCTAGGTGCTGTTAGTACCTCCTGTCACTCCAACAGAGGCTTATCAGCTTGCCTGTCCACCTCCCAGTGAAATATTAAGGGGCTATGCCTTTCTCCTAGTGCCTAGTTCAACAAGTTATTTATTCAATCAATCAAACAACAAAGGGCTTTATAAAGTTTCATGTTCATTAAAGTAAAGCTACAATATGAGGAGTTCCCACTGTGGCACGAGATTGGGGGATGGGTGGCATCACAATTGCCAAGTTCTTTCCCCATGAAATCTTTAACTCCTTTTTTTTGTCTTTTTGCCTTTTCTAGGACCACACACACAGCATATGGAGGTTCACAGGCTAGGGGTCTAATCAGAGTTGTAGCCACCAGCCTACGCCACAGTCACAGCAAGGCAGGATCCAAGCCGCGTCTGCAACCTACACCACAGCTCACAGCAACGCCAGATCCTTAACTCACTGAGTGAGGCCAGGGATCAAACCCGCAACCTCGTGGTTCCTAGTTGGATTTGTTAACCACTGAGCCACGACGGGAACTCCTGAAATCTTTAACTCTTAATTATCAAGTTAGATTCTATTTCCTTTTAGCTCCCATTACTAGGCATTGAAACAAGGGGCAAGAAAAAATTTAAAAGGAGCCCATTCATGAAAGTGACTAAGCCAAAGGCTTATAGAGCCTAGGAATGAACTGCTCAGCCCCTGGCACAATGGGATGGGTTATGGATCCATCATTGCCACACCTGCAGCACAGGTCACAACTGTGGCTTGGATCTAACACCTGGCCTGGGAGCTCTATATGCCGCAGGGCAGCAAAAAAAAAAAAAAAAAAAAAAAAAGCAAGTAATGCTACAGTATGAATAAAATGAACTTTTATCCACCTTTAGTAAGAAATAATGGGTTCAGTTCAGTTAGTTTTCCATTTATTCTGCCCTATAATATACTAGGAATTTTTAAATGCCTCTGCGACAAAGTTTTTCAAGAAGCTTTTTATGAATTCATTTTGTATTATTAAAAGAATGATTTACTTTCCAAGTTTGTGTTAAACATGTACAAGATGCTTAGCACATGGTAGATGCTGAATGAATGTTAGTTTTTTCTATCCCTAGCAGTTTTTCCTATTCAACAGACATAAATATGTTTAATAAAGCATTTTTTTTTTAATAGTTAAATGGTATCTATGTTAGAGCACAAGAGGGAATAACCAATGCTGGTGTTTAAACCCAAATATTTTAGGCTGTAGTTTCATTTTATTTTTATTTTTTTGTCTTTTTGCCTTTTCTAGGGCCTCACTCGTTTTATATGGAGGTTCCCAGGCCAGGGGTCTAATCGCAGCTGTAGCCACCGGCCTACACCACAGCTCACGGCAACGCCGGATCCTTAACCCACTGAGCGAGGCCAGGGATCAAACCTGCAACCTCATGGTTCTTAGTCGGATTCATTAACCACTGAGCCACGACGGGAACTCCCAAGGCTGTAATTTTAATCTCTTCCCATATATTCTCAAACTTGCTTGATAAGACACAAAATTGCCTATCTTGGTCCTATTTCTTTCTGCCTGCACTAAAATACAACCACCATTAAAATTGGAGGAGACTTTCCAAGAGGCTAAACTGAAAAACCAGGACTGGAATGACGGTTTGTCATTCTGCCTTATGGATTTGGTGATATTACCCTGAAACAAATCTATCAGAAACCTGGCAAGGTCCCGTGCACATAGACTGTTGATGGCCTCAGCTTCACTGTGAACAGCCTCATCAGGCTGAGAGGTCATTGTGAAAACAAAATCCAAAACAGACAGAAAAGAATCAGGTCTCCCAAGACAATGGTGACTCCCTCATGTCTACCGCTTACCTTTTTTCCTACTGTCCTCTTCATCAGCTTCTACATCTTTGTCCTCGGTTGGCTCCGGCTCCACTTCTTTTGTTTCTGAGGGCTGAGTTTCTTCTGTCTGGGCATCCCCTTCCTCATCTAACATAAAAGGCTTCTTCTTCTTCTTTTTCTTCTTGCTCATAGTAGGATCAAAAATCATCTGTTTAAAAGACAATAAAAAAGGAGACCATGTGACAGTTTTTAACGATACTCACATTTCAAGTATGCTGTATTCTCTAAGGCATACTCTTAAAAGAAAAAGGATAGGAGTTCCCGTCGTGGCGCAGTGGTTAACGAATCCGACTAGGAACCATGAGGTTGCGGGTTCGATCCCTGGCCTTGCTCAGTGGGTTAACGATCCGGCGTTGCCGTGAGCTGTGGTGTAGGTTGCAGACGCGGCTCGGATCCCGCGTTGCTGTGGCTGCGGCGCAGGCCAGTGGCCACAGCTCCGATTAGACCCCTAGC
>PVHT021183543.1:20222014-20234097 GCA_004024745.2 Catagonus wagneri | reverse complement strand
ACCCGCGGCATGTGGAGGTTCCCAGGCTAGGGGTCTAATCGGAGCTGTGGCCACTGGCCTGCGCCGCAGCCACAGCAACGCAGGATCCGAGCCGCGTCTGCAACCTACACCACAGCTCACGGCAACGCCGGATCGTTAACCCGCTGAGCGAGGGCAGGGATCGAACCCGCAACCTCATGGTTCCTAGTCGGATTCGTTAGCCACTGCGCCACGACGGGAACTCCTTTAAGGTTTTTTAAGTAACACTTATTTCTTAAAAGTTAACATGTGCATAACAAGAAACTGAAAAACACAAGCAAATGGAAGCAAAAAACAAAGTCATCCATAATCGAACAGTTTATTAGAGTTTGATGTTTCCTTCTAGATCTTTTTTGCGTATCTACACAATGAAACATCCATTTTTATGTAAGAGAAACTTCTATACAAACTTTTACTCTGCTTCGTTTCTGAAACATTCAAATTTTTCTTAGATCATTTTTATCTGAATGAAGTGCACTAGAGAATTAGTGAAAAACTAATTTATAACTTGTTGCAGGCTGTTGGTACTAATCCCTTGGGAAAAAATACAGATAAAGCGTTTAAAAGCACAAGTCTGGAACCCAAATGACTGAATTCAAATCCTGACTCTGGATCTTACTTGTGTTACCCCAGATAGTTCTTGCCCACTCCACACCTCAACTGTAAAATAGAGACCAGCAGCAGAACCAAAACCAAACCTCACAAGACTTTTAAGAGGACTAAATAAGTAAATAAATATAAAACTCTTGGCACAGTGGCTGGCACAAACGTACTCAACAAACGTTAACAATTACTACATAATGCTTTACAGTTCATAAAGCATGGTATCTCTTGATTCCTATCACTGAACTTTCATCAACTCAGGGTGATCTAATTTCCAAGACATATCATGAAACTCAAAAAAATTCCCAATTTCTAATTAACTTAATTTTCTAATTAGTCAACTTAAATATCTTTATGTCCCAAGTACATTAAGGAAACTGAGCTACTAAATTATTGTCTGTAATAAGGTAGGATAGTATTGTCTTCACCCCATATAGAAGAATCTGGAAGACATTCTGGAAGTTGATACGGCCTCATTTCAAAGTTATCCTCTGCTACCTTAAGAAGGATTTAACTGTATAAATGAGTAATTCTGAGGAATGTAATTTGACTAACTTAGGAGGACAGAAGAGCCAGGAAGGAGTTCCCCACTGCTGAACTACTTGGTCTTAGGTCACCCTACATAGTGTTGTAATCTGTTCCAGAGAAGTAGCTACAATTCATCTTCATTGCTGAAATATGGACATTTGGCAAAAGGACAGACAATACACCAGGCACTATAAATCTGCTGGTCTGACAGGGCTTACAGTTCATTTTTTGCATTTTTTTCAAGTATCAAGTTCCCTAAACTATTATTCAACAAGATAGACCAAAGATGAGAGGGATCCTGAAATGGTCAAAGGACATCCTCACAACCACCTTGTTATCACCTGCAAACCATTCATATAGTCTATAGGGAAATAGTATGGTCATAGCCTTATGAAGGATTATAAACATGCCAGAATTACATACTGAAATAATATCTTTCAATTACTGTCTCCGGATACTTAAGACATATACTCATTACCTTATTTTATTCATACCACTCAGCGAAAATAGTTTCAAAATATGGAAACCATGGATTCCAAAGCAGACCTCCCCCAAACCTCATCAGTCTTGACTTAAAAAGCGTGATTTTTCTTTTTAGACTTTCTTACCTGACGTAACAAATGATCATATCCCAAGTATTTTATGAGACTAGTTGGGATTTGAGAAGCAAATAGTTGCTCACAGTGCACTTATGAAAAATCAGACTCTCTTGAGTCTTTTTCTTAAGTCGACAATGAAGCCTCCAAAAGAACAATTTTCCCTTTCAACTTCCGACACTGGGCTGGAGAAGGTGAGAAATAGAGACCACCAACAGAAAATTACCCTGACAATGGCATAAAGTGCTTCAGCAAATTGGAAGCCTACCCCCATCAACCATACCTTACTCAAGATGTTTACTTTAAGGCCATGCCACACCCAGAAGGCAGGGGTGAAGTACAAAGGAACCCAGAGAAGCAGGGTGAGCAGAACAAATGCTGTGAAGCAATCTCTGGGCAATAGGATCCTGGGAGATTTTCATTTTTCTCTGTGTTTTTCTGTTTTGTATACTTCATAAAACACATTCCATTTTAAATCAGAAACTTATTTAGTTTAAAACTTCTTCTGTTAAACACCTTAGTATGCTATGTGAACCAACCTGATGTTCTAATACTCTGTGAATGGGGTCTGGTGATAAGTAATAATCTTAGCTGACAGCACCTTAATGCCTCCAGATTAGGGGATATCTTCCTCACTAGGCAGCACTTATATTCTAGAAGTTCTTTTAGAATATTACTCCTGCAGCAACTCCTAAGAGTAGTAGATCTCTTAACACTTGTGAACACTTTACCACACAGAAAACCACACACAGAATAGCACCCCACAGTATCCTGTACTATACGGGTACCTTATTCTGCTTTTTAAAGGTTGTGGTTCCACCAGTTTAAAAGAGATTATGTCTTGTGAGTTTGAGGCTTAACTGCCAGGTTTTAATGGAAATGTGTGTAGTTTGTGTCAATTATACATTAACTATTTCAAGAAAAAATAAGGAAATGTGAAGAAAAAAAATTATTTTTTAGTAGTAGGTTCTTTAACCCTCTACCCCAGCCACCAGGCAAGACTACTTCCACTCTGGGGCATCCCTGGCAGTTTACAAATCATTTCCATGCAGAGATTTCCATTGTTCCTCACAGGCTGTAAAGTAGTCAGAAGCTACGGATTGGCCTAAGAAAACTTATCTACTCAACAGTATTAGAGGAACCAGAACCTGCACATACCTCCAGAGTAGAAGCCAAAGGCCAGAATTCTACTCCCACTGACTTGCTGTGTGATCTTGGGCAACTTAACCTCCGTGGGCCCTAATTTCCTGTTTATAAAATGGACTGGTAGGAGTTCCCATCATGGCTCAGCAGTTAACAAACCCAATTAGTATCTATGAGGCAGAGGTTCAATCCCTGGCCTTGCTCAGTGGGTTAAGGATCTGGCATTACAGAGAGCTGTGATGTAGGTCGCAGATGCAGCTCGGATCTGAAGTTGCCGTGGCTGCAGCTCCGACTGAACCCCTAGTTTGGGAACCTCCATATGCCTCAAGCATGGCCCTAGAAAAGTAAGGCAAAAAGACCGAAAAAAAAAAAATGGCTTGGTAGATCTGAAAATGCAAAGCTGCAAAGCCCCTCTGCTAGGATGCTGGTTCTGCCATTTCTGCTTGACAAAATCCCTTTCACTCTTCAGTAATATTCTACTTCCTTCAAAATCTAATCCCACTGAAAAAACTGAATCAATCCTTCAGCCCTCCAAATCACTATGTTAATGGCTCTATTTCTACATCCTGCAGCAACTAGTAGGAGATCTCTTACACTTGTGAACACTTTACTACAGACTAGTATCCTATAGTGTTCTGCACTATATGGGTACTTTGTTAGAGGTTATGAAAAGCTTAGAAAATGGGTAGAAACAAAACAAACATGAGACATTGCCACTCTCACAACTTTTGAAATACAGTGGCCTAGGGCAAGGTCTACCATGACCTCCAAGCAAGAACCATGTACCTCCCCTTAGACTCAAGTTTCTTTCCTGAGAGCAAGAGCTTCCTAGTCACCTAAATGGAGATTTGTAATTCTGCTACTGGCTTAGCCACTTACTATCTGATCACAGGCATTATACAACTCTCTAAAAGCCTCTGTTTGCTTACCTCTAAAACGGCCATAATAATCCACCTTAAAGGACTATCATGAGAATCAAATGAGAGACTGGAATCCACCCCCCCCACCTCCGAATAAGATCCAAATTCCTTAATTTGGCCTTCAAATTCCTCTATGAACTAGCCAGTATCTGTACTTCAACGGATTAACTCTAACCAAATTGGAGAATACACTACATTTTGTGAGCACACTTACTTGCCTTAACCACTCCCTTGCCCTGGCTTCAGGCCTTCCCACTACTTCAGGAAGTTCAAAGCACTTCCAAGGCCCACCTTAAAGCCAAAACTCAAAAAAGCCTGGAATTTTTCTTCTTCCTTCTCTACAAGGCCCTAGAGGCCAAGCACTCAGAATGTTTACAGAGTGAATTATAAACTCAAGAGAGTTTTTCTGGTGGGGAGAGCTGGCCGGTAAGAAGTAGCTCTTCCCTCAAGTGTTAATAACTATGGATAGCACTTAAAATAAAATTTCACTTTAAATCTGGTTTTACATAAACTGGGATAAATCTAGACAAAAAGCATTTGAGGAAATTTACTGAGTTACAAGGACGATAGTAGAAAAAAATCCAGGCAGCTTCGGAGGCCGGACTTCCCGCTGACGTCGCAATGAGCTCTGCTGAGGAAGGCTCAGGGACTCCCGCCCTAAAACTTTCCGAGGCCAATCACTCTTTCAGGCTGATGGATCTTTTCCTATCTCCCTCACTTCCTAGTCTTTAAAAATAAAAGTTATAATCATGTTCTAGATGAGAAAAAAGAGTGGATGCGGGGCAGGACAAGCCAGCCTGCAAAGTTTTAAACGAGGGCGCTCCATGGGAGCCGAGACGTTCCTCTCAGCACTACCAGCGCCCAGCGAGGGAGAGTTGGAGCTAAAGCGTCAAATCGAAAGAAATGCTGGGGCTGCCAGTCCCATTCTCGTATAGCTGGGGCATTAACCCATCATTCAAGCCCTCTTCTGGAGAGCGACTCAACGTGCTCTCCATTCCGGAAACACCGGCCTCAGCGCCGCCGCCCTGACGAGAGCGGGGCTAGGCCAAGCCGCGGCCCCGGAGCTCTCACCGGCTCTACCGCTCCTGGTCGCCTAGGCCCGGCTGCCCCACATGGCGGCGACCGGCCTCTAGGCCGCAGGCCCGGTCTCTCACACTGGAGTGAGTTTGGCTCCCTGCCTCGGTCCTTAGCCCTAGCGCCAGCCTCAGGCCCTCACCTCGTCCCCGGACATGGCTGCGGCTCCAGTGGGCTCAGCACGGACGGAAAGTCGGACGGGTCAGCCTCAGACCCCGGCTTCAGCGCTGCTCCTTCCGACACTTCTCCCACCACCGCACTAGGCTCTTGCATCAGCGAAAGGGAACGACACCCCGCCCTCTCCTCCCAAGCGTTAGAAATGCGCCTGCGCAGAGCCCGCCAACGCGCAGGCGCGCCGAGAAGCCTACCTAACGCGCTCCGACTGGCGCGAGTTACCAGGCGACGTCCCGGCGCCAGGCAAGCCGGAACTTGTAGTCCTCCCTGGAGAGGAGGGCGCCTGCGCGGCTGCCGCCCAGAGACCCGTGCGCGTGCTCGACGTCTGAGGAAGCCGGGCCGGAAGGTTCAATTTCTCCGCTAGTGACTTTTATCTCAGCTTTTCAGGCGTGCGGAACCGTGCAGTTTTGCCTTGCTTGTGGAGTGAATTCGGGGCAGTTTCTCCTGGGTCAGGGTGGTGGGTAAGGCACTCAGTTATATGAACCTGTTGGGGCTTTAGTTTCCTTGCTGCTACCTCCATCATGCCCCCGTGGAGTGTTACAGTGTTTGAGGAACTCGAAGTTGGGCTAGAGGCGCGCACCTCACTGAGGAGTTGTACTTCATGAGAAATCTACCTCAACAGGCTGGATTTCAGCTTGGGAGATCGGAAACCAAACGCCTCCTCCCTGTAGACGGGAGAGGAGAAACGGCCTGGCAAGAGGCATTCTGTCGGGAAACCAAAGTCCTTGTTTGTGAAGTCTCTGCTTGAACCCTGTGGCTGCAATTCCCCTTGAGGCATAATAATAGCAGTTACCCTTTAGGGGGCTCTCACGGTTATCGGCGCCCTCCAGCCAAAGACCGTGGAGGACACCCCCGAATTTGAACAAAGCTGGGCTTATTGTCTCCTTGCAAGGAGGATGCCGTGAGGCGAAGAGGGTGCTAGAAAGAATTTACAGAATTTTTTTGGAGGGGCTTTTGAAGGTCATTAGGGGGAGGGTACGAGGAAGCAGTCCTTCTCTCTGGATTGGATGCTATTAAGAGGTGAAGCTAATTCTATGATTTTTTTTTTTCATTTTAGGGCCACACTCATGGTCTATGAAAGTTCCCAGGCTAGGGGTCGATTAGAGCTTCAGCTGCCGGCCTAAACCACAGCCACAGCAACGTGGGATCCAAGCCAAATCTGTGATCTGCACCACAGGTCACGGCAACGGGAGATCCTTAACCGACTAAGCTAAGCCATGGATCAAACCCGCATCCTTATGGATACTAGTTGGGTTCCTTAACCACTGAGCCAGGATGCGAACTCTGATGCTGGGGTATTTTAATAATTCTTATCTAAAAGTGAAGAAGAGCTCTTCCTCTCTCTGTCTCTGTTTCTCTCTTTGCACCCTGCCCCCATCCCCAGACCCTGGAGGCTGTCTGTGCTTTCTCCACACCCATCTTTTCTCTCTCTCTCTCTCTCTCTCTTTTTTTTTTTTTAATTTTCAGGACTACACCTGCATCATATGGAAGTTCCCAGGCTGGAGTTGATCGAAGCTGTAGCCGCTGACCTACACCGCAGCCACAGCAATGTTCCAGGTATCCAAGCCGCATCTGCGACCTACACCACAGCTCATGGCAATGCTGAATCCTTAACCCACTGAGCAAGGCCAGGGATCTAACCTGCGTCCTCATGGATACTAGTCGGATTCGTTTCCACTAAGCCACAACAGAAACTCCTCTTTTCTCTCTTAATAAACACTTTATTTGCCTCAAAAATAAGTAAATAAAAATAAAAGTGGAGAAGAGCAAAGAGTGGCTAAAGCTATGATTGGTTAAGAAGGAACAGCCCCTCCTGTTAGCCAGGATAGGGGGATATTTGTGGTCTTTTTTTGTGGTTGGGACAATTTTTTTTTTTTTGGCCGCACCCGCAGTGTATGGAGGTTCCCAGCCTAGAGGTCTAATTGGAGCTACAGCTGTTGGCCTACACCACAGCCACAGCAGTGCTGAATCCTTAACCAACTGAGCAAGGCCAGGGATTGAACCCGCAACTTCGTGGTTCCTAGCAGATTTGTTTCCACTGTGCCATGATGAGAACTCCAGGACAATGTTATTTTTTGTTTGTTTGTAATTCAGACGTGTTTATAGAGTGGTTTTGTTTTTGCCTTCATCCATCATGGTCACAGAGTGGCTTTGATGTCGGTGTCTGGTGAAATTATGTTCAGCAAAGCAGCATATGCTAGTTGATAATGCCAGTCTAGCTCCCACTATTTAGGGACTGCTTTTCTCCATCTCACTGTGCTTTGTATCACTTAATATATGTTTTCTGCTTTGGACCTCAAAACAACTGTGTGAGACATTCTGCAGATATTAAATACTCCACTTTGGATATTGGTCCCTAAGCATGGTAGGTAAAATTAAGTCCCTGCCTCCAAGGATCTTATAGGTTAGTGAGAATGATCCATATCCAGACAGTCTGGTGCCAGTGGTTGCTGTTTTACCACCTTGAGAATCTATACCCCTTAAGGAGGCTGCACTGCCTACTCAGTAATTTTCAGCTACTAGTATCTGTGCTTACCAGGATTTCTCAATAGCAGCACTCTTGACATTTGGGGTCAGATAATTCTTTGTTTTTGGAGGCTGTTCTATGCATTAGAGGGTATTTAGCAGTATCCCTGAGCCCCATCCACTAGATGCCAGAGGCACCCTAATTGTGACACTACCCTGGTTGTGACACACCCTAGTTGTGACAACCAAAAATGTCTCCAGATATTACCAAATCACCCCTGGTTGAAAGCCACTAGTGAGGAGTTCCAGTTGGGGCTCATCAGGTTACGAACTTGACCAGTATCCATGAGGATTTAAGATCGATCCCTGGCCTCACTCAGTGGGTTAAGGATCTGGCATTGCCGTGAGCTGTGGTGTGGGTTACAGATGAGGCTCAGATCTGGCGTGGCTGTGGCTGTGGTGTAGGCCAGCAGCCATAGCTTTGGTTCAACGACTAAGCCGGGAACTTCCATATGCTACAAGTTTGGCCCAAAATAGCAAAAAAAGAAAGCAAGCCATGGGTAAATACCATTTATCTCCTTCTGATCTCTGAGAGGTAACAAATATTTGGGACATGACAGTTCTCAAGTCACTTTGAGGGAGGGGCTTTTGAAGAAGAGAGACGGAAACGAAGTGGCCTAAGTTTTTGAAAAGGCTATTCAACTAAGAAAATGAAGACTGAGACAGGAAAAGATAAGGAAAAAACAAAGGTAGAAGAGAAATAAATGATAGAGGTGGAGAGAAGCTCATGGGAAATCACCCTTAAGTTACTCTGTTCCCCCTAACAAGTTCAGTTCATATTAACAAAGACACAAAATCTTTTTTTTTTTTAATTTCCAGGTGGAAGGGAAATTTTTTTCTCTGATTTTTAAAATTTACTTATAATTTTATTGCATACTGTCACCAACTCTATTTCTATTTTTTTGTCTTTTTAGGGCCACACCCTAAAAAAACATATGGAAGTGCCAGGCTAGGGGTTGAATCAGAGCTGCAGCTGCTGGCCTACACCACAGCCATAGCAACGCCAGATCTGAGCCACATCTTTGACCTGTACCCCAGCTCATGGCAACACCAGATCCTTAACCCACTGAGCTTGGCCAGGGATCAAACCCATGTCCTCATGGATACTAGTTGGGTTCATTACCACCAAGCCATGATAGGAAATCCCACAAAGTCTTAATGAGGCCTCATTGTACTGCCACTCCCTGTTTGGGAAATGCTGGTCTACTTAGCAAATAGACCTGACCACCTTTGTGAAAAGATGTTGTATTTTCCTTTACAACATGGTACCAGATCTGACCTCCCTGAACTGGTTGCTTATAAGAGACTTCCTTCAGAAATTTCAGACTACCCCCAAGATAGTATTTTGTTTTCTAGGGAAAGCCAGGATTCCCCTTGGAGCTGACAGAAGTCACAAAGCAATGATAGCTAAGTTTTTCCAGATTTTCCAAGATATATATACTACTTAGATTAAGCTAATAGGAACATCAATAGTTATTTGTGTTTCCTCACCTCTTTCACCCAGGAATGTATAAAATGTATAGACATTTATTAATTTTCTTCTCATAATGGTGAGGGAAATCATTGTGATTTTCCTGTTTTATAGATATAGAAGCCAAATTATGAAGTCCACAAAAAATATTGAGAAATCCAGAACAGCCTGCTGGAATCTTCGCTCTGATCCATTCTTGATGCTCAGTACCACCCATATCTCCAGCTTCCCAATAGTAAGCTAATGATGATAATCCTTCAATTGTATACTAAATTTTATGGTTGCGTAAGGTTTAAAATATCCCTTAATCTTTTCACTTCACCCATAAAATAAATAGTAGGCCTATGGAGGCTATGATTTACAGAAAATTAGTGACAGTACTTGAGGTAAAACCTAGACCTCATGAGTTTTAGTCCAATACTCTCTCTACTTAAGCAAGCCAAAACCTGGTGATATTTCCCACTGCAAATCTTCCTCATCTCAATTAGCAAGGAACTGCTCTCTACCTGGTTACTTAAGTCAGAAACCCAGGAGTTAACTCAGTTCCTTTCTTTTCCTCATTTTTTCATCCAATTCATTATCAGGTCTTACTGATTCAGTGTCCAAAATAAATCTCAAATCCAACCACTTCTATCTCCACTGACACCAGCCTGACCCAGGTGATTGTCATTGCTTTCTTGGATACAACCCCTTTCCTTCATAACACTTACCACAATTTGTTTGGTTTTTGTCAGTTTTTTACTTTCAATTTCATAATCTCACTTCACTGTAGAATGTATATAACTTTCTTGAGGATAGGTACAAAATGTGTTTTGTTCACTCTAATATCCCAGCTCCTAAGTACCAGGTTCATCATAGGCACTTAAATATTTGGTAAATATTTGTTGAACTTGTGGGTGAAAATCCAATAGTATCCGAAATTTTAACAAAATTCTTACAGTGCTAGAATTGAAGTTAGAGCCTTTATTTAATCATATATGGTAAAAATGACTGAAGCTAACATAATTAAAATCAATAGTATTACTGTATGTCTGAAAGGATGTGTTAAAATTGAAATGGTTCTCTTGGAATTTAGAAAGATAGTAATCTGCCAGGATTTGGCCATGTTTTTTCATCCAGTAATGTTCAGGATAGAGAAATCATAAATCCAAAGACCATTGTTAGGTAAGTCTTCAGTGTGCGTGTTCTAGAGCATAGGTAGTTCCTTGGGCTTTACCTGGGCCAGAATGAAATGGACCTTAAAACCATCCACTCTCTTTCTCTGATCATTTACCACACAATATGTTGATTACCAACTTGGATTCCTTGGTGGCTTTACACAGGGAAGGAAACACTCTGGGCAGCAAGCACAAATATTTTAGTCCCTGGAAAAATATATTCCACACTAGAATGTAATTTTATGAGGGCAGGAAATTTTATTTTATTTTATTTTTTGCTTTTTAGGGTCACACCTGCGGCATACGGAAGTTCCCAGGCTAGGGGTCAAATTGGAGCTGTAGCTGCTGGCCTACACCACAGCAACAGTAACGCCATATCTGAGCTGCATCAGCAGACTACACCACAGCTCACAGCAACACAGTATCCTTAACCCACTGAGCGAGGCCCGGGATCGAATCTGCATCCTCATGGATGCCAGTTGGGTTCTTAACCTGCTGAGCCACAGCAGGAAGTGAGGGCAGGAAATTGTTAATCACAGCTGTGTCCCTAAGAACGTAGAACAGTACTGAGCACAAAGTAGATCTTTTATAAGTGTTTGATGAATGAATGTGTATTAGTAAATTAGAATGATACTTTATACCACATTTTCTTTTGAATTTGGTTATTGTGAGTCAGTCTTTTTTCCTCCATAAATGCATTTTATTTTTATTTATATATATATATATACACATATATACATGTATATATGTATATATGTGTGTGTGTATATATATATATATATATGTTTTTTTTTTTTTTTTAGGGCTGCACCTGCATCATATAGAGGTTCCCAGGCTAGGGGTCTAATCGGAGCTACAGCTGCCGGCCTACACCACAGCCATGCCAGATCTGAGCAGCATCAGCGACCTACACCACAGCTCATGGCAATGCTGGATCCTTAACCCACTGAGCGAGGCCAGGAATCAAACCCGCAACCTCATGGTTCCTAGTCGGATTCGTTTCCACTGTGCCATCATGGGAACTCCCTATTTTTATTTTTTAATAATGATTTTTATTTTTTCCATTATAGCTGATTTACAGTGTTCTGTCAATTTTCTACTGCACAGCAAGATGATCCAGTCACACATTCATGTATACATTCTTTTTTCTCACGTTATCATGCTCCCTCACAAGTGACCAGACATAGTTCCCAGTGCTATACAGCAGGATCCCATTGCTTATTCATTCCAAAGGCAATAGTTTGCATTTATTAACCCTAAATTTCCACTCCCTCTCCCTCCCTCTTGGCAACCACAAGTCTGTTCTCCATGTCTATGATTTTCTTTTCTGTGGAAAGTTTCATTTGTGGTGAGTCAGTCTTCAAGTATCTGTTCCATGCTAGATTCATTAGGAAAGTCAGATTTCTTTTCCTTTTGTCTTTTCAGGGCTGCACCAGCAGCATATGGAGGTTCCCAGGCTAGGGGTCTAATTGGAGCTAGGGATCTAATTGGCCAGCCTACGACACAGCCACAGCAACACCAGATCCGAGCTTCGTCTGCGACCTACACCACAGCTCACGGCAATGCCGGATGATCCTTAACCCGTTGAGCGAGGCTAGAGATCAAACCTGCAACCTCATGGTTCCTAGTCGGATTCGTTTCTGCTGTGCCACAATGGGAACTCCCTTGAAAATCAGATTTTTTTTTTTTTTTTTTTTTTGCCTTTTGTCATTTTATGGCCGCGGGTTTATGGCCGCACCCGCGGCATGTGGAGGTTCCCAGGCTAGGGGTCTAATCGGAGCTGTGGCCACTGGCCTGCGCCGCAGCCACAGCAACGCGGGATCCGAGCCGCGTCTGCAACCTACACCACAGCTCACGGCAACGCCGGATCGTT
>PVHT021183543.1:20149872-20221914 GCA_004024745.2 Catagonus wagneri | reverse complement strand
TCTTCCATCTAGCTTGTAAAATTTCCTGGAACAACAACAACAACAAAAATAATCATACTCCTGGAGTTCCCTTCGTGGCTCAGTGGTTAACGAATCCGACTAAGAACCATGAGGTTGCGGGTTCGATCCCTGGCCTTGCACAGTGGGTTAAGGATCCGGCGTTGCCGTGAGCTGTGGTGAAGGTTGCAGATGCGGCTTGGATCCCGCATTGCTGTGGCTGTGGCGAAGGCCGGCGGCTACAGCTCCTGTTAGACCCCTAGCCTGGGAACCTCCATATGCTGCGGGTGCGGCTTCTACATAAAGGCAAAAAGACAAAAGAAAAAAAATAATAATAATCATACTCCTTCTCTGCTTGAAAGTCAGCTAATTCTCTGTTATCTCCAGCATTATAGTTATCCACAGTCTACCTCTCTAGCTGTCCTCATCACTCCACTCTCTGCCCATTTTACTATTCCTCATCATGTATTATATGGTTTAGCCATACTGAATCACTTAATGTTTCCTGAAAATTCTGTTCCCCTGGTTGTAATGTTCATCCCTTTTCGGAGTTCCCATTGTGGCTCAGTGGTTAACGAATCCGACTAGGAACCACGAGGTTGCGGGTTCAATGCCTGGCATTGCTAAGTGGGTTAAGGATCCGGCATTGCCGTGAACTGTGGTGTAGGTTGCAGATGCAGCTCGGATCCCGCGTTGCTGTGGCTGTGGCGAAGGCCGGCGGCTACAGCTCCTGTTAGACCCCTAGCCTGGGAACCTCCATATGCCGCGAGTGTGGCCCTAGAAATGGCAAAAAGGCAAAAAAAAAAAAAATTCATCCCTTTTCTTCCCTTCTGATGAACTCCTCTTGCCATCCTTGAAGATTCAGCTTAGATGTTACTTTTAAAAGAAGCCTATGGTTTTCATGGGGTGGGGGAGTGAGGTTGGTGAGGTGGGAAGCTATTCCTTTCTTTCTATTTGTCTTCTCTCATTACTCTATTACAACCCTTACAATATCATATTATGGCTCTCTCTGATATCCTGGAGGGCAATATCTGTATCTTATCTGTCTTTGCTTTCCCAATGCCAGCACATGCTTGTGAATGCAAGAACCCATATGGGGTGATAGGTATGAGTGCTAATAACTAACTTACAAAGCCTTAGCTTCTTGAACATAGCCTCCTTCTCAAGGGAGGACCAGAAAGTTCCCAGCTGTGTTCTGTTTGAAATAATTAGGTGCGAACATAGTCTGGAGAGAAATGTGCTTTGCATACTCCCTTTATGATTCACTGTAAAATGAGGTGATAACAGTCTTTTTGATAGATCAGCAGGCCCTTGGAAGGGAGCGATTTATTGCACCATGTACACATTCAGCACCTTGGATTGTCTCTACTCACTATTCATCTTTCTTCCTTGCTGTTGAGAGACTTTGTAGCCCCAACACCCAGCACAGAGTTTAGCACTTATTAGGAGCACAATAAATGTTTGTTGAAAAAAATAAATAAATTTTAAAATGAAATAAAAAATAAAATTTCCCTCTTCTCTTACATAATTTAAACCCTCCGTTTTACAATGTTTGAGATGCCTCTTGTTCTTTAGAGCCTTTTCTAATCAGCCCAACCTATTATAATTTTACCCTTCTCTGTTTTCATGTAATACCATTTAGACTGTGCTGTTTGCATTGTTATTTATTTTTAAATGCATATGTCCTTTTTTTCTAGCTAGATTATAAAATCCTGAGGGCAATGACTATGTGTACTCTTGCCTGCTAGTGTGTTAAATCTGTTAGGATCAGAATGCTGCAAATTGTGGGTGATGTCACCCAGCATTGTTTAGTGTCTTGGCATCTCTGTTGAAGACTCTTAAGAAAACCACATTGAGATACCACCTCATACCCATTAGGTAGCTATTAGGAAAACAGAAAGAAAATGACAAATTTTTTTTTTTTTTTTGTCTTTTGTCTTTTTAGGGCTACACCTGCGGCATATGGAGGTTCCCAGGCTAGGGGTCTAATCGGAGCTGTAGCTGCCGCCCCTAGCCACAGCCACGCCAGATCCAAGCCGCATATGTGACCTACACCACAACTCATGGCAATGCTGGATCCTTAATCCGCTGAGTGAGGCCAGGGATCAAACCCACAACCTTATGGTTCCTTAGTCAGATTTGTTTCCGCTGCTTCACGACTGAAACTCTGAAAATGACAAGTGTTAACAAGGGTGTAGAGAAATTGGAACCCTTGTGTACTGTTGATTGGAATGCAAAATGATGTAACCACTATGTGTGGCTGTCCTTCAAAACAATATGGTGGTTCCTCAGGAAATTAAAAACAGTATTGCCGTATGATCCAGCAAGTCCAATTCTGGGTATATATTCAAAAGCATTGAAAGCAGAGTTTATCTGTGTGTATAGCAGCATCATTCACGATAGCCAAGAGGTGCAAGTAACTCAAATGTCCACTGATTGATGAATGGATAAACAAAATATGGTATATACGTGCCATATTGAATATTGAATACATGAATATTATTCGAACTTAAAAAGAAGGAAATTCTGACCTGCTACAACATGGATGAAACTTGAGGATGTTGTGCTAAGTGAAATAATCCAGTCACAAAAAGATAAACACTTTATGATCCTATTTATATGAAGTACGTAAGGTAGTCAAATTCATTGAAACAGAAAATAGAATTGTGGTTGCCATGGTTTAGGGGATGAGAGAGAATGGAAAATTATAGTTTAATGGGTATAGAGTTTTAGTTTTGCAGAATGAAAAAGTTAAGGAGATTGGTTGCACAACAAGGAGAATGTACTTAATTGTATATAAAAATGGTTAAGATGGTAAATTTTATGTTAAGTATATTTAATCAGAATTTTTTTTTTTAAAGTACTGAATAGGTAGTCAGAAGACCAAAGCTGGCATTCTTGGTTGTTCTTTGATTACTACTGAATCTTGAGCAAGTCTCTTTTTCACTAATACTTTGATTTCTTCATCTTTTAAACAGGATAATAAACCCTGCCCAGCTTCTGGATTTGTGTTAGGATCAATACAAAAAACAAAAACAAAAAACATCAATAAATCTTAAGATACTTTTCAAGTAGTAGTTTTTCCAGTATTCCAGTTCTCTGGTCTCCTTTAATATTTATTCCAAGTTTCACATCTTATTTCATAACAAAATATTCCTAAAGATGCCTCAGCAACAACCTGTTACCACTTCAAAGGATATATATATACACACACACACACACAAACACACACACGCACACACTGAACTCTTTCAACTTGGGCTGCTCACATTATAATTTTCTCTTGGGAAAACAGCAAATAAAAAGCCTTTATGAGGACTACTGATGACCTAAGATGCTTATTACTAATGTGGTTTAGCATTAATTAGGGAAATACAAGCTTTGGATTTTCATGTAAACATAGGAAAGCTGGTCCCGAATTAAGGGAATAAGAGGAAGAATGAGTATCTGCTGACTGCCTACTAAGTGTTAGGCCCTAGCAGATGTGTACAAGCATTATCTAATTTAATCCTCACGGCAGCCTGTCAGATTAATAATATTATACTCATTTTATAAATGGGGAAAATAAAGTTCAGAGGTTAAGTCATTTACCCAAGATCACACAATGAATGACTGAGATACAATTCAAGTCCAGGTCTGTGTGACTGAAGCCAATATTCTTTCTACTCTCTTACACTGCCCCTCAAAATATATTTGACTATGTGTCTTGGTAATAGAGTCAGTGATATATGTTGTATATTTGATGTATATCCATGCATTTATATCAGTTTTATTTCCTTAGCCATTATAAGTCCAGCTGTGCTAGGATGATTATCACCACTTAATAGATGATGAAACAGTCAGAAAATTTAACTTACCTAATGTCAACATCAACCAACTAGTAAATGACAAGACTTGAAAATAGGTATTGCAATTCTCAGACCCATGTTTTTCCATGACAACTCTGTGAATGCAGAATTTTATCTCTGAATTTTCTGGTTCTGGCTTTTTTTTTTTTGTCTTTTTGCCTTATCTGGGGCCGCACCCACAGCATATGGAGGTTCCCAGGCTAGGGGTCTAACAGGAGCTGTAGCTGCTGGCCTTCGCCACAGCCACAGCAACGTGGGATCTGAGCCGCGTCTGCAACCTATACCACAGCTCATGGCAACGCTGGATCCTTAACCCACTGAGCAAGGCCAGGGATCTAACCCGCAACCTCATGGTTCCTAGTCGGATTCGTTAACCACTGAGCCACGACGGGAACTCCCGGTTCTGGCTTTTTTTTAATGGGAGCAAAAGAATGGGCATCTTGATAGTATGCCACTTCTCAGTATACATGGACAGATTAAAGGCATGTGATTATCCCTATTCTCTCCCCCAAATCACTAAAATGACAGTGCAAATTGATAGCAAAATCTTGAAAGATGGAAAGTTGAGCTGAGAAAACCAAATTCCAAATACTTGAGCAAGGTGTATTAATAAGAGAAAAGCAGGTTCATGTTGCAGAACACTGAAACATCGGGAATTGGAAGGAGAATATACTGTAGCAGTACAGATATGTGAGGAGCCAAAAGGAGGAGGATTGGCTGAAAGTCTATTAAGGAAGTTAAACCATCAGGTCCCTTCCTCATCCCGCTTAGTTAGGCAACTATCCCTCTATCTCCCTGGTTTATTCTGTGGGAAATTGAATTAGAGAGGCTCCAGACTGATGCCAGGTACAGCTAAAGATCTTAGCTGAAGAGGCTGGGATAGGAGGATACTACACTGAAAACAGATCGGATGAATACCTACATGCTGAATGATGAAACCTGTCCAGCCCTCTTGTTCTATTTCACTCCAGGAATGCTGACGGCAAGGCTTATATTCTCTAGGCAGGAGAGCGGAGAATCAATTTTGGAAGAAATTTGAAATTGCGTAACCCCAGAAGAAATATCTGTAGATACTGATACCTGAGGGTCTCCCAACAAAACAGATAGGTCCCAGAGTTCCCATTGTGGCTCAGCAGGAATGAATCCAACTAGGAACCATGAGGTTGCAGGTTCGATCCCTCTCAGTGGGTTAAGGGTCTGGTGTTGCCGTGACCTATGGTATAGTTTGCAGATGCAGCCTGGATCTGGCGTTGCTGTGGCTGTGGTGTAGGCTGGAAGCTGTAGCTCTGATTAGACCCCTTGCCTGGGAACCTCCATATGCCACGGGTGAGACCCTAAAAAAGTACAAATAATAATAATAATAATAAGAAGAAGAAGAAGAAGCATCTTTTGCCACTGATAGTATAAAGTAGTGGTATGTTAGAGCTGCTCTTACTAGATTCTGAATGCTAGTTGTTAAATTTTCAGGAATTTTGCTAGTAGGCTGTTAAACCTTTGGTAGCTTGAAAACTGACCATGGTAGAAGCGTTCCCACCACTGTTTTGTTGCACAACACAACAAAACCTTTTTCCCCCAGAAAGCCAGTTATTACTTTTTCTTTTCTTTTAGGGCCACACCTGCAGCATATGGAAGTCCCCAGGCTAGGAGTCGAATCAGAGCCAAAGCTACAGCCACAGCCGCAGCAACACCAAATTCAAGCTGCATCTTCTACCTACACCGCAGCTTGCAGCAACACCGGATCCTTAACCCACTGAGTTAGGCAAGGGATCGAACCCCTGAACAGGAACTCCTAAACATTTTTTTTTTCTTTTTCTTTTTCTTTTTGGTGCCATACCCAAGGCATATGGAAGTTCCCAGGCTAGGGGTCGAATCACAGCTGCAGCTGCCAGCCAGCGCTACAGCCACAGCAACGCCAGATCCGAGCCGTGTCTGTGACATACGCTGCAGCTTGTGGCACGGCAAATCCTTAACCCAGTGAGCGAGGCCAGGGATCAACCTGTGTCCCCATGGATACTAGTCAGCTTCATCACCACTGAGGCGTGATGGAAACGCCAACATTTGTTTATTTATTTATTTATTTATTTACTTTTGCCTTTTTAGGGCTGTTCCTGTGGCATATGGAGGTTCCCAGACTAGGGGTCTAATCGGAGCTGTTGCTGCTGGCCTACGCCAGAGTCACAGCAACACCAAACCTGAGCCGTGTCTGCAGTCTACATCACAGCTCACAGCAACGCAGGATCCTTAACTCAATGGGTGAGGCCAGGGATCGAACCCGCAACCTCATGGTTCCTAGTCAGATTCGTTTCCACTGCGCCACAGTGGGAACTCCAGCATTTATATTTTTATGCAACATTTACCAACATACCACTTGTCCTCTTCTCCCATACTAGAAAACCATATATACCTCTTTGTGTTAATATTAAAAAGCAGAAAGGCTTTCTAAGCCATCTTTTCTAATCTCAATATTTCACAGATAAATTGAGATCCAGAGAAGTAAAGCAGTTGGTACATGTCATATGTCTGAATAATAGCAAAGCAAAAACTGGATTCCAGCTCCTCAGTCTTCTGGTCATTTTTTTTTTTCTGTATTTTTTGGTCTATTTAGGGCCACACCCTCGGCATATGGAAGTTCCTATGTTAGAGGTTGAATCAGAGTTGCAGCTGCTGGCCTACACTACAGCCATAGCAACATGGGATTCAGGCCTCAGAGCAGCTGAGAGCACAGCTCAGAGCAACACCAGATCCTTAACTCAGGGATCAAACCTGTGTCCTAATGGATACTAGTCAGGTTTGTTACTGCTGAGCTACAAGAGGAACTCCTGGTCACTTCTTTTTATGCTACCACATTGTCTTCATTTCTGTGTTGTTTAACCATTGCTCTTTTCCTAGGTATAACCTCAAATAAGGTCATAAGTATTGTTCCACACAAAATAATTCTTAAGGAATGTCAGTGAACAGAGCACAGCTTTCTCTATTCTTTGTTCTTTTTGCAGACAGATTTACGTTACCACATTTGTTTTTGGAGAAAGAGCAGATCCTCCTGTTCCTTAGTCTTACAGGTTATGAAAAAAAGTTTATTAGTTAGTTTTTTAAGATTTTACATTGCTTTATTGAATAAAAAGAGATTGCTTTTCATAAAAGTGCATCATATGACACTTAGAAACATGTTTGTAAACTTTTGTTGTATGCTCCCTGAGAATGATTGTGAATGCCAGGAAGCAACAGTTTTGTCTCTTCTACAAATATTTCCTTTCTGCCCAGTAATATTTTCCTTTCTAAAATTCTCACCATTAGTTTGACTATCTGGAATCAAGGTGTTTGTTAAAATGCACAAATGTTACCTAGGAAGAAATGTGCGAAGAGCCGTTTTTAAACCTTAGAGGAATAAAAACAGGATAGATATTTTGTGATTTTAGAGGGATAAGGATGATGAGGAGTGACCCAGAATAAAGTAGAAATTTCCAGTAGGGTAGGTAGGACAAGCCTGTCTTTGGTGATTTGTCACAACTTAGAAGCCGTGGCAGCTAGGGGATAGCATGAGAATATTTGTTGGTTGTAATAAGTGATCTTATTGGAGAGTTCAGTGAGGTCTTGGGAATATGGTTAACTTCTAAGAACAGAGCTATTAAGAAACAACCTATTCTTATCAGACCTTGTTTGTAGTGTTATCACTAGAAAATTTATAGACAAACTAGAACACTTTTCAAAGGAGAGGATTGGCACTGGAAATCAGCCTTCAGGAAGTATTTATGTGTCATCACTGTTCTTTACATTGGGATACATCAGTGAACAAAACAAAGATTCCGTGCCCTTGTGGAACTTATATTTTTGCAAGGCTAGACAGACAATAAACAAAATGAATACAGACTATAGTTTGTTAGAAGGTGAAAAGTGCTCTCAATAAAAAAAAAAAAAATAGACAAGACGAAGTGAATCATGTCAAGAATGTTAGGAAATTTGAAGGATGGTAGTTCCATTTCTACTATAAGGTGTGGATAACAGTACTTAGCATTGTTATAAATATTTAATGTGCTATTACTTAAGTACTTTGTACTATGCTGAACATTCTTGGCAGTGGATAATAAAAGCTCTGCTCCACATTATCTTTACTCCAAAATCCAGGTCTTTTATCTGAAACCCTGCCAGTTTTATGTAAGAGGGAAAAGAAACAGGCAGATCATTCACTGGCTCTTAAATTTTCTGCCCAGAAGTCACACATGTCACCAGTGTTATTAAACCAAATCATATGGTGTGATGGTTTTCAATTATGTCCACAAATTCTTTGATACTCCTCCCTTTAGAAAGTGGAGCCTAATTCCTCTGCCCTTGAGTATAAGGTAGACCTAGTCTCTTGCTTCTAATAAATACATGTTGAGTTCTCTCATGGCTCAGTTAGTTAAGGATCTGGTGTTGTCACTGCTGTGACTCCGATTATAGCTGTGGCAGGGTTTAATCCCTGGCCGCCTCCAGGAAAAACAAACAAACAAACAAAAAACACCACGATGGCAGAAGTAACACTGTGTGACTTCCAAGACGGGGTCATAAAAGGCATTTTACTTTTTCTCTTGGTTTACTCACTCTGGAAGAAGCCAGTTACCGTGTCTTGAGGTCATTCAAGTAGCCAGATGGTCAGACTCATGTGAAGAGAAATTTAGGCTCTTCACCAATAGCCAGTGAGGATCAACGATCTCATGCTAATAGTCATGTGAATGAACCCTCTTGGAAGAGGATCTTCCTGCTTCAGTCAAATTTTCAGGTATCTGCAGCCCGAGGAAATGTCTTTTTTAGAAAATTGAAGCATAATTTATTTACACTATTATATCAATTTCGGGTGTATAACAGTGATTCAGTACTTTTAAACATTACAAAATGATCACCACAATAAATCTAATTACCACGTGTCACCAGCAAAATTATTATAATAATATTTACTATATTCCCTGTGCTATACATTATACCCACAAGATTTATTTATTTTACTACTGGAAGTTTGCTCCCTCATCTATTACACTTATTCCCCCACCGCCCTCCTCTCTGGCAACCACCAATTTTCTCTCTGTATCTATGAACCTGTTTTAGTTTTGTTATATTTGCTTTTTTCTTCTTCTTTTTTTTTTTTTTGGCCTTGCCCACAGCATGTGGAAATTCTCAGGCCGAGATCAAATCCGCTCCACTGTAGCAACCCAAACTGCTGTGACAACACCAAATCCTCAACCCACTGCACCACAAAAGAACTCCTGGCTTGTTTGCGGGTTTTTTTTTTTTTTTTTGTCTTTTTAGGGCCACAGCCACGGCATATGGAAGTTCCCAAGCTAGGGTCCAGTTGGAGCTGTAGCCACCAGCCTGTGCCAGAGCCACAGCAATGTATGCAACCTACACCACAGCTCACGGCAACACCAGAGCCTTAATCCACTGAGCCAGGCCAGGGATCAAACCTGTGTCCTCATGGATACTAGTTGGGTTCGTTAACCACTAAGCTACAACAGAAACTCTGAAAACTCCTATTTTTTTAGATTACACATGTAAGTGAAATCACATGGTATTCTCTGACTTATTTCACTGAGCATAATGCCCTTGAGGTCCATTCATGTTGTCACAAATGGCAAGATTTCATTCTTTTTAATGGCCAAGAAATATTCCATTATAGTTTAGATTTTTTTTTTCTTTTTTTAGGGCCACATCTGTGACCTATGGAAATTCTCAGGCTAGGAGTTGAATCAGAGCTGCACCTGCTGGCCATAGCCACAGTCACAGTAACATCAGATCCAAGCCGCATCTGCGACCTACACCACAGCAATGCCAGATCCTTAACCCACTGAGCAAGGCCAGGGATTGAGCTCCCATCCTCATGGATATTAGTCAGGTTCTTAATGCACTGAGCCACAACAGGAACTCCTTCTTTCATAATTCTTGTATTTTTAGTTAAGGTCTTTTCTTTTCTGCTTAAATAAGTCCCTTTAATATTTCTTATAAAGCCAGTGTAATGGTGTTGAATTCCTTTAGCTTTTGCTTATCTGTGAACCTCTTGACCTCTCTTTTCATATCTGAATAATAGCTCTGCTAGGTGGAGTGTTCCTTTTTTTTTTTTTAATAATGATTTTTTTTTCATTATAGCTCGTTTACAGTGTTCTGTCAATTTTCTACTGTATAGCAAGGTGACCCGATTACACATACATGTATAGATTCATCAGAAGTGATTAGACATAGCTCCCAGTGCTATACAGCAGGATCTCATTGCCCATCCATTCCAAAGGCAATAGTCTGCATCAATTAACCCCTCATTCCCAGTCCATCCCACTCCCTCTCTCTCCCTCTTGGCAACCACAAGTCTGTTCTCCAAATCCATGATTTTCTTTTCTGTGGAAAGGTTCATTTGTACAGTATATTAGATTCCAGATATAAGTGATATCATATGGTATTTATCTTTCTCTTTCTGATTTACTTAGTTAGTATGAGAGTCTCTAGTTCCATCCATGTTGCTGCAAATGGCATTATTTTGTTCTTTTTTATGGCTGAGTAGTATTCCATTGTATATATATACCACATCTTATTAATCCAATCATCTATTGATGGACATAGAGGTTGTTTCCATGTCTTGGCTATTGTGACTAGTGCTGCAATGAACATATGGGTGCCTGTGTCTTTTTCAAGAAATTTTTGTCTGGATATATGCCCAAGAGTGGGATTGCTGGGTCATATGGTAGTTCTATGTATAACTTTCTAAGGTACCTCCATACAGTTTTCCATTGTGGTTGAACGAGCTTACATTCCCACCAACAATGCAGGAGGGTTCCCTTTTCTCCACACCCTCTCCAGCATTTGTTATTTGTGGATTTCTTAATGATGGCCATTCTGACTGGTGTGAGGTGGTGCCTCAGTAGTTTTGATTTGCATTTCAGTAATAATCACTGATGTTGAGCATTTTTTCATGTGCTTGTTGGCCATCTGTAAATCTTCTTTGGAGAAATGTCTATTCAGTTCTTTTGCCCATTTTTCCATTGTGTTGTTGGCTTTTTTGCTGTTGAGCTGTATAAGTTTCTTGTATATTTTAGAGATTAAGCCCTTGTCAGCTGCATCATTTGAAATAATTTTCTCCCATTCTGTAAGTTGTCTTTTTTTTTTTTAATTGTCTCCTTTGCTGTACAAAAGCTTGTCAGTTTGATTACGTCCCACTGGTTTATTTTTGCTTTTATTTCTGTTACTTTGGAAGACTGACGTGAGAAAACATTTGTAAGGTTGATGTCAGAGAATCTTTTGCCTATGTTCTCTTCTAGGAGTTTGATGGTGTCTTGTCTTACGTTTAGCCATTTTGAGTTTATTTTTGTGCATGGTGAGAGGGTATGTTCCAGTTTCATTGATTTACATGCAACTGCCCAGTTTTCCCAGCACCACTTGCTGAAAAGACTGTCTTTTTCCCATTTTATATTCTTGCCTCTTTTGTCAAAGATTAATTGATGTAGGTGTCTGGGTTTATTTCTGGGTTCTTTATTCTGTTCCATTGGTCTGTATGTCTGTTTGGGTACCAGTACCACACTGTCTTGATTACTGTGGTTCTGTAATATTGCCTGAAGTCTGGGAGAGTTATGCCTCCTTCTTGGTTTTCATTCCTCAGGATTAGTTTGGCAATTCTGGGTCTTGTGTGGTTCCATATACATTTTTGTATTTTTTTTTTCTAGTTCTGTGAAAAATGACATGCGTAATTTAATAGGGATTGCATTGAATCTGTAGATCACTTTGGGTAGTATGGCCATTTTTACAATATTAATTTTACAATAATTAATTATTTTACAATAATTAATTTTCATGTTCTGGCCCATGAACATGGGATATCTTTCCATTTCTTTGTATCTTCTTTGATTTCCTTGATTAATGTTTTATAGTTCTCAGCATATAAGTCTTTCACCTCCTCAGTCAGGTTAGAGTATCCCCTTTTTTTTTGTCTTTTCAGGGCTGCACCTGCAGCATATGGAGGTTCCCAGGCTAGCGGTCTAATTGGAGCTGTAGCTGCCGACCTACACCACAGCCACAGCAACACAGAATCCGAGCCACATCTGCGACTTATACCACAGCTCACGGCAACACCAGATCCTTAACCCGCTGAGTGATGCCAGGGAACTCCTAGAGTATTCTTAACTGTAAGTTTTTTCATTTGATCATTTTGATTATATTGTGCCACTTCCTTCTGGCTGGCAAAGTTTCTGCTAAAAAGTCAGCTCATTGATTTATGAGAGTTCCTTTATATGTAACTAGTTGGTTTTCTTTTGCTGCTTTTAAGATTCTGTCATTGGAGTTCCCGTCATGGCTCAGTGGTTAACGAATCCGACTAGGAACCATGAGGTTTCAGGTTTGATCCCTGGCATTGCTCACTGGGTTAAGGATCTGGCGTTGCCGTGAGCTGTGGTGTAGGTCGCAGACGCAGCTCGGATCCCGCGTTGCTGTGGCTCTGGCGTAGACCAGTGGCTACAGCTCCGATTAGACCCCTAGCCTGGGAACCTCCATATGCTGTGGGTGTGGCCCTAGAAAAAGGCAAAAAAAGACAAAAAAGAAAGACAAAAAAAGGATTCTGTCATTATTTTTTATAATTGAAATATAGTTGATTTATAATGTGTTAGAGGAGTTCCCTAGCGGCTCAGCAGTTTGAGGATCTGGTATTATCACTGCTGTGGTACCAGTTCAGTCTCTGGTCTAGGAATTTCCACGTGATGTGGGCATAGTCAAAAAAAAAAAAAGTCGTCAAAAAAATGTTGTGTTAGTTTCAGGTGTACAACAGAGTTACTCAATTAAATATATATTCTCTTTCAGACTCTTTTCCATTAGAGGTTATTACAAGATGTTGATTGTAGTTCCCTGTGCCACACAGCAGGTCCTTATTGGTTATCTATTCTATATATAGTAGTGTGTATATTTTAATACCAAACTCCTAATTTATCTCCTCTCATCTTTCATTTTTGCTATTTTTATTATAATGTATCTTGGTATAACTCTTTGGGTTCATCTTGTTTGGAACTCTGTGCTTCTTGAATATGGATGTCTGTGTCCTTTCTTAGGTTAGTGAAGTTTTCAGCTGTTATTTCTTCAGATAAAGTCTCTTCCCCTTTCTCTCTCTTCTTCTGGACCCCTATAATGTAATGTTAGTGTGCTTGATGTTGATCCAGAGACCTTTTAAACTGTCCTGATTTTTTCTTTTTTTTTTTGTCTTTTTAGGGCCGCACCTACGGCATATGGAGGTTCCCAGGCTAGGGGTCTAATTGGAGCTGTAGCAGCCGGCCTACGCCAGAGCCACAGCAATGCCAGATCCGAGCTGCATCTGCAACCTACACCACAGCTCATAACCCACTGAGTGATGCCAGGGATCAAACCCACGTCCTCATGGATACTAGTCAGGTTCATTAACCGCTGAGCCACGATGCATTTCTCTGTATTTATTTCTGTGTATTAGGTAGGTCAGTTATATTTCCTAGTCTTGGGAAAGTGGCTCTACATAGGAGACTTCCGATGGGGCCCAGCAGCATACCCCAACAGTCACCAGAGCTGTATGCTCTAGAGGTGTTCCCTATGTGGGCAGTGTGGGCCCTTCTACTGTGATGGGTCAACTGCTGTGGGTGCAGTGGTAGGTAGGACTACTGGCCCCTGGACTAGTTGGCTGCGAAGCCCTGCCTCATGGGGTGGTTGTCAGTCTGCTGATGGGTCGGGCTGGGTCCTGGCACAGCCGGCTACATAACTTGGGGGTTCTCAGGGCTGATGCCAGCCTGCTGGTGGGTGGATAACCCCCCGGTGCTAATAGGGTAGAGGGAGGACTTCAAAATGGTGCTTCCAGGAGTTCCCGTCGTGGCTCAGCAGAAACGAATCCAAGTAGGAACCATGAGGTTGTGGTTCGATCCCTGGCCTTGCTCAGTGGGTTAATGATCCGGCGTTGCCATGAACTGTGGTGTAGGTTGCAGACGTGGCTTGGATCCCACATTGCTATTGCTGTGGTATAGGCTGGCAGCTATAGCTCCGATTAGACTCCTAGCCTGGGAACTTCCACATGCTGCAGGTACAGCCCTAAAACGACAAAAAAAACCAAAAAGGTGCTTCCAAGCACCAGTGTCATCATGATCAGATGAGCTCCCATAAATGGACTGCTGCCAGTATCTTTGTCCCCAGGGGAAGTTCCAGTTGCCTCTTGCTTCCCCCACTATCTCTCCAAGATGAGAAAGTGGGTCTGACCCAGGCTTCTTTGAAATCACTGCCTCTGTGCTGGGACTCAGAGTGTGAGATTTTGCACACTCCCTTTTAAGAACAAAGCCCCTATTTCCTACAGCTCTCTGACTCTCCCATACACAAGCCCCACTGTCCTCCAAAGCCAGATGTTCTGGGGGGCTCATCTTCCCATGCAGGACTCCTGGGCTGGGGAGCCAGATGTGGGTCTCAGACCCCTCATTCCTTAGGGTGAACTTGCTTCAATTTATCCTTCTGTTTGTGGGTCACCTAACCAAGGGTGTGATCTTGATGATACTGTGTCTCTGGCCTTCCTACAAGACTCATGATTACATCTTTAGTTGTAGAAAATCTTTTCTGCTAGTCTTCAGGTCATTCTTATAGATAGTTGCTCCATAAATAGTTGTAATTTTGGTGTGCCTCTCGGGGAGGTGAGCTCAGGGTCTTCCTATTGCACCGTCTTGGCCATAATCCATACCTCAGCAAACCCATGAGAAACTGAGCCAGAGCTACCTAGCCAAACTACACCCAAATCTTTGACATATACAAAAAAAAATTATTTATTTATTTTAATTGTAAAGTTTGGAAGTAATTTGTTATATAGCAGAGATAACTAATACATATAGACACCTCTGATTTCAACAGCGCAGAACGTATAATCCTCCTGCAGAGAGAGGAATAGTAGGGAAAGAAACTGGAATATTTGGTAAACAGTAAATCTACGACAGTAGCTAAATTATTTAAATATAATCCTCTACCTTTTAATTAGACAAATATCTGAAGCAAGTAATCATGTAACCTCTGCACATTTACTCCCTTTTCCCCTATCCTATTGTCCAGCAAGTTCCATAATCAGCAAATGAGGTATTTTGAATCAGGTTTCAGATACCCTTCCTAATTCCTATCCTCTTCTGATCCCTAGAGTTATAGGGTTATCAGATCCATTCTTTCCCTGGCTTTCAATCTCTCCTTAGTCCCACATCAACCAATTTGCAGCAATGCTAGATCCTTAACCCACTGTGCCTAGCTAGGAATTGAACCTGCATCCTAGCACTCCAGAGACGCTGACAATCCTGTTGCACCACAGCAGGAACTCTGAATCTTCTTAAATCTCTTTATATGAGGTATAAATATACATAGCAACAACTGATTATGTTGTCAAATAAATTATATCTTTGTATAAATAATGAGCCTCATGTTGATGACATTAGTGGCTGATAAGTGGAAGATCAAAAACACTTAAGTTGAGGAGTTGCCACCACGGTACAGTGGGTTAAGAATCTGACTGCAGGAATTCCTGTTCTAGCTCAGTGGGAAGGAACCTGACTAGTTTCCATGAGTATGCAGTTTTAATCCCTGACCTCACTCAGTGGGTTAAGGACCCTGCATTGCCATGAGCTGTGGTTTAGGTCACAGATGGGGCTCAGATCCAAGTTGCTGTGAAAAAGAAAAAGAAACTGACTGCAGCAGCTCAGGTCGCTGCACAGGTGAGGGCTCGATCCCCTGCCCAGCACAGTGGGTTAAAGGATTCAGCATTGCCACGGTTGTACTGTAGGTCACAGCTATGGCTCGGATTCAGTCCCTGGCTCAGGAACTTCCATATACTGCAGGTATGGCCATTAAAAACAGCAAACAAAAAACCAACAACACAAGTTGAATGGGAAGATAGAGAATTTAGGATGACAGGCAATTCCTTTTAAAAAAAACCCAATTCTGAATTGCAGATTGGATATGGTGAGACTGACAATAATAAAATCTAGCCCTGTACATATTCTCCGTGTAACAGGCTGAGAAAGTTCCATAGACCTGGATTCTAGGATGAGAACCTTGAAGACTATACAGCCATAGCTAAGATGACCACTGGATAGGCCCTACAGACATACCCTGCTCCCTGATCCCTCTTATCAGTTAATACTTGATTGGTCCTGAATTTGACTCCTGAAGAGTGAAAGGATAAGGAATTCAGACCAACATCATCTCCTTCTCCACCCTGCACTGGGGTTGTGTACAAATTAGAAGTCAAAAGAAATGTGAGAAAAGAGCAATCCAGTACCGTGGTAACTTTACCTTCCCTCCAGGTAGATCTAAATTCTTTATATTTTAATTCTACTGCTCAGTTTTACAAAGAAATGAGATTTCTTTTTCTAAGCTTTCCTCTCTTTTCTCTTTTCCTGTCTCTAGATTGGAGTCCTTTATCCTTACTTTCTGGGCTTTCACTAATACCTCTTTCTCTTCTCCTGCCCCAGTCCCAGCATTCAAACAGAAACAGCTTGGAGCGAAGCATTAGCCAGTTGAGAGACACTAAAAACTCTCATTCAACCCCAAACGTGATGTTACCTATTGCTTCTTCAAGTTTTCCAAAATGGAAATTTATATTGTTTTTTCTGGTTATGAAAGAAATAAAGGCTCATAAAAAATGAAATAATAGAGACATAAAAACAAAGTTCTCCAGAATTTATGAATACACACACGTTTTTATAAAACTGGCATCATAAAATGCATTCTCTTTTATAATTTTTTCAGTTAATAAATTGTCCTTTTTCTGTGTCAGTACTAACAGATTTTATTATTATCGCATAATAAAGGGGGGCCATAGAGTCTGGAAAAATAGGCAAATAATTAACTTATTGATATGACATTACAGTACATGATATGTTCATGGATATTTCATGATATGTTCAATGTGTTGTCCTTCATTAACAATGTGTAGTTCGAGAGTTCCCGTTGTGGCTCAGTGGTTAACGAATCCGACTAGGAACCATGAGGTTGCGCGTTCAATCCCTGGCCTCGCTCAGTAGGTTAACAGTCCAGCGTTACTGTGAGCTGTGGTGTAGGTAGCAGACGCGGCTCGGATCTGGTGTTGCTGTGGCTGTGGCGTAGGCCAGCAGCAACAGCTCTGATTAGACCCCTAGCCTGGGAACCTCCAATATGCTGTGAGTGTGGCCCTAAAAAGCAAAAAAAAAAGGTGTAGTTCATTGAGCTGTGTAAAATTCCAGTGAAATAGTACATAAACACAGTATTTCCATCAATGTCTACACATTCATCTGAAATGCATTGCTTCAGTTGATATGGCCTTTGTTTCACTGAATAAGCCTGTTCCTTTGGTATACTCCAGAAGAAGTAACCCAGGAGGTGAGTATGTATGTGTCTGATTTTTTAGTAAATATATGTGTCCAGGGAGTTCTCGCTGTGGTGCAGCAGGATCAGTGGTATCTCTGCAGCACCAGGATGCAGGTTCAATCCCCAGCCCCAGCATAGTGGGTTAAAGGATCCAACTTTAACACATAGGATCTGACTTTTGCGGCACAGGTCACAAAAGTGGCTCAGATTTGATCCCTGGTTCAGGAACTCCATATGCCGCATGGCAGCCAAAAAAGAAAAACGAGAAAAAATAAATTTATGTCTCCAGATTCTGTGGCTGCTCTGTATGTCATAGTACAGAGATATTGCAATGTATTTAACAAGTCCTCCTTTAATAAACATCTAGGTTGTTTCTAGTTTTTCAGAATTGTGAATAACAAAATGCAGTTAACATTTATATCCATATTCATGTATCTTTGTGGACCTATCTGATTATTTCATTGAGATAAAGAAGAATTCATTAATCAAAATGAATGACGTAAAATTTGATGTTACTGCCAAATTGCCTTTCACAAAAGCTGAATCAGCCTACATTGCCACTAACATTTGAATAAGTTTATATGTCCACCTATAATATATGAGAATGACTCTTTCCCCACGTGTTCACCCACACGGGTATCACTAATCATTTTAAAAAATCTTTTTAAAAATTATTGTTTTAATTTCAATTATTTAATTATCAGTGAGGTTGAGAGTATATTTTTCAGTGGTTTTAGTATGTTTACCATGTTGTGCAACAATCTCTGGTTGTTTTTGTTTGTTTTCAGTAGTTTTTATTATAAAACAAAACAAAGCAGATACAGAAAACACACACAGAGAACTTAGTGAATTATTACCAAGTGAACTCCTTTTTTAACCAGTATCCAAGTCAAGAAATATAACTTTATTAGTTCCCTCAGAAGACTTCCTTGTACCTTATCCCAATCATAAGCACCTTCCTTCTCTCAAAATAACCACTATCCAGACTTGTATAGCAATAATCTCCTAGCATTTCTTTATTGTCTTATCACCTGAGTGTTATACTGTAGTTTAGTCTTGCCCTTTAAAAAATATTAATATTTCTTTGTTCTATGTTTTAAATCTCTTTTAATTTATGGTTTCTTCTCCATCCTTTTCCTTTCCTTAAAATTTGTATTCCCTTTTTTTTTAAGGGCTGCACCCATAGCATATGGAAGTTCTCAGGCTAGGGGTCAAATTGGAGCTGCAGCTGTTGCCTGTGTCACAGTCAGAGCAGTGCCAGAACCAAGTTGCATCTGCAGCCTACACTGCAGCTCACGACCACGCTAGATACTTAACCCACTGAGCAGGGCCAGGGATCAAGCCTGCATCCTCATGGTTACTAGTCGGGTTCATTACCGCTGACCCATAACGGGAACTCCTAAAATTTATCTGTTGAAGAGCCTGGTCCGTTTGACTTGTAAGAGTTCCCACAATCTGGATTTTATTAATTGCATTTCAAGGACAGTTCAGCATTGTTATATGTCTTTTGTATTGCATACAAATTAACAGCTAGATGCAAAGGCATTATCAGACTCAAGTGTGATTCCTTTGACAAGACTACACATTATGTGTGGTTGCCTGGCTGTCCCTTTCTTTGTGTGATGTTAGCAGCCACTGACGCCCTTTGCCTAGATCCAATTAACTGGGGATTAAAAACTGGTTATTTCCTAATTCTTTCTTTTTACTTATTTGCTGAACATTAAAGAGATGCTTGCAATTACTTACCCAATAGTAGAATTCATATTGGAAAGGCAGAATAAATGCTTAATCCTTACCCTTTTTTTGCCAGTTTCCAACCAGTTGGTTTCCTATCATACTCCGAATGTGATCAGCTTTTTAAAATATCACTGTGAGCTCAAAGATAAGCATATTTAATCAGTTTTAATCCGCTGCACTTATATGGACATTCCAGTTGTCCCATTTTTGCCCATAAGCTCTTCAAGTTGTTTCCTGAGTCCTTTTGACGTGACGAGTAGTCTTTGACAGATTCCTTGCTAGATAGTATGACAAAATGTTCCAGATTCATCTTGTACTTTTCCTGGCCCTGGTTTGAAATTATTTCTCTAAGACATCCTAGTTTTTTAAAGTGGGAAATGGTAGTTCAATATCACAGTCTGTGCATTAGAGATTCTTACTACTGCTGGGTAGATCATGTTTTTAGACCTTGTCTGATTGTGTTAACATCTTCCATTAGTTTCTTTCTTTCTTTCTTTTTTTAAGGGTTGTACCTGCAGCACATGGAAGTTCCCAGGCTATGGGTCAAATCGGAGCTGCAGCTGCTGGCCTACACCCCAACCACAGCAACATGGGATCCAGTCTACACAGCTTATAGCAATGCTGGATCCTTAGCCCACTGAGTGAGGACAGGGATCAAACCCACATCCTCACAGACATTATATCAGGCTCTTAACCTGCTGAACCCTAACGAGAACACCCCCTTAGTTTTTGATAATTTCACTCTAATGTATCTATGTATGGATTTAGGTTTATTTTTATGCTCAGTATCCATTAATCTTCCTAAATGGTTTTGTTTCCTTCATCAATTTTGAAAAATACTTAACTTCCAATCAGTTTTATAAAGAATTTTTTTAATTCTGCACTCCCATCCACAGTGTATGAGCATTCCAGTTACTCCACATATTCGTCAGCAATTGGTATTGTCCATCTTTTAATTTTAGCCATTCTGGTAAATGTGCAGTGGTATCTCACTTTGGTTCTGAGTAATGATGAGTATCTTTTCAATTGTTTGTTGTAAGCCATTTAGATATCTTTTGTGATGTGTTTGTTCAGTGTTTTAATTAGGTTGTGGTCTCTTTTATAGATTAGTCTGAGTTCTTTATATATTCTGGATACAAGTTCTTTGACAGATATATGTGTTATGAATATTTTCTCCCAGTCTGTGCCTTACTTTTCACTGTCCTAATGGTGTCTATTGATGAGCCCATAGGCTGCTTTTTACTTATTATGGACTATTTCATTGTACATTTTATAATCTTTGAATTACATTTTGTAATTTTTAGAGCCCATCTTTTGTGTGTGTGTGTGTACTTTTTAGGGCTGAACCCACAGCTTATGGAGGTTCCCAGGCCAGGGATCTAATCGGATCTACAGCTGCCAGCCTATGCCACAACCACAACAATGACAAATCCAAGGTGTGCCTGCGACCTATACCACAGCTCATGGCAATGCTGGATCCTTAACCCACTGAATGAGGCCAGGGATCAAACCCGCAACCTCATGGATGCTAATCAGATTCATTTCCACTGTGCCACGACGTGAACTCCCAAGATCCCTTCTTTGGTATGACTTTATTTCTATAAATTTTGTATGATCTGGGTTGAAATTTCCTCTCTAGAGAGATTTAGTATTGGCTCTTGTCAAATGCCTTAATGAAGGTTCTAAAAACATGTAATTAGTGTAAATATGATTCTCAAACCCACCTGAGGGTAGGCCTATGGTTACAAATCCTTTTTCTTTCTTTACTTATTAAGGCCACGCCTGCAGCATATGGAAATTCGCAGGCTAGGGGTCAAATCAGAGCTACAGCTGCCAGCCTACACCACAGCCACAGCGATGCCAGAAGTGAGCCACATCTGCAACTTATACCACAGCTCATGGCAGTGCCGGATCCTTTAACCCACTGAGCAAGGCCAAGGGTTGAACCGGTACCCTCATGGATACTAGTAGGATTGTTTCCACTGCACCACAACAGGAACTCCTCTGCTTACAAATTCTTGCGGGAGACTTTTTTTCATGCAGAGTAAGCTAAAACAGACATACTTCTTTGTTATTCCTCTTTAATCATAGAAAAACTCTGTTCCCAGATTTTCCTCAGCATCCTGCTTCATTTTCTGTCCCTGTGTCTTTTAAAACACCAGGTCCTTGGCTAGTGAGACAAGCAACCTCCTCCACTCCCTTATCTATAGGATCAATTCTTATTTATCCTAAGTTTTAACTCACACTTTATTTTTAGTCCTTTAAACTTTCTTAGGAGCATAAGTGTACATTTAAAATCATATTCGTGGTATTTTAGTCAGCAATTTTAAATGTTTTGTTTCAGGGAGTTTTTCAGAAAATCTAAACTGAAATATTGATGAAAATACAATGCCAAACATTTCTATATCCATCAAATCATTCCTTTTCTCATCTCCTTACAGTCCCTTGGGAGAAAACACATAATAAAGATGTGAGGGCCTCTCTAGTCAACACAGACTTATTTGGAGTCTGGAAAGTCAAAACAGTGTAGCATAAATTTCCTAGTGAAGATTCTGCTTAATCCTTGGGGATTTTGTTAACATTTGGCTTTGCTTAATTTTACCCACATCCTCTTTTTCTCAGAAATGGGCATTATGGGGGTTCTAATGGCTTCTTGAACATCAAATAGCTCTTAAAAGTAAAACCGTGATGGATTGAGTGTGAATGAATCAAACGGATTAAATTTCCATTGAAATACATATGGATTTAATAATTAGCAGGAAAGCTCTTCATAATTAAAAAAATGTTTTAGGATAATGTTCAAGATGTTAGAGAAATGCAGAATGTTGCTGGATTGTATTGTCTCAGCTTATAGATTTCCTCTGAAACTGATAAAACATCCATAGGCCAAATAGTTCCAACCAGGAAGTGATAAAGTCTAGCGGTTTCTGGCAACTAGTAAGCATTTAAGAAATTTCAGCTTAATCTCTATTTTTTTCAGTTTCAAGAACCCTAAAATTACCTCGATGGAGAAAACTTCTTCTGTATATTCCCTCATGAGTTTACAGTCTAGTAGAGGAGTCTGTGTGCAAACAAATGAAAAAAATAGTGTATGCAGGGAATGGTACAGAGAAAAGGAGCGGTTATTAGTACAGCAAGCTAAAGCAATATAAAAAGTCAGCCCAGATGATGCTTGCCCTAAGTCCTAAAAGAAGAGCTGTTTGTCTGTTGAACTACTGTCAATAGAAGGACAGCACGTGTAAAGACTCAGAGGTGGCAAAACAGCTTGGAATTTTTGGGGAACTATAACTGAGAGCACTACAATGAAAGACAGTGCTGCAGGGGCAGTTGGAGGTCTGACTAAGAGGAGTTGGGTTCCAAGAATCTGGGTTTTATCCTGAAAGATAAATATTTTAATTATCGAGCTGCTCAGCACTCATTATTTATTTTTTGACCATGCCCATGGCATATGGGCCAGGGATCAGACCCATGCCACAGCAGTGACCAGAGCTAGAGCAATGACAATGCTGAATTCTTAATCGGCTAGGCCACCAAGGAACTCCTATATATATTTTTAATGTCACCTTTATCAAAGTATAATTTTTATACAATAAAGTGTACCTGTTTTAAGTGTACATCTTGGTGACTGAGCAAATTTATACACCTATGTAACTACCACCATTCAATCTATAGAATTTTACCATTTTCTCAGAAAACTTCCTTCTGCCCCCTTTTCAGTAAATTCTTCCAGCCTCCTAACCCACACACATAGGCAACCACTGTCAATATAAATTAGAAATATATTTTTTAAAGTATTAATTACATAGAATTATATATATACTCTTGTGTGTGGCTTCTTTTGCTCAGCATGTTTTGTTTGTTTGTTTGTTGTCTTTTTAGGGCTGTACCATGGCATATGGAAGTTCCCAGGCTAGGGGTCAGTCAGAGCTGCAGCTGAGTTACCAGCCTACGCCACAGCCACAGCAACACCAGTTCTGAGCCACATCTGCAACCTACACTACAGCTCACAGCAACACCAGATCTTTAACCCACTGAACAAGGCCAGGCATCAAACCCGCATCTTCACAGATATTAGTTGGGTTCACTACCACTAAGCCACAGTAGCCACTAAGCCACAATTCCTCAGCATGATTTTTTTGGTTCGACCATGTTGTTGTGTGTAATAGTTCTCTTTTTAGTAGATTTTATTAGATTTTATTAGATTTACATACCACATTTTGTTCATCTAATCACCTATTCATGGATATTGGGTCATTTCTAGTTTCTGCATCTGCGACCTACACCACAGCTCATGGCAACCCGGATCATTAACCCACTGAGCAAGGCCAGGGATCAAACCTGCAACCTCATGGTTCCTAATTGAATTTGTTTCTGCTGTTCCACAATGGGAATTCCCACCATAGTTTTTTTTTTACTATGTGAATCTTCCTGGAGATCTGGTGACCTGTGTAGCATTTGTTCCCTATTTCTATTATTGCTACTCCTCCTGCCATCAACACCTCTGTGACAATTTTCAAAGCAGGCACTTTGCAGCCACTTTGACTCTTCTGTCACTTGTCAGGAACAATAGATTCCACCTCGGCAATGTCTCCCCAGTGAGTTGCCTCTGGTCTATTCTCAGGGCCACTGAGTCCACCCAGGCTTTCCTGCTCAGTTCCTTGGCTCCAGCCTCATCCAACTTAATCCATCCTTCAGCTTACTACCATGTTTAATCTTCTTTGAGTACTGTTCTAATTCTGCCCCTTTCTTAGTTCTGACCATTTGTTCTATAAACAAATGCCTATAAAACTAATTTCCCCTTAAGCCTCAGAAAGCATCATCCTTAAGATTACCTCAACTTTTGCTCTTGTTCAGCCTAGAGTACTCTTCCTATCCCCTACTCACTGTGTGGCCATTCCAACCCTACAGTCTTCCAGTACTTTAAGCCATTCTTTTATTCATTCATTCAGTAAATATTTACTTAGGGTCTGTTATGTGTCGGGCACTGTGCCAGGCACTGGAGATACACAGTAAGCAAAATAAATACTATTCCTGCCCTTGTGGAGCCTACATTTTCCTGGAAGGAATGATAAACATTTAACCAAAGAAATATATCAAGCCAGAATAAGAAGGGAATGTTTTCCTTACAGCAGATTAAATAAGTTTCTCAGACCCTTCAGGCTGAAAGGCTGCATTTGTTTTTTTTGACTTTTTTAGGATCGCATTTGCGGCGTATGGAGGTTCCCAGGCTAGGGGTCTAATCAGAGCTGTAGCTGCCAGCCTACATCAGAGCCACAGCAACGCAGGGTCCAAGCCGCATCTGCGACCTACACCACAGCTCATGGCAACGCCGGATCCTTAACCTACTGAGCAAGGCCAGGGATCTGACCCGCAACCTCATGGTTCCTAGTTGGATTCGTTAACCACTGAGCCACAACGGGAACTCCAGAAAGGCTGCATTTGAAATTAGACTGGGAAGCTAATGGTCAAAAGTTACTCATCATTGGTGTAGTATATGGTTACAGAGAAAAGTTAGGTTGGGGAAATTAAGGCCAGTTTATGAAGAGCCTTGAAAACCAGGCTAGGAGTTCCCGTAATGGCTCAATGGAAAGAAATCTGACTAAAAAGAAAAGAAAAAACCAGGCTAATGAGTTTTAAATAGTTTATAGACAATGAGGAGGCATACAGTTTTTCTGTTCCCTTCTTTTTTTTTCTTTTTTTTTAAGGCTGCACCAATGGCATATGGAAATTCCCAGCCTAGGGGTCGAATTGGAGCTACAGCTGCCGGCCTACACCACAGCCACAGCAACAACAGATCTGAGCCCAGAATGTCACCTACACCACAGCTCATAGCAACGCCAGATCCTTAACCCACTGAGCGGGGCCAGGGATTGAACTTGAGTCCTCATGGATACTAGATGGGTTTGTAACCGCTGAGCCCCAAAAGGAACACCTCTGTTCCCTTTTTAAAATTCAGATTCTAAAGAACTGCCAGATTTCCTCATACTCAGCCTTCTTCAACGAAACTGGCAAAGGTATTACCTATTAATCTGTACATTTGGTGATTGACTAATGAGTTATACTTGAGGTTGTTTAACATTTGCATTTTAGCCAGCTTTTGTAACTTTACACCTGTTCTGTTTCCTAATGGTAAGATCAGAGGCAAAGGAAATGTCAGAAGTCCCAAAGTCAAGCCATAAAATTCCATATTCAGCTTCTTTCCAGGAAGACCAATCTAGAATCTCCTAAACGTTCCTAGAATCACTAGTGTTGAAAGACTGTGTATCTTCATGGTCTTCTCTATATTAACTGGCCTCTCTGCTATCTCTGGGATAGTGAATCTCATCCCCTGCCAGCCACTCCTCTGAGCGGAAAGCCCAGGAAAAACCTTCCCTCCTCCGCCTTTATATGCCCTTTCCTCTTTCTTCTCAAGTGTTCTAGGTGGTCTCTTTGGTGCTATTTTTTTTTTTTTTGGTCTTTTTTGTCTTTTTACGTCTGCACCTGTGGCATATGGAGGTTCCCAGTCTAGGGGTCAGACCGGAGCTGTAGACTCTGGCCTACACCAGAGCCACAGCAATGAGGAATCTGAGCCGCATCTGTGACCTACACCACAGCTCCTGGCAACACCATATCCTTAACCTGCTGAGCAAGGTGGGGGATCGAACCCACGTCCTCACGGATACTAGTCAGGTTTGTTAACCACTGAGCCACGATGAGAACCTATTTGTTGCTATTTTAATTAACATTTAATGACATATTCATACCATAATCCTTCTTAACTGACATCCTGTAACAGTATTTCTTTGCCACCTAAATCACCTAGACTGATAGTAAGGAGATTTTATTATTTTTATTTTTTAAAATTAAAGTATAGTTGATTTACAATGTGGCCAATTTCTGCCGGTCAGCAAAATTACTTATATATATATGTTTTATATTATATATGTATACACATATGTATGTATGTGTATATATGTATGTATGTATGTCTGTGTGTATATATATATATAGTACTTGGCACAATGTCTGGCATACAGTAAAAAGCATTAATAAGTGGTTGTAATGATATAATAATGACTTCAGTATTTTCTTCCAGCTTCATACAGTCTCTTTGAGTGATCTCACCCACCCTCAGTGCTTCAGTTCCCATATACAAATTGATGACTCAAATTATATTAATCTCTAGAATTTGAGATCTCTTTCAAGATACATATCTTCCTATCAGACATTTCCTTTTTTAAAATTATACTTGATTTACAATGTTGTGCCAATTTCTGCTGTACAGCAAAGTGACTCAATTATACATACATATAGATATATTCTTCTTAAGATTCTTTTCCATCATGGTCTATACCAGGAGATTTGATATAGTTCCCTATGCTATACAGTAGGACTTTGTTGTTTATCCTTTTGAAATGTAATAGTTTGCATCTACTAACCCCCAACTCCCAGTCCATTCCTTTCCCTCCCCCACCCCTTCACAATTGCAAATCTGTTCCCCATGTCTGTGAGTTTGTTTCTGTTTGTCAGATAGTTTCATTTGTGCTATATTTTAGATTCCACATATAAGTGATATTATGGTATTTTTCGTTCTCTTTCTGACTTACTTCATTTAGTATGAGAATCTCTAGTTGCATCTATGTTGCTGTGAATGGCATTATTTCATTATTATGACTGAGTGGTATTCCACTGTGTTTATGCACCACATCTCAATTTATTCATCTGTTGATGGACATTTAGGTTGTTTCAATGTCTTGACTATTGTTAATGGTGCTGCTATGAACATCAGGGTGCATGTATCTTTTTAAATTATAGTTGTGTCCAGATATACTGCCAGGAGTGGGAGTGCTGGAATCATATGGTAATTCTGTTTTTAGTTTTCTGAGAAACCTCCATATTATTTTCCATAGTTGTTGCACTGGAGATTTTAAAGAGTCATGTTGGGGGAGTTCCCATCATGGTTCAGTGGTTAACAAATCTGACTAGGAACCATGAGGTTGTGGTTCTATCCCTGGCCATGCTCAGTGGGTGAACGACCCAGCGTTGCCATGAGTTGTAGTGTAGGTTGCAGATGCGGCTCAGATCTGCCAGCATTGCTGTGGCTGTGGTGTACACTGGCAGCTGTAGCTCTGATTAGACCCCTAACCTGGGAACCTCCATATGCCATGGGTGCAGCCATAAAAAAAATAAATAAAATAGAGAGTCGTGTTGGAATTAATCCTTTTTCCTTATAAGCAATATTATGGAAGCCAGAGGCAATTAAGTATGAACACAATCATATTACTTCAGCTTGGTATGAGTATACACATACATATCTTGTTCCTATGTTTTTTTTCCAAATAGCTTCTTGTCTACTCTCAATCCATACCAGAACCCCCACATGTAACTCTTCTAGTCATGGTAGAAGTAGCAGTTTCCAAAACCATGTCCCTTTGCTATTCCTAACATCTGGGTTTAAAATGAGCTCTTGAACCCCAACTACTAAAGCATCATTTTGAAATCTGCCTGAAAAAAATGTCCAAATTATCCATTCCCTTTCCTGTCATACGACTTGGCACATGTATTCTCACCATACTTAGTCCCTTTTCAAGTCCTCTTTACAACTTCTAGAAATGTCTCATCGTATCAAAGGAACTTATTGTCATCTCCAATCAAATATTAGGATAAAAACAAGTTGGGAAAAAAACTAAAACCCAGTTATGTTTTAATTATCTTAGCCTTAGACTAGAATTAGTCACAACCAATAGGCAAGTCATATGTAATTGGGAGAATGAGATTGTGTTAGCATGAGAGGTAGTGGTAGAAAGGATGGGATTTTGTCACCTTTTCCTAAATGTAGGCTTATTTTGCTAACACTGCACAGAAGCATATGTCAGGAGAACTCAGAGCATGATTGTCCTGGAACTTGACTGCAGGGCTGCATTTCATCATTCTGGGAAGCTCACATCTGGGAATTACCATTGGAAAAATGTCTTTGTGCTGTCCCTGTTTTTTCTCACAGACATCTGCTTTGGAGGGGAGATTTGGAAAGTTTCTAAGTAATGAGGAAGGCCTAGAAGCAAAACACTTCAAAGTGCAGACCCTATTCCTTTCTCCTGATGTATTGGATTCTACAAGATTTAAACTTTTTCCTTTCTGGAAGCTGGTACCAGTTTTCTCCCTTGCAGAAAAGTTGCTGCTCTTTAAAGGGATATAGAAATTCACTTTGACTGGAAAACATCTGAGGAGAGAACAGCTGGCCTTCAGTGTGGGGAAAACATTTGTCTAATGTTCTTTTGCCTCCTAGGGGGCAACTCTGAGCTGTTGACAATTTCCTTCTTCCTGAAGCTGAGTCAGACAAGCATTAAAAGGACAAACACAGTCCCCAAAAAGAAATCTCAATAGAAAATTTGGGGTTTTCTTGCTTTCTAAGCTGTCTTGGCTTATCTTTCCTTCTCAACCTTGCTGGAATCTGACTACTTGGGGGTTAAACGTAATGAATAGAATATAAATAACTTGGAGCCTCTATTATCATTATTATTTTTTTATGGACGCACTTGTGGCATAGGAAAGTTCCTGGGGAGTTCCCATTGTGGCTCATCGGAAACCAGTCTGACTAGTATTCATGAGCACTCAGATTCAATCCCTGGCCTTGATCAATGGGTTAAGGATCTGGCATTGCTGTGGCCGTGGCATAGGCCAGTGGCTACAGCTCTGATTTGACCCCTAGCCTAGGTGCAGCCCCTAAAAAGACAAAAAAGAAAAAAAAGAAAGTTCCTGGGCCAGGGATTGAATCCAGCCCCATCTGTGACCTACACTGCAGCTGAGGCAACACCAGATCCTTTAACCCACTGCACTGGGCTAGGGATTGAATTCTCACCTCTCTAGAGACCCGAACTGCTGTGGTTGGATTCTTAATCTACTGCTACACAGCAGGAACTCCAGAGCCTCTGTTATTAAACTCTTTTTTAAAAATGTGTTAGGATTGGAGTTCCTGTTATGGCTCAGTGATTCATGAATCCAACTAGGAACCATGAACTTGCAGGTTCAGTCCCTGGCCTCACTCAGTGGGTTAAGGATCCAGCATTGCCATGAGCTGTGGTGTAGCTTGCAGACGCCACTCGGATTCCACGTTGCTGTGGCTGTGGCGTAGGCCAGCGGCTACAGCTCCAGTTAGACCCCTAGCCTGGGAACCTCCATATGCCGCAGATGTGGCCCTAGAAAATGCAAAAAGACCAAAAAAAAAAAAAAAAAAAAACCTTTGTAGCTGGGGAAAACATGTAGTCAAGCATAAAAAGATTACTGCTAATCACAAAGAAAAGACATCTTAAGTTAATGATTTTAGTGCTTCTTTATGTAGAGGAAGATGCAAGAATCTGAGGCCATTGAAATATTTCCTTAGATATATATCTTAACTATTTAGGGGCCAGCATAGCCAAAGCACAGAATGCTCCTGTTTCTCTCCATCCGGTATTACCCTCAGGGTACACTGTAGAACTTCAGTGGCCAATAACTTGATCTTCGTAGAACTGGAATCACAGGCAACATTTTTTTCTTTAGGGACTGAAACTAGACTTAAATGTTGAGGAACAATAAAAGATTAGGCAGAGATAAATGATGAAATGTCCTGCTGAGATGCCAGAGTGAGGCTTTTGGATTTGATTAGACCAAGAGTAGGCAAACTGTGGCCAGTAGGCAGGCCAAATCTGGCATACCTCCTGTTCGTGTGAGTAAAGATTTGATAAAAGTAGGATTTTAGAGAAAGCCTTTGATTATCAGTTTAATCTAAGACTTACTGTAAGCTAAGACTGATCCAAGAGTTTTCATACCTAAATGATGAGAATTTTAGGTCAAAGAACAGGGAAATATAAAATCCTTTAATAAAGAAGAGAATTAAGGTTTTAGTGGAGACCACTTTTAAAAATCTGATATATCAGAGTTCCCGTTGTGGCTCAGTGGTAACAAGCCTGACTAGTATCCATTAGGACACAGGTTTGATCCCTGGCCTCACTCAGTGAGTTGAGGATCTAGTGTTGCTGTGAGCTGTGGTATAAGTCACAGACACGGCTCAGATCTGGCATTGTTGTAGCTGTGGTGTAGGCCAGTAGCTACAGCTCCAATTCAACCCCTAGCCTGGGAACTTCCATATGTGGCGAGTGTGGCCCTAAAAAGACAAACAAATTAAAAAAAATAAAAATCTGATATATTTACAGATTTTTAACCAAAACTCATAAGACATTTTCTTTATGTATATAAACAGGGAGACATCAATGTGATAACTTTACATTTTGCACACTTGGCTGTCTTGCAAAAACTTGGAATGTGAATTTTAGGATCAATTTTGAAATTACAAGACAGATTTTGTAAATATACTTAGTTTAACCACCAAAATATTTCTCTCCCAGTAAAATTAAGGTTGTACAGTTTTATAGGACCAAGTTTCTCTTTGTGATTTAATGCCACTATAGCAGTTTTATTCATAATTGCAAAATCTTGGAAGTAACCAAGATGTCCAAAAAAGAAGTAATGAAAAGATTGGTATTGTTTTATATTTATGTGAATCTCTCTAATGTCTGGCTTAACAAAAGACAACTGAATTCTCATATCTGCTTTTGCATTTAGCCTGTCATGATATGACATGTCATGTAGCATGTCTAAAATTCCACTTGTGAGAGAATCAGAGTTTAAAAGGCAAACGGTGTCGTAGCATTATTTTGAAAATAGTTTTGACCTCATGTACCCACTGAAAGGTTCTCAGGGCCCCCAAGTGGTCCTTGGATCACACTTTGAAAATCCCTGTTCTACAGTGAGAAAGGGGATCTATATGTGAAAAAGAAAATGACAAAATAGGTAGCCTATTTCAAGTAGCAAAGAAAAGGGATTTCAGATTTTCAAGGGAGCTGTAATAATACTGGTAAAAGGAAAGGTAGAGATAAGGAAGGGAGAAAAGGCTTTGGGAAATAAGTAGGATTAGAGCTTGGCCCTTGAAGGAGTCATAGAGCTAACATGTGATATTAGAAGAGGGCCTTCCAAAGGAGTAATTGAATAAAGGTACCAGAAGAAATAGCAGCTGTATGCGGGAGGCAGTAAGGAAACCCATCAGTTGAAAAGGAGGATTCATGTATCAATGAGTGAGTGTTCTAGCTCCTTTAAGCAAAAGGGAGAATGTTTTCATTCAGAAGATCAGATCAAGAAGAGCTATCAGGAGTTCCTGTCGTGGCTCAGTGGTTAACACACCCAACTAGTATCCATGAGGACACGGGTTCGATCCCTGGACTTGCTCAGTGGGTTAAGGATCTGGTGTTGCTGTGGCTGTGGTGTAGGCCAGCAGCTACAGCTCCAATTTGACCCCCTAGCCTGGGAACCTCCATATGCCTCAGGCGTGGCCCTAAAAAGACCCAAAGAAAAAATGTTGTCAGAAAAGCAGGATCCCACTTCTCAACCAGTCACTACAGCCCCAGAAAAAGGATATGTTAGCAAGTGTGCTAGGTAAATGGAACTAAAAGCTACTACCATAGGGGTGGAGGAGCAATAGATGACAGTGTTGGGAAAAAAAAGAGTTAGGGTCAATCTATAAAAGGCCTTGATTATCATAACAGAGTTTGGATTTCCAGTTCAACAGGGATTTCCTGATCAACAGGGAGCCAATGAAAATTTTGATCAGAGAAAGAACATGATGCTTGAACTTAAATAATCCTTATCACTTTCTTCAGATGGGACCATGTCTTCTTTATCTCTGTATCATCTAGTTCTTCAGATGGGACCATGTCTTCTTTATCTCTGTATCATCTAGTGCATCGCATATGTAGCCTTGCAAACAGTAGACTCTAAATAATAAGTTGAACCACTGAGTAATCAGATTCATATAAATAGATTTGGGAAGGTGATACACATTACAAAGAGGCTGTCATGATATACTTTATTATTGTTCACTTATTCAATAAATATTTGTTCATTGTGAAATATGTACCAAACTGCTGGGAATTTAAGATTCAGAAATAAAGAAGCTATAGTTTCTGTTTTTGAGGGTTTATAGTCTGTTGGAAAGACAGTCAACAAATCAAACAGTTATCTTCTGTTTGATAAATGCCCCGAGGGAACACAGAACTGGACTACTTAATACAGTCCTAGAAAGTCATGAAAGATTCCATGTTGGAGGGGGACCTTCTCTCTTGTATGTACAATGCCTGACCTGGCCAAAAACATTACTATCAATTTTAGGAATGAGAGAAATAAAGAACTGTGTCAGAGTTCTCTGTGGAACAGTGGGTTAAGCTCAGGTCTCTGCTGAAGCGCAGGTTCAATCCCTGGTCTGGCGCAGTGGGTTAAAGGATCTGGCATTGCTGCAGCTGTGGCTTGGATTCTCTCCACGGCCCAGGAACTTCCATATGCTGTGAGAGTGGCCATATTAAAAAAAAAAAAAAAAAGGAAAGAAAAAGGAACTGTGTCATTTCACTTTCAGGGGTAGAAGCGATTTAATTCAGAGATTAATGTGAATAAAACAATGAGTCCTGAGAAGAAGTAAACTTCTTATGTTACACTCTTCTCCACTGCCCATCCATCCCACTAAAACTACTGAGAGCAATTCTAATCACACCTGTAATCCATGTTCACAAAATGAAAGAAAAAGAAACAGGTGAGTACCTACTATGTGCAAGGCAATGTGCTGTACACTCTATATTATTTCCTCTCTTATTACATTATTGAGATCATTACTATTATTATAGCTCCTAAGACTTTACTCAAAGTCTCAAAAGACCAGTCCAGAAGGCCAGGTAGGATGGAAGCGCAGGTCTGCTATGTTGTGATGCAGTCTTTTTGATCAGAAAAGATTTTGATTCCCCATAAGTGAAAGAAAGAAAAACAGCCTCGACAAAAAGATGAGGGAGTTCCCATCGTGACTCATACATTTTCGTCCCCAAAAGATGTGCAACCTACACTGCAGCTTGTGGCAATGCTTTCAGTATCCAAGCCACATCTGCAACCTACACCACAGCTCAGGGCAACATGGGATCCCTAACCCACTGAGCAAGGCCAGGGATTGAACCTACATCCTCATGGATACTAGTGAGATTTGTTTCCGCTGTGCCACAATGGGAACTCCTTTTCTGTCTTTTTTTTTTTTAAGGGCCACACCTGCTGCATATGGAAGTTCCCAGGCTAGGTGTTAGATCGCGGCTGTACCTGTTGGTCCATGCCACAGCCACAGCAATGCAGGACAAAGCCACAACTGCAGCCTTCACCATAGCTCATGGCAATGCCGAATCCTTAACCCACTGGGCAAGGCCAGGTATAGAACCCGAGTCCTCATGGACACTAGTTGGGTTCGTTACCACTGAGCCATGACAAGAACTTCTAAAGTACAGTAATTTAAAGAGGAAGTCTTCAAAATACATAGCTCCTGGTGGGAAAAAAAAAGGCAAGTAATGAGTCAAAGATGACTGAATCAAGGATGGACTTTTTAATACATAGTATTAGGACTTAACAGCCATTTGAAAAAAAATAAAATTAGATCTATAACTAATGGCATACATAAGAATAAACTCCAAGTGGATTAGAGATTAAATATAAAAAATGAAATCATGTATTAGTATCAGTAGAGTTCCTCTTTAACCTCAAAGTAGCGAGTTTCCTAGCTATGATGAAATCCAGAGCAATTTAAAAAAATTGATGTCAACAAATAACAAATGCTGGAGAGGGTGTGGAGAAAAGGGAACCCTCCTACACTGTTGGTGGGAATATAAATTGGTACAACCACTATGGAAAACAGTATGGAGTTTCCTCAGAAAACTAAATATAGAACTACTGCAATAACCCAGCAATCCCACTACTGGGCATATATCTGGACAAAACTTTCCTTAAAAGGATACATGCACCTGTATGTTCATTGTAGCATTATGTACAATAGCCAAGACATGGAAACAACCTCTATGTCCATCAACAGATGATTAGATTAATAAGATGTGGTTTTTATATACAATGGAATACTACTCAGCCATAAAAAAGAACAAAATAATGCCATTTGCAGCAACATGGATGGAACTAGAGACTCTCATACTAAGTGAAGTAAATCAGAAAGAGAAAGACAAATACCATATGATACCACTTATATCTAGAATCTAATATATGGCACAAATGAACCTTTCCACAGAAAAAAAACTCATGGACTTGGAGAACAGACTTGTGGTTGCCAAGGCGGAGGGAGTGGGATGAACTGGGAGTCTGGGGTTAATAGATACAAACTGTTGCATTTGGAGTGGATAAGCAATGAGATCCTGCTGTATAGCACAGGGAACTATATCTAGTCTCTGGTGATACAACATGATGGAGGATAATGTAAGAAAAAGAATGCATATATATGTGTGTGTGTGTGGCTGGGTGACTTTGCTATACAGTAGAATATTGACAGAACACTGTAAACCAACTATAATGGAAAAAATAAAAGTCATTAAAAAAATTAATAGGAGTTCCCTTCACGGCTCAGTGGAAACGAATATGACTAGTAACCATGAGGACATGGGTTCAATCCTTGGCCTTGCTCAGTGGGTTAAGGATCTGGCATTGCCATGAGCTGTAGTATAGGTTACAGATGCGGCTCAGATCCAGCATTGCTGTGGCTGTGGCTGTGGTATAGGCCAGCGGCTACAGCTCTCATTCAACCCCTAGCCTGGGAACCTCCATATGCTGCAGGTGCAGCCCCCCCCAGGAAAAAAAAATTTTTTTAATTTAGAAATTGATAAACTTTAATACATAAAATTTTTATTTTATTATTATTTTTTTATCTTTTGTCTTTTTAGGGCCACACCTGCAGCGTATGGAGGTTCCCAGGCTAGGGGTCGAATTGGAGCTATAGCTGCAGCAGTGCAGCCACAGCAATGCAGAATCTGAGCTGAGTTTGCCACCTACACCACAGCTCATGGCAATGCGGGATCCTTAACTGGGTTAAGGCTAGGTTCGGGTCCCGGCACATGAGTTCAAGTCCCAATCTGGGTTTAGGCTGGGTTCATTGACCCAGTCACTGTAGGGGACACCTTCTGTCAGCAATTTCTCAGGTGCTAATAGCTGGTTGGGAGACTACCTTGGAAGGGATAACATCTAAAACAGTAAGTGCAAGTCTTGACCAAATTATGCAGGTGTATTTTGAATTTGGATAATAGGGGAGTTAGAGGCATCACCTCAGAGTTGGGTCTGAAATGGGTCAGGCTGCATCAATCTCAACCAATACCTCTCTGGACGATGAGGCCCCAAAGCCCTCATGTAAGGCATGTGTAGCTTGGAGGGATAATCCTGATATAAACACAGAAGATATTTTAACTGACCCCGCTTATGAGGCCATCCGAAGGTCAGCCCCTCCTCGAGGAGGTGCTATGGCCTAGGGGGAAGCCACCTTGTCAGCAGAAGCTGTGGGAGCCCCTCCTTCAGCTGAGGCTGTTGCCCCAGAGGAAGACAGAGCTAGAGATGGAAAGAGGCTCCTTTCATATTCAGGAGCCTCTTCTTTGTACCCTGAGTTACCCAAGGGACCCATCCTTAGCCCAGCTAGCACTCACAGTGGTTTAAATTACCAACCACCTGCCTCTAGGGTTTTGCCTCTGAGAGAAGTTCCTAATGGAAATCAGGGAACAATTAGAATTCATGTGGCTTTCTCAATGTCTGATCTAAGTGTGGCAGAGGACAAGTTAAAAAGTTTTTCTGAGGATCCTGAACGCTTTACGTAGGGGTTTACCCAACTAGTGAGATCCTTTCATCTCAGCTGGGGAGATTTACAGATCTTACTCTCCCACTGCCGCACCCCTGAGGAAAAGCAGCATATAATACTGGCAGCCAGGGCCCATGCAGACCAACTGGCAGACCAGGCCCAACAGGGCCATGCAGTACACCAGGTTGGGAATGATTCTGTTCCTGAGACAGATCCCCAATGGAACTATCAGGCGAATTCTATTGATAGAGATAGATGGGATCCTATGATTAACTATTTAATAGGGGCTATGAAGAAACTTATAGTAAAACCTGTAAATTATGAAAAGGTGAGAGAGGTCCAACAGAGACAGGATGAAAATCCAAGGGAGACTAGTAGTTGCTTTTAGGAAGTATACAAATGTGGATCCCTCCTCCCCCAAGGGACAGGCTATTTTGGCTATGCATTTCATAGCCCAGTCTGCCCCGGACATCAGACGCAGACTTCAGAAAGCAGCTGCTGGTCCTCAGACTCCAATGAACAATTTGCTCCAATTGGCTTATTTGTTTTTCAATAATAGGGATGTGGCTGAAAAGGCTGAATGCACCCAGAGAAATATGCAAAAGCCTCAAATGATTACAGTGGCTTTGTCTGCTCAGAGACCACCAATGGGGAGGCTGGCTTTTCCAGACCAATCTGGCCCTGCCGGATCGCTAGGCCCACGGGTACCTAGACAGGACCGGTGTATACTGTGTGGACAAAAGGGGCACTGGAGAAAAGATTGCAATCGATGTGCCTTCTGCAAGCAGCCAGGGCCTTGGAAGAGGGAATGCCCCAGATGCCAGAGAGTGACAGGTGCCCCTCAGCCAGTGATGGTTTTGCAATCAGAAAATCCAGGGGGCCGGAGGCCAAAAGTGGCTCTGCCTAGAGATACCATCTACACAACAATTACCAAGCCTCGGGTGGTTATTGATGTGGCAGGCCACTTAATAGAATCTCTTATAGATACTGGTGCAATCTTCTCTGTCTTAACTCAAAGGATTGGAAACCTTAGTAATCATAAGGAGTACATAATGGGGCCGTCAGAGAAGAGGCAAGGGCACATGTTCCTGGACCCCCTCTTGTGCAACATCAATGGCCAGCTGATTTTACATTCCTTTCTGTTTGTGTAAGATTGCCCTATCCCTGCTGCACAGTCATCGCCCAATATCCCCTTTAAGCATAAAGGAGTAAAACACCTGGAGGGGGGAATGCTAGGGATGGAGTAGGCACAAGTAGTTTTAGAAGTTCCAATAAGGAACCACAGATAATGAAGGAAACTTAGGGGACATTGGGAGATCACTGTAAGTAAATAAATTGCTCAAAAAAGCCATCAGAATAAGGTAGGCTTTCTTGACTGGTGGAAGTGCGAGAATTGCCTCAGGTCATTGGGTCGGGGATGGGATCAGGCCTGCATTCAGGTTCAGACCAAAAGCAAAAGTTTGAGAACCACCCTTCTGCTGATTTGAATACACACCTCACCGGATACCAAGGAGGAGCTGCTACTCCCAGAAAGAAAGAGGTGGGCTTTTGCAACCCCAACTCCCCTTGGAGGATAAAACTGTAGTCCGCTGGGTCCTTGGGGCAGCGCTTCCTTGCCTGCCCGCTTGCATCTCTCACAAGCATCCTATCCTAATAAATCTATTTCTTGCCTATCAAAAAAGAAAAAGAAAAAAAAAAGAGGAAATGAGGAAATGATAGATTACTTTCTCTGATCTCCTTGTCTCCAGATGTGTTACATCAATCTACCTTCCACAGCTCTATTAGTACAAATTTATTTATTTATTTATTTATTTATTTATTTATTATTTATTTATTTTGCTTTTTAGGATCACACCTGCAGCATATGGAAGTACCCTGGCTAGGGGTTGAATCAGAGCTACAGCTTCTGGCCTGTGCCACAGCCACAGTAACACCAGATCCGAGCCATGTCTGTGACCTACACCGCAGCTCACAGCAACGCCGGATCCTAAATCCCCTGAGCGAGGCTGGGGATCAAACCCACTTCCTCATGGATACTAATCAGGCTCATTACTGCTGAGCCAAAATGGGAACTTCCAGTATAATATTTGTGAATTAAACCTGCTTATATGTCTCTCCTGCTTAGAACATTTCGGCAACACCACAAGGTATGGTTAGGCTCCTTAATCTGATATGTATAAAGCCCTCCCTGCCTGTTTTCTCCTGATCCTTTGGGCCCTTCCTGCCCCCATCCTTGTTGCCCTCCACATATTTGGTATCACCAGCCTTTCTGTCTGAAATGTGGTCTCCTTCTGTTGTCTTTCTCCCCCCAAACCCTACCCCCTCATAGCTAAGTCCTATTCACCATTTAAGGTTAAGGCTTCTTCAGAGAAGCCTTCCCTACCAGCCCCATTCCCAGGGTCCATCGACTGCTGGCTTATCTTATGTATGCCTCTGTCAATGCACAAGCCTCATTTACTGTTGCTGTTTATTATTTTCATAATTACATTATATTTATCTCTTCTTCTGGACTGTAAACTGTAGGCAGGGACATTGAAGAAGAGAAATCCATCTACAAGTCTGCACTGCCCCCAGGTGGCCACATCAGAGCTCTTGTGTGGGGAGAAGAACATCTGAGTTGTGTGTGTCTCAGCTGGAGACCCAGTAGTGGGGAGACAAGGGGAGAAGCCAAGACATGCAGTCATCAAATTGGGCACTGGAAAGTTTAAGGAATGCCTTTCTTCAATATCACTTTGTGGTTTTTGGCATAAATTAAGATATATTCAGAGAAATCGATTCAGTTCACCACCTAAAATGTTTGGGGACTTAAGGCAATAGAATGCTAAGAAAGCTAAAATAACTTTTAAGTTTTTACCAGAAAACTTTTTTTTTTAAAGCTAAAACTACTTTTCTTATATTCAGTCACTCATACAATTATTGGGGACTTAGTTTATGCCATGCTCTATACTAGAAATGGCTATAAAGACATTGTCCATGCCTACAATGCGTTTACAGTCCAGAAGAAGAGATAAATATAATGTAATTATAAAATAATAAGTAGCAATAATAAATGAGGCTTGCGCATTGACAGAGCATACATAAGATAAGCCAGCACCTGATGGACCCTGGGAATGGGGCTAGTCAGGAAGGCTTCTCTGAAGAAGTGACACTTGAGTTTAACCTTAAATGATGAATAAGGTTACTTCCTCTCCCCTCCTCTTCATTCATTCTCCCACCTTATGACTTCATTCATCTTTGTATCCGTAGCTCTTAGCATAATGCTTGGCACAGAGGAAATACTTAAACGTCTGTTAAATATGATGAAAGCATTGGGAAAAATGTGGTTCTTTTATTTTCACTTTCTATTTCCATTTCTCAGGAGATTTTGGATGCTGGTGCCAATTTCCTCTTCTGATCATTTCTGTTCTTTCTGGCCATATGCATCCCATTCCCATTTTACCTAACTTTCCTTGGCTAGCTCTTGCAACCCACTCCATTCATTTATTCCTTCATTCAGCGCATGTTTATTGAACACCTGCTGTTCTGCAGACACTACTCCAGGCACTGAGGATATAGCAGTGGACAAGATAGTTGGGATATTTTCATGGAGCTTACATTGTGGCTGAGTAACTAAACCAAGAACAAGAAAACAAACAAGATAATTTCAAATAATAATGAGTTCTAGAAAGGAAATAAGGTGATGTGATAGGGAGTGAAGAGGAATTAGTCAGGTAAGCCCTCTTTGGGGAGGAGGCATTGAAATCTGGAGGACAAGGAGGAGAAATCGATTTGAGGATCTTCAGGGAGAACATTTCAAGTGAAAGGTCAGCAAGTACACAGGCCTGGATAAGATCAAATGACTGAAAATTATCAAGCATTATATATCAATGATATATATATATCATTATATATCAATTGTTATATCCTTAGCTTGTCAGTATCCCTTCTGAGAAGTGACTGACTTCCTTTTTTTCTTTTTTTTGGTCTTTTTAGGGCCGCACCTGTGGCATATGGAGCTTCCCAGGCTAGGGGTCCAATTAGAGCTACAGCCACCGGCCTACGCCACAGCCACAGCAACGCTGGATCCGAGCCATGTCTGCAACCTACACCACAGCTCAGGGCAAGGCCAGGGATGGAACCCACAACCTCATGGTTCCTAGTCGGATTCATTTCCCACGCGCCACAATGGGAACTCCTGACTTCCCTTAACTTCCACCATCTCTACTACCCAAATCATAGAATTTTCTTCCAATGGATCTCACTGAAGCTCACCCGAAGTTTATCTGATGGAAATACCAATCTTTGGCATTAGAGGCTTTATGTGGTGCTTTTTGTGGGAAACTATTTTAAGGGGCTTCCCTTCTCTATCATTTCCAGAAGGACTAGGTGCTGCTCTCCCAACTCCAGGAAAGGTTCATCTCACAGGAACATTTCTTAGATGGAAACCCAGGGGTAGCATGAAAGGGAACACGCAATTCTCTGGACAGACACCCATGAGTGCGAGAGCCTGGAGTCCACTTCTGTGAATTCCAGGACTTCTCCTCACCCCATGGCCATTTTTTTTTTTTAAGGACATACCCGAGGCATATGGAAGTTCCCAGGTTGGGGGTAGAATCAGAGCTGCAGCTGCCAACCTACGCCACAGTCACAAGGGATCCAAGCCCCATCTGAGACCTACACCGCAGGTCATGACAACGCCAGATCCTTAACCCACTGAACAAGGCCAGGGATCAAACCCATGTCCTCATGGATACTAGTCGGGTTCATTTCAGTTGTGCCATAATGAGAACTACCCTAAGGCCATTCTTGCTACCCTTTCTCCACACTGTGTGTTGCCCTCCGTTGGGCTGCCATGCCCAGCTAGTGAGGGAATCCAAAAGAGATGGCCTCCTCTCTCAGATGCCTGAGCAGCAGCTTAAAGAGTTGGAGGGCTTCCTTCTGCCCGAGACATGGAATGCTCTTAGTAAGCCAGGAGCCAGAATCAATACCATATGGTTTGCTTTGCAGCAAAGATCACAGTGTCTGAAATATTAGAGGAAAGAGGGCCAGGAGGGGACAAGTTTTGGGGGTAAGGGCAATGTGCCTATCCTAATCCTGGCAGCCCTGTACTCATAAGTACAGCCCTCTTAACTGAGAGCCCTCCTGTCCTTGAACTCCCAGCCCGTTTGGACTCTCCTCAGGCCCAGACTGGTAGACGTTCAAACAATAAAGTCCAGAAGACTGAGATTATCCACCCCCCAGTACATCCTTGTCCCCTAAAGTCCTCCTCACCAGATGACCCCTGAATGAAAACTTTCCTTATTTACTCTTATCTCTAATGAACTGACATACATATTCCACATCTTAAAAATATTAAACTAGCAGCCCTTTATCTGCTTTTTTTTGAAACTGTGAATCTAAAATTTTTCTTACATTTTTAAATTTGTCTTAGATCTTTCCAAGGTGCTCCTGAGGTAGAATCCATAAGCATTAAAAAGAAATGCATGCTGGCATTCCCTTGTGGTGTAGTGGGTTAAGGAGCCATCGTTGTCACTGCTGTGGCGTAGATTCGGTTGCTGGCCTGGAACTTCTGTATGCCATAGGCTCGGCCAAAAAGAAAAAAGAAATTCATGCTAATGACTACTTCTAAAAGGATAAACTACACGGACCTAAAGTGGAAGCCTGGATTTGGATCTGCTTTAGGACTTCAAATGCCAGGTCTTCTATCACTTCCAGTGGGTTCCTGTCCTTAATGATATGTGAGCCAGGATTGTTTATGGATAAGTTGGGGAGGAGGTGCTGCATGCCTGAAGCTAGGATAGCCTGCAGTGTCTTCTGTTCAGCAGACCAAGGCCAAAGCTCTGGAGGAAAGGTTGAATCCTAATTCTCTGTCTACCTCCTGCCTTCCAGCTCCTCTGACCCTAACCCACCTGTAAAATGCAGCATTTGTGGGAAAAGGCCTATGTCCACAGCTCTCCATTTCCATGCAGAAGGGTTTGGGGTAGATGCTTTTGCTTTAGGGCCCAGGCTGACCCATAAATGGGAGGAACATTTCAGGTTGCTCTTTATTATAAGAAAGGGATAGAGGGAGTTCCCTGTGGGGTTAAGGATCTGGTATTGTCACTGCAGCAGCTTGGGTCGCTCCTGTGGTGCAGGTTCGATCCCTGGCTCAGGAACTTCTCCATGCTGCAGGCACAGCCAAAAAAAAAAAAGAAAATAGGTACAGCCTCATTGCCTCAGAGTTGAGAGCCTGCCCCATAAGCCTCTCCCATAATCTGTTCACCCAGGGCAGGTCTGCAGTATGCTGAGTCATGGAAGAAAAAAGCAAAAGCAAAAAATAAAACAAAGCAAATAAGCATGAATTTTCCTAACTTACATCTATAGGTAATTTCTTGGACGGGAAGGTAAACAGAAAGTCTGACAGAGATGATGGTTCTCCTTCTGGGCTGCTGCTGAAAGTAAGTGTTTACAAGGTTGAGGGTGGGATTTTGTCTTAAACGTCCCAAAGTTGCAAGGACATTCCTATTGCTGCCTCCTAGAACCCCTGATTTGCTTCACTATAGGTTGATGACAAAGCAGGGAGCAAGCTCCTGAAGCCCTTTGGCTCCAGACACCAATTTTAGCCGTCAAAGACGTGGCCCTGATTCTAGGAGCTTCAACCATGCATTGGCAGGAAATTTAGAAAAGCTGGAGTTAAGCCTTTGCTTATCTCCTGATGTGATTTCTCATTGCCCTTCAAGGACTACACATATCACCCAAGGGACTGGCTATTTGGGTGAATTCAGCGGGGACATTGCTAGTTATAATTCATTCTTATCAGCCACAGAAACAGGATTAAATAAAGTATCAAACATATGTGCCAGAATGCATCAGGCACTGCTAGGCTGGCAGAATTGTTTTTAAATTTTTGACCAAAATAAATTATATTTTAATATGTTCTATATATTTGTTGTATAAACCCTGTAATAGTATGCTTTGGGAGTTCCTGTCGTGGTGCAGCGGAAACGAATCTGACTAGGAACCATGAGGTTGTGGGTTTAATCCCCGGCCTCGCTCAGTGGGTTAAGGACCTGCATTGCCGTGAACTGTCGTGCAGGTCGCAGATGTGGCTCAGATCCTGTGTTGCTGTGGCTGTGGCGTAGGCCGGCGGCTACAGCTCGGATTCGACCCCTAGCCTGGGAACCTCCATATGCTGCGGGTGTGGCCCTAAAAAGCAAAAAAAAAAAAAAAAAAGATACGCTTTGGAAAGGGAAAGTATGAATATCACTATTATATAGGTGAGGAAACAAAGAGATTAAATGACTTGCCAGGTCTGTTGTTACCAGAGTCAGGACTGATTTCCTAACTTCCAGTTCAGTGCCTTTTCCATTATTTCACTTTAAAAATAAACATCTTGGAGTGCCCGTCGTGGCTCAGTGGTTAACGAATCCGACTAGGAACCATGGGATTGTGGGTTCGATCCCTGGCCTCGCTCAGTGGGTTAAGGATCTGGCGTTGCCGTGAGCTGTGGTGTAGGTTGCAGATGCGACTCAGATCCCGCGTTGCTATGGCTGTGGCGAAGGCTGGTGGCTCCTGTTAGACTCCTAGCCTGGGAACCTCCATATGCTGCGGGTGCGGCCCTGGATAAGGCAAAAGACAAAAAAAAAAAGGCATCTTCCAGGAGTTCACGTCGTGGTGCAGTGGTTAACGAATCCGACTAGGAACCATGAGGTTGCGGGTTTGATCCCTGGCCTTGCTCAGTGAGTTAAGGATCTGGCGTTGCCTTGAGCTGTGGTGTAGGTTGCAGACGCAGCTTGGATCTGGCGTTGCTGTGGCTGTGGCGTAGGCCCGTGGCTACAGCTCCGATTCGACCCCTTGCCTGGGAACCTCCATGTGCCACCCATGCAGCCCTAAAAAAAAAAGGAAAACACAAAAAATAAAAAATAAAAAAATAAACATCTTCCAAAAAGTTTCAGTAGGACAGGGTACTTGCCAATTATTGAACCCCCTCCCTGGGCTCCCATTATAATTGTGGGGTCTTGCTCTTTCAAGGCTGAGTTGTCCTTTGCCAGGGTATGCTCTCCCCACACACAGTTCACATGTATAGAACACCACCAGACACTTCTTATACTATTATCTCAATTCATTCCCTCGTATCGCCATTGAGGATATTACTTACCCACAATACTGATAAATGGAAGCTCAGAGAAGGCAGATATATTAGTTTAAAATCCTAGAGCTGGTAAGTAGCAGTCGGAGCTGAAATCAGGTTTTCTGGTACTTTGATCCTCTTTTCTGCAATACCTGAAGGATCCAGAAACATTTGCCATAATAGGAGTCAAAATAGGAGTCAAAGACAGATCTCCTCGAGACAGGATGGGGTTTGTGGACTTTGCCAGCATGAGGCAGATTCTAGGGCAGGGATACCATATAATACAGTAGAGAACCTCCAGTTTCTCCAAAAGTTGCAAATACTCTTCCCACTGGGTAGCCACACAGACACATGTGAGCATGCTTAGGTGGCATGTGCCCTCCCGCCTCCCCCTACCAGGGGTTTCCTCATAGCTACAGCATCTTGACAGCCTATTTAAACCAACTTGCAGTAACTGGCAACAAAGTATCATTCCCTGACAGGCTGAGTCATTGAGTCTCTGCAGACTTTGGAAGAGGGAATCCTTTACTGAAACATCGGAGATCCAGGGGTCCCAGAGAGGTATGTGATAAATTCCATTCAGATGTTGGGATTGCTTTCTTTTTCCTCTTTCTTTCCTTTTTTTTTCCCCAGTCACAGTCAAAGAGCAAACAAATTGTTTTCACCTTATCAAGCAAGATGAGAAGATCATCCATCACTTCCTTTATCTTGAGTGGGTCTGCATCAAAGGATTGAGAGGGCTAATAGCACCTGGGTAATTAAGGATGGCATCTGAGTTATCTGAGAGCACTTTGTATACGTGACAGAATTATCCGAATGGTGTTTCAGATACTTCAGCAAAATCCAATTACAGGCCTCCAAGTCCATACTACCTTACAGTTTCCATACGGTAAATTCCTTACCTGTGGTGTAGGCAGACCATCTGTTTTGAAATTCTCTAAGAAACTACGTGCAAACTGGCCCAACAAATAGCTGAATGTGTACATCGCTCCATTAAAGAGGGAAAGGCAGACCTGGATATAAGTACTAAATTTTATCTCATGGCATCTCAGCAGCCTAAATGGCCCGGCAGCTTTGTTGTATTATATGGGTAACAAATGGGTGGTTAAATAACTCAGAAAACTCCTCTCCAGCAGCTCAGGCTCTGCTGGGGTTAACTCTTGCTGTGAGGCTGGGATGAGGGAAAACAGATCTCAAACTGCAGCTGCAGTTGACATCTCTTATACCCCACACCTGAGCTCCCGCTCCCTGGAAAAGCTTGAGTAAAGACAGCCCTGGCAGCAGAGAAGGATTATTTTTGTCACTGGCTGCTTCTGACTTCAGAGCTGTGGACACTGAGCTAGAGAGCAGTACAAAGAGGGGACCAGGAAGTAAATGACACTTGGAGATGGGAAACTCAAGGAAGAAAGGACCCTCAAAAAGGTGTGCTTTCACGGTTCATCTTTTCATCTGGACTGGTGAGTCTCAATTTTTAGTCCTTATACTACTTGAACAGAACAAGAGTCTCACTATTTACTAGATTAAATAAACATGCCAGCAAACAAACCAAAAAAAAAAAGCACTTTTGAGGTGTTTTGGCTGAATTCCTGCGATGATTTGTAGCTCCCTTTAAACATGTTTGTTTTGATACTTTTAAGTTTTGATTGAAATCCACAGTGGAAAATATGCTTCAAAGGGAAAGAAAACAAACCACCCAACACACTTTTCTGTGCCTCACATTTTGACCCAGCCCACAGGAAGATTGGAAGAATCTTTGCAGACCCACCGGAGATCCCGGGATTCCATTTGGAGAACCACTGATCTAAAAACTACATCTTGATTTCAGAACCCTTCTTTTGATCTGGAATTATCTCTTGTTGACCACAGAGAGCTGTTATTGACGATTCCTGGGAAAGGGCCCTGTATAGTGAGAGGTGAGCCCAGTGTGGGAAGAAGAAATTGCTTTCTCGTTCTCAGTGGGTGTTTTGTTATAGTACGGAATCTATGCTTAGTATGATATCTACGAGCTCAATTTCTTCTCCTCCTGCTCCTTTTCTTTTTCCTTTCTCTCCCCTCCCTCCTCCTCATCTTCTACTTTTCATGTTTCTTCTATAGTAAAAATTTCACCAAGCCTTAAGAGCCTAAATGATTTTTGCCCGGTACATTCCGCTAATTGGAGTTTCATAATCACAGTTTCTTATTCAGTTGCAGAATTTTCCTAAATATTTGAGCACCTAAATTATTGAAAAAGCAGCTGGCCACTGCCCATGCCTTGTATACAGGTAGCTGAGGTAGTACCAGAGAGAGAAGGCTGCAGGTCTGTGCCCATCACTGTACTAGATTGCAGAGCTCTACTGAGATACGTGTAGGAAAGAAGAACTTCTGTGGAGGAGCAGCCATGTTGCAGTGAACAGACAACACAAATAATAAGAGCAAGTCCAGGGAGTAATGGAACCATACCCTGGAAGCATGAAACTATAGTAGTTCTTTTGGTCAAACTGCTCTGAAAATAAAGGAAAAGACTCACTCATGTTGAAGGTTGGACATGTGTTTGCATCTCCTCTGCTTAAGCCACAGGGAACGCATAAGGATCAGGGCACTAACACTGCGGGCTTCATTTTGGGCACAGTCCTCAGCAGGATGGTCCCAGGCAAAGGTAATTACCAGGAGTGAGGGGCCCATTATAGTCTTTTGATTTGGTCACTCAAACAACCTGTCAGACGGATGTAGAAAGGAGACTGATCCTTACCTCAAAAGAAGTAAATTGTAGCTTGAAGTGTTTGGTTTCAGTCCGTGTCAGGTTGAGGCTTTGAAAAGCAGACCTGTGGGGCTAGGAAATCACATACCAGATTCTATTGTTTTGTGGTCCCACAAATATTCAAGGGTATAAAGAAATGTATAACCCAAATCCAGGCAATTATATTTTATTGGCAGTTGATACTGTTGAGTGCAGTAACCCCCATTTTGCATACGTGGCTCTGGGTTGGAATACAGTCTGGGCAAAGGGCTGCTTCTGGTTCTTCAAGACAGTCTGCAGGAATATCAAAAATTAAAATAACGTAAAACTTGTCATCTTTCGGTTACATCATGAATGTTTCTCTCTTTCAAGTACTTTTGCATATGGGTAAGCATTCTAGCAAAGGTGCTGTTACAGTCCAGCACAGGGATGCAAAGGAGCCAAGGGTTCAGAGTTGGGCAAAAGAGCCAGGATACTAGTCAAAAAGAGAGAAGAGTTCTTATAGAAGAACTAAATAGGAGTTCCCATCGTGGCTCAGTGGTTAACAAATCTGACTAGGATCCGTGAGATTGTGGGTTTGATCCCTGGCCTTTCTCAGTGGGTTAAGGATCCGGCGTTGCCGTGAGCTGTCGTGTAGGTCGCAGACGTGGCTCGGATCCCGTGTTGCTGTGGCTGTGGCGAAGGCCAGCAGCTACAGCTCTTGTTAGACCCCTAGGCTAGGAACCTCCATATGCCGCGGGTGCGGCCCTAGATAAGGCAAAAAGACAAAGAAAGAAAAAAAAAAGAAAAAGAACTAAATAGGGACCAAAAAGATTAGATGTCAGGGTGAAGGAAAGGTGAATGGTGGCAGGGTGTCATCTTTAATTGAGATAAGAAGGAATACAGTTCAGGGAAAATGTACGCAAAAAAATAGATTGTGGCTTGAGAGAAAACTGACTTCAGTTAGGTAGGGAAGATTTATTCAGTTTTGGGGGAGGAAATTGGAAAGAACTGTAAAGCTAGAATCTGTATTCAATTTAAATACCTGTGTATCTTGGTGTGGGGGCCAAAGTAGTCCTTAGAGGCCTTAGAGTTCTGCATTTTGCTCATAGGGCAGCTGTCTTGAGGAAAAAAGAAGAGAATGGGGGTGTTGCAGTGGGGGAAGAGTTCCATAAATTCTCCTGATGGCCCCCACAAAGGCAGGATCCAGTCATAAACTGCCTGCTAGGCAGCCACTAGTTCTGTCTCCATCTGTTTCCCAAACCTGTACTTACAGATTCTTTCTTTATATTCAGGTATTTTTAAGAAGAATCAGCTTGGAGCAAAAGTACTAAATTCAAAACATTCTAAATCAAAATTTAAATCTTATTTAAAAGATGAAAGTGTGAGAAGTGTGACTTTTCATTTGTTTAGAAATAGTCATTGCAGACAGGATCTCAGCTGTTAAGAGTTTTACTCTTTCCTTGGTTTGTTCTTGTCTCAAGCGCCATCAAGCCTCATTCAATATAGTCAGTAATCAGACTTTTAGAAGGGAGAAAAGTAGTTTTTTAATTGCTTCCTTATGTCCTGTACTTGCACTCTTTGGCATTTGGTGGCATTTGGCTTCTTAGGGAAGTGTATACAGTGATGACTGACTGGGTATCTGCTTTAAGTAAGTTCAACTATGAAATAAATTAGGAGGCCATCCCTATCCTTAGCACCACTGTAAATCAGGCTCAGAGAGAAAAATGTACTGGCCCCTAGTGAAGACATTCATGGACTGGAGCTGCAGTGTGGTCAGATGCCCCGACTCACAGGAGCATCAGACCTGGGAGCACAAAGCTCAGGAATAGGAATTAGGAGACCAGATTCTAGTCCTGTATCTATTATTGGCCAGTTGGACATTTTGTTTTGTAAAATACTTTTCAGGTCTTAAACCTATAATTCTGTTGGGTTGTCTGACATTTTTACTGACCTGTAAGCATTCTCTAAATATTAGAAACATTTGTTGTGTACACGTTGCAAATACCATTTCTCACAATGCTATCAAATCATATTGCAGCCTGTGGCAAAAGAAAAATCAGAAATGATATCTGTATTTAAAATTTTGACGTTTTGTTCATCATGGAGTTTTTAAAGTTAATTTTGCTTTTTAAAAATATTGCATTAGGAGTTCCCTTCGTGGCTCAGTGGTTAACGAATCCGACTAAGAACCATGAGGTTGCGGGTTCGATCCCTGGCCTTGCTCAGTGGGTTAAGGATCCGGCGTTGCCGTGAGCTGTGGTGTAGGTTGCAGACGCGGATCGGATCCGGCGTTGCTGTGGCTGTAGCGAAGGCCGGCAGCTACAGCTCCTGTTAGACCCCTAGCCTGGGAACCTCCATATGCCGCGGGTGCGGCTCTACATAAAGGCAAAAAGAAAAAAATAAAATAAAATAAAATAATTAAAAAAACATCTTATTTGTTTTGATTACTGGGGATTTTTTTGGTGCCCCCCCCCCAAATCTGGCCACACCCAGGACATGTGGACGTTCCCATGTCAGGGACTGAACCTGCAGCACAGTAGCAACCTGAACCAAGGCAGTCACAACACTGGGTCTTTAACCAGCGTTAAACTGAACCATAGAGGAACTCCAAAATTTGTGTCCAGGCTTAGTGCCTCACTTCCCTCACCCTGACCTGGTTCTAATTCTATTCTATGGCTTGCATTTTCACTCTCTTTACAGTGTTATTTGTTGAAAAGGAGTTCCTAATTTTAATTTTACTTAATATAATTGAATTTTTCAAGACTTTCTTTTATGGTTAGCATTTTAAAAATTCTATTTAAGAAACTTTTCCCTAAAAAGGGAGTTCCCATTGTGGCTTAGCAGAAACGAATCTGATTAGGAACAATGAGGTTGCAGGTTCAATCCCTGGCCTTGCTCAGTGGGTTAAGGATCCAGTGTTGCTGTGAGTATTGCTGTGAGCTGTGGTGTAGGTTGCAAACATGGCTCAGATCCCGCATTGCTGTGGCTGTGGCATAAGCCAGCAGCTGTAGCTCCGATTAGACCCCTAGCCTGGGAACCTCCACATGCCACATTTAAAACTCAGTGCATCAGACATACTGGCCACATTTCAAGTGCTCAATAGCTGCATCATAGATAGAAAATAATTCCATTACTGCAGAAAAGTCTACTAGATAGCACTGTTCTAGAATAAATTATAGCAGAATATCTTTATGACTTTTAGGTAGGGAAAAATTTCTTTCTTTCTTTTTTTTTTGTCTTTTGTCATTTTTTTACGGGCTGCGCCCTCAGCATGTGGAGGTTCCCAGGCTAGGGCAAATCGGAGCTGTAGCTGACAGCCTACACCATAACCACAACAATGCCAAATTTGAGCAGCGTCTGCAACCTATACCACAGGTCACGGCAATGCCGGATCCTTTACCCACTGAGCAAGGCCAGGGATCAAACCTGCATCCTCATGGATACCTAGTCAGGTTCATTACCACTGAGTCACAAAGGGAACTCTCTGTTGTATTTTTTATGATGGCCATTCTGACAGGTGTGAAGTAACTCACTGTGATTTTGATTTCCATTTCCTCAGTGATTCCCTCCTTGGCCATTTGTATGTATTCTTTGGAAAAATGTATGTTTAGGTCCCCTGACCATTTAAAAAAAAAAAATATATATATATATATTGAGTAGTGTGAGTTCTTTGCATAATTTGGATATCAGATACCCCTCATCAGAGACACTGTTTGCAAATATTTTCTCCCAATCAGTAGGCTGCTTCTTTATTTTGTTGATAGTTTCCCTTGCTGTGCAAAAGTTTTTTAGTTTGATATAGTTTCATTTGTTTATTTTTGCTTTTGTTTCCCTTGTTTGAGAAGACAGATCCAAAAAACTATTATTTGGAGTTCCCTGGTGGTACAGCAGGTTAATGATCTGGTGTTTTCACAGGTGTGGCTCTGGTTTCTGCTGTGGTGCAGGTTCAGTTCCTGGCCCAGGAACTTCTGCATGACCCAGATGCAGCCAAAAAACAAAAATAAAAAACTGTTACTAACACCAGTTTGAAAGAGTTCACTGACTATTTTTTATTCTAGGAGTTTTATGGTTTCAGGTCTTTAATCCATTTTGAGTTTAATTTCCTGTTTTTTTTTTTTTTTTTTTTTTTTTACCACCACAACTGCAGCATGCAGAAGTTCCCAGGCTGGGCATCAAACCCACACCACAGCAGTAACCAGAGCCATAGCAGTGACATCTCCAGATCCTTAACCCACTGAGCCACCAGGGAACTCCCACTTTGAGTTTAATATTGTATATGGTATAAGAAAATGGTCCAGCTTGATTGTTTTGCATGCAGCTATCCAGTTTTTCAATACCATTTATTGAAAAAGCTGTCTTTTCCCCACTGTATACTCTTACCTCCTTTGTCATAGATTAATTGACCATATAAGTATGGGTTTATTTCTGGGCTCTCTGTTCTGTACCATTGATATATGGGTCTGTTTTTGTGCCAGTACCATACTGTTTTGATTACTTTAGGTTTGTCATGTAGTCTGAAATCAGGGGGCATGATACCTCCAGCTTCGTTCTTTATTCTCAAGATTGCTTTGGCTATTCAGGGTCTTTTGTGGTTCCTTGCAAATATTACAATTATTTGTTCTAGTTCTCTGAAAAATGCCATTGGTATTTTGATAAGGATTGCACTGAATCTGTAGATTGTTTTGTGTAGTATGGATATTTTAACATTTGTTCTTCCAGTTCATGAGCATGGCATATCTTTCCATTTATTTGGGTCATCCTCAGTTTTCTTCCTCAATATCTTATAGATTTCAGAGTATAGGTCTTTCATCTGCTTTGTTGAATTTATTCCTAGGTATTTTATTCTTTTTGATGAAACTGTAAAATGTTTTTTGTTGTTGGTTTTTGCTTGTTTTGCTTTCAGGGCAACACCTGCAGCATGTGGAGTTCCCAGGCTAGGGGTAGAATGAGAGTTACAGCTATTGTATATTGTATATTTGTATATGGCAATCACAGCAATGCTTGATCCCAGCTGCATCTGTGACCTACACTGCAGTTTGTGGTAACACCAGACCCTTTAACCCACTGAGTGAGGCCAGAGATCAAACCTGCATCCTCATGGATACTAGTTGGGCTTGTTTCTGCTGAGCCACAATGGGAACTCCTGGGATTGTTTTTTTAATTTATTTTTCTGGTAGATAATTATTAATGTATAGAAACTCAATATATTTCTGTATATTAATTTTGTATTCTACAACTTTACTAAATTTACTTATTAGTTCTAAGTTTTAGGTGGAGTCTTTAAGGTTTCCTATATATATTATCGTGTCATCTGCAAACACTGACAGTTTTACTTCTTCCTTTCCAATTTGGATGCCCTCTATTTCTTATTCCTGTCTGTGGCTAGAGCTTCCAATACTATGGTTAAATAAAAGTGAAAGGAGTGAGCATCTTTTTTTTTTTTTTATTGCTCTTTAGGGCCACACCCACGGCATATGGAGGTTCCTAGGCTAGGGGTCAAATTGGAGCTACAGCTGTCGGCCTACACCACAGCCACAGCAATGCCAGATTCGAGCCACGTCTGCGACCTACACCACAGCTCATGGCAACGCTGGATTGTTAACCCACTGAGCAAGGCCAGGGATCAAACCTTCAACCTCATGGTTCCTAGTCAGATTTGTTAACCACTGCACCATGACGGGAAAGAGTGAGCATCTTTGTTTTGTTCCTGATCTTAGAGAAAATTATATCATCTTTTCACCACTGAGTATGATGTTAGCTGTGGGTTTGTTGTATTACATTGAGGTATGTTCTCTCTATACCCACTTTGTTGAGATTTTTTTTTTATCATATATGGATATTGAATTTTGTCAAAAGTTTATTTTCTGTTTTTGAGAGGATCGTATGATTTTTATCCTTCAATTTGTTAATGTGGTATATCATATTGATTGATTTGCTGTTATTGAACCATCCTTGCTTCTCTGGGATAAATTCCACTTGATAATGATGTATGGTCCTTTTAATGTATTAGTGAATTCAGTTTGCCTATATTTTGTTGAAGTTTATTGCACCTATATTCATCAGGGATATTGGCCTGTAATTTCCCTTGTTATGTGGTGTTTTGTCTGGTTTTGGTATGAGGGACTACTGGCCTCATAGGATGAGTTTGGCAGTATTTATTCCTCATCAATTTTTTGGAATAGTTTGAGAAAGATATGTATTAACTCTTCTTTAAAGGAGTTCCCATTGTGGCTCAGTGGGTTAAGGACCCAGTGTTGTTCTGTGAAGAGGCAGGTTTGATCCCTGGCCTCACTCAGTGGGTTAAGGATCTGGTATTGCTGCAAGCTGTGGCAAAGTTTTCAGATGCAGCTCAGATCCAGCATTGTCATGGCTGTGGTACAGGCCTCAGCTGCAGCTCCAATTCAGCCCCTGGCCCAGGAACTTCCATATGCCACAGGTGCAGCTATAAAATGAAAACATTAAAAAAAAAATGTTTTGTAGAATTCACCCATGAAGCTGTGTGTTCTTTTGTTTATTGGAAGTCCCTTGACTAATGAATTGATGTCATTGCTAGTAATGTATGTTGAGATTTTCATTTCTTCCTGATTCAGCCTGAGGAAGTTATTTGTTTCTAGAAATTTATCCGTTACTTCTAGGTTGTCCAATGTGTTGACAAATAACTGTCTAATCTCTTATGATCCTTTGTGTTTCTGTGATGTGATGTAAGTTGTAAATTCTCTTCTTTCATTATTTATTTATTTATTTGCACCCTTTCTCTTTTTTTGATGAGTCTGGCTGAAAGTTTATCTTTTCAAAGAACTAGCTCTTTTTGTTTGTTTGTTTGTTTTTAGGGCTGCACCCACAGCATATGGAAGTTCCCAGGTTGGGGGTCGAATTGGAGCTGTATCTGCCATCCTACACCACAGCCACAGTAATGCCAGATCCTTGACCCACTGAGCAAGGCCAGGGATCGAACCCACACCCTCCAGGATACTAGTCAGGTTTGTTTCCATTGCTCCACAACAGGAATGCCTCAAAGAACTAGCTCTTAGTTTCATTAATCTTTTCTATTTTTGTCTCTATTTCATTTATTTCCACTATGATCTTTATTATTTCCTTCCTTCTACGAACTTTGGGTTTTGTTTATTCTTCTTATTGTTCCTTTAGGTGTAAAGTTAGATTTTTTATTTGAGATTTTGCTTGTTTCCTGACATAGGCATATATCACTTTAAACTTCCCTCTTAAAATTGCCTTTGCTGTGTCCCATAGATTTTGCAATATTGTATTTCCATTTTTATTTGTCTCCAGGTATTTTTTATTTTCTCTTTGATTTCTTCATAACCCATTGGTTGTTTAGTACCATGTTGTTTAGACTCCATGCATTTGTGTTTCTTCTAGTTTTTTTCTTGTAGTTGATTTAAAATCACATACCATTGTGAAAAGATGGTTTATATGGTTGGATGATATAGACTTGTTTTGTAGCCTAACATGTGATCTATTCTGGAGTATGTTTCCTGTGCACTTGAAAATAATGTGCATTCTGCTGTTTGGGGATGTAGTATTCTTTATATCTCTCTTCTAACCTAATAGTATTACAACTTCTTGCCATGTCCCACATGTCCCTTACACTTTTCTGTACTTTTTTCATCATTTTGTATCTCCATGTAATTCTTTTTAAAATTTTTATTGAAATATAATCTACATACTAGAAAATTCACCAATTATAAGTGATTCAGTGGTTTTCACCAAATTTAAAGAATTATGCAACTGTCAGGATTATTTAAATTTAGGACATTTCCATCACCAAAGTTTCCTTGTGCCCATTTGTAGTTATTCCTACTTCTCTTTCCAGCCCTACACAACCACTAACTTGCTTTTTTTTCCCCTAATTTTTTTGTGGCAAAATACACATAACATAAAATTTACCAACTTAACCACATTTTTTTTTCTTTTTTGGCAAACCCGTGGCATATGGAGTTCCCAGGCCAGGGATCATATCCAAGCTGTGGTTGTGACATGAGCCACAACTGGGGCAATGCCAGATCCCTTTAACCCACTGTGCTGGGCTGAGGATCAAACCTGTGTCCTGGTGCTAGAGAAATGCCACCAATCCCACTGCACCACAATGGGAACTCCCCAATTTAACCATTTGTAAGTATACAGCTCAGTTGTATTAAATATATTCCTAATGTTGTGCAACCATACTAATATCCATATCCATAACTCTTTCATCCTGTAAAACAAACTCTATACCTATAAAATAATAACTCCACAGTCTACCTCATCTAAGACCCTGACAACCATAATTCTACTTCTTTGTGGTTTTGACTACTCTCAGTACCTCATATACGAGGAATTAGGTAATATTTGTTTTTTTGTGGTTTTTTTTTTTGCCTTTTGTCATTTTAGGGCTGCACCCATGGCATATGGAGCTTCCTAGGCCAGGGATCTAATCAGACCTGTAGCCACCGGCCTACACCATGTGGGATCCGAGCCGCATCTGCAACCTACACCACAGCTCATGGCAACACCAGATCCTTAACCCACTGAGCAAGGCCAGGGATCGAACCCACAACCTCATGGTTCCTAGTTGGATTCGTTAACTGCTGCACCACGACAGAAACTCCTGTATTTGTCTTTTTGTGCCTGGCTTATTTCACTTAGCAAAATATCCTCAAGATTCATCCATGTTGTAGCTTGTTAGAATTTCCTTCCTTTTAAAAGCCAAATGATCCATTCATTCATATGTGTGTGTGTGTGTGTGTGTGTGTGTGTGTGTGTGTGTGTGTGTGTATAGGCTGGCAGCTGTAGCCCTAAATTAAATAAATAAATATTAAAAATCATTGCATCTCAGTCCCTGACCTATTTGCCACCTTACTCCCCAAGGGTAAAAGGGAAAGTTTGTTTTTTCTTTTTTTTTCTTTTTTTTTTTGGCTTTCTAGGGCCTCACTCATGGCATATGGAGGTTCCCAGACTAGGGGTCTAATTGGAGCTATAGCTGCCAGCCTACACCACAGCCATAGCAATGCCAGATCCAAGCCACATCTGCAACCCACACCACAATTCATGGCAACGCCAGTCCTTAACCCACTGAGTGAGGCCAAGGATCAGACTTGCAACCTTATGGTTCCTAGTTGGATTTGTTTCTGCTGCACCATGATGGGAACTCTGATGTTGACTTTTGATGCACAACATTTTTTAATTTTATGAAGTCCAACTTTTCTACTCTTTTTCTTTTGTTGCTTTTACTTTTAGTGTCATGTCCAAGAAATCATTACTAAATCTAATATCATGAAGCTTTTTCTGTTTTCTCCTAAGAGTTTTATAGTTTTAGGTCTTAACAGTCTTCGATTCAGTTTTAGTTAATTTTTGTATATGGTGTTAGATAAGGATCCAATTTCATTCTTTTGTACGCAGATATCCAGTTTTCCTAACACCATTTGTTGAAAAGACTATTTTCCCGATGGAATGATCTTGACACCCTTGTCAAAAATCAAGTACCAGAAGTTGCAGCTGTGGCACGGAGGGTTAAGGATCCAGTATTGTCTCTGTGGCAGTGCAGGTTTGATCTCTGGGCCAGGTTAAGGATTCTGCAGTGCTACAGGTTTGGAATAGGTCGGAGCTGTGGCTTGGTTTCAATCCCTGGCCTAGGAAGTTCTGTATGCCTCAGGTGCAGCCAAAAAAGAAAAAAAAAATCAAATACCGTATATGTGAAAATATATTTCTACACTCTCTGTTCTATCATTGTTCCATATGTCTGTCTTTGTACCATTACTATACTGTTTTAATTACTGTAGCTTTGTAGTAAATTTTGAAACCAGGAAGTATGTTTGTTCATACTCTAGTTTTGTTCTTTTTCAAGATTGTTTTGGCTATTTGAGTCTCTTGATGATCCATATGAATTTTAGGATGCTCAGCTGTAGAGCACTGGGAACTATGTCTAATCACTTGTGACGAATCCATATATGTATGTGTAACTGGGTCACCACACTGTGCAGCTGCAAAATGGACAGAAATCTGTAAACCAGCTATAATGGGAAAAAAAAGGACAAAAATTTTTTTAAAAATAAATAAAAAATGAATTTTACGATGCTTTTTTCTATTCTACAAAAAATGTCATTGGGGTTTTGACAGATATTGCACTGAATCTGTAGATTGCTTTGGGTAGTGTTGACATCTTAGTTTAAAGTCTTCCAACCCATGTACATGGGATGTGTTCCTATTTATTTATGTATTATCTCATTTTTTCGCAATGTTTTATAGTTTTCATTGTACAGGTATATATTCTTTTCAATGCTATTGTAAATGGAAGTGTTTTTGTAATTTCTTTTTAATGGTATTTTTTTTCCTTTTTGGCCATACCTGCAGCATGTAGAAATTCTTAGACCAGGGATTGAATGTGTACCAACCACAGCAGCAGCCTGAGCCATAGCAGTGACAATGAAAGATCCTTAACCCAATGAGTCACAAAGGAACTTCTGTAATTTCTTTTTCAGATTTTTCATTATTAGTGCATAAAAATACAATTTACTTTTGTTTTTATCTTTCTACTTTTGCCGAATTCATGTATTCTTTTTTTTTTTTTTTAGGGCTGCACCTGTGGCATATGGAGGTTCCCAGACTAGGGGTCTAATCAGAGCTACAGCTGCTGGCCTACACCACAGCCATAGCAACGCCAGATCTGAGCCACGTCTGCAGTCTACACCACAGCTCATGGCAACACCAGATCCTTAACCCACTGAGCAAGCCCAGAGATTGAACCCGCCACCTCATGGTTACCAGTTGGATTCGTTTCCGCTGCGCCACAACGGGAACTCCCATGTGTTAGTTCTAACAGTTCTTTCATGTAGAATCTTTAGGATGTTCTACATTTAACAACCTGTCATCTGCAGACAGAGATAATTTTATTTCTTCCTTGCTACTTTGGATACTTGTTATTTCTTTTTCTTGCCTTGTTGTTATAGCTAGAACTTCCAGTACTATGTTAAATAGACGTGATGAAAGTGGGCATCCTTATCTTGTTCATGATCTTAGAGGAATGGCTAGCATTGTTTCGCCACTGAGTATGATGATTGCTGTGGATTTTCCATATATGGCTGTTATTATGTTGAAGTTGTCTCCTTCTAGTCCTAGTTTTTTTGTGTGTTTTCAGTATAAAAGGGTGTTGAGTTTTATCAATTGCTTTTTCTGTATCAATTGAGATGATCATGTGTTTTTTCCCCTTCATTCTCTTTATGTGGTGTAAAACATTGATTTTCTTATACTGAACCATCCTTGCATTCTAGAAATAACTCCCAATTTATTGTGGCATATAATCCTTTTAATATGTTTCTTTTTTTCCCTTTTTTTGGTCTTTTTGCCTTTTCTAGGGCCGCACTCGTGGCATATGGAGGTTCCCAGGCTAGGGGTCTAATTGGAGCTATAGCCGCCAGCCTACGCCACAGACACAGCAATGTGGGATCCAGCCTACATCACAGCTCATGGCAATGCCGGATCCTTAACCCTCTGAGCAAGGCCAGGGATTGAACCCGCAACCCCATTGTTCCTAGTCAGGTTCGTTAAACACTGAGCCATGACAGGAACTCCCTTTCAATATGTTTCTGAATTCAATTTGATTGTTGAGAATTTTTATGTCAGTTTTCATAAGGGATAATGGTCTGTAGTTTTTTGTTTGTCTTTTTTTGGGCGGGGTTGTTTGGGTTATTTTGCTTTTTGGGGCCACACCCCTGGCATATGGAAATACCTAGGCTAGGGGTCCAATCAGAACTACAGCTGCTGGCCTATATCACAGCCAGAGCAACATCAGATCTGAGCCATGTCTGCAACCTGCACCACAGCTCACAGCAACACTGGATCCTAACCCACTGAGCAAGGCCGAGGATCGAACCCGCAACCTCATGGTTCCTAGTTGGATTTTTTTCCGCTGTGCCATTACAGGAACTCCTTGGCTGTAGTTTTTTTTTTTTTTTAATAGTTGATTCACAATGTTCTGTCAATTTCTTCTATACAGCAAAGTGACCCAGTTATACACATATATACATTCTTTTTCTCACATTATCCTCCATCATATTCCATTACAGGTGATTAGATATAGTTCCCTATGCTATACATCAGGATCTCATTGCTTATCTACTCCAAATGAACAGTTTGCATCTGCTAACCCCAAACTCCCAGTCCATCCCACTGCCTCCTCCTCCCCTTTGGCAGCCACAAGTCTGTTCTCCATGTCCATGAATTTGTTTCTTTTCTGTAGATAAGTTCATGTGTGCCATATATTAGATTCCAGATATGTGATATCATATAGTATTTGTCTTTATCTCTCTCTCTCTCTCTCTCTCTCTCTCTCTCTCTCTTAAGGCCACACCCATGGCATATGGAGGTTCCCAGGCGAGGAGTTGAACTTAAGCTACAGCTGTTGGCCTACACCACAGCCACAGCAACACAGGATCTGAGCTGCATCTGAAAACTACACCACAGCTCATGGAAATGCCAGATCTTTAACCCAATGAGTGAGGCCAGGGATTGAACCCACAACCTCATGGTTCTCGGTCAGATTTTTTTCCACTGCGCCACGACGGGAACTCCTGTCTTTCTCTTTCTGACTTACTTCACTTAGTATGAGACTCTCTAGTTGCTGCAAGTGGCATTATTTTGTTCTTTTTTATGACTGAGTAGTATTCCACCGTGTATATGTACCACATCATCTTAATCCATTTATTTATCAATGGACATTTAGGTTGTTCCCATGTCTTGGCTATTGTGAATAGTGCTGCAGTGAACACAGGGGTACAGGTATCTTTTTCAATGAAAGCTTTGTCTGGATATATGCTGGTTCATATGGTAACTCTATATTTAGTTTTCTGAGGTACCTCCATGCTGTTTTCTATATGGTCTTTAGTTTTCTTTTCTTGTAATGTCCTTGTCTGGCACTATGAGTTAGGAAGTATTTCCTCCTCTTAATGTTTTGGAAAAGTTTGAGAAGATTTGTATTCTTAAATGTTTAGTAGATTTCACCAGTGAAGTCATCAGGTCCAGGGCTTTTTTTGCTGGGAGATTTGTTATTACTGATTTGATTGATTGTGTTGTTTAATTTCCAAAAATTTGTTAATTTTCCAGTTTCACTTTTTTGTGTCTTTTTTAACTCAGTGAATTTTATTACATTTGTAGTTGTACAGCAATCATCACAACTCAATTTTTATTTTATTTTATTTTATTTTTTTTGCATTTTAGGGCCGCACCCATGGCATATGAGGGTTCCCAGGCTAGGGGTCCTATCGGAACTACAGCTGCTGGCCTACACCACAGCCACAGCAATGCAGAGTATGAGCTGAGTCTGCGACCTACATCATAGCTCACAGCAACATGGGATCCTTAATCCACTGGTCAAGGCCAGAGATTGAACCCACAACCTTATGGTTCCTAGTCAGATTATTTCCCCTGTGTGATGACAGAAACTCCCATCACAACCCAATTTCCATCTCAAACCTCCAGCCCATCTGCCCACCCCAACCTGTCTCCTTTGGAAACCATAAGTTTTTCAAAGTCTGTGAGTACCTGTTCTGCAAAGAAGTTCATTGTGTCCTTTTGTTAGATTCCACATGTAAGTGATAGCATATGACGTTGGTGTCTCACTGTCTAACTTCACTTAGCATGATAATTTCTAGATCCATCCATGTTGCTGCAAATGCCATTATTTCTTTCCTTTTAATGGCTACGTGATATTCTGTTGGGTATATGAACCATACTTTCTTTATCCACTCCTCTGTCAGTGGACATTTAGGTTGTTTCCATGTCTTGGCTGTTGTACATAGTGCTACAATGAATATTAGAATACATGTATCTTTTCGAGTCATTGTTTTCTCTGGATAGATAGATGCTCAGGAGTGGGATTGCTGGATTGAATGGTAATTCTATTTTTAGTTTTCTGAGGAATCTCCATACTGTTTTCCACAATGGCTGCACCAGTTTAGATTCCCACCAACAGTGTAATAGGGTTCCCTTTCTCCACACTCTCCAGCATTTATCGTTTGTAGACTTTTTGATGATGGCCTTTCTGGCTGGTATAAAGTGGTACCTTATAGAAGTTTTGATTTGCATTTCTCTAGTAATCAGTGATGTTGAACATCTTTTCATGCGTTTTTTGGCATTCGTATGTCTTCTTTGGAGAATTGTCTGTTTAGATCTGCCTGTTTTTTGATGCGGTTGTTTGTGTTTTTTATTATTATTATTGAGCTGTAGGAGGTGTTTGTAAATTTAGAAGTTAATCCTTTATCAGTTGCTTCATTTGCAAATATTTTCTCCCATTCTGTGGGTTGTCTTTTCATTTTGTTTAGAGTTTCCTTTGCTGTGCAGGAACTTTTAACTCTAATTAGGTACCATTTGTTTATTTTTGTTTTTATTGTCATTACTCTATGTGGTGGGTCTGAGAAGATGTTGCTGTGGTTTATGTCAGAGAGTACTTGGCCAATGTTTTCCGCTAAGAGTTTTATAGTATCCAGTCTTGTATTTAGCTCTTTAATCCATTTTGAGTTTCTTTTTGTGTATGGTGTTAGGAAGTATTCTAATTTTATTCATTTACATGTAGCTGTCCAGTTTTCCCAGCACCACTTATTGAAGGGACTGTCTTTTCTCCATTGTATATTCTTGCCTCCTTTGTCATAGATTAGTTGACTGTAGGTGTGTGCTTTAATTCTGGGCTCTCTATCCTGTTCCACTGATCTATATCTTTGTTTTTGTTCCTGTACCATACAGGTTTGATGACTGTAGCTTTGTAGTATAGTCTGAAGCCAGGGAGCCTGGTTCTTCCAGCTCCATTTTTCTTTCTCAGGATGGCTTTGTCTATGCTGGGTCTTTTGTACTTCCAAACAAACTTTAAAATATTTTGTTCTAGTTCTGTGAAAAATGTCCTTGGTAATTTGATAGGGATTGCATTGAATCTGTAGATTGCTTTGGGTAGTATAGTCATTTTGATAATATTAGTTCTTCCAATCCAAGAGCATAGTATGTTTTTCCATCTGTTTGTGTCATCTTTGATTTTTCTCATCAGCATCTTATAGTTTTCAGAGTACCGGTCTTTTGTCTGTTTATGTAGGTTTATTCCTAAGTATTTGATTCTTTTTGATGTGATAGTAAATGGGATTGTTTCCCTAATTTCTCTTTCTGATCTTTCGTTGTTAGTATATAGAAATGCAGTCAATTTCTGTGTATTTATTTTGTATCCTGCAACTTTGTCAAAATCAGTGATGAGCTCTAACAGTTTTCTGGTAGCATCTTTAGGATTCTCTAGGTATAGTGTCATGTCATCTGCAAACAGTGATAGTTTTACTTCTTCCTTTCCGATTTGGATTCCTTTTATTTCTTTTTCTTCTCTGATTGCCATGACTAAGACTTCCAAAACTTTGTGGAATAGTAGTGGTGAGAGTGGACATTCTTGTCTCATTCCTGATCTCAACAGGAATTCTTTCCACTTTTCACCATTAAGAATAATGTTAGCTGTGGGTTTTTCATGTATGGCCTTTATTATTGTGAGGTAGGTTCCCTGTATGCCCACTTTCTGGAGGGTTTTTATCAGAAATCGGTGTTGGATTTTGTCAAAAGCTTTTTCTGCATCTATTGAGAGGATCGTTTTTATTCTTCAGTTTGTTGATGTGGTGTATCACACTGATTGGTTTGCAGATACTGAAAAATCCTTGCATCCCTGGATAAATCCCACTGGATCGAGATGTGCAATCCTTTTAATGTATTGTTGGATTCAGTTTGCTAATATTTTGTTGAGGATTGTTGCATGTATGTTCTTCAGTGATATTGGCCTGTGATTTTCTTTTTTTGTAGTATCTTTGTCTGGTTTTGATATCAGGGTGATGGTGGCCTCATAGAATGAGTTTGGGAGTGTCCCTTCCTCTGCAATTTTCTGGAAGAGTTTCAGAAGGATAGGCGTTAGCTCTTCTCTAAATGTTTCATAGAATTTACCTGTGAAGCCATCTGGTCCTGGACTTTTGTTTGTTGGAAGTTTTTAAATAACAGTTTCAATTTCATTACTTGTGATTGGTCTGTTCATCTTTTCAATTTTGTCTTGGTTTAATCTCAGAAGATTGTACTTTCCTAAGAATTGGTCCATTTCTTCTAGGTTGTCCATTTTATTGGCATATAGTTGCTTGTAGTAGTCTCTTATGATTCTTTGTATTTCTGTGATGTCCATTGTAACTTCTCCTTTTTCATTTCTAATTTTATTGATTTGAGTCCTCTTTCCTTTTTTCTTGATGAGTCTGGCTAAGGGTTTATCAATTTTGTTGATCTTTTCAAACAACCAGCTTTTAGTTTCATTGATGTTTTCTGTGGTGTTCTTTGTTTCTACTTCATTTATTTCTGCTCTGATATTTATGATTTCTTTCCTTCTGCTACTTTAGGTCGTCTGTTCTTCTCTCTCTAGTTGATTTAGGTATAAAGTTAGGTGGTTTTTTGATTGTTTGTTTGTTTGTTTTGTCTTTTCTGGGCCGCACCCACGGCATATGGAGGTTCCCAGGCTAGGTGTCTAATCAGAGCTGTAGCCACCAGCCAACGCCACAGCCACAGCAACACAAGATCTGAGCCACATCTGCGGCCTACATGATAGCTCACAGCAATGCCGGATCCTTAACGCACTGAGCGATGCCAGGGATTGAACCTGCATCCTCATGGTTCCTAGTTGGATTCTTTAACCACTGAGCCACAACAGGAACTCCAGTTAGGCTGTTTATTTGAGCTTTTTCTTGTTTCCTGAGGTAGGCTTGTACTGTTATAAACTTCCCTCTTAGAACTGCTTTTGTTGCATCCCATAGGTTTTGGAGTGTTGTGTCTTTGTTGTCATTTGCTTTTAGGTATTTTTTAATTTTCTCTTTGATTTCTTCAGTGATCCATTGGTTGTTTAGGAGCATTTTGTTTAGTCTCCATGCCTGTGTTTTTTGCAGTTTTTTTCTTGTTGTTGATTTCCAGTTGTATAGATAGCATTGTGGGTCAGAAAAGATGCTTGATATGATTTCAGTTTTCTTAAAGTTACCAAGTTAGGTAACTTTGGTGGCTTGATTGGTGGCCCAGAATGTGATCAATTCTAGAGAATGTTCCATTTGTACTTGAGAAAAATGTCTATGCTCTTGTTGGATAGAGTGTTCTGTATAATGTCTGTTAGATCTAGTTGGCTTATTGTTTTAAGTCTTCCATTACCTTATTTATCTCCTGTCCGATTATTTTATCCATTTAGTGTGGGTTATTAAATTCTTCAGCTATTATTTTTATGTCCATTTCTCCCTTCAATTATGTCAGATTTTGCTTCACATACTTCGATGATCTGTTATTAGGTAGTAAATGCTTGTAATTGTTATATCTTCTTGCTGTATTGAAACTTTTATTAATATACAATGTCCTTCTTGTTTCTTGTAATTTTTTTGTTTAAAGTATGTTTTGTCTGATATTAGTGTAGCCAGTCCTACTCTCTTTTAGTTACCATTTGCATGGAATACTTTTTCCCACCTTTCACTTTCAATCTTTTCGTCCATTTGGACTAATGTGAGTCTTTTTTACACAGCTTATAGTTGAATCACATGTTTTTAATCCATTCTACCAGTCTCTGTATTTTTACTGGAAAATTTTGATTTTCAAAGTGCTCTTTTAATGAGCAAATATTTTAATTTTCTTGAAGTCCGATATGTCACTTTTTTCTTTTATAGTTACTATATTTTATGTTATGCCTAAGAAAGATTTGCCTATTCCACGTTTGCAAAGATATTCCTCTAGGAGTTCCTGTCCTGGCTCAGTGATTAACGAATCCAACTAGGAACCATGAGGTTGCGGGTTCAGTCCCTGGCCTTGTTCGGTGGGTTAAGGATCTGGTGTTGCCGTAAGCTGTGGTGTAGGTTGCAGGTGCGGCTTGGATCCCGCGTTGCTGTGGCTGTGGCGAAGGCCGGCAGCTACAACTCCTGTTAGACCCCCTAGCCTGGGAACCTCCATATGCCACGGATGTGGCCCTAGATAAGGCAAAAAGACAAAAAAAAAAAAACAAAGCTATTCCTCTAGAAGCTTTATTGTTCTTCATTTTAGGTCTGTGGTCCATCTTGAATTAATTTTTGTGTATGGAGTGCAGTAGAGCTTAGAATTATCATTCCACGGAGATATCCAGTTTCAGCATTATTTGTTAAATAGACTTTCCTTTCTCCACTGATTTTTCTTGGTACCTTGGTTGATAATCAATCGACTGCATATGTCTGGGTCTGTTTCTGGACTCAATTCTTGTTATTATTTATTTCTGCTACTTCTATTGTAAGCCTGATGTAGCTTAATGGTAAATTTTGAACTCAGGAATGTAAGTTCTAACTTTGTTCTTTGTTTTCCAAGATTGACTTGGTTATTCTAACTACTAGATCCTTTGCATTTCCGTACAACTCTTAGAACCACATTGTCCATTTCCTTAAAAAAAAAAAGCTTCCTGAAATCTAGAAATGATTTGAGGTTCCATATGATGTTTTCTCCCTCCAGAGAGGATTTACTTTGGTTTTTGTCAAGCAGATGGGCTCTGGGCTGAGGACTGGTCTATTTCTAGTTCATCCTTATTCCCAGGGTGAAGATCTTCATGGTCCCAGTCAATAACCTGGGGTGTTTACCAGGGCCATTCCTCCTTACTACAATTTTTGTCTTGCCATTCCTGGCTGGGAAATTGTTGAAAGGTCTTTTCAGTTTCTTGGTGCTCTTTCTTTTTTTAGAATCAGCAATTATCTTCAGGGTAAAGTTTTCCCAAACACCAGGTTCACCTTTTTTGACTTCTCTTTTCTTTCAGACCTTAGATCAGCAAATTCTCACTGCTTTGGTAGCTCTTCTATGCCTTCAAGTTGGTGTTTAAAAAATAACAATTTTTCCAGTATTCCTAATTGTTCTCAGAAAGAGGTTTGTCTGTAACAGCCTAATTAGCCAGCCTTTGCCGAAACTGAAACTCTCTGACGTACATTCTTTTTTAATATAAGTTAATTATAATTAACTTTGTTTTGGAAAATATTTTCAGATGTTCCTAATGATTCTGGAGATAATTGGCAATTGCCTAGAGGGGTGGAAATGTTAGCATGGAGGTTTGGCTTCAGCATTTTAGGGGGTGAATACCACAGACCCTCAGACCAGAATGAGAGAGGCCACAAACTGAATGTGATGTTTGGAGTTGCTCACCAAGGCTACTTGGTGTTCCTTATAAATTTTCCACACCCCTACTTCCACCCAAAATTGGGAGGTTGGAGATAATATCCCTTTGTTTATTATATTCATCCAGTCTCACTGAAGCAAAGTGATATTAACCCATTCAACATTTTCCCACTACTGAGTTATAGCACCATGTGAGTTTTATAGCTGGATGATACTGAGCAGCATTCCTGTTCGCTTTTAGATGTTGATAATGGAATCTGGTCACTCTAGCTTAATCCCGGGTACTTCTCACTGTGCTGTTACTTAACAGGAGAAATCAGGCTGGTGGAGGTGGAAGCAGCAAGGGACAAACAGAATGTGCCCTATTCAACATTTTTAACTTAAGCCTCTGAAGTTTCTCAAATAGAATGTGAGTATAGCTGGAAGTCTATGGCTCTTGTACACAGGTATATACACATAGGCAGCTATATAGACCTCAATACACACACTCCCAAGTACATACATACTACACACTCAAATGTGTGTAGACATAGACTGATAGCTCCTGTGGAACAGGTAATATGAGAACAAGAAGCTTAAACCTAGGCTAAACTGGATAATACCATATAATCCACTGGATACTACGTGGAAAGAGGTGACTCAAATAACCCTCTTGCCCTCTTGAGAAAGGACAAGATCAAGAAACAAGAGATGACTTTGGCTGATGTGCCAAGTATGGTGCTAGGATACCTTATATATATTATCACATATGTATCCTCATATTCTATAGAATAGGTATATTATCCACATTTTTAATTTAAGGCCCCAAAAGGCCCTAACAAAGGTCAAATGGCCAGTGCATTTGCAGAGCCAAGACTGAAATCTAATTCAGCCTGGCTCCAAAGCCAATTCTCTGAAAGTATGAAAAGAGGCAGAAGTTCTCATTTAAATAATTAGAGTCTGCAATAGAGTTTCTAAACCGAAGTGTAATTAATGACTTTATTATTTCTCTCTCACTGTGGCCATCACATCAGCTTCAGTGAATAAGAGTCTATTGAGCATTTACTAAGTGCTCAGTTACTAGGATGTGTGAATGGTGAGAGGAACAGAGCACAAAAATGTTAGCATTAACAAACTTTTTCTGAACATCTATACACTGACCTGGCTATTCAGCATATAAAAACAAGAAGTATAACACATGGTCCTAAACCTCCAAAGCTTATAGCCTAGTTACTTCAGAGGTTATTTATGTGGCATCTACATGTGCAGAATCTAGATGCCTATAGAAAGCGCAGAGAATACAAAGACAAGTAAGCCTAGAACTTCTTTCATGAAACTCACACTCTAAGGGTGAGTCAGAATCACAAACAGGCATTTACAATATAAGATATTGAGTTAAAGTAAGCACAGGATATCATGAGAGCATGGAGAGGGTGTATGTAGCTCAATATTAGAGATCAGGGAAGCAGGAAGAAATGACTCCTGAACTAACCTGAGGGAGGCAGAATGAATGCGTTTGAAACACTTAGCAAGAAACACTGACAGTGTATGTGTTCTGGACAGAATGATAGAGATAATATGGCACTACAGGGTGTCAACAAATATTCCATGACTGAGCTGTTCCCTGAATAACTTGGGATGGGATCAGCGTGGGATCTGATTATCAGACTACAGATCTTTCAGGGTGGGATCTATCGAACTACAAATCTTTCCTTTCTCTTCCCTTTGTTTCTGCAATTCCTAAAGCCCATTATTGCTATGGGGAATTTTTCTTCCTTCTTCCTTTCCTCCCTTCTTTCTAGTCTCTTCTTTGATTTCCTTTTCCCCCCCAACAAATAGGTCATAAGAGCTATAGAAAATGGGGAAGTCTTCAAGCAGAATGTGAGACTTGAAGGATTCATGGGATTTAAATATAAAAAGGGAGAGCATTGAAAGGGAAACAAGGAGTTCTCTTGTGGTGTATGGTCAAGGATCTGGTGTTGTCACTGCAGCAGCTTGGCTCGCTACTGTGGTGAGAGTTCGAGCCCCAGCCCTGGAACTTCTGCATGCCTTGGGAACAGCCAAATAAATAAATAAATAAATAAGAGAGAAAGAGAGAGAGAAGGGGAAGCAAATGCCAACTAGTGAGTTAGTTGGCTCACATTTATTGGACCCCTTCCCTGCCTCCTTATACGATGTTCTGGGAACACTGAGATTAATCTGGCCCCTGGGTTAAAATGAGCAGTTTTATGTTCATGGGCAGTCAGTAGAAATCATATGTAGAATAATGGGAAATAAAGTTTAATAAGCAAAATGGGATAGATTGAAAAAGACTTAGAAAACGAACAGGAATTTAGACTTGATATGGTCGATATCAAGAGCGCTTTTAGGCTTTTGAGCAGGTGAGAGAGAAAAAAATTGGTGGGAAAGTTTTGAGAGAGGGAAAACTGGTATTATACAGACTAACAAGAAGCTGTATGTGAGCATAATTCTGATAATAAGAATCTCTAGGATATGGCAAAAGGAATGGGAAGAAAGGAGTGGGACCTTTTTTTTTTTTATTTTTATTTTTTGCCTTTTGTCATTTTAGGGCCGCACTGGTAGCATGTGGAGGTTCCCAGGCTAGGGGTCTAATCGGAGCTGTAGCCGCCGGCCTACGCCAGAGCAACGCAGGATCCAAGCCGCGTCTGCGACCTACACCACAGCTCACGGCAACGCCGGATCGTTAACCCACTGAGCAAGGGCAGGGATCAAACCCGCGACCTCATGGTTCCTAGTCGGATTCGTTAACCGCTGCGCCACGATGGGAACTCCCGGAGTGGGACCTTTTAAAGAAAGAATGGACAGGTCTTGAGGATATAGAGAATCTTTACTTCCCAGATATCAGTTTTTACCTTAGGAAATGCCCAGTTATGAATCCTAAAAGAAGTCAAGCTGGGAATTTAGGCTACAGAAAAGAAAGGAAATGAAAAAAAGAAAAAGGATAAAGCTATAGCTGCTATGATCTGCAGCTAATAAATAGCCCAGGCCTTAGGTATCATCCAGTGAGGTTTAGAGCTCAGGTCCTTTGACGTAGCTTTTTAAAAACAGGTAAAGTCTGAGAGCTAAAAGAGACTTTAACTAAAGCAAACTTTACCTGTTTTAAGAGGGCATTATTTATCAGATGGAGCAACTCTGAAACTAGAGACAGAGCAGGGGACAGTTTTGTAGGCTTAACATGCAGAGAAGCTTGTGAAAAAAAACATGTTTTGAAGTTCCCGTAGTGGCTCAGTGGTTAACGAATCCGACTAGGAACCATGAGTTGCGGGTTCGATCCCTGGCCTTGCTCAGTGGGTTAACAATCCGGTGTTGCCGTGAGCTGTGGTGTAGGTTGCAGACATGGCTTGGATCCCGCGTTGCTGTGGCTGTGGCGAAGGCCGGCGGCTATAGCTCCTGTTAGACCCCTAGCCTGGAAACCTCCATATGCCACAGGTGCGGTCCTAGATAAGGCAAAAAGACAAAAAACAAAAAACAAAAAAACATGTTTTAAGGACCTAGATCCTGAGATCCTGACTTGTGTGTCTGAAGCCGGGCCTGGGATTCTTTATGATGCTCTTAAAATGATGCTAATGAAAAGGGTACCCAGGAGACCCTTTGAGAAACATTTAGAGAAAGAAAAGCTACCTCCTCAGGGAGGACTGGTATCTACTTTCTCAGAATCCATGTGACTTCACACACCCAGCCTCAGGACTGCTAGACCATTCTATCCCATCAAGTTTATTGCTCCACTGGTTGTGAAAGAGGAGATATTCCTGTTCCAGGACACTGACTCAGACAGGCCTACTGAGTGACTCTAAAGGCTTGTAGACATCAAAAGAGTTTTTAAGAATAAGCATCTTAACATAGTAATGAATCACAAACATGCAGACATTTTCTTAAATGACCCTCTAGGGACTGGAGTTAAAAAATGGAAGGGGCTGCCCAGATTCAGGGGTCTAACTAAATGAACGCACTTGAGAAAATCAAGCAAGACAACCAAAGAGGACTCTTGGATTTGCCCCATCAGGACTTCTGAGGCAACTTTAATGAAGTGACTTACGAATGTGTTGGAGTAGCCTCTGTGGCGCCCACATTGGCCTAATTCTGGTTGAAATTTCACAACCAGGGTGGGCTGACAATCTTTGGGACATGAAGCAAGGTCCAACATTCAAAGCTTGGCTGACCTGACCGAGACTCTTTTCTCCTGCCTTTGAATTTATATAGTTCCTTTATTATAAGTCCTTTATGCCTCTTAACCCTTATTATATATTAAAAGTTGTACTCTTATCTCAACTTTCCTTCTAAATTGAATACCTCATCTTTTTCATCTATATATCCCCCACAGCCCTTCTACTAGGCTTCATGAATTATAGTCATCTTTGTTATATAGAAAATTCTTATAGATTATTGAGCTTATTTTCGAACTTCATTTGGTCTTGCAGACCTTTCTGGCTCTAGTACCACACAATTAAAATATAGCTTTATAAAACTTTTTAATATATCATAGGATATGTTCCCCTTATTATCCTCCTTTTTCAATATTTTTAATTATTCTTACGGTTTTTCTGAAATGAACTTCAGAGACAGCTTACCAAAAAAAATTAAAGTTACACTGGGATTCACATGGAGATTGTTAAATTTATACATTAATCTGGGGGAAGATTTTTTTAACCATAATAATTGTTACCATCAAGGAAAATAGCTTGTCTTTCCACTTATTCAAGTTTTTTCTCATGTCTCTCAGTAGAATTTATAGCTTTTTCATATGCATCTTCGTAATTGCTTAAACGTATTCCTAATTATTTTTATAATTCTTTCTGCTATGAATTAGATATTTTGTCATTATAATACTTGTAGATCATTATTGTTGACATGTACAAACACCATTGATTTTTAAATCTTTATTTAACTAGATTTACAACTATTTTAGAGCACGTCTCGTGTGTCAACTGATCATACTGGCAAAAGCACTTTACCTGTGTATTATATACATGATTTACATTAACTTATATTAATTAGCTAGTGTGTTTTCTTGGGTCATTATGAATGTAAATTAGGCTTAATCAGGAAGTGATTAAAAATTTTAATCATACATTGTCTACAGGACAATGCCATCCAAGAAAGCCACAAAATTTAACTTTAAGGCAAGTAACAGCTTTGTAATAAAGAAGCAATGTCTTCACTTGGCTTATAGTTCACTAAACTTGAATGTCCATGCAGAAATTGATGGTACTAGCAAGACAAGTACCTTTAATAATAATAGCTACCTTTTATTGAGAATTTACTATGTGTCAGCCATTAGGATAGATATTTTGTATCAGTTGTTTTAACTAATGCTCACAATAGCTCTAACAAATAGGTATTGATATTATTTTACAAATGAGGAAACTGAAGCTCAAGGAGAAGAAATTGCCAGTCTGTGGTTATATAGCTAGATAATGATAAAAACAGAATTGAAGCCCAAGTTATCTGACTTTAACTCCAAAGGCATGCTTTTGACACCTGATTACTTCCCCTAAAAATTCACCACTATTCTGGTGATGAGTTTACTATAGCGTATACTTGACTCTCACAGAAGGTTAAGAACATAGCATAATTCTATTCAGAGCCTTGATTTTGTTACTTCAAATAGAATTAACATAACCAACTAAGGTGGAATAACTGGGACTGAATTTCCACCAAAAACAACTAAACAAAACAAAATATTTGAAACAAATGGTTTCAATGGATAAGAGGTTATGGAAGCCAATGATCCCTGAAAGATGGAAAACAACGGAGCCTAACAATTTTCTTAGCTTAATAACTGGGAAGTTTATAGACCATGGTTTAATGACAGGGAAACCAGACAAACTGGCAATCTTGAGTTCAGAAAAAACAATGCTAGGAGTCTCTAGAGACCAAAGCATTTGCAGCTTTCAGGGCAGGGTTTCAAAGAGGATATTGCTGCAGAGAGAAAAAAAACTCTGGAAATCTTCAGAAGATCCCCCCTAGAGTATACATCAGAATATGAAGAAACTGCCTAAGGCTAGGGAGAGAACCACTGAAAAGGATTAGTGGGGAAAAAACACCAAGATTACACAGGATGAAGCTAGTATCTGTTCCTACCATTCAGAGTGAAAAAAACCTCATAATTCACGGGCCATCAGGAAGAGTATTCAGAATGGTTTTACCTTAATCCTGGAAAAAAATTAGTCCCAGACTAAAAGTGGCTCTGGTCCTGCCTAACAAAGCTTAAAATCAAGACCTAAAAGAATAAAACTGTTTCCAAGTACCCAAAAAAATTCCCAAGAATATTTATAGGCATTCAAAAGTGTATATCACCTGGAGTTCCTGTCGTGCTCAGTGGTTCATGAGCCCAACTAGTATCCATGAGGACGCAGGTTCAATCCCTGGCCTCCACTCAGTGGGTTAAGGATCTGGCGTTGCCATGAGCTGTGGTGTAGGTCTCAGACACGGCTTGGATCCCCATGTTACTGTGGCTGTGGCATAGGCTGGCAGCTACAGCTCAAATTTGACCCCTAGCCTGGGAACCTCCATATGCCGCAGGTGCGGCCCTAAAGAGACAAAAGACAAAAAAAAAAAAAAA
>PVHT021183543.1:20128428-20144602 GCA_004024745.2 Catagonus wagneri | reverse complement strand
CATTGTTTGTAGAGTTTTTGATGATGGCCGTTCTGGCCGGTGTAAGGTGGTACCTCATAGTGGTTTTGATTTGCATTTCTCTAATGAGGAGCGATGTTGAACATCTTTTCATGTGTTTATTTGCCATCTGCATGTCTTCTTTGGAGAACTGTCTCCCTAGATCCTCCGCCCATTTTTTGATGGAGTTGTTTGTTTTTTTGGTATTGAGCTGTAAGAGGTGTTTGTAAATTTTAGAGATTAATCCCTTGTCAGTCGATTCATTTTCAAATATTTTCTCCCATTCTGTGGGTTGTCTTTTTGTTTTGTTTAGGGTTTCCTTTGCTGTGCAGAAACTTGAAGTTTAATTAAGTCCTATGTTTATTTCTCTTTTTATTGTCCTTACTCTGACAGATGGATCTGAGAAGATGTTGCTGTCATTTATGTCACAGAGTGTTTGGCCCATGTTTTCCTCTAAGAGTTTTGTAGTATCTGGTCATGACTTACTTATTTTATAACTAGAATTTTGTACCTTTTGACTCTCTTCAGTCATTTCACCCACCCACTACCACCCCCTAACTCTGCCAGCCACCAGTCTGTTATCTGTATATATGACCTTTGGCAACATACTGCTTTATAGCAAGCAGTAAGTAAGACTGCTTTTGTCCTAGGGAGATATAACCTCATAGTTTAAGGTTGCTTGCTACAAAGACAATCCTAAAAGATGGCCTGGGTAAAAAGCTGTTAGTGCCTTGATTCTTAGAATACTATGTAATATGAAGGAGAGCAGAGACCCGTAACAGAATGTCTCACAACGTTCCCCCTCAGTTATACATCATCTTGGCTTCTAACGAATTTTCACATGAGCAAGCCATTCTGTTGGCTAGTGCTATTAATCTGACTGATAGAGGCTGGAATGAAATTGATTAAATTTATCTCATATAGCATAGGCCACTGTCAACAAGTCTGCAAGTAGCAGGACGAGGCCAACTTGTAGTATTGAGCTCAACCATGTCCCCAGGGTCTCAGACTCAGCCAGGTATTATTTCCAAGGAGGAATAATAGGTCTTATTTCAGACAGTCAACATGTAGTCTAAAACTGGTCTCAGTCACCATTCATAACACAACTAAGGCTACTCAGGCATTGGGAGAAGTATATGATTTTTACCAGTCAGACTGAAACATGGTTATGCCAGTTTGTGTTTGCATATATATAAGGGGAGGGGTACACCTTTGGGAGCTGACATTGATAGGATCAGGCACAGAAGCTACAGCATCATGTCCACATGAGTTTTTCTGTTTTCATAGCACATGGACAGGGATGGCAAACCCAGCAGCAGGTGAGATCTTCAGCCTGACAGCAGTCTGCCTCTAAAATCATACAATTGTTGGAGTTCCCGTCGTGACTCAGTGGTTAACAAATCTGACAAAGAACCATGAGGTTGTGGGTTCAATCCCTGGCCTTGCTCAGTGGGTTAAGGATCCGGCGTTGCCGTGAGCTGTGGTGTAGGTTGCAGACGCGGCTTGGATCCCGCGTTTCTGTGGCTGTGGCGAAGGCTGACAGGTACAGCTCATGTTAGACCCCTAGCTTGGGAACTTCCACATGCCGCGGGTGCAGCCCTAGATAAGGCAAAAAGACAAAAAAATAAAAAATAAAAAAAAATAAAATCATGCAATTGTTTTGCCAGGTTGTAGTGCTAACTATAAAGGACAAAAAGAACTTTAATTTTTTTCCTACCTCTCCACATTTTTAGGGTTTAAGATGTTCTTTTTCCAGGTGCTGAGGTTGTTGCTCTTCTTCCGCCACAAAAATCTGTGTTTTCCATACCAGTAGCTGTAATTTTACCTTTTATCCAATTCTTCCCTACTCTCACCAGACTTCTTTTTTTCTTTTTCTTTTCTTTTTTTTTTAAAACAGATTTTGATGTCTAAATGCACACCAGACTTTTCATCTGGAAGAGTCAAATGCAAATGGCACAAGTTTTTTTTTTTTTTTTTTTTTTGTAATTAATAGAGACACATTATATCCCCCGCCTTAGCTTGCTCCTGCAACTGTAGGAAGACTTAGTGAATAGTATACTCAACTGAGTAGTCATTGTTCTCATGATTTAAGATTGTGTCAATATAACCAAAGAATCCAGGTGGCTGAACCAGAATTAATTTTGAATACCCCAGATGTCCTTTTGGCTGGGCTACCCACTGGAGGGTGTAACAACCAGGCTGACCTAGAGCTGCTGTTAGGGTAAACAAAGGCCCGTTATACCCAGGAATGATCAGGTAGAATCCTGAATTTCTGAAACAGGTTTGTATAACTCTTTACCCCATTTACCCCGATCATTGCCAGTAAGCAACTAAGAGGAGATGATTCCTTTCTAGAGATAGCTAAATTCCATGTTCAAACTTCCTTTCTAACACATGTGGACCAGAAGAACTAAGAGAGGTAAGAATCAGAAATTATATTAAGTTGATTTTTTAAAAGTCCGTTCTATGACTGGTTCTATCCAACATTGTACTGGAGGTTCTAGCCAGGGAAATAGGCAAGAAAAATAATAAAAACACATCCAGATTTGAGAGAAAGAAGTAAAACTATCTCTGTCGACGTTATCTATCTCTACATGCCATGGTTTTGTACATAGTAAACCTAAGGATTACACACACACACACACACACACACACACACACACACACACACAACTATTAGAATCAATAAGCAATTTCAGCAAGGTTACAAGATCAAGATTCAAAAATTAATTATATTTCTGTATATCAGCAGTTAACAATATAGGAATGCAATTAACAAAACTATTCCATTTATTTATTTATTTTTTGAAAACCATTCCATTTAAAATAGCATCTCTCCATTCCTCCAGCCCATCCCACTCTCCTCCAGTAGCCTCTCCTTCCTAACCTCTGCATCCCAGCCTAACATCCTTCCCATCCCTACCCTGCCTGATCTGGGTCTCCCTCAGACAGCGCCAGGCCAGGTTGGGGCCAAGCCCCACAGCTGCCCCCCTCCCCTCCCCTTTTTGTATGACTTAATAAAGACATGGTCGCACTTCTGTTTAAAAAAATTAAAATAGCATCGAAAAGAGTAAAATATTTAAGAATAAAATTCTACAAAACTTGTACACTGAAAAACCAAAAAACTGTTGAAGTAAATTAAAGAAAATCTAAACAAGTGGAAAGACATCTCGAGTTTATGGATCGGAAGACTTAATATTGTCAAAGTCGTAGTAGTGCTCTTCAAATTGAGCTTCAGATTCAACTCAACCCCTGTTAAAATACCATCTGCCTTTTCTTTGTAGAAAATATCAAACTGATCCAAAATTTCATACAGAAATGTAAGGAACCTAGAATGGCCAGAACAGTCTTTAAAAAGAAGCACAAAGTTGAAGGATTCACACTTCCAACTTAAAAATTTACTACAAAGCTATAGTTATCAAAACAGCATGATACCTGGATTACCCATGGCTCCCCAGAGAAATAGAACCAATAGAACTTTTTAGGGCCACACTCACAGCATATGGAAGTTCCCAGACTAGGGGTCTAATCGGAACTACAGGTGCCAGCCTACTCCGCAGCCACAGCAACGCAGGATCCGAGCTGCATCTGTGACCTACACTACAGCTCATGGCAACTCCAGATCCTTAACCCACTGAGCAAGGCCAGGAATCAAACCCACAACCTCATGGTTCCTACTCGGATTTGTTTCTGCTGCGCCACGACAGAAACTCCATCTATTTTATATATAGTAGTCTGTATATGTTAATCCCAAACTCCTAATTTATCCTTTGGTAACCATAAGTTTGATTTCAAGATCTTGAGTCTATTTCTGTTTTGTAAATAAGTTCCTTTGTATCATATTCTAGATTCTGCATGTAACTGACATCATATGATATTTGTCTTTCACTGTCTAACTTACTTCACTTCGTATGATAATCTCTGGGTCCATCCATGTTGCTGCAAATGGCATTTTTCCATTCTTTTTTAGGACTAACATTCCATTGTATATATGTAGCACATCTTTATCCATTCCTCTGTCAGTGGATATTTAGGTTTCATCTATGTCTTGGCTGTTGTAAATAGTGCTGCAATGAGCATTGGGGTACATATATCTTTTCGAAATACAGTTTTCTCTGGATATATGCCCAGGATGCCCCTTCTTTACGTGTTGATTCAGAGACATGAAGAACCCAAGGTTTCTGGGTGGTAGTCTGAACTTCCAGTTCAATGTAATCATTGTTGTGTTTCCTGATGGAAGCATTTCTCCCTCTGGAACTAAGCCATCTAGGCCAGGGGACATAAAGCTGTGGAAACATAAAGCAAAAATTTTGCTAGTGGGTAATAGTAAGTATTGCTACTCCTATTTACACCCTTTGATCCCTGGATCTGTGAATCCCGGCTGTCAGAGAAACAGCACCATATACAGGTGTACCTTAGAGATATTGCAGGTTTAGCTCCAGATCACTGTAATAAAGCAAATATTGCAATAAATGTTGCACAGATTTTTCATTTCCCAGTACATATAAAAGTTATGTTTATACTGGAGTTCCCTTCGTGGCTCAGTGGTTTACAAATCCGACTAAGAACCATGAGGTTGCGAGTTCGATCCCTGGCCTCTCTCAGTGGGCTAAGGATCCGGCGTTGCCGTGAGCTGTGGTGAAGGTTGCGGACGCGGCTCGGATCCTGCGTTGCTGTTGCTGTGGCTGTGGCAAAGGCTGGCAGCTATAGACCCTGTTAGACCCCTAGCCTGGGAATCTCCATATGTTGCGGGTGCGGGTCCACATAAAGGCAAAAAGACAAAAAAAAAAAAAAAAGTTATGTTTATACTATACTGTTGTCTGTTAAGTGTACAATAGCATTATATCTAAAAAAACAGTGTACAAACATTAACTTTTGGCACAGCGGAAACAAATCTGACTAGGAACCATGATGTTGCAGGTTCAATCCCTGACCTCGTTGAGTGGGTTAAGGATCTGGCATTTCTGTGCACTGTGGTGTAGGTCACAGACGTGGCTCAGATCTGGTGTTGCTGTGGCTGTGGCGTAGATCGGCAGCTGTAGCTCCAATTCGACCCCTAGCCTGGGAAACTCCATATGCCACGGATGCAGCCCTAAAAAAAAGAAAATAATAATAATGCTGTTGGGGAAATGGTGCCAATAGAGTTGCTCAGTGTGTGCTGCCACAGACTTTCAATTTGTAAAAAATGTAACATCTTTCAAGAGCAATGCAATGAAATGAACTACAGTAAAATGATATAGCCTGTATTAGATGCTGATTCAGAAACTATGCAGTTGATTTTGAACTGTGCAGCTCCATTTACACATGGATTTTTTTTTAGACATATAGTCTTCAATTGATTTCCAAATACTTGGATAACTATTATAGCAAAATCAAAGAATATGAAAAAGACATGAACTGTTTTCTTTTTGTTGTTGCCTTAGGATTTATAAGGTACATCTCTAATTAAATAGACTCAATGTTCAAAGGATTTTTTTTTCAATAAACAAATACTACAGTACTACATGATCTACATGAACTATGGATATGGAGGGCGGACTGTAAAGTTATATGAAGATTTTCAACTGCTCAGAGGGTAGATGTCCCTAACCCCCAACATGTTCAAGGGTCATCCCTGGGTATCTGCAGAGGATTACCTTCAGAACACCTCTGCCCCTTGTGAATACCAAAATCTGCAGATGCTCAAGTCTCCTACATAAAATGATGTATTTGCATATAACATGCTTATATCTTCCTACCTAGATTACTTGTAATACCTAATACAATGTAAATGCTATATAAATAGTTGTAAACACAGTGTGAATGCTTTGTAAATAGTTGCTGGTGCATAACAAAGTCAAGTGTTGCTCTTGGAACTTTCTGGAATTTTTAAAAATGTTTTTGACCCCTGGTGGTTGAATCCACAGATGCAAAACCTGTAGATACAGGGGGCTGACTATATAACCTTCTGGAGAACCTTGCCCCACCCTTGCAAGATATTGCCACCTAGCTGGCACTGTAAATGAGTCTTCAAAAGGCCATTCCAATGTTCTATCAATGCAGCTGCTTCAGGATGGTGGGGAAGATGATAAGACCAGTGGATTTCATGAGCATAAGCTCATTGCTGTGCTTTTTTTTTTTCTTCTGTGAAATGAGTTCCTTGATGTGTGGAATATTACATTGGAAATGGCATCCTCTAAGTCCATGGATGGTAGTTTTGCCAGAAGCATTGTCTGCAAGGAAGGCAAATCCATATCCTGAGTAATCATCTATTAGAGTAAGAATAAAATGTTGCCCCTTCTGATGGCGGTGGTCTAAATTAAACAACCCAACACCAGGTAGCTGGTTGCTCACCCCAGGGAATGGTGCCATTTTAGGAATTCAGTATTGGTCTCTACTGCTGGCAGATCAGGGATCCAGTTGCGGCTAAGTCAGTTTGGCCTTGGTGAGTGGAAATCAATGTTGCTGAGCCCATGCCTAACCTAAAACACTCTCACAGACACACTCAGAAACAATGTTTAGCCAAATTTCTGGGCACCCTGTGGTCCAGTCAAATTGACACATACAATTGACACATAGCACTGGCATAAGGATAGACATATAGATCAATTGACTAGAATTAAGTGTTTATAAATAAACACTTATCCATCTGTGATCAGTTGATTTTTGACATGCATGCCAAGATCATTTCATGGGGGAAAGAACAGTCTTTTCAACAAATAGTGCTGAGACAACTGGATAGTAACAGGCAAAAGATGGAAGTCAGACCCCTACCTCACACCACATACAAGTGTAAATTCTTTATGGATCATAGACTTAGATGTAAAAACTAAAACTATAATACTCTTAAAAGAAAATATAGGAATATATCTTTGTGGCATCAGTTTAGGCAATGATTTCTTTTTTTCTCTTTTCTTTTCTTTTCTTTTGTCTTTTTAGGGCTGCACCCACGGCATATGGAGGTTCCCAGGCTAGGGATCAAATCAGAGCTGTAGCCTCCGGCCTGTACCACAGCCACAGCAACATCAGATCCAAGCTGTGTCTGTTACCTACACCACAGCTCACGGCAGTGCTGGATCCTTAACCCACTGAGTGAAGCTAGGGATCAAACCCACAACCTCATGGCTCCTAGTCAGATTCATTTCCTGTATGCCACAATGGGAACTCCTAGGCAATAATTTCTTAAATATGACACCAAAACAACAGAAAAAATAGATAAATTAGGCTTCACCAAAAATTTAAATGTCTGTAATTCAAAGGACACCATTAAGAAAGTGAAAAGATGACCCATGGAATGGGGGACAATATTTGAACATCATATATCTGGTAAGGATTTTGTATTCAGAATATTTATTTATTTATTTATTTTTATTCTATTTATTTATTTATTTATTTATTTTTGTCTTTTCAGGGCGGCACCTGTGGCATATGGAGGTTCCCTGACTAGGAGTTGAATCAGAGCTGTAGCCACTGGCCTACACCACAGCCACAGCAACATCAGATCCAAACCGTGTCTGTGACCTACACCACAGCTCACAGCAATGCTGGATCCTTAGCCCACTGAGCAAGGCCAGGGATCAAACCTGCATCCTCATGGATGCTAGTCAGATTTGTTTCCGCTGAGCCACAGTGGGAACTCCTAGAATATTTAAATAAGCCTTACAACTCAACAACAAAGAGACAAATGACCCTATTTAAAAATGAGCAAAGAATTTGACTAAACATTTCTCCAAAGAAGATGTACTACTAGTCAGTAATAGCACATGAAAAGATGCTCAGCATCACTGGGCATTAGACAATGCAAATCAAAATCACAGGGTAGCATTTCATACCCATTAGGATGGCTATAATCAAAAAGAAAGATAACAGCAAATGTTGGCAAGGATGTGTGGAAATTGGAACTCTTGTACATTGCTGATGTAATTGTAAAATGGGACAGCCACTTTGGAAAACAGTTTTGACAATGCCTCAAAATGTTAAACACAGGAGTTTCCATCGTGGTACAACAGAAACGAATTCGACTTGGAAGCATGAGGTGGCAGGTTCGATCCCTGGCGTCACTCAGTGGGTTAAGGATCCTGCATTGCCATGAGCTGTGCTGTAGGTTGCAGACGTGGCTTGGATCCCGCGTTGCTGCGGCTGTGGCGTAGGCCGGCAGCTGTAGCTCCGATTCAACCCCTAGCCTGGGAACCTCCCTAAAAAGCAAAAAAAAATAAAAAAAGTTAAACATAGAGGTATCATATGACCCAACAATTTCACTTGTAGGTGTATACCCAAAGTAAATGAACATATATTCACACAAAAATTTACACATAAATGTTCATAGGAGCATTATTCAGACTAACCAAAAAAATGGAAACAACCCAAATGCCTGTCAACAGGTGAATATATAGGTGAAATGTATTATATCTAAAAATGGAATATTTTTTCAACCATGAAAAGAATGAAGTACTGAAACATGCTACAATATGGATGACCTTTGAAAACATTATGCTAAGTGAATTAAGCCAGTCACAAAAAACTATATTTTGTTTGATGGTTGCACAATTCTGTGCATATGCTAAAACCACTGAAATTGTACAGTTCAAAGGGTGAATTTTGTATATGAATTATATCTTAATAAAACTGTTATTTTTGAAAATATTAACCTCATCCCTCAATGATGCCAGCAGTCTGAGGATAATAAGGGAAATGAAATTTCTATCAAATACTTTGCAATAAAATGTACGTTATTATCATCTAGAAAGTCAAAATCATGTTAGTTTCAAGGGCCACAATAGTGTGACCAGAATTGGCTGATCAGACTAGAACAGCAAAACTATAATTTAAGAATGAATCAACAGGAAGTTCCTGTCGCGGTTCAGCAGTAATGAGCCCAACTAGTATCCCTGAGGACTCAGGTTCGATCCCTCGCCTCACTCAGTGGGTTGAGGATCCAGTGTTGCCGTAAGCTCTGGTGTATGTTGCAGATGTGACTTGGATGTGGCATTGCTGTGACTGTGGTATAGGCTAGCAGCTCTAACCCTGACTTGACCCCTAGCTTGGGAACTTTCATATGCCGCAAGTGCGGCCCTAAAAAAAAGAAAAAAAAATGAATCAATCAACAGGAAAGAGGAGCCCTCAGAAGAAAGTCAGAGGTCTGATGCCCTCAATTTGCCAGGAGCCAGGAGCCAGCAGGGTCAATATTCCAGTGCAATAAGGCCCTTTTTTTTTTCTACGAGACAAAAGTGGTAGCTCCTGCATCAGAAATACAGAGTTCTTTTTAATGTGAGTGTGCGCCCAATCCTTGGTGTGTTACCATGTTCAATGTGATGATGAGTGTACCTAACAATCAGGATGGTATAGGCTTGATCAGCAGCTTGATTCCCGTTGGACTTATCAGATAATGGACCCTTAATATATATACCATATGAGTGATCCGGACTATTTGATTGGTATCTGTAGTTTGTTTCCACAGTTCATGACCCAAAGAGGAATGCTTTAATTTGCCAGTCTATAGTCTTTTAAGCAGCAAATAAGACAGCTAGGCTACTGGCAGTAGCCCAAGAGTCAGTTAAAAAAATGGCATGACTAGTCCTATGGTAAGGGTGATGGCTTTCATTTCAGCCCATTGTGCCAATTTGCCCTTACTGTAGTTGGTTCGATCCCTGGCCTCGCTTAGTGAGTTAACCATCTGGCGTTGCCATGAGCTGTGGTGTAAGTCACAGACGTGGCTCACATCCAGCGTTGCTATGGTTGTGGTGTAGGCCAGCAGCTGTAGCTCTGATTAGACCCCTAGCCTGGGAATCTCCACATGCCACGTGTGCGGCCCTAAAAAGCAAAAAAATAAAAATAAATAAAATAAATAAATGCCTTCCCTCATGGAGCTTACATTCTAGAAGGGAAATATAGGCACTGAACACACACACAAATAATTGTAATTTTGTTCACTCTAAAAAGAAAAGTACGTGTTGCTGTGAGAATGTATATTGGTGAGCCCTAACCCAGTCTAGGAAGTCAGAAGATGTGTTAAGTAAGAAACAAAGAAAGTTAATAACTAGGCAAAACTACTTGAGGCTAATTCTGTCTCATGTGCAACTACCATAGAAATTGAAGTGGTAAACAGTAGCATTAAACCACAGTGCCTTCTGGCATTTCCAGTAAGTTCAAAAGTTCATAATACCCAGGAGACCCGGTGGTAGTATTTGTTCCTATTATTTGTTATGCAGCACTGAATCTTCCAACAATTTATGAGCCAGTTAGTTCTGCAAAAAAAAAAGGGATATATCTGTGGTGGAAGACTGTCAAATGGTCTGTGCCTCAGATAGATGGTCCCTCATTCCAGTTGTCCCTAAGATATTATAAAATCCCTAAGGATTTACCTTCTTAACTGCCAATGGAATTTTTTTCCTTCATAACTGGAAATGGAATTTTTTTTCTTGCTCTGGGATTCAACCCAAATTCTCCAAAACCGGAGATTGCAGAAGTTCCAAGGCAAGTCCCCAAGGCTGTGTTCCATTGTTTCCTAGAGAGAATCAGACTGGGATCTCTGTGGTGCCTCTGGAGTTCATAGAACAACCATGGGTAGAAATGAAGAGATGGGAAGTTGGAGCAGGATAGGGGTCGTCTAAGAGGGAGAGAAGAGTGAGTACCACTTCAGCCCTGGGGGACTTAAATCTCAGCCCTAAATCTGGCCATGACTTGCAGTCTGATCCCAGGGTCACGGTGAACCCCTTTATTCCTATATCTTCACTGAAGTATTTCCTTGACCCATCTTATAAGGATGGGAGGGAGAATGAGCTCTTTAAAGTCAGAAACAAAATCTTCTAAAATCTGTAATGTTCTATATTCTTATTTTATCTTCTATAATTTATTTTGCCTCTAGGATGAGTCCTAGACTGCACGCCTATAATGTTTCCCTCTGTATGGTGTAAGGGAAATTTGAGAGGTATAATACTGAGAGAGTTCAAAATAAGTCATTTAACTGATCTGTGCCTCTGTCTTCTCAACTATTAAATGAGAATAATTCCTAGTTTATAAGGTCGTTGTGAGTGTTAACTACGATAAGATATATAAAGTACTTAGCATAGTGGCGGGCACATGCTAAGAAATCACTGTTCGGTAGCTGTTATTATTATTACTGCTGGGCTAGGCCGAATCCAGATCTTTCGAGAGAGTAAAAATCTAGTAAGTATTACAAGGTGGTAATTGGAGTCTTGGATTACTATCTATATCACTTAGATTGCCATTAACTTATTTTCCCTTCACTTTGAGCAATGTAAGAAAGGAAGGGTTTACAGAGTAGTAAGGGATTAAGCAGAAGTTGCCAATCACTTCAGTTATCAATTGTATGAGTTGTTTACTATTGTTATCTCCAGTGCCTTACACAAAGTAGATGTTCAACAAATATTTGAATTTGTTAAAATTTTTGAAGTTGAATGAATTAATATACTGAAACTCATTATGAACCTAAATGTTTGCTTTGTGTGATTTTACACCTTTAGGAAAGTTAACGCAGTCCAAAAATTGCTTCAACTTATTACTGGCGCCACTGTCAGAAATGCTCTCACTCATAATCTGTTCCTTTGAGTTAAGACTTTGTATCATAAAAAGGCTGTTAAAGATGCCTGAAAATACCTCTTTACAGAGAACCTACAAACTCCTTCAAAATGCAAGCAAAATAGGAAAGAAAGAAAAGAGAGAGGGACTTAAACAGTACTAGGGGGAGTTCCCGTCATGGCACAGGGGAAACGAATCCGACTAGGGACCATGAGATTGCTGGTTCGATCCCTGGCCTCACTCAGTGGTGTAGGTCACATACGCTGCTCAGATCCCGCCTTGCTGTGGCAGTGGCATAGGCCGGCAGCTGTAGCTCTGGTTAGACCCCCCCTAGCCTAGGAACCTCCATATGCCGCGGGTGTGGCCCTAAAAGCAAAAAAAAAATAAAATAAAATAGTACTGGGTATTTCTCCATTGTTCCACTCTGTAATGTTATTATGAGTGTGAAATGCTAAGTTGGAATCTTCTATTTCCTCAGGCTGTCTCAGTTCTTTTCTTGGCTGTGCCCAAAGCATATGGAAGTTCCCAGGCCAGGGATGGAATCCATGCCACAGCAATGACCTCAACTAGTGCAGTGACAACACCAGATCCTTAACCCACTGTACCACATGGGAACTCCTATCTCAGTTCTTTCTGATGAGCTTCTTACTTAGCCAACTGTGTCTAATGATTAAAGAATCATGGTCCCTAAATGCAAGCTAACTTTTTAATCTGGTGCTTAACCAAAGTAACAGCAATATGTTCCAACATTGGAGGAAAAACTGCCTGTGAAAATATATTAAGACAACATGGCATCTTTTTAAGGGATTTCAAGGGCTATTTGGACTATATGCAATTTTCACAATATTTTCTGACCTTAGAATCTAACCCCAGGTTACAGTATGCCTTCAGTATATTCATTTAATCTGCTTTCACTCTTTAGTTCTCTGTGTGTGTCTGTGTGTGTGACACATGTATGCATTCTATGACTAAACATGGAATGATAGCTAGTTTATATTTTCAGTGAAAATAGAATAATCAAGCAGTTTATGAATTTTTTTATATTCTAGTTAATCATTTAAATGAGATCTTCAGAGGAGTTCCCATCGTGGCTCAGTGGTTAACGAATCCAACTAGGAACCATGAGGTTGCGAGTTTGATCTCTGGCCTCTCTCAGTGGGTTAAGGATCTGGCGTTGCCATGAGCTGTGGTGTAAGTCGCAGACACGGCTCAGGTCTGGCATTGCTGTGGCTGTGGTGTGGGCCGGCAGCTACAGCTTCTGTTAGACCCCTAGCCTGGGAACCTCCATATGCCAAGGGTGCGGCCCTAGAAAAAGGCAAAAAAAGACAAAAAAAATTAAAAAATTAAAAAAAAAATGAGATCTTCAGAGTTCTCCTTGTGGCTCAGCAGGTTAAAAACCTGACATAGTGTCCATGAGGATGAGGTTTCAATCCCTGGCCTCACTCAGTGGGTTAAAGCTCTGGGGTTGCCACAAATTGTGGTATGGGTCACAGATGCAGCTCCGATCTGGTGTTGCCATGGCTGTGGCATAGGCTTACAAATGCAGCTCTGATTCAACCCCTAGCCTAGGAACTTCAATATGACACAGGTGTGGCCGTAAAAAGAAAAATAAATAAATAAATAAATGAAATCCTCTTCCTTGCTTCTAAGTTTTAGTAAATGAGCTTCAGTTTTGACATTGTATTGTACTTTGTTTTAGTTTTTCCATTCAACAAACATTTACTGAGTACCTACTGATATCAGGCATAGTGCTGGTTATCACCACATGTTATTTCCTTAAAAAATAATAAGCACAGAAGTTTTTGTGAAAATCTGCTTCCTCCAAAGCCATTGAGGAGTGATAAAAAAGTTAGACCATGGATGGGTCATGGAAGAGTCGTTAACCACTGAGCCACGACGGGAACTCCTAGGAAATATTCTTTCTAGAGTTAAGTCCCAAAGAGTCCCTGGCATCAGGAAAAACAGCCTCTTCCATTGCTGTGATTTAAATGATCTCTAAGCTGCTGGAGATCAAGGAGACACTCTCTGGGAATGAGGAAAAAGGAGTATTGCACCTAAAGACTGCAGAAAACATTTTAGAAGTATGCTTAGAATTGTGAAAACTGAACAAATACTAGGCCACAAAGTGAAGCTAAACACATTTTTAAAGGATTAGTACCGGAATTCCCTGGTGGCTCAGTGGGTTAAGGATTCAGGGTTGTCTCTGCTGTGGCTCATCCAAAAAATAAAAAATAATAGAGGATTAGTATCACACAGACCGCAATGCAATTAAGTTAGAAACCGATAATAAAAAGAAACTTAGAGAAACCTCACATATTTAGGAATTTTTAAACTTAACTTTTTTGGGGGGCTGCACCCATAGAGTATAAAACTTCCTGGTCCAGGGATCAAACCCACGCCACAGCAGTAACCAGGGCCACAGCAATTATAATGCCAAATCCTTAACACAATGTGCCACCAGGGAACTCTAGAATTTTTAAACTTTCTTAACTCTTGGGAGTTCCCATCATGGCTCAGTGGTAAAGAACCTGACTAGTATCCGTGAGGATGCAGTTCAATCCCTGACCTTGCTCAATGGGTTAAGGATCCAGCACTGCCATGAGCTGTGATGTAGGTCACAGACGCAGCTCGGATCTGGCATTGCTATGGTTGTGATTTAGGCCAGCATCTACAGCTCCAATTCGATGCCTAGCCTGGGAACTTCCATATGCTGCAGGTGCGGCCCTAAAAAGATAAAAAAAAAAAATTCTTAACTCATAAACTAAAAGAGAAAGTATAATGGAAATTGAAAAATACTTATAACTGAATAGAAGTAAAACTACTACGTATCCAAACTGGTGGGATGCAACCAAGCACTCTTTAGAGGGAAATTCATATCTTTAATGGGAAAAAAGTAAGAATTTCTTAAAATTAAAGAGTTAAACATCCAGTATATGAAGTTAAGGAAAAAATAGCAGAATAAACTCAAAGAATGCAAACAAAAAAAATCAGAAATTAATGAAAAAAGAAAGCAAACATACACTAAAAAAGATCAACAAAGTCAAAATTTGGTGTTTTGGAAATATCACTGGTAAAATTAATTAAGTATACAGGAGAAAAGCTAAAAATAAACAATATTGGAGTTCCCATTGTGGCGCAGTGGTTAATGAATCTGATTAGGAGCCATGAGTTTGTGGGTTTGATCCCTGGCCTCACTCAGTGGGTCAAGGATCCAGGTTGCCATGAGCTGTGGTGTAGGTCACAGACGTGACTCAGATCTGGCATTGCTGTGGCTCTGGTGTAGGCTGGTAGCTGCAGCTCCGATTGGACCCCTGGCCTAGGAACCCCCATATGCCATGGGTGCAGCCATAAAAGGACAAAAAGACAAAAAAAATATTATAAATGATAAAAGATGATATGAGAGGTGATAAAAGAGTAAATAGATACAAAGAATAGTATAAACAATTTTAGGCAACAAATTTGAAAACATATGAAATAAATTCCAGCTGATTGGTGAAGAAATAGAAAATCTGAATTGTCCTATGATCATTAAAGAAATTGGATGATAATTTTAAAATCTTAGCATATTCTGTATGATGCAGTCTGATAAGCCTGGAAAGTTAAGTTCTACCAAACTTTAAAAGAACAGACAATCTTGAACAAAGTTTCCAGAAATCTTTATTTTTTTTAATTTTCAAAGAAGGACACTTCCCATTTCCTCTTATGAAGATATCAAAACCAAACAAGGAAGAGTTCCCCCTGTAACACAATGGGATCAACAGCGTCTCCCCTGGCACAGGAGGTTAAGAGTCCGGCATTACAACAGCTGTGGCATAAATCACAACTACAGCTGGGATCTGATCCCTAGCCCAGGAATTCTGTTTTCCATGGGGTGGCCAAAAATGAAAACAAACAAACAAGAATAGTGAAAGAAAACAGGACAGGAAAAAAACATAGTACTCTTTGACCAAGCTGGGTTTACACTAGGAATGCAAATTTGGTTTGATAATGGAAAATAATCTAATTCACCACATTAACAGAGTAAAGAAGAAAAACCATATGATTATACCAAATGATAAAGCAAAACCCAGGATCTATTCTTGGTTTAAAAAGAAAAAAAGGAGTTGCTGTCATGGCTCAGCGGTTACAAACCCAACTGGTATCCATGAGGACGCAAGTTTGACCCCTGGCTTCACTCAGGGGGTTAAGGATCCAGTGTTGCTGTAAGCCATGGTGTGGGTCACAGATGTGGCTCAGATCTGGCATTGCTGTAGCTATGGTGTAGGCCAGCAGCTGTAGCTCCCATTTAGCCCCTAGCTTGGGAACTTCCATCTGCCACAGGCATAGCCCTAAAAAAAGAGAAAGAGAAAAGAAAAAAAAAGGGAGTTCCCGGCATGACACAGTGGAAGTGAATCCAACTAGGAACCATGAGGTTGCAGGTTCGATCCCTGGCCTTGCTTAGTGGGCTAAGGATCCAGCATTGCTGTGAGTTGCTCGGATCTTGCATTGCTGTGGCTGAGATTTGATCTCTAGCCTGGGAACCTCCATATGCCAAGGGTGCAGCCCTAAAAAGTAAATAAATAAATAAATAAATAAATAAATAAAAATAATAATAAGGAAAAAAGGCAACAGAAAGGAACCTCCTTGGAGTTCCCGTCGTGGCGCAGTGGTTAACGAATCC
>PVHT021183543.1:20104618-20116912 GCA_004024745.2 Catagonus wagneri | reverse complement strand
GATGGGCATTTAGGTTGTTTCCATGACCTGGCTATTGCATAGAGTGCTGCAATGAACACTGGAGTACATGTGTCTTTTCGAGTCATGGTTTCCTCTGGATAGATGCCCAGGAGTGGGATTGCTGGATCAAATGGTAATTCTATTTTGAGTTTTCTGAGGAATCTCCATACTGTTTTCCACAGTGGTTGCAGCAGTTTGCATTCCCACCAGCAGTGTAATAGGGATCCTTTTTCTCCACACCTTCTCCAGCACTTATTGTTTGTAGAGTTTTTGATGATGGCCGTTCTGGCCGGTGTAAGGTGGTACCTCATAGTGGTTTTGATTTGCATTTCTCTAATGAGGAGCGATGTTGAACATCTTTTCATGTGTTTATTTGCCATCTGCATGTCTTCTTTGGAGAACTGTCTCCCTAGATCCTCCGCCCATTTTTTGATGGGGTTGTTTGTTTTTTTTGGTATTGAGCTGTAAGAGGTGTTTGTAAATTTTAGAGACTAATCCCTTGTCAGTCGATTCATTTTCAAATATTTTCTCCCATTCTGTGGGTTGTCTTTTCGTTTTGTTTAGGGTTTCCTTTGCTGTGCAGAAACTTTGAAGTTTAATTAAGTCCCATTTGTTTATTTCTCTTTTTATTGTCCTTACTCTGACAGATGGATCTGAGAAGATGTTGCTATCATTTATGTCAGAGAGTGTTTGGTCTATGTTTTCCTCTAAGAGTTTTATAGTATCTGGTCTTATATCTAGATCTTTAATCCATTTTGAGTTTGTTTTTGTGCATGGTGTTAGGAAATGTTCTAGTTTCATTTTTTACATGTGGCTGTCCAGTTTTCCCAGCACCACTTATTGTCTTTTGTCCAATGTATATTCTTGCCTCCTTTGTCATAGATTACTTGACTATAGATATGTGGATTTAATTCTGGGCTTTCTATCCTGTTCCACTGAGCTGTATTTCTGTCTTAGTGCCAGTACCATACGTTTTGATGACTGTAGCTTTGTAGTAGAGTCTGAAGTCAGGGAGCCTGATTCCTCCAGCTCCATTTTTCTTTTTCAGGATGTCTTCAGCTATTCTGGGGTTTTTGCGCTTCCAAACAAACTTTAAAATATTTTGTTCTAGTTCTGTGAAAAATGTCCTTGGTAATTTGATAGGGATTGTGTTAAATCTGTAGATTGCCTTGGGTAGTATAGTCATTTTGATAATCTGACTCTTCCAATCCAAGAGCATGGTATGTTTTTCCATCTGTTCGTGTCATCCTTGATTTCTTTCATCAGTGTCTTATAGTTTTCAGAGTACAGGTCTTTTGTCTCTTTAGGTAGGTTTATTCCTAAGTATTTGATTCTTTTTGATGCGATGGTAAATGGGATTGCTTCCCTAATTTCTCTTTCTGATCTTTCATTGTTAGTATATAGAAATGCAGTTGATTTTTCTGTGTATTAATTTTGTATCCTGCAACTTTGCCATATTCATTGATGGGCTCTAACAGTTTTCTGGTAGAGTCTTTAGGATTCTCTAGGTATAGTATCATGTCATCTGCAAACAGTGATAGTTTTACTTCTTCCTTTCCAATTTGGATTCCTTTTATTTCTTTTACTTCTCTGATTGCTGTGGCTAGGACTTCCAAAACTATGTTGAATAGTAGTGGCGAGAGTGGACATCCCAGTCTTGTTCCTGATCTCAGCGGGAATTCGTTCAGCTTTTCACCATTGAGAATGATTGTGAGCTCTGGGTTTGTCATAGATGGCCTTTATTATGTTGAGGTAAGTTCCTCCTATGCCCACTTTCTGAAGGGTTTTTACTCGAAATGGGTGTTGGATTTTGTCAAAGGCTTTTTCTGCATCTATGGAGAGTATCATATGGTTTTTATTCTTCAGTTTGTTAACGTGGTGTATCACACTGATTGATTTGCATATATCGAAGAATCCTTGCATCCCTGGGATAAATCCCACTTGATCATGATGTACAATCCTTTTAATGTATTGTTGGATTCAGTTGGCTAGTATTTTGTTGAGAATTTTCGCATCTATGTTCATCAGTGAGATTGGCCTGTAATTTTCTTTTTTTGTGTTATCTTTGTCTGGTTTTGGTATCAGGGTGATGGTTGCCTCATAGAATGAGTTTGGGAGTGTCCCTTCCTCTGCAATTTTTTGGAAGTTTCAGAAGGATAGGCGTTAGCTCTTCTCTAAATGTTTCATAGAATTCACCTGTGAAACCATCTGGTCCTGGACTTTTGTTTGTTGGAAGTTTTTTAATCACAGTTTCAATTTCAGAACTTGTGATTGGTCTATTCATATTTTCTATTTCATCTTGGTTTAGTCTTGGCAGATTGTACTTTTCTAAGAATTTGTCCATTTCTTCTAGGTTTTCCATTTTATTACCATATAGTTGCATATAGTAGTCTCTTATGATCCTTTGTATTTCTGTGATGTCTGTTGTTACTTCTCTTTTTTCATTTCTAATTTTATTGATTTGTGTCCTCTCTTTTTTTCTTGATAAGTCTAGCTAAGGGCTTATCAATTTTGTTGATCTTTTCAAAAAACCAGCTTTTAGTTTCATTGATCTTTTCTATGGTTTTCTTCATTTCTATTTCATTGATTTCTGCTCTGATTTTATGATTTCTTTTCTTCTACTAACTTTAGGTCTTGTCAATTCTTCCCTCTCTAGCTGCTTTAGATGTAAATTTAGGTTTTTTATTTGAGCTTTTTTCTTGTTTCCTGAGGTAGGCTTGTATTGCTATAAACTTTCCTCTTAGAACTGCTTTTGCTGCATCCCAGAGGTTTTGGAGTGTCGTATCTTTGTTGTCATTTGCTTCTAGGTATTTTTTAATTTCCTCTTTGATTTCTTCAGTGATCCACTGATTGTTTAGTAGCGTGTTTTTTAGTCTCCACGTGTTTGTATTTTTTGCCATTTTTTTCTTGTTGTTGATTTCCAGTCATATAGCATTGTGGTCAAAGAAGAAGCTTGAAATGATTTCAATTTTCTTAAAGTTACTGAGGCTTGATTTGCAGCTCAGGATATGAACAATCTTAGAGAATGTTCCGTGCGCACTTGAGAAGAATGTATATTCTGTTGCTTTTGGATGGAATGTCCTATAAATATCTATTAAGTCCACCTGATGTAATGTTTCATTCAGGGCCTGTGATTCCTTATTGATTTTCTATCTGGATGACCTGTCCATTGCTGTAGGTGGGGTGTTAAAGTCCCCCACTATGATTGTGTTATTGTTGATTTCTCCTTTTAAGGTTGTTAGCAGTTGTCTTATATATTGTGGTGATCCTATGTTGGGTGCATAGATATTTAAAATTGTTATATCTTCTTCTTGGATTGATCCTTTGATCATTATGTAGTGTCCTTCTTTGTCTCTTAAAATGTTCTTCATTTTAAAATCCATTTTGTCTAATGGGAGTATTGCTCCTCCGGCTTTCTTTTGATTCCCGTTTACATGGAATATTTTCTTCCATCCTCTCACTTTCAATTTGTATGTGTCTGTAGAAGTGAAGTGGGTCTCTTGAAGACAGCATATATATGGGTCTTGTTTTTGTATCCATTCAGCTAGTCTGTATATTTTGGTTGGGGTATTCAGTCCATTAACATTTAAGGTAATTACTGATATATATGTTCTTATTGCCATTGTGTTAACTGGGGTTTTTGTTGCTCTTTTTTTATTCCCTTATTCTCTTGTTGTCTTCTCTCACAAGATGACTATCTTTAATGTTGTATTTGAGTTGGTTTTTCTTATTTGTTTGTGTATCAATTGTAGATTTTTGGTGTGCAGTTACCCTGAAGTTTTGGTATAGGAGTCTATATATAAATGAGATTGTTTTAAATTGTTAGTTTCTTAGTTGCACGTGTGTGTCCAGTGACCTGCATTGGTGCTCTCTTCTCACGATTTCTGATTTGGGTAGCATAATTGTGCATGGATGATTTAGTATCTTTACTGTGTATTTGTCTTTACTGGTGAGCCTTGTCATTTGTGGTGTTTTTGTTTCTGGTTGTGGCCTTTTCTTTTCTGCCTAGAGTAGTCCCTTTAAGATTTGTTGTAAACCTGGTTTAGTGTTGCAGAAATCTCTTAGCTTTGCTTATCTGTAAAGGTTTTGATCTCTCCTTCAAATCTGAATGAGAGCCTTGCTGGGTAAAGTAATCTTGGTTGGAAGTTTTTCCCTTTCATCACAGTAAGTATATTATGCCACTCCCTTCTGGCCTACAGAGTTTCAGCTGAAAAATCTGTTGATAACTTTATTGGGGTTCCCTTGTATGTCATTTGTTTCTTTTCCCTAGCTGCTTTCAATATTTTCTCTTTGTCTTTAATTTTGATCATTTTGATTAATATGTGTCTTGGGGTGTTCCTTCTTGGGTTTATTTTATATGGTACTCGTTGCACTTCCTGGATTTGAGTGAGTGGTTCCTTTCCCATATTAGGGAAGTTTTCAGCTATTATCTCTTCAAATATTTTTTCTGTCCCCTTCTCTCTCTCTTCTCCCTCTGGCACCCCTATAATATGGATGTTGATGCATTTAACATTATCCCAGAGTTCTCTGAGACTCTGCTCATTTCCTTTCAATCTTTTATCTCTTTTCTCTTCTGCATTAGTGATTTCCACTAATCTGTCCTCCCCCTCGCTGATTCGTTCTTCTGCCTCCTGTATTCTACTGTTGGCTGCTTCTAATGAATTTTTTATTTCAGTTATTGTATTTTGCATCTCTTCTTGTTTAATTTTTACAGCTTGTATTTCTCTGCTCAGTGTTTCCTATAAATTATCAATCTTTGCCTCCAGTTTATTTCCAATGCCTTGCATCATCTTCAGCATCAACAGTCTAAAGTCTCTTTCTGAGAGGCTGATAATCTCCTCATCACTGAGCTGTTTTTCTGGGTTTTTCTCTTTCTCCTTCATCTGAGTTATAGTTTTCTGTCTTTTGATTTTTATAGGTTTTTTGTGTGGTGAGCTTTTTGTAGACAGTAGAGTTGTAGCCTCTCTTAGTTCAGGTGTTTGCCTCCCTGTGGCTAAAGTTGGTATGGAGGGGGCTTGCTCTAGGCTTCCCGATGGGAGGGACTGATACCTGCCCACTGGTAGATAGGGTTGATTCCTATCCCTCTGATGGATGGGACTTTGTCTCTGGATGATATTAGAGGCTGGCTGTGTGCCTGAGGGGTCTTCAGGCAGCCTTTTTACTGATGGGTGGGGCTGTGATCCCACCTGGATTATTGTTTGGCCTGGGGCTTCTCAGTGCTGGTGGGAGAGACTGGATTTTCCCCGAAATGGCCACCTCCAGAGAAATGCAGGCTGATGAATGTTCCCGAGGGCTTCACCTCCAATGCCCTTCCCCCACAACAAGCCACAGTCACCCCTGTTTTCCCAGGAGATCCTCCAAGAATTGCATTCAGTTTCCACCTGGATTCCTATGGAGACTTTGCTTTGCCCTGGGACCTAGTGCACGTGAAATTCTATGTGTGGCTTTCAAGAATGGGGTCTCTGTTTCCCCCAGTCCTGTGGAGCTCCTGCACACAAACCCCACTGGCCTTCAATGCCAGATGCTCCGGGGGCTCTTTCTCCCTGTGCCAGATCCCCAGGCATGGGGATTTGACGTAGGGCTCAGAACTCTCAGTCCTGTAGCTGAGTCTCTGTAATACAGTTACTTTCCAGTCTGTGGGGCTTCCCACCTGGGAGGTATGGGGTTGCTTCTATCACATAATTGCCCCTCCTACCTCTTGATGTGGTCTCCTCCTTGTCTTCTGGAGTAGAATATCTTTATTGGAAGTTTACAGTCCATTTGGTTGAAGGTTGCTCGGCATTTGGTTGTAGTTTTGTTGTTTTTTTTTGGGAGAGAAGTTGAGCTCCAGTCCACCATCTCCACCATCCACCATCTTCACCATCTTAATCCAATCTCCAGGATTTTATTTAGGCAGAATGAAGACACCATAAGCAGGCATTATCACCATTGTATAGGGGGAAGTTTATACTCTGAAAAGTTAAATATCTTAGCCAGGTTTTTCTAATCCAAGGCTGTGTTCCTCCTGTGACACGGTTCTGTCACCACAGAATAGTCTGTGTTCCTGCCTGTGTTCCTTAGGGTCAGGCTAGTAGAGATGGCCTGACTGATAAGAACCTTAACTTCACTTCTGTAGCTTGTATGGCTGAAGGAACACCAAGGTGACAGTTAGAAACGAGGCTGTCCATCATGCTTTCTCCTCTGACAAAAGGATACAGTACTTACTCCACTCTGAATGCAACTGGGCAGTCTCTTCCTCTGCTTCGGGGAAGAGAAAGAAAGGAGGGATGATTTTCTCTTCTCAGTGGAAACCGGTTACCAGACCTGCTGTCCTGCCAAGCCAAGTGTTCGCCTCTGCCAATTCTGATTTTCAAGTGTTCAGGGAATATGCTCAAAACCTGTGCCTACCTCCCCTTCTCCCTGACAGCGAGCGGGTACCCGGGCTGATCTGGGCACGGGACATTGCGGCAGGCATCCCATGTGGTTCTTAGTCTCTGAAGAGGAGTCCTAAATCAGGTTGTCCACATAAGACCCAAACCATCCATTAGAATATTAATCAGTTTGGAGTTCTCATTGTGGCCCAGCAGGTTAAGAACCCAGCATAGTGTCTACAAGGATTCAGGTTTGATCTCTGGCCTCACTCAGTGGGTTAAGGATCCAGCATTGCTGCAAGCTGAGGTGTAGGCTGCAGATGCAGCTCAGATCCCGAGTTGCTATGGCTGTAGTATAGGCCAGTAGCTGCAGCTCTGATTCTATCCCTAGCCTGGGAACTTCCATATGCTGCAGGTGCAGCCCTAAAAAGAAAAAAGAAAAAAAAAGAATATTATTCAATTTGTCCTTTGTTAGTCATAAAAATTAGACTAGTCAGTGAAGTTACCACAGTCAAATCAGCCTGTATGTATAGATATTGTCCAAGAGATCAAATCATTTTGATATTGTAAAAACTTTTTCTAATACTTTTTTTTTAAATCTTTTTGTCATTTTTAGGGCCACACCTACAGCATGTGGAGGTTCCCAGGCTAGGGGTCTAATCGGAGCTACAGCTGTGGGCCTACACCACAGCCACAGCAACATGGGATCCAAGCCACGTCTGCAACCTACACCACAGCTCATGGCAACGCCGGATCCTTAACCCACTGAGCGAGGCCAGGGATTGAACCAGCAACCTCATGGTTCTTAGTCGGATTCGTTTCTGCTGAGCCACGACGGGAACTCCATAAAGTTTTTCTAATACTTTTGTATTGTTTTGTTTTTTGTATTTTTAGGGCCATACCTGAGGCGGATGTAAATTCCCAGACTAGTCATAGAGTTGGAGCTGTAGCTGCTGGCCTACGCTACAGCCACATCAACTACGGATTTGAGCCGCATCTGCAACCTACACCCCAGATCATGGCAATACTGGATCCTTAACCCACTGAGCAAGGCTAGGGATTGAACCCATGTCCTCATGGATACTAGTCAGGTTCATTACCACTGAGCCACAACAGGAACTCCTCTAATACTTGTTAACATGGTAAGGAAGACCTTATTCAATACTACTGCAACAGGGATATTGCAATAATAGAGGAAGATCAGGCTCAGCTCCAAATACAACAAAGGCAGTTGGGAATTTTCAGCTAGTGAGCAGAGTGAGAGGGTCAGCGGATGGAAAATTACTAAGAAGAGACATCAACGGTAAGGAGATTCTTATTATACTGAGCTAACAGGATTCCTGCTAAAGGCAGGTTTGTATATCAAAGGTGTGGGATGAGGAGTTCCCATCATGACTCAGCAAAAATGAATCCCACTAGTATCTGTGAGGATGAAGGTTCAATCCCTGACCTCTCTCATTGGGTTAAGAATCCAGCATTACAGTGAGCTGTGGAGCAGGTTGCAGACACATCTTGGATCTGGCGTTGCTATAGGCCAGTGGATACGGCTCTGATTCGACCCCTAGCCTAGGAACTTCCATATGCTTGGGATAGCCCTAAAAAATGTGTTGGAGGTTTGGATGGAAATGCTATAAAATTGGGTTATGATGATCATTGTACAACTATAAATGTAATAAAATTCATTGAGTAAAAATGAATTTTAAATAAATTAAAAAAAAAATGATGACTGCCTTGCTAGAAAAGTAGGCAGGGAGTTCCCATCATGGCTCAGTGGAAACAAATCCAACCAGGAACCATGAGGTTGCAGGTTCAATCCCTGGCCTTGTTCAGTGGGTTAAGGATCCAGCATTGCTGTGAGCTGTGGTGTAGGTCACAGACATGGCTCGGGTCTGGTGTTACTGTGGCTGTGGTGTAGGCCAGTGGCCACAGCTCTGATTAGAGCCCTAGCCTTCGAAACTCTATATGCTGCAGGTGCAGCCCTAAAAAAAGAAAAAGAAAAGTTGCCAAAGTGGATGACTTACAAAAGAAAAAAGAAGTGGTCAACAAACAGATGAATTTTAATTTTCACTAGTCATAAGTGAAATGCAAATGAAAACAGATCAAACTGGCAAAATTTTTTTTTTTTTCCTTATCTAGGCCCCCACCCACGGCATATGGAGGTTCCCAGGCTAGGGGTCTAACAAGAGCTGTAGCTGCCGGCCTCCGCCACAGTCACAGCAACGCGGGATCCAAGCCGCGTCTGCAACCTACACCACAGCTCATGGCAACCCCGGATTCTTAACCCACTGAGCAAGGCCAGGGATCGAACCCACAACCTCATGATTCCTAGTCAAATTTGTTACCCACTGAGCCACGACGGGAACTCCCAAACTGGCAAATATTATAGCCAGTGATGGCAGTTAGGTGAAATGAATACCCATACACTCCTTATGGGGTACAAATGCATCCAAGTTTTTCATCTTTCTTGTTCCAGTAATTGTGCTCATATCTACTTATCTAAAGAAATAACTGTGTATTTGTACAATTTTTTCTTTTGTCATTTTTAGGGCCGTACCCACGGTATATGGAGGTTCCCAGGCTAGGGGTCTAATCGGAGCTACAGCTGCCAGCCTACACCACAGCCACAGCAACACCAGATCTGAGCTGCATCTGCAACCTACACCACAGCTCATGGCAACACCAGATCCTTAACCCACTGAGTGAGGCCAGAGATCAAACCCGCAACCTCATGCTTCCTAGTTGGATTCATTTCCGCTGTGCCATAATGGGAACTCCTGTACAAATTTTTAATGTGTTTACTCAGTGTTATTATAGTAAAAACTAGAAACAATTCAAATGTCCAGTAATAGGAGTTCCCATCATGGCGCAGCAGTTAACGAATCCGACTAGGAACCATGAAGTTGCATGTTCGATTCCTGGCCTCGCTCAGTGGGTTAAGGATCCGGCGTTGCCGTGAGCTGTGGTGTAGGTTGCAGATGCAGCTCGGATCCCGCATTGCGGTGGCTGTGGTGTAGGCCGGCGGCTACAGGTCCGATTGGACCCCTAGCCTGGGAACCTCCACATGCCACAGGTGCAGCCCTAAAAATGACAAAAGACAAAAAAAAATAAAAAATAAAAATAAATAAATAAATGTCCAATAATAGGCAATTGGTTAAATAAATAATGCTACATTCATATAATGAAAAAAGAGTAGGGGATGAGAATTTTGATTGGATAATCAAGTGGGGGGGCGGAATTCTCACTAAATTGACAAGATTCTTGCTAAATCTGAACTATGCAAGCCAAAGACAGAATGGAGGGCTAAGGTCAAGGCCTTGTTGAGAATAGGGCTCAGAAGAGCCTAACTAAAGTTTGGTGTGGAAGAGTCTTTGTCAGTATCCACAAGCTTTCTTCTCTTCCTCCCCATCTATTTCAATCCCACTTCCCTCAACCCACCAACTACAAAAGAGAAGTCTCTACTTTTGTCAGCCATCATCCTTGTACTTCCCAGACTCCCTCATTATTAAAAAACAAAGTGTGCCAGCCTCTCAGGACTCCAGGTTCAGCACCTCAACTAGCAGATGTATCTCTGACTCATTCCAGTCTCTGGTTGCTAAGGTTGGTTTACTCCCCGATGAAAGAGCCAAGGCTCTCCCCACTTTGGGAAACTTGCTTTCCAGAGGTGGAGAACATCCCTGACAGACCCGCTGGCAGCAGTCTCCACTGCTATGGACAGTAAAGAAGGAAGAGCTAGTGATTAAGCAAACACATCACTCTCCCTTTAGCTGACACATTTTTAATCAATCTGACAGTCAGTTTTTGCTATTATGCTATTATGATTCATGTCTCTGCCTTGTCAGTAATTATCAGTTTGAGTTGTCTTACAATGAAAAGAGTAGCACAGTGGACTCTTGCTAATTCAGGTGTCTGCTTGAGAAACCCCTTTCCTCCTCTGAGCCCTTAGTTTTCTTATCTGAAGAACCAGAGTGAATGGACAAAATCAGTGCTTCTCACATATAACTGTACGTTGCAACTGCCTGGAAGCTTACTAAAATATGTCTCCCATGCTTCATCCCTGGAAATTCAGATTCCGTGGGCCTACAGCAGGCTTTGGAGTTTACATCTTGTGAAAGCTTCCCAAGAGAATGGATGGACAAATGTGGTGTATTTACAGTGGAATACTAATCAGCTATTAAAAAAAAAAACCCTACTTATGCATGCAACAAAATGAATAAAACCTCAAAAACATGTTGAGCAAAAGAAGTCAGATACAAAAGATTTCATTCAATATGATTCTATTTATATGAGTACATAAAGCAGCAAAATTGATCTATGATGGTAGGATCCAGAATAGAAGTTACCTCTGAAGGGTAAAAATGGATATTGCCTGGAAGGAGGTACAGAGGAACTTACAGGAGTGGAAGAAATCTTCTCTACCAAGATCAAAGCAGTAGTTACACAGGTGTGTAAAGTTAAAATTCATCAAGCTGTATACTTCAAATTGGCATATTTTACTGTATGTAAACGGTATCTCAACAAAGAATTCATCGTAGGGACAAAACGTTCCCCTGATGACTCTAATGCATAGCCAGGTTAAGTTTCCTGGACAAGATGCTCCTTAAAGTCTCTTCCAGTTCTAAAGCCCTATGGTTCTTATATCCCCATCTCAGGCCCCCTTACCAGTCACTTTTATCCACAAATTAGATTATTTCTTTTACCTTTCTTGATCAAATGAGGTAAAAGATACTAAGAAAAGCCAGAGTCCTGAGCTATCATAGCCCTGAGATAAGTGATGCTAATGAAATTTAAAGGTTGTCAAAGCCCCATTGTGACTGACAGAACAAAGGCCAAGTAAAAGACAGTAAATCACCATCAAATCTGACCTGTAACCTATCCTGTTGACCCAAAGGAACCAACAAATCTGAGGATTTTCTGTTGCTGGTTTTCTTTTCTATGCATTTATTTTTCAGCAGATATTTTATTGAGTGCCTTGCTTTGAGCCAGGCCTTGGTGGTTAGGGGGAGTAGCAACATGAACATGATAGCAAGGTCCCTGCCCTCAGGGAGTTTAAATTCTACAAGAGAAAGAAAGCCAATACAAATATAAACACAGGCAGTTGTTAATTGTGGTAAGAGCTATGAAGAGGTGAAGGGATAGGTACAGGGGAAAGCCGTTTTTAGATAGAGTGGTCAAAGAAGAAGGCAATGGAGTTCCCGTTGTGGCTCAGTGGGTTAAGAACTCAATTAGTATCCATGAGGATTCAGGTTCAATACCTGGCCTTGCTCAGTGGGTTAAGGCTCCAGCACAGCTGCGAACTGTGTTGTAGATCACAGATGCAGCTGAGATCCTGCAATTGCTCTGGCTATGGCATAGGCCAGCAACTGTAACTCTGATTCGACCTGTAGCCTAGGAACTTCCATATGTTGCCAGAATGGCCCTAAAATAAGAAAAAAAAGAAGAAGGAGGAGGTAATATTTGTATAAAGATTCAAAGATTGCCAATGATCCAACCATGAGAAAAACTGAAAGAGTCAAGTTTAAGGCCAGAGAATGAACTTCAGGACCAAGGCAGAAAAGAGTTCAGCATACCTTAGGAAAAGAAAGAAATACAGTATGTCTATGCAGATGGCAAATAAACACATGAAAAGATGTTCAACATCACTCCTCATTAGAGAAATGCAAATCAAAACCACTATGAGGTACCACCTAACACCAGCCCAATGGCCATCATCAAAAATTCTACAAACAATGAGTGCTGGAGAGGGTGTGGAGAAAAAGGATCCCTATTACACTGCTGATGGGAATGCAAACTGCTGCAACCACTGTGGAAAACAGTATGGAGATTCCTCAGAAAACTCAAAATAGAATTACCATTTGATCCAGCAATCCCACTCCTGGGCATCTATCCAGAGGAAACCATGACTTGAAAAGACACATGTACTCCAGTGTTCATTGCAGCACTCTAT
>PVHT021183543.1:20047629-20103618 GCA_004024745.2 Catagonus wagneri | reverse complement strand
GTACATACACACAATGGAATATTACTCATCCATTAAAAGGAACGAAATACCAACATTTATAGCAACATGGATGGACCTAGAAATTATCATACGAAGTGAAACCAGTCAGACAATTAGACAGCAACACCCAATGCTACTGCTTACTTGTGGAAACTAAAAAGACAAAATGAACTTCTTTGCAGAATAAACAATGATTCACAGACTTTGGAAAACCTTTGGTTTTTCAAATAAGACAATCTGGGGGTGGGGGGATGCACTGAGGGTTTGGGACGCAAATCCTATCAAACTGACCTGTGATGATTTTTGGTACACCTCTAATTGAAATAAAATTCATTAAGTTAAAAAAATATAAAAGCAAAGAATGAAGTATTTAAATAGAAAGAAAGAAAGGAAGGAAAGAAGAAAGAAAGAAAGAAAGAAATACAGTATGTCTAAGAAAGAAAGAAAGAAGGAAAGAAATACAGTATGTCTAGAATCTAGTTATTGGAGGGAGAGTCTATCAGATGAAGTCACAGAGAGCAATGACAGGGCCTTGCAGGACATTTTGATTTTATTTCAAGAACGATGGGAAGCTATTAAAGTTTGGGTGGGTTTTTTTTGTAGTCATTTTGATTTTTTTGTGTGTGCCCACAACATGTGGAAATTCCCAAGCCAGGGACTGGACTTGCACTACAGCTGTAACCAGAGTCACAGTAGTGACAATGCTGGATCCTTAACCCACTGAGCCACAGGGGAACTCTGGGAAGCTATTAAAGTTTTTAAGCTGGGGGTGATAGGTGATTTTAATCCCCCCACCAAAAAAAATGTCACTGTACTATTTTGGGAATGGATGGAACAGGACAAGAGAGAAGACAGGATGTCAAAAGACATTTACATTTGTCCAGGCAGTAGTCACAGAGGTTCAGAATCCCTGCTGAACCGCTAACCACAGTTACATTAGCTTTGGTAACTGGGTTAACCAAAGACAGAGAACAAGAACAAACAACTTCAGAAGTTAGTGAATTCCTCATGCTGAGTTAGCCTTGTCTTTCTAATATTTTTCCTGCATGTCATGACGAGCCTGATTAAAGGATCTCTCAGAATGCTGGGCTAGGTTCCTGAAGTGCCTTTCTTCAGACTCATTCACAAGGAGGCAATCTTAAGAAGTGAGCCAAGGCTTCTCCAGGTCCTCTTCATCAATCCCTTTCTCTCTTTGGGGATCTCATGCAACCCTCAGGAGAATCTGCCCTCCTAACACAGTGCCTGAAACTCTCTGGATCCTTCTTTCTTTGCTTCTACTTCTTATCCCCTCCTCAGAGGTCTGCCCTTAGGCAGGAAAACAGAAAACTACTCCAGTAACACTAATTTCTACCAACTTAACCATGAGAGCATTTGCACTTCATCCTTATAGCCCATAAAACGTGCTATGGGAGTTCCCTTCGTGGCTCAGTGGTTAACGAATGCGACTAAGAACCATGAGGTTGCTGGTTTGATCCCTGGCCTTGCTCAGTGGGTTAAGGATCCGGAGTTGTCATGAGCTGTGTTGTAGGCTGCAGACGTGGCTTGGATCCCCTGTTGCTGTGGCTGTGGCGAAGGCCGGTAGCTACAGCTCCTGTTAGACCCCTAGCCTGGGAACCTCCATATGCTGCGGGTGCAGCTCTACATAAAAGGCAAAAAGACAAAAAAAAAAAAAAAAAAAAAAAAAAAAAAAAAAAGAAAAAAAAAAAAAAAAAAAAAAAAAAAAAAAAAAAACGTGCTATGGAGCTTAGCTAGTTCCTAAGATAAGATATTTTAAGGCAGAATGAGGCTTAAATTCCATTTTGTAAGTTACCCCACTCTGCCTTCCCAGAGAATTCAGACCAGCAGACAGAGGATGTCTGAAGAAAAGCATTAACTGGAGACATTGTTGATCTTGGACCCTGTAGAGGGATTTGAAGCAGCATAGTGTGAGACTGGCTTTCCATAGAAACGTTAAGAGATAACAGTCTGGCAGTCCTCAAGTAGAAGGCCTCCTCTTGTCTGGCAGAGAACAGGAGCCCAGAAATTGACCAGAACAATGGGCCTGGAAGAGGGAAGACTTTAATAGGCTTCTGAAGGGAAGTGTAGGATTTGGAGAAGGAGATAGCAGATAGCCATGGTGTTCTAAACGAGGTGAATGAAGTTCTCATTTGCAAATTAGAAACTACAAGTCCAAAAATGCACGACTCTGCCCCTATCTTGCTCCCTATTCCCCATCCATGTTTGTAGAGAGAAATGCTGGAGGTTAAGCATAAACCCATGTCTGACAACACTGATTGATACTAATGGTGCTGTATTTTCCTTCCTTCTCTCCTCTCCCCACCTGGGCAAGTTGGAGTCCTCTTAGGGACGAGCAACACTAAGTCACAACCCTGACTTTGTGGGTAGGATGAGCCAGAGAATCATCCCATTCAAAGAGAAACAAAAGCCATATCTTGGCTTGGGGAGTTCCCATTGTGGGGCAGTAGAAACGAATCCAGCTAGTATCCGTGAGGATGCAGGTTCAGTCTGACCTAGCTCAGTGGGTTAAAGATCTGTGAGCTGTGGTGCAGGTTGTAGACATACTTGGATCCCATGTTGCTATTGCTGTGGCTGTGGTATATGCCAGCAACTGTATCTCCCATTTGACCCCTAACCTGGAAACTTCCATATGCCATAGGTGCAGCCCTAAAAAGATAAAAGAGAAAAAAAATCTTGGCTTGGCTGTAAATAATTGCCCTACTCTTTGAAAGTCTAAAGACCTAAGAGCTCTAAACCCTAATCAATGAGATGTTGAGATAAAGGGCCATGATCTACCAAACACAGAAACCAAAACACACAGTACAATTTACCTCTTCCCCCCCACCCCATTTTTATATTGTGAGAATTTTCTCTCTTTTATTTTTTTTGGCTGCACCTGTGGCAAGTGGAAGTCCCCAGGCCAGGAACTGAACCCAGGCCCTAACTGCAACCCAAGCTGTTGCTACAGTGACAACAGCAGATACTTAGCCCACTGTACCACAAGAAAATTCCTATATTGTGAGATGACTTTTTGGGGGGGAGGGCCATGCCCATGGCATTCTTGGGCCAGGGATCAAACCTAAACCATAGCAGTAACCCAAGTCACGACAGTAAAAATGAAAAATGCTGAGTCCTTAACCACTAGGCCACCAGGCAACGCCCATGAATATTTTTAAATATGGAAAATTTCCTGTAACTTCCACCAGAATCTTTATTTATTACCATATTTGCTTCAAGTTTTTGTTTTTATTTTTTGAGCTGCAATGTGCAATAGCTTGATGTGGAATCTTAATCGCTAGACCAGGGATCAAACTTGGGCTGCAGCACGACTGGGATCCATGAGGATGCGGGTTCAATCCCTGGCCTCACTCAGTGTGTTGAGGCTCAGGCGTTGCTATGAGCTGTGGTGCTGGCTGTAGGCACGGCTCAGATCTGGCATTGCTGTGACTGTGGTGTAGGCCGGCAGCTGTAGCTCCAATTGGACCCCTAGCCTGGGAACTTCCATATACCACAGGTGCAGCTCTAAAAAAGACAAAAAAAATTAGAACTCACCTAGTGAACAACTCATTACAGTACAATGTGTCTAGGAAAGAGAGAAGAATAAACTCCCCTGGAGGAGATGGCTTCCCATGGCATTCAAAAAATATTTGTTGCTTTATTGGCTATTCCAGGACAAAACAAAATAAAACATATTGCACTCTCCTGCTACTCCAGAATTATCATCACTTATAAACCTGAGTGGACATTAAGGAATGGGCTAATAGCCCCAGTGGAATCTCCTAAGCCCAGCCAGGCACTTGTTGTGGATGCATGTCACCAGCTGCCCAGGTGGATGAAAGGTGTTTGAGACAGTGGGATCCTTATGTAGCCGCTGAACATGTAGTGTGGAGAATCCAGGTAACTGTGAATGAGAGATATTTCTCCTGTGGCTCTGACCCTCAGTATTGGTTCAGCTAGTTTGGCTGAGAAACTAAACCACAACAAAAATTGTATGTTTTACTTCTCCCAGGTTTTGGCATATCAGAAAATGGCCGATGAGCCAGAAGAGTAATAAGTTTTGAGAATGTTCCAAGGCAGAGAGGGAGCCCTAGGTAATAGGAAGATTTGCTATAAGAAAGCCCTATAGGAGTTCCCGTGGTGGCGCAGCGGTTAACGAATCCGACTAGGAACCGTGAGGTTGCAGGTTCGATCCCTGGCCTAACGATCCGGCATTGCTGTGAGCTGTGGTGTAGGTTGCAGACGCGGCTCGGATCTGGCGTTGCTGTGTCTGTGGCATAGGCTGGCAGCTACAGCTCCACTTCGACACCTAGCCTGGGAACCTCCATATGTCATGAGTGTGGCCCTAAAAAGCAAAAAAAAAAAAGGAAAGCCCTGCAGCTGGAGTGCTCTTGTGGCACAGCAGCTTAAGGATCCAGTGTTGTCGCTGCAGTGGCTTGGGAAGACAGAGCAGTAGGTGCTGAGAGCAAACTACACCCTAAACTTGAGGTACAAAAGGGAAGGAGGGTCTTGCAAATTCCCCAGCCTCATTGTCATAAACCAGATATAAGTCGAACATGCGTCCTCATGAACGCTAGTCGGGTTCGTTAACCACTGAGCCACGATGGGGACTCCCACCCAGTTTCTTTAAATCCTTTGGTGTGTCAAGCAGCATCTAGAATTTTCTTTCTTCCTTTCCCCCTTTTTTTAAAAAATCTTTTTAGGGCCGCACCCGCAGCATATGGAACTTCCCAGGCTAGGGGTCCAATCGGAGCTGCAGCTGCCAGCCTACAGCACAGCCACAGCACTGCAGAATCTGACCCAAGTCTGCCACCTACGCTGCAGCTTGCAGCAATGCCAGATCATTTAATCCACTGAGCAAGGCCAGGGAATAAACCCACATCCTCATGGATACTAGTCAGTATCCACTGAGCCACAATGGGAACTCCCAGTATTTTATTTCTATGTTCCTTTATTTTTTCTTATTACAAAGTAATAATATGCTTGTAACAAAATTCAAATACAGAAATTTATGAAGTGCATGTCTTTACCTCATTCTCCATATTCAGTTCTACTCCTAAGAAGTAATTGTTATTAAAATGTTAATGTACACGGAGTTCCCGTCGTGGCTCGGTAGTTAACGAATCTGACTAGGAACCATGAGGTTGCGAGTTCAATCCCTGGCATCGTTCAGTGGGTTAAGGATCCGGCATTGCCATGAGTCGTGGTGTAGGTTGCAGACGCAGCTCGGATCCCGTGTTGCTATGGCTATGGTGTAGGCTGGCAGCTGTAGCTCCAGGGAACCTCCATATGCTGCAGGTGCGGCCCTAAAACGACAAAAAGCCAAAAAAAAATGTTAATGTGCATTCTTCCAGGCCTTTTTTCTTGGCATATGCAAACATATACACTTTTGAGGGAGTTTTGATATTTGTTCGAAAATGGGACCACACTAATCAAATTCTTCAGTTTGCTTCAATGTTGTATTTCTTTAATATAATCTAAACCACCACTAGTCTGACATGATTTACCTTCCAATAAGTACACTTTCCCAACTATATTACAGAAGTATTGCCTAAATAGAAAAAAAAAAAAAAACTTACAAAATCCTCTGCTCTCATGTGCCTGTAATTCAGGATGAGCCCCTGTCAGATTGCAGGAATGTATACCGAGAAGGGGGTCTCCATTTTAACTCCTAGTTGCTGAATGATTCTGAGCTTTTTAGGAGCTAGAGACCCCCTTATGGATACAGAGAAACTATGGAACTTCTCCCTAGAAAAATGCACATGTGCACAAAATTTTGCAGACAATTTTAAGGTTAATAGTCTCTCCTGCTATAATTTCCCTTTCTTCCCAAGTATATGTTTTGTTCCAAAAGATTAGTCAGGGGAAATACGCCTCCATTACCACTAGCCTATATGAGTTGCTCCTCCATGTTGAACCCCTACCCAATTTTCTCCTCATAGGAATGAGCTTCACCAGATCCCTAGCCATTGGTATTTGGCAGGACTGATGGAAGCCACTATTACAGTGAACTGAGCCCAGTCCCCTCCCCTGCAATGCCAGTTTGCTGGCTGCCTAGACACCCTGGCTCCCCTCACAGGTACATCAGCATAGCCCAAGGCAGGCTGTCAATTTATTAATACCTAGTTTAGTCAGTGGCTAATGTTGTTCACTGTCTTCAAGAAGACTCTACTGCCTTTACCTCTTCCTCAGTTCTCATCTCTCATTATACCTCTGTCCCAATAACTAGTTAGCCATCCCCCTCACTGGAATTCTATAATCCTTTCTTTTGCTTTGGGGACCAAGGCCTTGACTTTAAAAGATTAAGATATGAGGCTATCCCCAATGCCATAGCTCAGGGGATGTCTGCAGTGTACACTCGGTATGCACTGTATATTTTACCATACTCAAAGGTGCTCTGGACACTGCTGTCCATATTTCCTCAATCAGAGCCCTTACACTTCAGAACTCACGTTCACTTGTGCACACACATGCATCAAATGAGATTCCTGCCGGTATATAAACCAATTACATTAAGCCATGACTTTCCACACCCTCTTTCCCAGAGTTTAATCAGATTCAGTCACTTTCATGCATTTATAAATCCTTCAGCTCTTAAGGATACACAAGTGGCCTTTACAAAATCGTTCTTTGTGTAACTGCCTAACCTGCCCCAACACCTGGTAAGCAGGAATCATAAATTATGGATTCATAGAATTTTAGAATAGAAAGGTCTTTAGATTCTTTCATTCATTAAATATATCTTTATTAAAGTTCTGCTCTATCCCTGGTAATGTGTGGTAAGCCACATAGTTCTAGCCTCTTATTTTACAGATAAGAAAGCAGAGGCCCAGATGGGCCCAGGGTCACACAGACACTTGCAGGCATGTTAACCTACATTCTTTGTATCCACGTGCTGAAGAGCAGATGATGAGTTCAAGAGGAAGAAGTGTCATCAGTGATATCACAGATCAAAGAACATTCTTCACCACTACAAAGTGGAACGACAAATTATTCTTGAGAAAAGCAATATACAGGTAGTCATTGCTGTCATCATCATGATCTTGTATTAATAGATGAGACTGTGTGTCCAATATTGAGTGGTAACACCAGTGAAGGTTTTATAGGTCCATAATCTGTTACCTGACACTGTAAAATTCCAAAACTCTGAAAACTGAAAGTTTTTTTTTTCCCTTTGGCAACTCATTTGGCAACAAAACCTGTCCTGGGGGAGTTTCCTTCGTGGCTCAGTGGTTAACGAATCCGACTAAGAACCATGAGGTTGCAGGTTCGATCCCTGGCCTTGCTCAGTAGGTTAAGGATCCGGCGTTGCCGTGAGCTGTGGTGTAGGTTGCAGACGCCCCTCGGATCCTGCGTTGCTGTGGCTCTGGCGAAGGCCGGTAGCTACAGCTCCTGTTAGACCCCTAGCCTGGGAACCTCCATATGCTGCGGGTGTGGCTCTAGAAAAAAAACCTGTCCTGAATTGATACAAATAAATTCATAGTCTTTGTTTTAGCCTTTGTTTGTTCACATATTTTTGTTGCAGAAGCATGAATATTTTTATTATGGGTGCTCTCAGTCCCCTTATATGTGGTTTAGTATAGTATATAGATTACATTGTTTTTCTAAAATCTGTAAAATTCTGAATTCTAAAAAATCTGATCCCAAGGATCATAAAACAACTAGGTATTATGGACATATATAATATTTAGAATCTACATGTCTCCCCAGGATTGGTGTAAAGAATATTCTTTCTTACCCTTTCCCAATACACAAATAAGGTTAATTCCACTGAGACTTCCCTCTTCCCAGACTTAGTCTCATTTTATATTTCCACTAAGTTACTGAGATTCTAAGGAATTGTATTTTACCTTTATTCCTTGAGTTGTTTGCACGGCAAAGGAAATTTAAAAAAAAATCAAGCCCTCAGATTCACCATATGCTGAGTTAGTCTGGAGATGTTACCTGGTGAGATCTCCTCCCTGCCCACTGTGCGGTGGCTGGTATTTATATTAGGCCTGCTGGCTGCTCTAATGGTGAAGTGATCATCTCCCTGCATTATCAGGTATTCAGAGGAAGTGATAAATGTGGACTTTGGGTCTCAGTTATTGTTCCCCAAACTCCATCCACTCCTTTTCCAACTCAGATTTCTCAGCTACACTTTCACTTCTTTGCAGGAATTCCAGCATGGTTTTTTTTGGTCAGTTTTATATCGTTTATGGTAAGGAAAGCCCAAAGAAATAGAATAACTACATATATTAATGATGACTCTTGTGACTTGCCTTAATCAGTGCTTTTCCTTAATCAGAGCTTCCCCCAACACATTCCACCATATCTCCATCCTTTCCTTCCTTTTTTTCTTTTCGAGTTGCATTTATTTCTGATTTGTTCTTCTAATTAATACCTACTGTTGCTAGAGCTCTGCTACTTGAAGAAATATTCTCTTAAGCAATAATCAGAAGGCCAAAATTAAATACAAAATTGCTCTTGAAAGATATTGGGGATATAAAATAAAACCTTAAAATACACATTTAATTTTGTATAAAATAATCAAAATACTGTCTTATAATTTATAATGATTATATTTCTTATTTGTATTCCAGGTATCATTGCATTGAATCTTTATGAATCCTGGCAGCATGGTTAATGGAAAGTTTGAAAACATTATGATAACTTTTCATGATGGAGATTTTCCCCTCTATCTCTAATAATCAAAACTTACCAGTCCTGGAGTTCCCGTCATGGCTTAGTGGATTAAGAACCTAATATTGGGAGTTCCCGTCGTGGCTTAGTGGTTAACGAATCCGACTAGGAACCATGAGGTTGTGGGTTCGATCCCTGGCCTTGCTCAGTGGGTTAAGGATCCGGCGTTGCTGTGAGTTGTATAGGTTGGAGACACGGCTCGGATCCCGCGTTGCTGTGGTTGTGGCGAAGGCCGGAAGCTACAGCTCCTGTTAGACCCCTAGCCTGGAACATTGTTTTTCTAAACATTGTTTCCTGTTAGACCCCTAGCGTGGAACCTCCATATGCTGCGGGTGAGGCCCTAGATAAGGCAAAAAGACAAAAAAAAAAGGGAACCTAATACAATGTCTGTGACGACATGAGTTCAATCCCTGGCCTTGCTCATTGTGGATCCAGTATTTCCACAAGCTGTGGCATAGGTCATAGATATGTCTGAAATCCAGTGTTGCTGTGGCTATAGTGTAGACCACACCTGCAGCTCCAATTTGACCCCTAGCCTGGGAACTACCATATGCCACAGGTGCGGCCTTTAAAAAAAAAAAAATCTTGTCAATCCTATCTCTTGTCTTTTTTTTTTTTTTGGTCTTTTTGCCTTTATCTAGAGCTGTGCCTGCGGCACATGGAGGTTCCCAGGCTAGGGGTCTAACAGGAGCTGTAGCTGCCGGTCTACGCCACAGCCACAGCAACACGGGTTCCGAGCCGCGTCTGCAACCTACACCTCAGCTCACGGCAACGCCGGATCCTTAACCCACTGAGCAAGGCCAGGGATCGAACCTGCAACCTCATGGTTCTTAGTCGGATTCGTTAACCACTGAACCACGAAGGGAACTCCAGTCCTACTCTTGTCTCATTAGGACCCATCTCTGTCCTAAAGCAAATTTGAAAACTGATAAATTAATGAGAAGTATTATTAGTTGGTAATGGCACAACTTTCCCAAATCATGTTTGTATTTCATTTTTTATTTATTTTTATTTTTATTTTTTTTGTCTTTTTAGGGTTGCACCTGCGGCATATGGAGGTTTCCAGGCTAGGGGTCGAATCGGAGCTGTAGCCACTGGCCTGTGCCACAGCCACAGCAACACCAGATGTGAGCGGTGTCTGTGACCTACACCACAGCTCATGGCAACGCTGGATCCTTAACTCACCAAACAAGGCTAGGGATTGAACCTCTGTCCTCATGGATGCTAGTCTAATTCATTTCCAGTGAGCCACGACAGGAACTCCATGTCTTTTCAATTTTTAAACTGAAGTATAGTTAATTTACAATATTGTGTTAGTTTCAAGTGCACAGCAAAGTGATTCAGTTATACACATCTGTTCTTTTTTAGATTCATTTCCATTATAGGTTATTACAAGATATTGAATATTGTTCCCTGTGCTATACAGTAGGTCCTTGTTGTTTTTCTGTTTTATATATAGTACTGTGCATATGTTAATCCCAAACTCCTAATTTATTCCCCCCACCTGATACCCACCTTGACAGCTGTAAGTTTATTTTCTATTTCTGTGAGTCTATTTCTGTTTTGTAAATAAGTTAATTTGTATCATTTTTCAAAATTCCACCTACAAGTGATATCTTAAGGTATTTGTCTTTGTCCGACTTCACTTAATATGATAATCTCTAGGTCCATCCATGTTGCTGCAAATGGCATTATTTCATTCTTTTCTATGGCTGAGTACTATTCCATTGTTTGTACATACCACATCTTCTTTATCCTTCATCTGTTGATGAACATTTAGTTTGCTTCCATGTCTTGGCTATTGTAAATGGTGCTACTATGAGCACTGGGGTGCAAGTATCTTTTCAAATTAGAGTTTTCTCCTGATATATGCCCTGGAGTGGGATTATAGGATCATATGGTAACTCTATTTTAAGTTTTTTAAGGAACCTCCATACTGTTCTCCATAGTGACTGCACTACATTACCACCAACAGTGTAGGAGAGTTCCTTTTTCTCTACACCATCTCCAGAATTTATTATTTGTAGACTTTTTAATGGTGGCCATTCTGATCAGTGTGAGAAGATACTTAATTGTAGTTTTGATTTGCATATCTCTAATAATTAGCCATCTTGAGCATCTTTTCATGTGCCTGTTGGCCATCTCTATATCTTCTTTGGAGAAATGTCTATTTAGATCTTGTGCCCATTTTTGATTGTTTTTTTTTAATATTGAGTTGTTAAGCTGTTTGTATATTTTAGAAATTAATCTCTGATTGGTAGCATCATTTGCAAATATTTTCTACTAGTCCATAGGTTGTCTTTTTGTTTTGTTTATGGTTTCCTTTGCTGTGCAAAAGCATTTAAGTTTAATTAGGTCCCATTTGTTTATTTCTGTTTTTATTTACACTACTCTAGGAGACAGATCCACAAAAACATTACTGCGATTTACGTCAAAGAGTAATCTGCCTAGGTTTTCCTATAGGAGTTTTATAGTATCTGGTCTTACCTTTAAGTCTTTAATCCATTCTGAATTTATTTTTGTATATGGTGTTAGAGAATGTCTAACTTCATTCTTTTACATGTAGTTGTCCAGTTACATTTATCTTTTTAAAAATGTCATCAATACCTTTACTCAAAGAAGCAATTAATTATTTCATCAATTAAAAGATATTGATAGGAGTTCCCATCATGGCGCAGCGGAAACGAATCCGACTAGGAACCATGAGGTTGCGGGTTTGATCTCTGGCCTCACTCAGTGGGTTAAGGATCTGGCGTTGCCGTGAGCTGTGGTGTAGGTTGCAGATGTAGCTCAGATCTGGTGTTGCTGTGGCTGTGGTGTAGGCTGGCAGCTGTAGCTCCAGTTCGACCCATAGCCTGGGAATCTCCATATGCTATGGGTGCAGCCCTAAAAAGCAAAAAAAAAAAAAAAAAGATACTGATAGAGCAAATACAACATGCTTGCTTAACCGTTCCTCATGAGTCCTTAAAGAGGGTCAGCAAACTTCTCTGTAAAAGGCCAGATTGTAAATTTTATGCTTTGTGGACCACATAAAGTCTCTTGGATTTTTTTTTTTTTTTTGCCATACCCGTGGCATATAGAAGTTCCTGGGCCAGGGATCAAGTCTGAGCCACAACTAAGACCTACACACAGCTGTGGCAACATCAGATCTTTTAACCCACTGCTCTGGGCCAGGGATCAAACCCACACCACCACAGAGACACCACCAGATCTTTAAACTGCTGCATCAGAATGGGAATTCCTTGTTTTTTTTTTTTTTTTTTATTAGAACACTTTAAAAATGTGAAAACCAGAGTTCCCTTGTGGTGCAGCAGGTTAAGAATCCAGCATGTGACTGCAGGGGCCTGGATCACTGCTATGACTAGGGTTCAGTCTCTGACCTGGGAACTTCCACATGCCACAGTGCAGCCATAATTAATTAAAATGTGAAAAAAGCAGTTCTGTTGTCATTCAGTGGTTAAGGATCTGGTGTAGTCTCTGCTGTGGCTCAGCTCACTGCTGTGGCCCAGGTTCAGTCCTTGGCCCAGAAACTTCTGCATGCTGCAGGTGCAGCCAAAATAAAAAATATTTAAATAAGTATGGAGTTCTCGTTGTGGTTCAGTGGTTAACGAATCCGACTAAGAACCATGAGGTTGCGGGTTTGATCCCTGGCCTTGCTCAGTGGGTTAGGGGTCCGGTGTTGCCGTGAGCTGTGGTGTAGGTTGCAGATGCGGCTCGCATCCTGCGTTGCTGTGGCTCTAGTGTAGGCCAGTGGCTACAGCTCCTGTTAGACCCCTAGCCTGGGAATCTCCATATGCTGAGTGTGCAGCCCTAAAAAACAAAACAAAACAAAAAAAACAACAAAAAGGAAGAATGAGTCAAAGATTAAAACCAACATTCTTGATTGGTGTGGGTGATTATTGGACAAAGATAGAAAGTGGAGCCAGACCATGCTCACATTTAACTTATGCAAAGTCAACTGTATGTACTTAGTGAGTGACTGAAGGGAGAGGAGCAATTTAAATATGCAGGTGATTCTGTTCAACATACCATCCAGGGAGCCTGTGCTCTGTGGTAAGGAGATACTGCAGAACTGGGGGCTGGGGATCTGCTATTCCCTCAGCTGGTTCCTGTACACCTCCCTCAGAGTATGAACCTTTTACTGTGCTGATGGTACTCAAAGAAAAAGATTTTTCTCATACAACATCACCCCTAAAGGCAAGCCAACTACTTATTCTGGTGTAAAATTAAAAAATAAATAAAGCCATCATATCCCGCTGGAGGAAATTTGTACTCTGCACTTTTTTTTTCACAGCCGCAGCTGTGGCATATGGAAGTTCCCAGTCTAGGGTTCAAATCAGACCTGCAGCTGCAGGCCTGTATGACAGGCACAGGCAACACCAAATCTGAGCCAGATCTGCAACCTATGCCTCAGCTTGCAACAACACCAAATCCTTAACCCACTGACTGAGGCCAGGGATTAAACGTGCACCCTCAGGGATACTAGTCATGTTCATTAACCACTGACCCACGAGGGGAACTCCCTTGGATTCTAACTTTAGACCTAAGATACACCTCTAGGACAACTGACAAGGAAAAGTATCCTTTAGAATGCCTTGAGTTGAGAGTAACAGAAAACTCAACTCACAATAAATAAAGAGAATATACTGGCTTACCTGATAAGTTCAGATATGATGGGCTTCAGGCAAGTTCTGATCCAGTAGCTTAATTATGTTATCAATGTCCTTTCTTACTGTATATCCCATATGCCTTATACTGTGTCAGCTTTGTCCTAAAGCTGGCTTCTCTTTATGAGATGCCTGCCAACATTAACCAGGACTTCTGGCATTTTATTATATATTCAGTGAGAAATAAGAGCTTCCTTAAATAATCACAAAGAGGCCTGGGTTTCCTCTGGACGATACCATTTTCAGTCACATACCCATTCCTGAGCCAGCACTAGGAGGATGGGATGGGATTGTACTGTTTGTCATGCATAAGTCAAGGCCTTCCCTGGTTGTGGAGCTAAAGTCACTGTCACCCAAAATGTATATCTAGGAAATCCAGAATCCTCTTAGAAAGGACGAAGATCACAGTTGATACTGAAGAAGCAACTAACAATGTTCTTTTCAGAAACCCACAAAGCCAGAGAAATGAAGAGCTTAGTTTAAGAAAGGAGTAAGTATCCGGCTGACATTTACCAAGTTGCTCCTCTGAGCTGGTCACTCTGCCAGATACAGGGTCATAGAAATAAGTAAAACGTTGCTTCTCTCTCTCTTTTTTAACCAAATGGGAGACAAACGCCTAAACAGTGTGACAAGGGATTTGACATAGAACAGTACAAAGTTCTGAGAGGCAAAGAATGGAACAAATTACTACACCACAGTCCCCAGACTTTCCTGATAAAGATATGTTTGGTTTAACCATCGCTGACAGGGACTGGAAACCTCAGAGATCAAACTGCTTAGAGCTAGGAACCTTAGGGCCTCAAGAAATGTTTTGGGGAGTTCCCTTTGTGGCTCAGTGGTTAACGAATCCGACTAAGAACCATGAGGTTGCAGGTTCGATCCCTGGCCTTGCTCAGTGGGTTAAAGATCTGGCGTTGCTGTGGCTGTGGCGAAGGCCGGCAGCTACAGCTCCTGTTAGACCCCTAGCCTGGGAACCTCCATATGCCATGGGTGCGGCTCTACATAAATGCAAAAAGACCAAAAAAAAAAAAAAATGTTTTGGGCTTTAGGGCCTGAGGAGCTATGTTGTCCCACCACACACACACAAAGATATGACCTGCTTAAGAAACCCCTGTATTGCCTTTCTGTTTTATATATTGGGATTCTGCAAGTCAATGTTCATTTGAAGAAAGTGTTCCTCTGCTAAATGAATGTAAGCCACTGTCCTAGCCCATCCCCCTCATTTTACCTTGAGTCCATTAAAAAAAAATGGATTTGTCCAAAGTCACACATTTACTAATGGTTGAGCCAAGACAAGAACTCAGAGGTCCTGGAGTTCCTGTCATGGCTCAGCGGTTAGCAAACCCGACTAGCATCGGTGAGGACTCGGGTTAAATCCCTGGCCTTGCTCAGCGGGTTAAGAATCCGGCATTGCCGTGAGCTGTGGTGTAGGTTGCAGAAGCGGCCCGGATCCTGCATTGCTGTGGCTGTGGCGAAGGCCGGCGGCTACAGCTCCAATTGGATCCCTAGCCTGGGAACCTCTATATGCTGCAGGTGTGGCCCTAAAAAGACCAAAAAAAAAAAGACCGGAAAAAAAAAAAGGGAACTCAGAAGTCCTGACTCTGAGCTCAGTGCTCATTTGATTGGCTCAAGAAAATTGGTGGCCAGTTCATGGCTGGCAAATGTCTGTTGATGAAAGGATCAGAAGGAATCAGAAGAAATGGACTTAGAGCTGAGAGAGATAGAGGATGGACTTCAAAAGGAAGGGACCGCCCCCTCCAACTTCAACAAGTTTAGGAGGAGGTTGGGGGCTGGCTGGTTGAGTCCCCTTCTCCTAGAATGTAACAGAAATGGAGAAATTTTTACTCCAACCAATCGGAGGGAAAAGGCTCGAAATTGCCAGGCTGAGCCTAGGAGGGGCAGCACCATTATGAATAGACTGTTTTATTCTCTTCTCGCCTATTATGCCTCATGGCAGGGCACAGAGAATATTGGAAATGCAGCCTCAGCTTTTTCCCAGACCAGAAAGAACATGCATGGTGGGGGGAGGAGGGGAGAGTGGGGATGCCACGTACAGAGAAGATAAAGATGCTGCTGAAACCGTGAGTCCTGATTGATCCGAACCTAGACATTCACGGGAAGAAATCCTCTCTGGGATCTGTCTGCTTCATCAAAATCCAGCTAGCAATAAATCAATAAGTCTAGTTAGCCTGTGTGAACAGGTCCATCCTGTCCTCCCAACGCAAACTTTACCTGCATTCATTTCCTCTGGGTGTCAGAATATAACATAAGCAAATGACTTACATGCTTGTCTGAAGGAGCAATTTATCTCTGCATCTTTCTCATTAAGCTTTATTCTCTGTACTTTAGTATAAACCTCTGCCACTGTGAGGCATTATTAGGGAAATTTCAACAACTCTGTCCAGGCATAAGATCTCCTGGGGCCACTGACTTTTAAAAAAAAGGGGGGGGGAGTTCCCATCGTGGCGCAGCAGAAACGAATCCAACTATTATCCATGAGGTTGTGGGTTCGATCCCTGGCCTCAATCAGTGGGTCAAGGATCTGGCATTGCCGTGAGCTGTGGTGGAGGTAGCAGACATGGCTCAGATCTGGCATTGTTGTGGCTGTGGCTGGCGACTGCAGCTCCGATTAGATCCCTAGCCTGAGAACCTCCATATGCCATGCGTGCGTCCCTAAAAAGACAAAAAGACCAAAAAAAAAAAAGGCATCCCACTCTTTGGAGGGCAGAGACCAATTGCAATGCATTCCTTTTCTCTTTGCTTCAATCTTCCTCCCTTCCTTGTCTTTCTCACTTCCTCTCTCATCTCTTCTTTTCTCTCTTCTTCCTTCATCAGTTCCCCTTCCCTGTCCTAAGCCTTGCTGGCCCTCCAGCTTCACTGGGACACTGGCATAAGGAATGGGATTGGAGCACCAACCCAAAGGAACACAAAGAAAGCAGGAGGGCACATCCATTTGCCAGAACCCCTGACCCACCTGACTGCCTTCTCTGTCCCACTCAGGCCTCCCAGGATGGATGTCACTCGCCTCCTCTTAGCTACCCTACTGGTATGCCTGTGCTTCTTCACTGCCCACAGCCACCTGGCACCTGAGGAAAAGCCCAGAGATGAAAGAAGTCTAAGGAGCAACTCCTCCATGAACCTGTTGGATTTCCCTTCTGTCTCTATTGTGGGTAAGCAGCCTGGCCTGGGGCCCAGCCTCTGGGCTCTGGCCTATGAGAAAGGGCTGCAGGATGTTAAACACACTCCCTTAGCTGATACCAGGATCCATTGCCATTAGTCAGAACTCCTTCGTGTTCATTCCTCAAAACCACCCTAGAGGAATAAAGTGCCCCTTAACTCATTTAGTTTGGGAGAGCCCTGCCTGCCACCCATTTAATATACAACTTAGCATGTTAGAGGCTTTGAGAAACCCTAAAGTCAAGACACTTGCTGAATTTGATTTAACTTTAGCATTTCTGAAACTTATTGAATCATAGAACTCCTATCAATGGTAAAAACTTCAGGAAATGCTGCAGAATTTTACCAAGTCTGGGATGAACTAAGTCCTTTCATGTCAGGGTTGAGAATTGAGAATGACTGCTCAGGGAAAAATACCAGGGGCATTAGAGCCTGGCATTGGAGATCTTCTTTGACTCCATCTGATGATGATGATGATGATGGTGATGATGATGATAATAATAATGCACATATTTATTTTGTGCTAGGCACTGTGAAGTGAGTATTATTTTTATTCCTATTTTATATCAGTTAAGGAAATTAAGGCTTAAGAAAGTTAAGTAACTAACATAAGGCCACACAGCTCTTAACTGGCAGAGCCAGAATTCAAACCCAGGTGTTTACCCAGAACCTAAGCTTGAAACTAATATTCCTTACTAACTTGCCTCTCATTTGAAAAAGAGAATATTCTAGATATATCAGGGAAGGGACTGGGGCACATTAACATTGACGGATCACCTTCAATGTGCCAGACTTTCCACTTTAAAAACAAATCTCATTTATCCTCAAGACAGCTCTTCAAGGTAGGTATTACAATAACCTACTTGCAGATGAGAAAACCAAGTCTTAAAGAGATTAAGTAGGTTTCCCAAAGCCACAAACCTCTTATATGGGAGTCAGGATTCAATCAGGTATGCCTGGCTCCAAAGTTCTGAGAAATGAAAACTAGAATTATAAGAAATACAAGTCTATCCGTGTACAAGACACTGAGTTCATTTTCCAGGGCCTTCTTTGCTTTCCCTCAGAGGACTGTTAACTCTCAGTCCTTGGCTCCAGGTCAACAGCCAGGCTAACAAACACCTGCTGGCCTAAGTCCCAAGATGTGATCTATCCAGTTAACCCTTCATCCTCTTCCCCATACTAGGGCTTCCTCTGCTCCTTCCACTTCATTGCAGCTCAGGGTCCTCAGAAACTGACTTGCTTATTCTGTCTGTCTTTGAAGCACTGAACAAGAAATCCAAAAAGATCAGCAGAAAAGAAGCGGAAAAGAGAAGATCTTCCAAGGTAGGCCTGGGAGTCCTCACTGTGGGGGTGAGACTAGACTTAAAAGGGGAGGACTCCCAAACTCTAGCTAAGAACTAAATTAAAGATTTTTCCTTCCTACATGCCCCAAAGAAACTGAAAGCTACCAAAAAACTTCCCGGCCTCCAGTCCTGAACCAGACCCCCAGAAGCTGAGGTTCGCTAGGTAAAATAGCTTATCTGCTAAAAAGCATCTTCCTATACTAGCTCACACTCTACCTAAAATTTCACTATCACTTAGTCTTTTAATAAATATTTCCCAAACCTCAGCCATTTCAGAACCATTTCCACAAATTTTGCCTTATCTGAGTTTCACCTATTTATTTATATATACATATTTGTTTAAAGTGAAAACTTAAAACATTATATAACTATTATAGAAAACCACATCACTTGGCATAAATATAAAGTAACTATAAAAATAAGTAAAACGAAAATAAAACTTTTTTAGTGAACTCTAGCTCTTTGGTGTTGCCTGCCAAAGGCTCTAAATCTGAGGATTGCTCTGTATGTTAAAAGGAAGATGGGTTCCGGTCGTGGCACAGTGGAAATGAATCCGACTAGGAACCATGAGGTTTCTGGTTCGATCCCTGGTCTCACTCAGTGGGTTAAGGATCCGGTGTTGCTATGAGCTGTGGTGTAGGTCACAGACATGGCTCGGATCTGATGTTGCTGTGGCTGTGGCATAGGCCAGCAGCTGTAACTCCAATTAGGCCCCTAGCCTGGGAACCTCCATATGCTGCAGATGTGGCCCTAAAAAAAATGGAAGATGAGAAAGTGTTGGGAAGGCACTAAGGATATATTGACATCAAAATGAGCCTTTTAAGTGAAAGACATCATTGACAAAAGAATCCTTTCTCACTATGTGATTCAGCATCATTTAATATTCATCTATCACCTAAAATCATACCACCATGGTACAGGTTCCCACACTTTGGGAGATACTAGACTAAAGCATTGTTGAAATGCACACATTATCCCTACTTTGGTGTGCTTCATTTTTTCAGAGCAGCTGTAACCAGAGCAGGGAGTATTGGACTAGGCACTGGGAAGTAATAAAATCTGGCACTGTGTGATCACAATAAACTTCCTGCTCTTCAGGAACTCCTGTAAACAAGTAGATCAGATGATTGACAGAATTGTAAAATCTATTTATATGCTGGGTACTGGGAATATAGTAATGAACAAGAGAGGCATATCACTGTTCTCATGGAGCTTACACTCTTCTGGGGAAAATAGGAGAACAGCAAGTAAACTAATAAATACGTAAAATAAATTCAGATAATGATAAACTCCATGAAGGAATTAAAGCATGGTGATGAGACAGAGAGAAGGGAAGAGTGCTCAGGGAAGCTCTCTAGAAGAAAGCAGCACTTAAAGACTGAGAAACTCAGTAGTCTTAAACAGCAATGCCCAATAGAAATGCAACATGAGCCACACATACAATTTAAAATTTTCTAGTAGCCACGTTTTAAAAAGTAAAAACGGAGTTCCCTAGCAGCTTAGCGGGTTAAGGATCTGGCATCACAGCTGGGACTCAGGTCACTGCTATGGTATAGGTTTAATCCCTGACCCAGGAACTTCTGCATGCTGAGCACACAACCAAAAAAATAAATTAAAAAACACAAAAAAACAGGTCCAATTAAGGTTAATATTTTATTTAACCTAACAGATCCAAAATATTATAATTTGAATATGTATTCAGTATAAAAAGTTGATATTTTACATTTTTTGTAATGTCTTTGACTTTTACACTCTCAATTCTAATTTTTTTATGCTTATAGTAGAAATATAGTCCTAACAAAACAATAAAGTTGTTTCCCCAATAAAGGGGAAAATATTTTACAGTATTTTCAGCTTAAATTTTATTTTATTTTTTTATTTTTATTTTTTTGTCTTTTTGCCTTATCTAGGGCCGCACCCGCGGCATATGGAGGTTTCCAGGCTAGGAGTCTTAACAGGAGCTGTAGCTGCCAGCCTTCACCACAGCCACAGCAACAGGGTATCCGAGCCGCGTCTGCAACCTATACCACAGCTCATGGCAACGCCGGATCCTTAAGCCACATGAGCAAGACCAGGGATCGAACCCTCAACCTCATGGTTCCTAGTCGGATTCGTTAACCACTGAGCCACGACGGGAACTCCTCAGCTTAAATTTTAAATTAATTGAAACTAAACTTGAAAACTCAGTTCCTCCCTGTGCATAGACACATTTCAAGAACTCAGTAGCCACATAAGGCTAGTGGTTGCCTGTTAATGAACAGCACAGCGAAGAATGTACCCAGGTAAGGTATCAGCAAACTCAAGTCACCGCAGCAGCAACTCATTTTCTGTGTTCATGCGCAGAAGGCAGGCCGGTGGGGAGGTGTCGTAAAGATAAGAGGGAGAGGTAGGCCGGCCAAACTACAGAGAGCTTCGAGGACCAAAGTAGAATTTGTTTCATTCTAAGCGCAAAGAGTAACCACGTGGCAGGGCGGGGCGGGGGTAACTTTAAGCCATCATAGATCTTCCAAGAGGTCCCTTTTGTGCACTGGAGGATGGACTGTGAGGAGGAAAGAGAACAGACAGCGGCCTCCCCACTGCTACCCAGGGTAGCTGCTCTAGTGAAGAAGAGCGTAGCCTCCGGATCTATTGTGAAGGTAGAGCTAACAGGGATTCGGATACGCCGGAAGAGGAAGACAAAAGAGATGGTAGTTTATAACCATGGAGCTGAGTGGGATCCCCTACGGAGAGAAGAGGGCCAAGCCGGAGCCAGTTAAGTTCTGATGAGGAGAGGCAGGTGGGGCATAATTAGGGAAGCAGATGGGGACCAGCTGGGGTGCTCTGTGGGCATGAGTCGAGCAGCTGGTGGACAACAGGTGGGAATGTCTGGTCGGGGTCCTCCATAGTCCAAGGAGTTCTCAGGCAGAGGTGAGGAAGAGTGAGGGCGGGCGGACGTGGACGGCTTGGGCAGCCCCGGCGTTTCCCCACAGAAAAAAGCTTCGATGAAGAAGGTGACACAGCCCCGGCCCCCGCGACCTGCCCCCTGCGTGGCCAACCGCGACAGCTGCAAGCCTCCGGCGCTCGCCTGCTGCGATCCGTGCGCCTCCTGCCAGTGTCGCTTCTTCCGCAGTGCCTGCTCCTGCCGCGTGCTCAACCCCACGTGCTGAACACGCCTGCCTCCCGGTGGCTAGCGCTGTGGGGCCAGGATCCCCAGACCCTGGGGGCCGTTATGGGGCAATAGAGCTCCAGTAGGTGTGGCTTCTTAGCACAGGGTGCGGGCGTGGCTACTGACGTTGGAGCGGGGCTTTCAGGAGGAGGGGCTTCAAGGAGACTAGGCGCAAGCTCGGCTAAATTACAAATACATGCAGGCTGCTCGAAGGTGTGTGGCTGTTTCTTTAAAGAACCCGAAAGATCCTTTCCCCTTCGCCGAGTCTCCTTCACCGCCGAAGTCCCGCCGGCTACGCGCTCGCTCTTTCCAGGACCAGTGGAAACCCAGTTACCGGGCCCTGAGACTGCTCTCCTGGTAAGCGCTTTTCTGGGTCTGGCCGCGGGAAACGTACTGCCCCCTACTTTTAAGCCAGGGAACACCTGAAGCTGCCTCCAAAAACTGGGGAGGCAGAAAGGAGCCGTTAAGGAACCGCCACTCAGCCTTTCACCCTTTCCCCCTTCTTAGGAGTTCCTCCCATCACCAAAAAAACACGAAAGGCTACAACTGCATACACAGTGTCAGAGGGTTGTCTGTCCTAAGAAGTCTGCGGATACAAACTGGTCCTTAAAGCCAGAAGGCTTTGGCCTGAGGATCCTAGAACCTTAGGAGACTTTCCAAAAAAGGTTAGACCAAGAAACAAGTAAAAAGGGGATCAGTAGTCTACTAGAAGGTCTGAGGACCTCAAAGAATCAAGGAAAATCCATAAACAGGCCTCAGAAAGGATAGGATCCTGAAGGATGTGGAAAAAACCAGGTCGAAGAAACCAGTGGGCAGTGTTTTCAGAGCAAGGCTATGGGTTAAGTCACCTCTAACCACTTCAGTTCTTGCATGGACCAGTCATAATTCAAAATTCCCAAGACAGAAAACCTGATTTGCTCCCACTCCCAAGCTGAGCACTGACCGTTGGTCCCCAGGCATTTTTAATTCTGATAGCCTAGAGTTTGGGCTGTCCCCGGTAGGGAAAAGGTATTCAGGAATCCTTCCTCACTCCCTACCCTAGCTCTGTCAGCCAGTAAGGAGGCAGTGGGAATGGGCATGGTGAGCAGGCAGCAACCTTTGTCCTGGACTGTCAGGGACCTGTCTCCTGAAGTGTCCCAAACTTTTGTCTGAAATTCTATGCTTAGAAATTCTGAGTCTGGAGTTCCCATCGTGGCGCAGAGGTTAATGAATCCGACTAGGAACCGTGAGGTTGCGGGTTTGATCCCTAGCCTTGCTCAGTGGGTTAACGATCCGGCGTTACCGTGAGCTGTGGTGTAGGTTGCAGACACGGCTCGGATCTGGCGTGGCTTTGGCAGTGGCGTAGGCCATCGGCTACAGCTCCGATTCAGTCCCTAGCCTGGGAACCTCCATATGCCGCGGGTGTGGCCCTAAAAAGCAAAAAAAAAAAAAGAAAGAAAGAAAGAAATTCTGAGCCTGTGAGAAATGAGATGCAGCATGATACCTTTGGAAGGACCCTGGGAAGCGCTGCTTTGGGGGGAGAAGTAGTAAAGTGGGAGCAGGGTCTGTGAGGAAGGACCAGACTGGGTAGGTTGGGGGTGGCATATGAAAACTCCCAGTGCCTTGAGAGACAAGGGCTCTATATGGTATCATCTACTTGCCCTGCTTAGCTGAGGGCATCCCTGCCAGTAGAAAAGATGGGAAATAATGACTCCTGCTGTTCTTGTTATAAATCTGAGATAGTGTTACTTCTTGTGCCTTAAAACAACATGAAGCACACACACACACACACAACACAGAGAGAGAGAGAGAGAGAGAGAGAGAGAGAGAGAGAGAGAGAGAGAGGAAAGCTGCCAGTTGCTTGTTTTGTTTTCTGTCATTTAGGCTGCAAGCCCACAGGGCAAGAACCTTTTGTTCCTTGTAGCACAAATGCTGCTGCTGAGTAAATGTCAAAAGTAGATTATTGGGAATATATTGCAGCCACTGCCTCTGTGATTTCCAGACATTGCTCATTAACCAGGCACCATTTGACCCCCATGGGTGAGGTCAGAGATGCAAAGCCAAAGACCTAGTCCGTCTGCTGTGTCCAGACAACTGCATGGAAGCCGACCCCATTCATTCATTCAGCAAATATGTATTGAGCACCTACTAGGTGCCAGGCATTGTGCCAGGTACTGTGAGTACTGTGATGAACAAGTCTAATCTACTCCTTACAGAGCTTATGGTCCAACGGAACATGATTACAAGCCCTTGTTAAGGGCTAGAACCATTGGTAGCATATGTGGTCTTTTCCCTTAGACTCCCAGTTCTTACTTCCTTTTACTCAGATCCCTAGTTAGGTATCTGTCTGCCCAAGTTTCCCTTCAGCTTGAGATCCTAAGCTTCCTCCACTTTTTCAGAATTTCTCCTCCAGCCTTAGGGTCCTGAGAGAATGGTTTCTGGGCCTCTGCAAAACCCTTCCTGAGTGACCAGAATTGAAATATATGTGTGGCTCAGTAGTTCTACCATTATGAAGATCCAAGGCTTATATACCATATTTCCTACACCACTTTTCATATTCTCTCGCTCTTTCTGTTGTATACACACAGGATGCAAAAGTGAATTCTCTCCTAGAAAGGTCTGTTCTACTTTTGTGGATATTGATTTAGGATCATTTCTTCCTGTGGAGCATGGCCTTACACTTGTGCCTAAAGTTCTCACACTGTGGTCCTGAACAAGTCACTGACCTCGTGATGCTACTACCATTTCCCCACTTGCAGACTGAAGAACATGAAAGGAGCCAGATCAAAGAAACGAATGGACAGTATTTTCAGGGAAAAGCTACAGGATAAGTCACCTCCAGCCATTTCAGTTCTTGCATAGGCACATTCATAATTCAAATACCCAAGAGAGATGATTTGACCTGAAGTGGTACCCAGGAAAGTGTGACTCATTTTGATAGACAGTCCCAGAAAGTCTGTTCATAATGTGGGAGGGGTAATTCTCCAATAAAAAAATCAAAAATACCGTTGCTAGAGGGCAAAATCCACACTGGCCACTGTAAGAGAGCTGAACTCTGAACTTATTCTGCAGATAGCTTCAGCACCAGAAATTCTACAGTATAACCTGAAGCAATGGTTTTAATTTTTTTTTAGGAGAGGTACTCTTTCCTCAGTTGAATTCTTAAGGGGGAACTTCATTATACAGTACACATTAAAAGAGTTTTAAGGAGTTCCTTTGTGGCGCAGTGGGTTAAGGATCCAGTGTTGTCACTGCAGTGGACCAGGTTGCTGCTGTGGCATGGGTTTGATCCCAGGCCTGGAAACTTCCACATGCTGTGGGCATGACCAAAACAAAAAACAAAGAAACAGCTTTAAGTTACTGTAATGTTATAATGATGCACACAACAAATTGAAATTGGAGATTAGAGATTAATAGTTGCCCTCTTATATCTGCCTCAGCAACCAGTTTGTTTCCATCTTTTGTTTTTGTAGGACAGTACCCAAAAAGGTCTAATTCACACAGAGAAGTTATTTCAAAAAAGTTTCAACAGCTCATCCTGTGACCTCGGCTTCTATTAAACAGAAAAGGCGGAGTTCCTGTCATAGCTCAGTGGTTAACGAATCTGACTGGGAACCATGAAGTTGCGGGTTTGATCCCTGGCCTTGCACAGTGGGTTAAGGATCCGGCATTGCCGTGAACTGTGGTGTAGGTTGCAGACGCAGCTTGGATCTGTTGTGGCTGTGGCTGTGGCGTAGGCCGGCGGCTATAGCTCCAATTAGACCCCTAGCCTGGGAACCTCCATATGCTGCGAGTGCAGCACTAGAAATGGCAAAAAGACAAAAAAAGGAAAAAAAAACGCAAGAATTTTTTCAAAATCTAGTCCAGGTGGGCTCCAACATGTTAAGATTTGGTGCCTCGCACATTTAAACATGTATGTTTTTATCACATCCTTTAAATGGCTTCAAAGTTTTTAAAAGTAGAAATAGAAGTTTATATTTCTACAGAACAATATACTTCAACAACCACTATCCTGAGAGGTAGCTGGTCTGCAGGACCTCAAATCTCTTTTTGGATTGTGGACCACGGACCAACCTAATTGGCAATCTTTGGATCCTTACTCTTAAGTTCCTCCATCTGTTTGAACCACACAGATCTAGCATCTTCTCACTGTCAGGCAATTACCCTCAGTCATACAGTGGGAACTTTATAAAGGAATATAACTCCAAAAACCAATTCCCATGTGTGAAGGGGACAGGATAGTTAAAGAAAATAATTTGATTTTAATTGAATGAGCCAAACCATCTGTAGTAAATTTCAGATTAGTCTAGAATAAACTTGTTCCTCCCTTTCTTCTTCCATGCATCAAGTATATTTTTCATGAGGCATAGGGTATGTGTGTTGAGGGGCTGGAATTGTGGCAGGAATGTCTTCTGTGTTCTCAGTTAAATCATCAAATGTTTATGTTCACTCCAGAAAGGAGTTTTTACCGATGACTTAACAGAATAGCAGTAGCTATTGTCAGCCCTCCTAGCTGGCTGTGGGAGTTGTAGTCTGAGAGTTGGCACCACCTAAGGTGGTGAAAATGATGATGATGATGACAATGACGATGATTGTACCTTGTTAGATGGGGAAGCCAGCAAATAGCTTTTTTCCTTTGACTTAGGAAGGTTTTTACATCTTTCAGAGCTCCTCTTTAGAATTCCTGGGCCCAGTGGCTGCATAGACTACCAGAGCTGTAATAAAAACTACTTAGGAAAATTAATATAATGATGATGATAAAAAATAACCTTCCCAAATTACGTAATTGGGTGAGAGCACATTTACAAGCCATTGAGTGAGCTTATTCCTCCCCAAATCAAAAAGTAGAGCCTTGGAGGAGTTGCAGTCATGGCTCAGCGGTTAACGAACCCAACTAGTATCCATGAGGATGTGGGCTCGATTCCTGGCCTTGTTCAGTGGGTTAAGCATCTGGCATTGCCATGAGCTGTGGTGTAGGTCAAGACGTGGCTTGGATCCCACGTTGCTGTGGCTGTGGCATAGGCCAGCAGCTATAGCTCTGATTCAACCCCTAGCCTGAAAAGGAGAGGCCCTAAAAAAAACAAAAAAAAACAAAACAAAGAAATGTAGAGCCTTGGAGTTCTCTTGGGAGCCTGTACAGTGATCTGAGTCACAGCAGTGACAATACCAGATCCTTAACCACTAAGCCACCAGGGAACTCCTAAATGATCTTGAAATTAATTGATCTTTTTCTAACCGAGGGTCCCCCAGGAAAGCCCAGTTGTACTGGGGCACCCCAAGTAACCCTCAGTAATTGCACCCAAACTGGCATCATGGAGCAATTATAATAGCAATTATAATATCATGCTAATAACATCTATTGAAGAGCAGCTACTTCATGCCAGGATGACATGCAAGCTTGAAAAAGTGTTTTTTTTTTTTAAGGGCCACAGGTGTAGCATATGAAAGTTCCTGGGCTAGGTGGTCGAATTCGAGCTGAAGCTGCTGGCATATACCACAGCCACACCAGCACTAGATCCAAGCCTTTCTCTGTGACCTACACTGCAGCTTGCAGCAACGCCAGGTCCCTTACCCAGTGAGCAGGGCCAGGGATCGAATCCCCATCGTCATGGACACTAGTCGGGTTCATTTCTGCTGAGCCACAACAGGAAACCCCAAATTTGCTTCTTGAGGTAGGTATTATAGTAAATAAGAGAACTGGGGCTCAGAGAAGCTAGGGTTGTGCCTAGAGCTCACACTTCAGGGCCAGGATTCACACCCAGACCACCTCATTCTAAAGTCTTCACTTCAAGCAGATTTCCTAGCATGTCCTGAGTGGGTCTCATGGATGAGAATCTGCATTCCTGAGGTTTCCTGAAACCTCAGCTCCCCAAAGCAGAACTGGCTGCTGCCTACTAACCCTTGTAGTTCTCTTGGCACAGCAGGCCCTCACAAGCCCACTTGGGTTTTGGTCCATACTGTCTCAAGATCTCCAAACACAGGAGTTCCCTTCATGGCTCAGCAGTTGATGAACTTGACTAGATCCATGAGGATGTGGGTTTGATCCCTGGCCTCGCTCAGTGGGTTAAGGATCTGGCATTGCTGTGAGCTGTGGTGTAGGTTACAGATGTGGCATGGATCCCAAGTTGCTATGGCTGTGGTGTAGGACAGTATCTGTAGCTCTGATTCCACCTCTAGCCTGGGAACTTCCATATGCCGCGGGCACAGCCCTAAAAAGCAAAAAAAAAAAAGAAAATCTCTTAACTCATTACTTGCCTCCACTTGAAAAGAGATCCCAGCACCTCTAGCCTAGCAAGGCCCTCCCACCACAGCCTACCACATGAAGGTGGCCAGAGGGGCTTCGTATACAGGAAAAAGTTCTGGCCTGGAGGCAAGAGGGAAGCAGCACACCTAGATCTGCAGGCTGACCCTGGACATCACTTAAATTCTCAGGGCCTGCATTTCTCCATGAAACAAATGCTGGATTTGGCTTTTTGGATGCTCTAAGGTACTTGAGTTCTGAGATCCTATGATTTTTTTTTTCTTTTTAGGGTCACAGGTACAGCATATGGAAGTTCCCAGGCTAGGGGTCAAATCAGAGCTGTAGCTGCCAGCCTACACCACAGCAACACAGAATCCCAGCTGCATCTGCAATCTACACCACAGCTCCCAGCAATGCAGATACTTAACCCATTACCTGCTAAGCCACAATAAGAATTCCTGATTTTTATAAAGTACTGTCTAATTTTCTAAATTCCCTGCCTTCTAAACAGCCCCCTCCCACACTCTGGTGCCTGACACAGCCCTGAAAACTTAACATAACACACTTTATAGGAGTTCCCTGGTGGTCTAGTGGGTTAGAGATCCAGCATTGTCACTGCTGTGGCTCAGGTCACTGAGCTATGGCATGGGTTTGATCCCTGGCCTGGGAACTTCTGAGTGCCATGGGCACAGCTGGAAAAAAAAAAACTTTTTATATACGTATTATACCATTGACCCTCAAAACAACCATCTGAGGTAGGTATTTCTGTCCCTGCCCAAAGTCACATGGTGAGTTAACAAGCAGACCCAGGTCTCCTTCAAAGTCCAATCCACAAATCCCTCCAGTCCTTAACCTCCCTTCTCACTTTCCTGGAAAGTAAAAATAAAAATCCAATCAGGTCAGATATTGCAAGACCCTAGGCCAATTCCCTTTCCCCATGAAGCCCAGATATCAAGGATGGAGGTGCAAGGAGCAGGAAACACATCAACTTTTATTGTGGGTACCTAGTTAGTGTCACACATGTGACAGATTAGCCGGCCTGAGATCAGAGGTAAGGCTGAGACCAGATGTGAAAGGAGATTTTTTTTAAAAAAGAAAAGGTTCTGAGAACTGGCAGATCATCTTATAAGAGGAAAGGAAAACTCCGGGATAACAGAAACCAGAACCCCTAGGGGACCAGACACAGGGGACCACATGGGCTCTCACAGGAAGGAACATCTGGCCTGAGTCTGGGAGAAGACAGACTGAGGGGAGCATGCTTGCACACAGACAGGGGCCTGCTGGAGGGAGCAGCGTGACTGCTGTGCAGTGTAAGGTGTTTAACCTCTCTGGCTCAGATGAACAGCAGCCTCCCCCTTTTCTATTGAGAAGCCCCAAAGACCACCATGGAAGAGCAGCTGAGGTTTACACTGTGGGCGGTACTCTCCTTGCCTTTAGGGGACACAAGATATAGTTACAGATTAACTGATCCAAGTGTTGGAGTCTGAAACCAGGCTCCCTTCCTTCTAAACCTGGACCTATGGGTGAGAAAAGGGCTTGGATTCTGATCTCAGAGTCCTACCTACTACAAAATCCAGCCCATTCCCTCAAAGCTAGTTTCCTGAACTATAAAATAAGAATTCAAATCTCTACAGGGTTATCATGAGAAATAAATAAGCACTTGCTTAGTGCAATGCCTGGTACACAATTGGGTATAAAAGAAATGGAAGTAGGCGGTAGTGTAGATTTCAGTCTGTTTTGTTACCAAAGCTTGTAAATTATTTACAGTAGAGCCGTAGCATATATGCATATAACCTAATGAAACCTCAACTATATGCATGAAGAAATTTTAAAAAAAGGTGAGAATTAACTGGGCAAGACATCTTGATGAGCATCTAATCCTGAGTAAGCATGGGGAAGGTCTATTGATCCTTTAGTTTTCAGCCCTTCCTGCCTGACCACGGGCAACTGAGTGTGACTCAAGGGTTTTGCTTGACAGCACATCTTTTCCTTTTTTTTTTTTTTGTGTTTGGCTGCAGCCATGACATGCGGAAGTTCCGGGCTAGGGATCAAACCCACACCACAGCAGTGATAAGGCCAGACCCTCAATCTGCTGATCCACAAGGGAACTCCAGACACCATGTCCTTAGAATTTAACATGAGGCCTGACTCAGTACACTTCAAAAAAATTAGAACCAACAAGGCCTTCAGTCACTCAGATGCATCTGCACTCAAATAGTAGATACAGTCAAGGGCATGCCAAGCATGATGCTATGGCCTTATGGTTGGGAAAGCTGATCTGTGATGCAGGGTTAGCCTCAACCACCACCTCATGTTCTCCTCTTTACTCAATTTGCTCGACCCTGAAGGAAGAAATACTAAAAAGAGCCCCAACCCCAACCCATTACCTTCTGTCAAACATCATGCCTTTAGTGAAGCAATCTTCACTTAAACATTCCTCATTTGTCTCACACAAGTGCATGGCCCAGGACCTGAGTTGGAATCCAGGCAGCACCACTTACTGTATGACCTTGTGTCAGGCCATTTGACCTCTCTGAACCTCTCTGCTCATTAGTAACATGGGAGTAATAATACCACCTCATAGGCAGAGGCTGAGAATACAAAAGCAAACAAGCCCCAAGAATGAATGTTCAGTCAAGTAGGATTTCAGTTATCTGTGCAGCTTAAGAATTAAAAACTAAGGTCTTATCCTAGCATTCAGAGTCCTTCCTGTCTTCTCAGCCACCTCTCTGGCCCTCTATCTCATAGCTCCCCCTATATTAGAGCCAAACCTTCACTCACTCTTAAGAGTTAAGAACTTAAGTTGTTCTGCTGCCCAAAATGCCCTTGCCTTCAATTTCTATTAAAAAATATTTCTTTCAGAGTTCCCATTGTGGCTGTGGTAATGAACCTGACTAGGATCCATGAGGACACGGGTTTAATCCCTGGCCCCACTCAGCAGCCAGTGCTGCAGGTTGTGGCATAGGTTGCTGTGTCTGAATGGCAGCTGCAGCTCCAACTGAACCTCTAGCCTAGGAACTTCCATATGGCGCAGGTGCAGCTCTAAAAAGCAAAAAAAAAAAAATCTTTCAAAATCCACTTCAAGGAGTTCCCTTCGTGGCTCAGCAGTTAACAAACCCAACTAGGATCCATGAGGATGCGGGTTCGATCCCTGGCCTCACTCAGTGGATTAAGGATCCGGCATTGCCGTGAGCTGTGGTGTAGGTCGCAGACATGGCTCGGATCTGGTGTTACTGTGGCTGTGGCATAGGCCGGCGGCTATAGCTCTGATTCAACTCCTAGCCTGGGAATGTCCATATGCCCCAGGTGTGGCCCTAAAAAAAGCAAAAAAGAAAATATATACATATATATACTTCAAGCATCACCATTTCTTCCTTCACTTCTACTGCTGCCAGGCACTAAACGCTGAAGCTGGTTAGAGAAATGGAAGTGCCAAGAGATGACACAGCTTTTTGTACACCTTCCTTCTTGTAGTTTGAGATTCCCAGCAGGCTGGGGTTAGGTCTCAAATATCCCAGCATCCCTGTCAGACCTCCCATTCAGTGGATGACCCTTAGAATTATAACCTTCCCAGATGGGTTCTTGTTTTTCTTTGACTTTCAAAACAAGAACAAGGGTTCGGTAGATGACCAATTAGGCAAATAGGAGAGAGCCCAATTTCCCACTTACCTTCCTGTGATTTGAACCATGATGAGGCTACTTTAGGAAAGACACTTCTTTAAGTCTCCATTCTCATCTATAAAATTAGGATAATATTACTAAGCTTATGAGAATAATGAAAACAAAGCACCTAGCACCCAGTAGGTCTCAATAAATGATAGTCCCCCACAGAGCACCAGATCAATCCAAAGTGGAAGTGAGTAGAGAAAGAAAATATCAATTGGAACAGAAAAAAATAAGGTAGAGGAAATAAATACAGAGATTACAATAAATATAAATAGGCTAAATTCACCTATTAAACTTTGAGTCTTAGATTAGGTTAAAAAGCAGGCTGTTGGAGTTGCCTTTGTGGCTCAGTGGTTAATCCGACTAAGAACCATAAGGTTGCAGGTTCGATCCCTGGCCTTGCTCAATGGGTTAAGGATCCGGCGTTGCCGTGAGCTGTGGTGTAGGTTGCAGATGCAGCTCGGATCCCCTATTGCTGTAGCTGTGGCGAAGGCCGGCGGCTGCAGCTCCTGTTAGACCCCTAGCCTGGGAACCTCCATATGCCACAAATGCGGCTCTAGATAAAGGCAAAAAGACAAAAAAAATAAATAAATAAAAAGCAGGCTGTTGACAAAAGACACAGGTGAAGACCTAAGAGTTCCACTCTTCATTTTACCCATTCTTCCATGCACAAGAGTTTGCCTTGCCTGCTATCCTTATCACCACACACTGCAACACAGCAAACTTACAGTACATCAGACCCCTTGGTTCATACCATACATTGCTGGCAGTGGATTATCTATAAAATAAAGGCTTACAATTTTTTTTAGGCACCAAAATTTTTATTAACCCACCATCTTGCTCTCTTTTAACATTATAAACATTATATAAACATTATAAACCAAATTAATCTTTTTTGACCCAGGGTTGTGATAGGAACCATCAAGTTACAATGTGGTGGCAGATCTATGTTGCATTTAAGTTCCTCCTGCCCCTCTCAACCACTGGCTGTCACTTCTCCTGTCCTTTCTTGGCTATCCCTTGACAATATATTCTAACCCCTGTAAAAAAGGGACTCAAAAGTACCAACCTCATTGTTCTGAGGTTTAAGAGAATGCCAAGCACTAAGCCAGGCTGTCAGGAGCATTCAGACTCCAACAGTTCCTCCAAACCCTTTGACCCAGCTCCTTCTCATCTGTCATGGGCTAAAGAACTAATGAATCTGTAAGTCAAGAGCATGGGTATAAAGTCCGTAGGCAAGGTGAGGGCCTGGATGGTAAAGTGCATGGGCTTTGTGACCACCACTGCCAACTCTCAGCCTAAGGAAGGACTGACTGAGTGAGTAGATCCAAAACCCCCAAGCTCATGGTTCCCTGTGGGTTACTCCCACATACCTCCACTGTGACCAGGGCTTGAGGAGGGACATCTCAATGCCCCAGCCACCCTTGGAACAGTACAAGGGATGCAGCAAAGGCCAAAGACTGAGTGACTAGCCCCAGGGAGTCTATGGGGGACATTATCAAACCAATATCAAAGTTGGTGCCATTTGCTCTTGCGGAAGAAAGGTGGGAGCCAGGCAAGAACAGCAACTGGAAGGCAAAGGGCAGGTTCTCAATAGCGGTAATGATCAGGCTTAAAGGGGCCCTCACGGGACATGCCCAGGTACTGGGCCTGCTTCTCAGTCAGCTTGGTCAGCTTCACGTTCAACTTGCCCAGGTGGGCTTCAGCCACTGCTTCATCCAGCTGGGGAGAAACACAGGAAAAGCTGGAATCAGTGCCGTGCTCTGGGACCCCTTACCTGCATCTAGCCACCAAAAGAAGCAAGAATGGTTCAGTTCTGATATCTGGCAAGTGTTATGCATATTACCTCATTCTGTCCTCCAGCCTCCAGTGGATGTGTGGTTTGACTGCTCAGCTCCCTTTCCTGAAGAGGGAACCACACCACATCCTCCCCTCCAAGTAGCCCTGGTGGGACCATCAATTATATATCCTTTCTCACCCCTCCACCAACCTAAGCAGCAAATGCTCCTCTGGAATTTATCTATCGACAGGACATATTTTTATGACAGAGACTCTCAAGATTCCTAAATAGGGAGGCTATCAGTATCAGCTCACCAGAGGTAAGTCTACTTGACCAGAGTAGTGACTGTAGTGGCGGGGAAAAAGCCAAGAGACAAAGACAGAGCTCTGATGGCAATGAGTCCCTAGATCCAGTGACTGAATTTTAGCCTCCTTCATTACAGAACCAACAGAGTCCCTTATAGATTACATTGATTGTGGTCGTTTCAAAATACATCATGGCCTATAAATTCATAAAACTCCTTCCTCCAAGAGGTGCAGCCTAATTCCTTACCTCTCAAATGACTCAATTCTAATGAATAAAGCAGAAATGATGGTGTGACTTGGAGACCAGGTCCTAAAAGGCACTTCAACTTCTTCCTTGCTCTCCCTGGATCTGGGGGAGGCCAGCTGCCATCTCGAGGGAACTTAGGCAGCCTATGGAGATACTCAGGTGGCAAGGAACCTCCTACCAACAGTGATGTGAAGTGGATCTTCCAGTTCCAGTCAAGCCTTCAGATGACTGCAGCCTGGCTGACATCTCTACCGCAACCTCATGAATTAAGCTGCTCTCAAACTCCTGACCCACAGAAACTGACATAATAAATGTTTACACAGCACCAGCTAACTAATACACCAGTTTGAACAGGGTTCCTATCTCCTACTTGCCACTAAAAGGATCCTGACTAATAAAAAACTGCCATGTCCTTTTACAGATGAGGAAATCTAGGCTCAGAAAGGTGGAAAAACTTGCCCACAGTCACAAAGCTAGTTAATGACTGAGCTAGGATTTGAACCCAGGCTCCATCTGGCTCTAGAGGCCCAGAACCTGTCTCAAGTTATAGTCTCCAAGGCAGCTTTGAGGACAGGTAACATAAACCAAGGAGGCCACAAGTGGGTTAGATAAGGCCGATTTCTAGATCTGGTCAGTGCTGAAATGCATAAGGGGAGCATGAAAAGGACGGTAAGTGGCTCTAAGTAAGGCTTTCACTTTCCTGGTGTCCAGCTCTGGGAGGGGCCTCTCTCTACCCCTAGGGCCCCAAGTCCCATCCAATGATGGCACGGGAGCCTTTAACCACACAGCCCAGACCAGAGCTTCATGTCTGCAAGTGGTTTCACAAACAACCCTACGAGGGCAGAATTTATTCTTCTATTTAACAGATGAAGAAACTGGGGAGAGGCAGTCAAAGGCAGGAGCAGAGCCCAGCCCCAGGTCCATGTCAGTTCTGGATGCAGAATGAAGGTCTCCCAACACCCAGCGTATACACTGAATCCTCCCCCTCACTTGGCCTGGAACACCATTCCTGGATGAGGCGCATCCCATACCCTGAAGGCAGATGGACCTGAGATCGACTCCTGGCCCAGCACTTTATAGCTGTGCGAGCAAGTCAGCCTCTGAACCTTAGATTCCTCGTTTGTAGGACGGATCTCTCATAGATGTTACAAAGGTCAGTGATAGTCAGGAGTGCTTGGTTCAAGTACCTTAATAAATGGTGGCTGTTATGTCATTATTGTTAACCCCTTGCCCATACATCACAAGAAGCCTGTCCCCAACCCATGTCTTGGCAGTGATGGAGGAAGCAGAAAAGGATGGAGCCTGGTATTGGAATAGAAGGTGAGATTTTTGCCTTTTCACTTTCCAACCCTGGTCTCACTTCAAGGGCCTGCCCAATTTCTCACCATATTTATAGCTGTATTTCCTCCAACTGAGATCAGAGGAGGGATGAGGGATCAAGTGAAACTTTTTTAATCCCACAGAAAGCATGGGGACCTGAAAGACTGCACAGGACAGGATAGCCCCTTGAGGCCCTGACAGGTAAAACATCTGGTCAGGCAACACAAGGCCTGAGGAAGATGAGGGGGAAAGGAGTTGGCTGGCTCTGGGGACAGACACACTGGCCTCTTCCTACTTATCAATTGGCAGAACCAGCTTTTCAAAGGGTGGGAGAAACTATCACAGCCCCTCCAGTAGCCAAAGGCTGGAGGCAAGAGCTACTTTTACCACTGGCTGAGAGGGAAACTGAGGCCCAGTCAGGCTAAGTAGCAAAGCCAAGTTCACTCATGACACTGGCAGAAAGAGCCAGGACCCAAATACAGCATTCTGATCCCTGGGGGTGGGCATGTTTCATGGCGTGTTAGGACAAACACTGGATTTGATGTCAGAGGATCTCACTGTCATGGTTACCCTGACCACACACTCATGGCATGGCAGGTGCCTTACTCAGTGTGTCAGTGGCATCACCTCATTCCAAGGCTACAGTCCTGAAGCCCAGAGGCTGCATTTGGCTTTACAAACATGTCCAAGTTGACCTACCTGGTTATATTTAAAAGTTGAATATTTCACACCAAGATACTGTTATGTGGTTTCTCTTGAATATCAGAAGCCCGGTCCAACAGGCCCAGGTTGATGACAGGCAGCCACCCCTTCAGCTGGGTCAAGTTCCCACCCAGTCTACTTAGCTGCCCAACCCCTGTGGGCATGTGGGTTTATGACCTGTGATCTAAGGAAATCCTCACAATCCTTAAAGGAGGTGCTATTACCTTCATTTTACAGATAAGGAAATGGAAGCGGAGAGAAGTTAAGTAACATGCCCCCGTCACTCAGCCTCTAAGATTAAGATTCAAACCTGGGTGTGTCTCACTTCAAAGCCCATGCTCTTCTCACCACCCAGCCCTGACATTCTGGGTGTTATTCCCTGCTTTAGGCCTCAGCTTCCTCCTCTGTTAAATGGAGAGAATGATTTCTGCCCTGTGGAGGACCCTATGAAGATCTTGAAGAGGGCAGAGAAGTGAGCATTTATGAACTCTGGCAAGCCCTGTATGGAGAGCCCGGGGTGAACACATGACCCTTGGCCAGGGGTGGAGGTAGGAACCCACCTTCTTGGGCAGGAAGTGGACCCCGACGGGGTACTTGTCTGGGTGGGTCCACAGTTCAATCTGTGCCAACACCTGGTTGGTGAAGGAGTTGCTCATCACGAAGCTGGGGTGGCCCATGGCACAGCCTAGGTTGACTAGTCGGCCCTCAGCCAGGAGGATGATGCGGTGTCCATTCTTCAACAAGTAGCGGTCCACCTGCAAGTGGGCAGAGCAGCAATAAGGGCTGGTGGGGCATTGTTCCCAATGTCCACCCCATCCTCATCCGACCCTCTTGTCTAGCAGGCCTCCCTGCCTCCAACAGTGCCCATGAAGGGCCTAGACTACCCTGGAACAACCTCCAGCACAAGGCCTGGCACACACAGAGCCCAACTTTTTTCTTTTTATGGCTACACATACAACATATAGAAGTTCCCAGACTAAAGGTCGAATCGGAGGAGCAGCTGCCAGCCTATGCCACAGCCACAGCCACACCAGATCTGAGCTGCACCTGCCACCAGTGCTGCAGGTTGCAGCAATGCCGGATCCTCAACTCACTGAGCAAGGCCAGGGATCGAACCTGCATCCTCACAGACACTGTGTTGGGTTCTTAACCCACTGAGCCACAATGGGAACTCCCAAGAGTCAATATTTATTAAGCAACTCTGAACTACAGACTTCTTAGATCTGCTGTGAGAATTTAAAGAGCTGATATGTGCAAAGCACTTAGTTTAAGTACTACTGATTAATTACTGTTATTATTATTATTATTGGCAGGTGCCCTAGGCTGAGAACACACGCATAATTGTGTGTGAATATGTATGTATGTATGTGTGTACCTATAATTTTATCACGCTTAATCCTACTAAGAACCCTATGATTTAAGTACTACTATTCTCCCCATTTCACAGATAGAAAACTGAGGTTCCCTGGTGGCCTGGTGGTTAAGGATTCAGCGTTGTCACTGCTATGGCTCAGGTTTGATCCCTGGCCGAGAACTTCTGTGTGTCACAGGTGTGGCTAAAAAAAGAAACAAAAAAAAACAACCTGCAATTTAAAGAGGTAACTCACTTGTCAGAGCTACACACTACCAAATGGCTGAAATTTGAGCCCGGACAGGCTCCATATTCTCAGTCTCCATGCTTATTTAGTATAAAGCTAAATACAGTGGTGCAGCCTTGGCTGCACATCGGAATCATGTTGGGAGCTTTAAAAACGGGGATGCCAGAGTTCTCATCATGGCTCAGTGGTTAACGAACCCGACTAGTATCCATGTGGACCCGGGTTCGATCCCTGGCCTTGCTCAGTGGGTTAAGGATCCGGCATTGCCGTGAGCTGTGGTATAGGCTGCAGTCGCAGCTTGGATCCCAAATGACTGTGACTGTGGCGTAGGCCAGCAGCTACAGTTCTGATTCAACCCCTAGCCTGGGAGTCTCCATATGCTGCAGGTGCGGCCCTAAAAAGACAAAGACAAAAAATAAATAAAATAAAAATGGGGATGCCTGGGCATCACCCCAAGACTTCAATATAAGTAGCCTTGAAACCAGGCCCTCTTCCTCTCCCATCCATTACCCAAGTTTGTCAGAGCCTCAACACCTGCCCTCCTTGGCGTCCAGCCCACAAGCACGCCCCCCTTGGCACTCCATCCGCCATCCCAGCTGACAGGGCTGAAGCTTCTCACCTGGGGCTTGATGTTCACCTTCTCCACAGTATTCTCATTCAGCCACTTGACATCGATCTCCACATCAAAGTGTCCGATGTTACACACGATGGCGTCATCTTTCATCTGTTCAAAGTGCCTGTGGGGGAGCCCCAGTCCGTGAGAGACTATCAGGGACAAAGAGCAGTCGCAAGTGTGCCCCCTCCCTCACTCCCTGGACCCCACCCCAGCTGGCCCCTACCGGCCGAGGATGATGTCAATACAGCCCGTGGTGGTGACAAAGATGTTGCCCTCCTGACAGGCCTCATCCATGGTGGTCACCTCATAGCCTGTGTAGAGATAGTATCTGTGGGTCACCCCGGGTGGCTTCCCCCTCCTCTGGCCCCATGGCTGACAGCCGACCCTCGCCCTATCATACCCTCCATGGCAGCCTGAAGTGCGTTGATGGGGTCGATCTCCGTGATGATGACGCGGGCCCCGAAACCCCTCAGGGCCTGGGCACAGCCCTTGCCTACGTCGCCATAGCCCGCTACCACTGCCACCTTGCCCGCAATCATCACGTCTGTGGCCCGCTTGATGCCATCTATGAGGGACTCCCGGCAGCCATAGAAGTTGTCAAACTTGCTCTGAAAGGAGAGGGGGCAAGGGGGCGATAGGGCAGGCAAGGCCCTGGAGCCTCAGATCCTCTCAACATCTCAGCCTTGTGGGCCTCGGGCTGCTGATCACCTCCTGGGATTTCTCTGGGACTGCCAGCGAATGTGTTCATATGCTCTTTGCCCTGATCAGCCCCAAGACTTTCTCCCTAGCCCTTCTCTGCCAGTCCAGGTTTCCTGAGGATCAACCACGAGGGACTACCCGAAGAACTGGCTTCACTTTAAAGCTCCTGATGCACAGCTCTGAGGCTCATTGGGTAGTTCTTTGCCCCTTTAATGCACTTATTACCGTCAGTCTACAACCCTTTCCACCCTCAAAAGAGGGCTAAGTCCCTAGCCTGCAGCCTTCTGAGCAGACTTTCTTCAGGGCTTACTCCGGAGCTGCACTGGGAACCAAGACTGGAGCCGTCACTGTCCCACGGGCTCACCTTGGTGACAGAGTCGTTAACATTGATGGCAGGCACCTTCAGGACCCCACTGGCCATCATCTTGTACAGGTTGTGGACTCCCGTTGTGGTCTCTTCAGAGATGCCTCGGATGCCTGCACGGGGGGGGGGTGAGCCTCAGGCCAGGAAGGGGCTGCCCAAGGGATGGGGTGGCCTCTGGGAGGAGACCCCAAGAGGCTCGGAGAGCCCACATCTGAGGTCAGCCCATTTCCTGATCTTCGTCTCCTAAATCCACTCTTTTTTCTAGAGTTCTATCTCTGTAACTTGTATCATAGTCCACTCATCACCTAGGCCAGCATGATGATGGAGGCGTTGCCACCATCACCAGGCCTAAAGATTCTACCTCCCAACAGCTCCCAAAATCTCCACTCCCATTATCACTGCCCGAATCCCTGCCACCATCATCACTTGCCTGGTCTCCCAGCCACAATCTGTCCTCTACACAGCAGCCATTTTTTAACATGTACATTTTCAAAGTAGTCTTTTCAATACCATCCAATTACTTCCCTATGCTCTAAGCATCAAGCCAAACGCTTTCCTCTTAGTCTATTAAATCTTCACACACTTGATTAATGCTCCAGTCACATCCTGCAATTCCCCCAGTGAAGAAAGTTGCCATGCTAACTTTCTGTTTCCTGAAATGAACAGTCTATCGTTTCCCACCTCAGGCCCTTGGCTTTCACTACAGCACCCCCTACTTTCCTCCCAACCCAGCTTTTAACCAAGCTGACTCCTCCCCTGCCCTGGTCGTTTTTTTTGTCTTTATGGCCACACCCGCACCGAGCTAGGGACTGAATCCAAGTCAAAGCTGAGCCAGGCCAGGGATCAAACCCTCGCCTCTGCAGCGACCCAAGCCACTGCAGTCAGGTTCTTAACCCAGTGCACCATAGTGGAAACTCCCCTGCCCTTGTCTTATACTTGCCCTAGGACCACATCATCTCAGCCAGACCTCCCCTAGCCACCCCAGCCCACCTGCTATCCTCCCATCTTCCATGGAATCTGTTCCTCGAGACACTGGGAGTCCTGCCAGGCCTACTGGTTTCTCATGAGCAAGCAAGCCCTATTTACACCACCAGCACCCCACCCACCCACCCACCTAGCCAACTCACCTGACAGGAGCTGTGGGTACTTGGTGTGGACGAGGTTGGTAAGGTCACCACCATCATCCAGAATCATGTTGAGGGGCCCGTCCTTGAAGTACAGTGTCTGCTCAATGCACCACAGATACTCCTCGTCCGTTTCACCCTTCCAGGCGTACACTGGAGAGTGAGTGGCACATCAGGACTTGGCCCTCCCCACTGGCACCTACTCCAGGGAACCACCTGGGTAGAGCCAATAATCTCCCTCTTAATTCCCATCCCCAGCCACCCCTAGACCCTCTGAGGACTCAGCAGTGGTAAGAACACAACTCGGAGCAAGAAAAATCTGTGTAAACCCTGGTTCTGGCCTCACCAGCTGTGTGACTCTGGGCAAATCACTTCACCTCTCTGAGCCCAACAGTAGGATTGAGACAGAGGACAAATACAGTCCACCATATATAGGTATCTGGATATAATTACTTCCTTTCCTACCCTTTTCCCTCTGGGCTCCCAACCCAGAGTGACCAGGGCTCCTACCCACAATGCCTATTGCTGGGATGGGGGTGCTACAGGGGTAGGGAGCCACACTCAGGTGGCCCCACAAGACAGGATCCAAAGTTCATTCTGCACTAAAAGGCCAGCAGTCGTTGTGGTAGGTTATCCTAGGGAAAGTCCAGCCAAAAAATTGCTAACAGCTGCCACTATGTATGGAGCACTTTCTCGGTGCCAGACATCTCTGCTTCATGCCCCATCTCATTTTGATTCACAGAAACCCTGTGAGGCAGACATAGCCATCATCATCATTTACAGATGCCCAGAGAGGGGCTAAAATGTACCCAGATCACTCAGCGTGAACTTCTAGAGCAGGCATCAGAACTCTGAACTCCTGACTGCCAGCCCAGGCTCCTCCCACCATGTGGTACAACCCAGACACAGATGTGGGGCTCCCATAAACCTACTGTGAACAAAGGACACCTGCCAAGTAGGGCCAGCTTTCCTTCCCCAAACTGGAGCAGATAATTTTTTTGGGGGGGCACACCTGCAGCATATAGAAGTTCCCAGGCTAGGGGCTGAATTGGAGCTGCAGCTGCTGGCCTTCGCCATAGCCACAGGAGTGCAGGATCCGAGTTGCACCTGCGACTTACACCACAGCTCACAGCAACGCCAGATCCTTAACCCTCTGAGCAAGGCCAGGAATCAATCCTGTATCCTAATGGTTACTAGTCAGATTCATTTCCACTGAGCCATGTCAGAAATTGTGAAAATGGTCTTGAAAACAAGGCCTTTTCCAGAAAAAGCCCATGGAGCCCAAACAAGGCTGAGGAGTTGGGAATATGCTGATCCAGCTGTGGTCAGTTTCTGGAGTGGTCCTCCCCACTCTTTCCGTGTGGCTGGTTCAAAGGAACTATTTCATCACCATCAGAGCTAACCACTTCCCTCCCCAAGCCCAGGGAGACATGTGATTATTTCTCCAGCAGCTTCCTCTTTAGTCCTGGTACTTTCCCAGTACCCTAGACCTGCTCAATGGACCTCTGGGGTTCTTTTTCTGCCCAGTATCCCTCCATGATTATTTTGAAAACAGACATACATCCTTCCTTTAAGGAATGCTCCCTTTTCAACATCATGTGGTTCCAATCATTAGATCTGTCCTTCCCAGTCACATGATTTGAACTTAGCCAGTAAGTGCCTTCAGTAAGATTTTAAATAACAGCTGGGACAAAACAGCTCTTTCCAATGGGTCACTAGGTAGAATTCTATGGCCATGACTCCTCTCCCCTGTCACAGGGAAGCCTGTGGCAGTAGAAATCAGTGAAGCAAATGGAAAAGCAGAGCCCCTTAATACATTCCCACACCCCCCAGCAGCAAGCAGGACTCACCTGGAATGCCAGCCTTGGCAATGGCAGCTGCTGCATGGTCCTGAGTGGAGAAAATGTTGCAGCTGGACCACCGTACCTAAAAGAGCCAGCAGACTGTCACAGACAGGTTACGGGACAGGAATAAGAAAAAGCACTGGAGCAGTTCCCATTGTGGTGCAATGTAAATGAATCCGACTAGGAACCATGTGGTTGAGGGTTTGATCCCTGGCCTCACTCAGTGGGTTAAGGATCTGGCATTGCTATGAGCTGTGATATAGGTTGCAGATGTGGCTTGGATCCCGCACTGCTGTGGCTGTGGCGTAGGCTGGCAGCTGTTGCTCCAACTCGACCTCTAGCCTGAGAACCTCCATATGCCACGGGTCCCACTCTAAAAGGCAAAAAAAAAAAAAAGAAAAAGAAAAAGAAAGAAAGAAAGAGAAAAGAAAAGGAAAATTCACTGGAGCTAGGGGTGAGAGGCTTGGATCTATGTCCAGCCGGTTCTGCAACCACAGGGGACCCTGGCGAACAGGTGAGAGCCAGAGCAGTGACAAGACCCAGCTTAGGTTAAAATCTTGCTCTGTGCTGTGTGGAGGGAAAGGGGTTCACAAGGAAGCCAGAGACAAGTGAAGAAGCTGTGAGAGTTCAGAAGAGAAATGCAACTGCAGCAGTGGAAGTGATGATGAGTATATTTTGAAGGCTGAGCTGACAGGATCTGCTGCTGGACTGAGAGGGAAAGATGAGTCTGGGATGTCCCCGAGTTCTTCAACTGAGAGAACCTGTAAGGCTGAAGTCTGCATTTGCTTACATGAGGAAGACTGCGAAAAGAGGAGATTGTTTGGACATGCTGAGAATGTCAGATCTCCAAGTAGAGATGACGCATTAGCGGCTGGATATACAAGTTCAGAGTTCCAGAGAGAAATCCGGGCTAGTAGTAAACGTATACCATAACGTACTATATGCCTGTATACATATATGTCTGTATACCATCGAGACAGTATTTAGAGCCATAAAATCAAATCACCAAGAGTGTGAGTGTTGGAAAAAAAGAACAGGTCCAAAGACTAAGCCCTGGTCTATGCTGTTGGTTCCTTTCCGCCGCTCTGTTCTGCCCCCTATTAGGGAAACGCTTGCTGAGACTCCCAGAGAATTTGGAAGAGCTGCACTCATTGGTACACATGACCCAGGTGGAACCAATCAGAGCACGCCATCCTTTCAGCAGCTATGATTGGCCAAGGGCAGGCATGTGACTCCTGAAGGGCCTAGGAGAGCCAGACCTTAGACGGCTCACTAGGACGCTGACTTGAGTTTTTCCAGCGAGAGCCCAGTGGTCAGGAGAATGTGAACTGAGGGCAGTCAGACGCCATCTCGCCAGTGAGAGAGAAAATCTACAGAACACAAATAGGGGGAGGGGCACTGTGACAGGGCGGTAGCTGGAGCCCCTGCTGGGCCTGAGGGGGCGCAAGACTGGACTTCCCCGCTCCACAAGGAACTGCTGCTGCCAGACTCACCTCAGCACCCAGGGCGACGAGGGTCTCAATGAGGACAGCTGTCTGCACCGTCATGTGCAGGCAGCCAGCAATCCGGGAGCCTTTCAGTGGCTTGGAGGCCGAATACATCTCCCGCATGCGCATCAGGCCCGGCATCTCATTCTCTGCGAGTTCTAGGGCCTTGCGTCCCCAGGCGGCCAGGCTGATGTCAGCTGCAGGGGCAAGATGGATGGGAGTTTGTGAGCCACCTCATCCCACCAACCATGAAGCACCGCCATTCAGCACTCAGCCATTTGTGGACTCGAAACGTGAGGCTGGATAATCGTGTTGCTGCACTTTCTCACTTATGCAACAAGGACTTATGGAGCCAGGGCAGTCAAAATAGAAAGACATAGTCCCTGCCTAACCACTGCTTATTTAAAGTCTTGTGGGAGAACACATTTAATCAAAGAATCACACATGTACACGACTATTACAGGTGCTCCCTTATTACAGGTAAGTGCTCCCTTGAAAAATATCTATCAACCTATAAATACCTTTTTGTTGCCACCTGCCAACCTCCTCCCTCCCTAAAGATTTTAGCTCTTGGCTCTCCATGTTCTGAGTCATCACTCCTGGTGACTTCGACACCTATAAATTATATAATCTTAAACTCAGCACACTTAATTGATCTCCTTGAAGATATAAAAATGCTTTTTCACTCCTGATGTTTCCTTCCACATGGAGAGAATTCATTGGTATAACTAACACTCTTAGCCTCTTTGCCCCAGGGGAGGTGGAGTGACTTGTCTAATTAGTAAATTTAGGAGTTCCTGTCATGGCGCAGCGGAAAGGAATCCGACTAGGAACCATGAGGTTGCCAGTTCAATCTCTGGCCTCGCTCAGTGGGTTAAGGATCCCATGTTGTTGTGAGCTGTAGTATATATAGGTCGCAGACAGGGCTGGGATCTAGCATGGCTAGGGCATAGGCTGGCAGCTACAGCTCCAATTACACCCCTAGCCTGGGAACCTCCATATGCGGCAGCTGTGGCCCTAAAAAGCAAAAGACAAACAAAATCCCACCTCTTTGCCTACCTAGCTCTAGACCTCTGTATTAGTTTGCTAAATTTCCCATAAAAAACTATCACAGACTGGGTGGCTTAAACATTAGCATGCTAATGTGTTACAGTGAGTGTATAATGAGGCTCAAAGTCTACAGAAGTGAAATGATCTGCCATCTTGGATGTAGTTGGTTCTAATCAGTTTCTATTGTGTTTTCAAGGGCTATGTCATTCTTTAAGTGCTCTGTCCTGCCCTCTTCCCTCTGGCCAAGCAGTTCTCTTTTAAAATTAAGCTTCTAGGGAGTTCCCATCATGGCTCAGTGGTTAACGAATCCGACTAGGAACCATGAGGTTGCGGGTTCGCTCCCTGGCCTTGCTCAGTGGGTTAAGGATCTGGCATTGCCGTGAGCTGTGGTGTAGGTCGCAGACGCAGCTCGGATCCCGCGTTGCTGTGGCTGTGGCGAAGGCTGGCGGCTACAGCTTCTGTTAGACCCCTAGCCTGGGAACCTCCATATGCCGCGGGTGCGGCTCTAGATAAAGGCAAAAAGACAAAAAATAAATAAATAAATAAAATAAAATTAAGTTTCTAGGAGTTCCCATTGTGGCGCAGTGGAAACGAATCCGACTAGGAACCATGCGGTTGCAGGTTCGATCCCTGGCCTCACTCAGTGGGTTAACGATCCAGCGTTGCCGCGAGCTGTGGTGTAGGTTGCAGACCCGGCTCGGATCTCGCATTGTTGTGGCTGTGGTGTAGGCCAGCAGCTGTAGCTCCAATTAGACCCCTAGTCTGGGAACCTCCACATGCCACGCGTGTGGCCCTAAAACGACAAAAGACAAAAAAAAATAAAAATAAAAATAAAATTAAGCTTCTAAAAAAATTAAATTGAATAATAAAAAAGCTTCAACTGGAGTTCCTGTTGTGGCTCAGTGGGTTAAGAACCTGACTAGTGGAGTTCCCCTTGTGGCTCAGAGGTAACAAATCTGACTAGTATCCATGAGGAGGCAGGTTCGATCCCTAGCCTCATTCAGTGGTTTAAAGATCTGGCATTGACGTGAGCTGTGGTATAGGTTACAGACACAGCTCCAATCCCGAGCTGCTATAGCTATGGTGTAGGCTGGCAGTTACAACTCCGATTTGACCCCTAGCCTGGGAACCTCCATATGCTGCAGGTACAGCCCTTAAAAAGCAAAAAAAAAAAAAAAAAAAAAAGAAGGCTAATTAGTACACTTAGGAGGAATAAACTGGATACTCACAGTTCAGGTCTCCCTTGTTTTGCAAGCAAGCAGCAGCCAGCCTGCCTGCAGAAAGCATGTTCTTCCACACAGTGACCTACCCAGGGCTGCCTTGCCTGTAACTGGTGGGTTAACTGCCGAATTTGGGGGTTCAATTAGCATGATCATCCTCTGGCTTCAATGTTATTAGTCATCCCTTGGTATCTACAGGCGACTGGTTCCAGGAGCCCCTGTAGATACCAAAATTCTCAGATGCTCAAGTTCCCTATATGAAATGGCATAGTACAATGAATACATAATACAATCTAATAATCTCTCCCGCCCTCCCCTGCCACACTAGCCCATTCTCAAGGTCAGTCCCTAGGGTCAGTGTTTGCAAGCATCCCCCGTAAGGGTCATCTGGCATGCTTATAAATCTGCCCCCCAGGGCAATCAAATTCAGGTCTAGGATGGGGCCTGGGACTCCTGGTGATTTTTATCTTTAGGGGAGCTTAGATCCTACCAATCACCCATGGGGGTGGTGGGTGGGAGGTAAAGGACTGTAGAGACTTTAGTAATAACAATAATAAAGCTAAGTCAGTGTACCTCCTACTGTACATCTAAACAACCTTCAGGGATGAAATATCCCCCCTCCATGAGAGGGACTACTCCCACTATGCCTCAACACACACCCCTTTCAACCCCCTATCCCACCCCTGCCTACTTAGGCAGGCCATCATCCATGATACTCTCCCTTGGAAATCTTGATTTCAAGCAGCCTTCTCTGGCCCGTCACATCTTTCCAACCCTCTCTACCTAGAGCCCCAATAAAGCTGCAACCAGCCTGGTCATCCATTAATCCTACCTATTTCCACTGTCCCTCACCACATCCTTCATGTTCGCAACTTATTCCACAGTTTAAGGTTCCACAGTTCCCTCTATCCTCTTGTCCTCTAAGAACTCCCACCCTGGTTAAACCCAACCCTCCACTGTACCCAAGTCATTGAGCCCAGCAGGGGGAAAATGATGATCCCCAAGGGTCTCATTTATTAGAACCACAAATCTCAAGGGACACTCCAGCAGTTCTACCGCATCTTCTTAATAAATTTACTGCCTTTTCTTCACTCTCCAGACCTTTAACACCTTTCCTTATTAACTGATGACTTCACTTCACAATTCATTGAGAATTGAGAGCTATGCTGCTTTCCCTCCACAGAATTCACTAGTCCTCCCCATGTGAGTTATAGACCAGCCATTCTTGTCTTACAACCCCGTGGGCCTGATATCTCATATCCTCTTAACTCCTTGATGACTTTACTACTCCACTGAAACTGCTCTTCTCAAGGCCTAATCCCCATAATTAATAGTCAATTATTTATGTTCACGTTTCTCCCCTGCAGCACGAATAGCACTAATTACTTTCTCCTTCTGAAACCCTTTCTTTGCTTGGCCTCTATTCCTGTCCTTATGTGGTTTCCCTAGCACCTTCCTGGCACCTCTTCCTGTAACAGACTTTAAAGTTTGGAAGCCCTCAGGGCTCCATCCTCTCCCTCTCCTCTCCTACTAGATGAGCTCATCCCATTTTATGGCTTGAAATACCTTTTTTTTTTTTTTTTGCTTTTTAGGGCCATACCCTCAGCATATGGAGGCTCCCAGGTTAGGGTTCAAATTGGAGCTACAGCTGCAGGCCTACGCTACAGCCACAGCAATGCCAGACTCAAGCTGCGTCTGTGACCTACACCACAGCTCACGGCAATGCCGGATCCTTAACCCACTGAGCGAGGCCAGGGATGGAACCTGCAACCTCATGGTTCCTAGTCAGATTCATTTCTGCTGTGCCAAGATGGAAACTCCTTGAAATACCTTTTCTACATCAGTGTCTCTCTCCCACATATTCATCTGCAGCCCAAACTTCTCCCCTCAACTTGAGACTCTCATAACCCAACTGCCTACTGAGCATCTCCATTTGGATGCCCAAGTGGATTATGTGTCCAGTTTGAGCCCTTTGTGATTCCTTGCCCTCACCCCTCAACTTGTTACTGCTCCGATTTTCCCATGTTAGGAAATGAAACCACCATTTGATCAGCTGCTCCAGCCAAAAACTTATGATGTTTTGATTCCTCTTTTCCCCTTTCACCCGCTTCCAATCCATCAGCACACTGTTGACTCAACATTCCAAATTTAAGCAATCCAATGGCATCTCACCACCCTGGGTCACTAAAGTAGCCTCCTCACTGGCCTCCCTGCTCCCACATACTATTCTCCCCACAGAAGCCAGCGAAACAAGCTTTTAAATTTTAAATTATATCACCTCCATTCTTCTGCTAAAGTAAAAAACAAATCACCTTCAATGGCTTCCCCTTACCCATGAAATAAAATCCTAACTCCTCACATGGCCTTAGGGCCCTGCTTTTGTGACTGCCCACCCTTCTTCCCCACCTCTTCACCCCTTTCCTCCCCTCACTAGTTGCCCAACCATATCGACCTTTTTACTGTCTTCAGGTGAGCTCAACTCATTCCTATCTCAGGGCTTTAACCCAAGCTCTTAGCCTGGAAGGCTCCTCCCTGAGCATCTGATAAAGTACCTGGTATACAGTGGGTGTTCAACAAAAACCCTGAAACAGGAAAGAACTTGGTATATTAGTACTCGAGGAAGAGAGTGTATGCCAGGATGACTCAGTAGAGAGAGTAAGATGATGAATCAGGATTTTATTACCAGTGAGTTGGGAAGCTTATAGAGTTTAAAGAGGAGTATCATGACCAGATTTGTCTTTTGAAAAGACCCTTTTGGTTACTTCATGTACCCATGGAGTATGACACCCAGGGAGACCTGTAAGGAAGAAGATCAGAACTTGGGTGGTGGCCGTGGACATAGAGAAGTGGGCAGATCTCTTCACTTAAATACTACATTATCTGTATGCTGTCTGTACCCCCTTATCCTTGAGTCATCTTTGTATCTCTAGTGCTCTGCTGGGCCTGGCACAGAGAGGAGATCCACAAATGTTTACTGACCATACCTGTTGTTAGGACTAAATGAGAGAAGGTCCATGAAAGGGGTTGGCACAAGACTGGGGTGGCATAAAAAAAAAAAAATCTGAACCTAGTCCAACTCCCAGCATTTAGGAAAGCCTCAGAGAGGGGCTTGCCCCAGGTTTGCTTCTACAGCCAGTCAAAGGCAGAGGTGGGGCTGGCAGAGGCAGGGCTGGAGCTAGAGGCTCCTAGGAGGGACCCAGCAGTAGTTGGACAATGGTTCTGTCCTATCCTAAGCTCCACCCCTTCTGCCTCCACCTGTCCCTCTAGCTTAAAATAACTCTTTCACTGCCCTTAGAACAGCGGTGTAATCAGGACCAGGCCTGAGTACTCCACGGGTACAGGAGGGTCTGGTACTCTAAGCTCTGGGATTTCTGGTGCCCAGGGAACTGAGGATTTGCAGGAGTTGCAGGACAAGCCAAGAGGAAGAATAGCAAAACCCTCCCTCAGTTTCTTCATCTGAAAAGTGGGAATAACCATCCCTAACCTTCCTATGAGCCCTGGGGATTAAAGAAGATGCAACATGGGCAAGCACAGTATGCCCTCCTTAATGGAGGTTTCCCTCCTCCAACCCTACCCAGTCAAGCTCATCCACTTCCAAAAGCAGCTTTATCTCCTCCCATGCAACCCAAAGCCCTCAACCCTAACTCACTGATCTCTCAATAGTATGATAAGCCCCTATTCCAACTCTCCCACTGACATGACCTTGATTTAACCTTTCTAGGCTTCCACTTCATCCACACCATAGGGACAAGAGTCTACTCTGGCCTGCAACTTGATAAACTACTATTGGTAAGTTACTATTTCCACAGAATCTTTCCAAGTCATTTCCTATTACCGCTTCAGTTTCTTTCTCTGTATAATGGAATAAAGTCCACCTCTAAAGGTCATTCTGTAAACAAATGCAAAGCCCCAGATACACAGTTCCATAAATATTGATGCCTTTATCTGGGTAGAATGGTGTCTTGAATTTACTTTAAAAACTGCTAGTCTGCCTTAACTGGTTTTTGCTGAAAGGTCAGTAAGGTTGTTTCAGATGTGTTCACTTATATACTGTGGTGAAAAGGTGAGCAGGATGTGGATTTATATCCTGCTCCACCACCTCCCAACTGTCAGATCATGGGCAAGCTACCTTTTTTCCTGTGTCTCAGTATACTCATTGTAAAATGATAAAGTAACAGTCCCTACCCTAAAAAACCATGAGGAGCAAATGAGTTAATCTAGAATAAAGGTAGAAGGCAGTGCCCATTCCACAGTAAACGCCCAGTAAACATTAACTATCAATGCACAGCTTCAGTCCCTAGGAGAGCAGAAAGGATTTTTCTAACCACTCCAAAATTTCTTGGGGACTGTCTGTACGGCTGTCCCTCTTGGCCAGGTGGGTGACCCCAGAGGTTGAGTAACAAGCCCAAAGTCCTTTGTGAGTGGACTAGTGCTTGCGTCGGCTCAGTCTCCAGGCCTCTCCTCACGTGCCCTTCGGGGTCTTAATACCCTCCTCTTCCCTGCAGGAAGCCCAGAGAGGGATGGGCACTTGCCCGGGACGACCCAGTGGGCCAAGGAGCCGGTCCGGACCCATGAGGCAGGATCCAGGCTCCCTAGTGTTGTCCCCGGCAGGTGCCATTGGTCCCAGGCCGCAGCCAGGTGTGCACTCCCAGCCGGCTCTGTGTGGAACACGCCGCGAGTTCACCGTTTCGCAGCCCGCGCAGCTGCACCCGGCCTCGCGGGGCACGCCGGGACTCGTAGTGCGCGGGCGCCTTTGAAGACACGCTCATGGCGGCTGGGGAACTCCAACCCCCAGGAGGCCTCGCGCGGCCGAGACCGCGCCAAGCCAGCTATTCAAGGGGTTCCTCCTGAGAGCTCCGATTCGGCCCTGGGGCTACCGCCCCAAAAGGCCCCTACCGAGCGTGGAGTAAAAGCAGTGGGCTGCAGGTCCTGGAACTCACCGACTTTGTAAGGCAGCTTATCCGACATGATGGCGGCGCTTCCACACGTAGTGATGGATACGAGCGAAGGGGACCAGGCCTCGGGCAGGGGACAAACGTGGGGCGGGCGGCGCCGGGCAGGGATCTGGGAGTGGCACCGGCGTCTTTAAATATCTTACCGTAGCTTGCATATTCATGAGTCCCTCTGGTGCTGTGCCGTCGGGGCGGGGCCCAACGTACGGGGGCGGGGCCGGAACGGACTTTGGTCGCTGCTCAGACCAGTTTTATGTCAGTACCTAGCTTATGGGAGACCTTCCACCCACCTCCCACCATTCTGAGTTTAGGTAGATTGGTATGCATTTTTAATACTTTTACTACGTATGTGTAAATCATTAAATGCTTCATAGAATTCCCTCTATATTTATTTAGTCTTTTTGCCTTTTCTAGGGCCGCACTCGCGGTATATGGAGGTTCCCAGGCTAATAGGAGCTGTAGCCGCCAGCCGATGCCACAGCCACAGCAACGCAAGATCCGAGCCGCGTCTGCAACGTACACCACGGCTCACGGCAGCGCCGGATCCTTAACCCACTGAGCGAGGCCAGGGATCAAACCCACATCCTCATGGATACTAGTCAGATTCGTTTCCACAGCACCACAACGGGAACTCAGTGACACAAATTTTTGTAAATTGGTGGGTGTGAAAAATCTCCTTGTGGATTTTTGTTTTGCCATTTCCGAGCGATGCTGAAATACCTGAGCCAGGAATCGAACCCTACCCCCACTGCAGCCACAAGCCGCTGGATCCTGAACCTGATGCCTCACAGGAGAACTCCTCCTTATGGTATTAATTAGCCACCTGAAGTCCCTTTAACACCTCTCTAGGAACACACACACCCCCTCCACACACACACATACCCACATCACAACCTCCACCCAGATGCTCTGGCATCTTCTTCCTCTCCTTCTCCTACTTTTTCAGAGCTGCCCCATTCTGGGTCTGCCCTTTCTCACCTTCCACTCAGTCCTCAGCTGTGTGGTCTCCACCCCCAGGTCTGTGATGAAACTGCTCCAGCGAAGGTCAGCAGGGAACCTGACCAAATCCAAAGGCTGTGCCTCAGCCCGCATCCCAATCCACCTCTCTGCTACACACAATATGCCTTTGGCTTCCACTTTCTTGACTCCCTCCCACTGTCCTTATGGTTCTTTCTCTGGACTAAGCAAGTTCCTTGTGACTTCAGATGTTGATGTTTCTTTTTTCTCTTGCTCTACTCCATCTCCTGGGCCATCTCATCCACGCTCGTGGCTGCTGGGACCGTTTATATCCAGGTGATTCAAGTATTCATGGAATAAAACGCAGTGTCTTACCCCAGAAGCTGCCTGTTTCCCTTCTCAGTCACAGGCCCCTTCTCCCTACCCCTGGAGTTACTACTACAATGATTAATATCTTAAATCATTCCCTTGTTTTGTTTAAATGGGTTTTACTACCTATATGACTGTCCTAAACAATACATTGTTTAGTTTTGATTGTTTCGCCTTTGTTTAAATGAAATCATAGAATTTGTATTCTTCTACAACTTATCACTTTCAGCTCTATTTTTGTTTTTTTTTTTTTTGGCAGCGCCTTTGGCATATGGAAGTTCCCAAGCAGAGATCGAATCCGAGCCACAGCAGCAACCCAAGCTGGTACAGTGACAACACCAGATCCTTAACCTGCTGGACCACAGGAAAATTCCTCAACATTGCTTTTTTTTTTTTGTCATTTGTCTTTTTAGGCTGCACCTGAGGCATAGGGAGGTTCCCAGGCTGAGGGTCGAGTCAGAGCTGTGGCTGCCAGCCTACTCCACAGCCACAGCAATGCAAGATCCGAGCTGTGTCTGTGACCTACACCACAGCTCAGGGCAACACATCCTTAACCTACTGAACAAGGCCAGACATCAAACCTGCATCCTCATGGATATTAGTAGTGTTCATTAACCACTGAGCCACAATGGGAACTCCCTCAACATTGCTTTTTGAGAGTCATTTACACAGGTGCTATAGCTGTGGTTCATTTATTTTCATTTTTATATAATCCATGTATTTACTCATTCTATTTTTGATGGACATTGGATTGTTTCAGTTTTTTTGCTGTCACAAAGAGTACTGCTTTAATATTCTTGTGTGTATGTACCTATATGGATATAGATGTAGTTGTATTTGTGAGCCAAATTGCTTGAATACATACACTCATGTCCAACTTAACTAGGTAATATGAAACTGTTTCCCAAAGTGGTTATCTCAGTCTATACTCCCATCAACAGTGGATTAAAAATTCCTGTTTTGGGGAATTCCCGTCGTGGTGCAGCAGAAACGAATCTTACTTAGGAACCATGAGGTTGCAGGTTCAATCCTTGGCCTTGCTCAGTGGGTTAAGGATTAGACGTTGCCGTGAGCTGTGCTGCTGTAGGTCGCAGACGTGGCTCAGATCTGACCTTGCTGTGGCTGTGGCATAGGCCAGCAGCTGTAGCTCCGATTAGACCCCCAGCCTGGGAACCTCCATATGCCATGAGTGCGGCCCTAAGCAAAAAAAAAAAAAATTCCTCTTTTGGGAGTTCCCGTCATGGCTCAGTGCTTAACGAACCCGACTAGTATCCATGAGGACACAGGTTTGATCCCTGGCCTTGCTCAGTGGGTTAAGGATCCGGCGTTGCTGTGAGCTATGGTGTAGTCGCAGACGCAGCTCGGGTCCCAAGTTGCCATGGCTGTGGTGTAAGCCATCAGCTACAGCTCCTATTTGACCCCTAGCCCAGGAACCTTCATATGCCACAAGTGCAACCCTAAAAAGACAAAAGACATTGTGATGATTTATGTACACCTATAATTGAAATAAAATCCATTAAGAAAAAAAAAAGACAAAAGACAAAAAATTAAAAAAATTTTTTTTTGATTCCTGTTTTGGAGTCCCAGTCGTGGCTTAGTGGAAGCAAATCTGACTAGTATCCAAGAGGATACAGGTTCAATTCCTGGCCTCTCTCAGTGGGTTAAAGAATTTGGCATTGCTGTGAGCTGTGGTGTAGGTCACAGACACAGCTGGATCTGGCGTCGCTGTGCCTGTGGTGTAGGCTAGCAGCTACAGTTCAGATTCGACCCCTAGCCTGGGAACCTCCATATGCCACAGGTGCAGCCCTAAAAAGACCTAAAAATTCCTGTTTTATGCCCTTATCATCACTTCCTATTATCAAATTTTTAATTTTTTTGCCAATCTGACAGGCATGAAATATCTCGTTGTGGTTTTAATTTTATTTCCTTGACTGTTGATGAGGTTGAGCATCTATTCATGTGTTATAACATATCTGGGAGTCTTTCTCTGTAAAAGTTCCATTCATGTCTTTCTGTTTAAAACTAGGTGGTTTGTCTTTCTTTTCAACTTACAGAAATTCTTTACATAATCTTAATACTAGTCCTTTGCTAATTATATGTGTTGCAAATGTCTTCTCCAGGTTTGTGGTTTGTCTTCTCACTCCATGTTGTTTTTGGATAAATACAAATTCTCAGTTTTACTGTAGTCAAATTTATGTCTTTTCCCTTAGTGCTAGTGGGAGTTTTTGTCTTGTTTTAGAAAACCTAAATACCCCAAGGTCATAAAGAATTTCTTCTATATTGTTATCCCAAAGTTTTATAATTCAAATATATATGTGGGGAGTTCCCGTCATGGTGCAGGGGAAACGAATCCAACTAGGAACCATGAGGTTGCAGGTTCAATCCCTGGCCTTGCTCAGTGGGTTAAGGATCTGGCGTTGCAGTGAGCTATGGTGTAGGTCACAGACGAGGCTCGGATCTGGCATTGTTGTGGCTCTGGCGTAGGCTGGTGACTACAGCTCCAATTAGACCCCTAACCTGGGAACCTCCATATGCCATGAGTGCGGCCATAAAAGGACAAAAAGACAAAATAAAATAAAATAAAATACAAATACAAATATATATGTGGTATGAGGTAGGAATTCTATTTCATTTTTTTACATTACATACAGATCAACTAAGGATAACAATATTAATGGATAAACAGTTGTTCCAGCATCACTTATTATCCTTCTCCCAGTGACCTATAGGGCCCCTGTCATATATTAAGTGTCCATCAATACGTGGGTTATTTCTTCACTATTTTGATGGCTTGATCTATCTATGCACTATTTTTTTTTCATGGCCACATATGGAACTTCCCAGGCCAGGGATCAAATTTGAGCCACAGATGCACCTATACCACAGCTGCAGCAGTGCTGGGTCCTTAAACCAACTGTGCCACAGCGGGAACTCCTATAAAGTGTCTTTTTGATGATTTCTTTTTCTCAAATATTATTACATTCCTTACAACATAGCTGACAAGGACAGGAGTGCACATGAGGTGGCAGAGGAGAACTGACAGCTTCGTCCTTTAGTATTTGTTCACTATGGTAATTTTAGCATTATTGGGACTTGCCATTTCCTTGCATGAATATTTTGAAGCCACTTGTCTGTTTTGTGGGGTTAATACAGGAAACCTGGTAACATAATGTTTATGCTTGCTTAGCCTGACAGGGGCACACACTGCACACAACAGACAACAGTGTATTGCAGAATGCTGAAAGGCAGGAGTTAGGGCCCCACTGTCCGCCCCTCCCAGATGTGGACCCCTTTCTGTCCAGAAGCTTCTGCTACCTCACATGACACTGACCCTCAGACAAAGGTCAGATGTACAAATGAAGCAAGGATAACAATATTAATTAACGACAAAAGTCCGTCTTAACTGTATATTGTACCCTGAGAGAGATCAGCTAAGAACATATTTGCTAATATATGTATAGTAAATTCATTCGAACAAAACTTTTGGAGACTGCTGGCCTCAGGAGAAGGTCCAAGCACCTTAGTCTGGCCTTCGAGGCCCTCCCTGGTGTGGGCCCTACTCATCCACCTCACCTTGTCTCCTTGTTCCCAACAGCATCACAGTCCCCATAATAGCAACCCAAAACTCAGGGAGGGTTATCCCATGCCTACTATGTTCTTTCCTGCCTTGATACTCTCCACCTTCTCCCTGAATGCTCCCTGACCCCGGGAAAAGAATCCAGCTGGCTGCAGCAGCTCAGGTCACTGTGGAGGTGCAGGTTCCATCCCTAGCCTGTGAATTTCCATATGCCCCACATGTGGCCATAAAAAGAAAAAAAAGGGAAGTTGAAGTTATTTATGCTTGCATTAAGTATTGATTGAGTTCTATTGTCTGCCAGGCATGGAGCTAGCTTTCTGAGAATGCGGCTGTGATAAAGCCAGACACAGGTGGAATTTGCATTCTAGTGGGCAGATAGAAGGTAAAAAAAAAAAAATAAATGAGCAAGCAATTTCAGAGGAGGATTTGTTTGCCCTGCCCAAAGGCCTTTGCACATGCTGTTCCCTCTGCTTAGAAAGTTCTTCCTTGGAGTTCCCATCATGGTTCACTGGTTAACGAATCCGACTAGGAACCATGAGGTTGCAGGTTCGATCCCTGGCCTTGCTCAGTGGGTTAAGGATCTGGTGTTGCCATGAGCTATGGTGTAGGTTGCAGACGCGGCTCGGATCCCGCGTTGCTGTGGCTGTGGCGAAGGCTGGCAGCTACAGCTCCTGTTGGACCCCTAGCCTGGGAACTTCCACATGCCGTGGGTGCGGCCCTAGATAAGGCAAAGACAAAAAAAAAAAAAGGAAAGTTCCTCCTGACCCTCTGTATAAGCTACTGCTCTTCCTTACAAATCAGGTATGCCAAAATGTATCTTGCTTTACTACTTTTTTGTGACTCAGTGGGAAGAGGGAAGCCCTCAGTGACTTTTGAAGTCCCTC
>PVHT021183543.1:20032864-20046629 GCA_004024745.2 Catagonus wagneri | reverse complement strand
GAGGGAAGCCCTCAGTGACTTTTGAAGTCCCTCCCAACCTAAGATACTGTTTCCCATTGCGGCAATGTTGTCAGCCCCATTTTGGTTCCTTGGGCTCCTAGGAAAATCATCCTGGGGAGTTCCCATCATTGCACAGCGAAAATGAATACAACTAGGAACCATGAGGTTGCAGGTTCGATCCCTGGCCTCTCTCAGTGGGTTAAAGATTGAGCATTGCCATGAGCTGTGGTGTAGATCGCAGACGTGGCTCGGATCTGGCATTGCTGTGGCTGTGGCATAGGCCAGCAGCTGTAGTCCAATTAGACCCCTAGCCTGGGAACCGCAGGTGCGGCCCTTAAAAAAAAAAAAATCATCCTAGCATATAGTTGATAGTTAATTTGTTGTGTGGTTGATTGATAGAATGAATGAACATAGTTGTGTTTTAACTTTTTGACGTTAAATCAAATTTATTTTTCATTTTTATAAAGAAAAGTTGGAAAAGAGAAAAAGGGAAAACAAAGTACCTGTCTTACCCCAAGTCTCAGAGAAAGTAGAACTCATAAAAGAAGCTTTAAGTATAAGACTTTTGGGGTGTGTGATCCAGGGGTGCAGACTAAGGGAGGGCAAGGTAGCAGTGGGCAGCTATATCATTGGGCTGGCCACCACTCTGGGCTGCCACATCCCACCATGGAACCACCTGAGGAATTGAATGAAATGTGTTTTTGTAGCCACAACTGGCTACATAATTTTCAGGGCCCAGTACAAAATGAAAATGCAGAGCCCTTGGATTTCTCTTGTGGTGGAGCAGGTTAAGGATCCAGCATTGAAACTGCAGTGGCTCCGGTCACTGCTGTGGTGTGGGTTCAACCCCTGGCCCTGGAACTTCCACATGCCACAGGTGTGGCCCAAAATTAAAATTAAAAAAGGAAAAAAAGAGGCGTTCCCAGAGTTCCTGTCATGGCTCAGTGGTTGACAAATCCGACTGGGAACCGTGAGTTTGCAGGTTCGATCCCTGGCCTCGCTCAGTGGGTTAAGGATCCAGCGTTGCTGTGAGCTGTGGTGTAGGTCGCAGACGTGGCTCAGATCTGGTGTTGCTGTGGCTGTGGTGTAGGCTAGCAGCTGTAGTTCTGATTCGACCCCTAGCCTGGGAACCTCCATATGCAGTGGGTACAGCCCTAAAATAAATAAATAAGTAAATAAATTTTACTATTAATCTTTATATTTTACAATGTCGGTATAATGCCAGTTTTAAAGATAAATATAAGAGCATTTAGCTTATATATAGAATCACCAAAATTATACAATTTATATTTCACAACTTGTATTTGCATAAAGGTTTTGTTCTAGACAGAAAGTGGAAACACTGCACAAAAACAATTACATTTTACTTTTTTGGGGGGCTTTTGAGGGCCACACCTGTGGCATATGGAAGTTCCCAGGCTAAGAGTCAAATCAGAGCTATAGCTGCCAGCCTAAACCACAGCTCATAGCAACGTAGGGTCCCCAGTCCACTGACTGAGGCCAGGGATCAAACCTGCATCCTCATGGTTACTAGTAGATTTATTTCCTTCCAATGCACCACAATGGGAACTCCCTCGTTTTACTTTTTGGTATGTGCCCATTTTATCAACACTCTGCCTTTAGCTTGCCAATGAATAAGGAAGGATAGAAAGGAAAAGGAACTATGGATTTCCCCATCTTTCCCTTTCCTTCTGCATTTTCCGCATATTGGGCTAGTACAGAGTAAGTAAAATGAGAAAGACATGCTAGGGTCCCTTGGTTGTTAACGTTTTTCTATATCAGGTCAATTTCTGGTTTGTACTGGCTTTGTCTTGCTGAATTCCACACATCATGCATCCACTGGAATCCTATGGCCATGAGATTTTGAGACCACAATTTTCATGCAGGGATACCCTAGTTGTATCACTCATTTGAGTAGAAAAAGGGGAAATATTTATGTACCAGCTTCCAACCCCAAAAGGTCCAGGTCTTTCCCCACGGGTCATTAACCCACCTGAGCTTCCAGGAGTTGCGTGCAAATGCCCTGAGCAACCAGCCTTAGCACATGAGCCAAAGGTGTGGGCCAGGCACAGCCGGGAATGAACTGCACAAAACTAGTAGGAGCTTGTGCAGAATTGGTTTCCACAGCAAGTCTGGTCTGAGAGCCAGGTGAGGCTGAAAGAATCTGAAGTGGGGTACAGAAGGGTCTGACATAGCCAGCTGATCCTCCCCCCACCAGCCCCACAGTGCTGTCACCATTTACCATATTTTTTATCTTTTTTCCCTATCATTTTTATCTCTAATATATAGATTTTATAGGAGTTCTCTGGTGACCCAGCAGGTTAAGGATCTGGCATTGTTTGCTAGGGTGCTGGTTCCATCCCTGGCCAGGGAACTTCTACATGCCACAGTCTCAGCTTTCCCCCCCCAAAAAAAATTGGTAGATAGATTTTATATATATATACATAATAATACTTATATATAATTTTTATGTTGCTATATGTAGATAATTTTCCTTTTCAGTTTTTGGAGATATAATTCACAGACCATAAAATCCACTGTTTTAGGAGTTCCTGTCGAGGCTCAGTGGTTAATGAATCAGACTAAGAACCATGAGGTTGAGGGTTCGATCCCTGGCCTTGCTCAGTGGGTTAAGTATCCGGCATTGCCGTGAGCTGTGGTGTAGGCTGCAGACACGGCTCAGATCCCGCGTTGCTGTGGCTGTGGTGTAGGCCGGCAGCTACAGCTCCTTTTAGACCCCTAGCCTGGGAACCTCCATATGCCGCAGGTGCGGCCCTAGATAAGGCAAAAAAAAAAAAAAGTAGTTTCACAAGCTGACTTGTGGCACAGCAGAACTGGCTTCTCCCTGCAGTGGCTTGGGTCAATCCTGGCCCAGGAAATTCCACATGCCAAAGGCACAGCCAAAAAAAAAAGGAAGGAGAGAAAAGAGAAACCTTCCACCCATTAGTAGTCAATTCCTATTCTTCCCTCTCACTAGCTCCTGGCAACCACTGACTAATGCACTTTATGTTTTAATAGGTTTACCTATTGGGATACAAAATCTGTAAAATTGACTTGTGATGATTTATGCACACCTATAAGTGAAATAAAATCCATTAAGAGAAAAAAAAATAGGTTTACCTATTCTGGACATTTCATATAAATGAAATCACACAATATGTGACCTTCTTTTCATTTTTAACCTGAGGTATAATTTTTAGACAATGATATGCACATAACTTAAGTACTATCTAGATAAATTTTAACAAGTGCATACACCCATATAACCTATACCCCAGCAAGAAAAGAGAATATGTTTTCTTCCAAATTTAAATTTGTTAAGACTTGTTTTATGACCCAGTATTTGATCAACTATGATATATGATCTTTGGGCTCATGAAATGAATGTATATTTTGCTGTTGTTGGGTGGAATATTCTATATGTGTCAATTAGCTACTATATTTTTATTTAGGTCTTCCATATCCTTGATGATTTTCTATCTAGTTGTTCTATCAATTGTTGTATGTTGAAGTCTCCATCTATAATTATAGATTTGTCTATTTCTCTTTTAAATTTTCAGTTTTTCTTCACATATTTTGCAGCTCTGTTGTTTTCTGCATAGGTATTTAGGATTGCTCTGTCTTCTTGATAGATTGACTGTTTTATCATTATACAATGAAAAAGAAACAAACAAAATCAGGGAGGGGAAGAGATTCCTTATTAGTGTCAAATAGAGGTGGAATCCAGGCACCCCATGTGGTTTGGGGGGGTGGGGGGGTTAATAATTTTCCTTTTTGGAGTTCCCTTCTTGGATAAGTGGTTAACAAATCCGACTAGGAACCATGAGGTTGCGGGTTCGATCCCTGGCCTTGCTCAGTGGGTTAAGGATCCGGCGTTGCAGTGAGCTGCAGTGTAGGTGCAGACGCGGCTCGGATTCCACATTGCTCTGGCTGTGGCATAGGCTGGTGGCTATAGTTCCAATTGGATCCCTAGCCTGGGAACCTCCATATGCTGCAGATGTGGCCCTAAAAAGACAAAAAAAAAAGTGTAGGATATTTTTTAAATAAATACAGGCTACATGGTAGAATACTTTGGCTGGTGGTCCCCTTTTTTAAAAGGTGATGTTTATTTATAGATATGGACCAATCATTGTCAAGATAAAACGTTAAGTGGAGAAAAAAGTATTGGCAGAACAGTGGGCCTAGTAAGTTATTGTGTAAAAAGAAAAAAAACCTCACAAATAGGTTTTTGCCTATGTACGAAAATACGTAGGTAGGTAGGTAGATAGATAGATAGATAGATAGATAGATAGATGCATATATATCAGGCTGTATAAAACAAATAGCTGCTAACAGTGCTAGAGAAGGGGCTGTCCTGCCCAGTCTGCTGAAGGCTAAGTGGATAAATAATTGTCAGATCCCACCCCCCTTCTCCCCAGTCTGGCGCCAACAGCAGGCTCTGGGGAGGCTGAGGGGCCCTGGAAACAATAGGCAGAGACAGACCAGGCCCAGTGGCCTCATCGCCTGCCCTTTGAACCAGCCCTTTAGTTGTTTGCTTTTGTCAACTTTTAGGTCCCCAGTTTGGAGGGTGGAGAGGGGCGGAGAGGGAAGGAGCCTGCCCATTGGCCAAGGGGCCCTTCTGACTGCCTTGCTCGGACTCGGGATTAAAATTGGGAGGCTGCGAGATAGTGGAGTGGATTCCAGATGCTGAGGAAGAGGATGCCCTCTTTGGGGGATGAGATAAAAGAATACAGTTCTGGGGAGACCTACCCCACTGCTGCACCCCATCAGGGTGTCTCCCCTGCCCCCCAATTCCTTCCACGCCCCTAACTCCAGGCCCCCTCAAGTTTGCAAACTTACCTTGTGCCCTCTGGCTTTGATGTCCCTGCTGGGGGGTGGAGGACTAAAATGGGGGTTTTTCTTAGAGAGCTTGGAACAGCCCCTCCCCCACCCTGCCTCTTTATGCTTCTCATCCCAGACTGCCACATGAAAGGCACCCACTATTTGTGGAAGGAATTTACATTCCCAGATGTCTGCCTAGGAGCCCACGTTGTGGTGTTTCTTGGCTTCAGCCCTCAGACCTGGCTGTAGTTGGGATGGGGGGTGGGTCACAAGCTCCCCAAGTCTGACTCGTGTCCCCAGATGAGGCTGCGTGTCCTCTTGACTCAATTCCCATTCCAGTCCAGGCTCCCATGATCCTATTATACTAACACTTACTGAGAGCCTAGTCCAGGGACCCTAAGAACCCAATGGTCTGGGATTCTGCATTTTCATTTCTCAGATGATCCTCTCCCTTGAGGAGAGACAGGGAACATGGGATGCTTTGAGAGCTTGAATCAGGGGCTGCCCAGGGTCTGGAGGTCGTCCTGAAGCGGAGGAAGGAAGAATTTAGCCGACAAAGAGGGAAGTGGCAGCTCCCCAGCCCGCTGCTCCTCCGCCGGGCTCCTTTTGTTGGGAGTCCAAACAGCACTCACTCCCACCTCTGCGAACCACCTCTCCGGTTGGATCCCATCATTACCCAGTACTGCCAGGAGAGGGCACCCTGATCCTAGCTTTGGTTTCAGCCTGCCGCACCCTGTGATCTCACAGAAACCCAGCTCCCTGGGAGATGAGCAAAATTTAAAAATGCAAGAGTTCCCATTATGGCTTATGGCGCAGCAGAAGCGAATCCGACTATAACCATGAAGTTGCGGGTTCGATCCCTGGCTTTGCTGAATGGGTTAAAGATCGGGCACTGCTGTGAGCTATGGTGTAGGTCGCAGATACGGCTCAGACCATGCGTTGCATTTCAACCCTTAGCCTAGGAACCTCCATATGCTGCGGGTGCAGCCCTTAAATAAATAAATATTTTAGGAGTTCCCGTAGTGGCGCAGCGGTTAACGAATCCGACTAGGAACCATGAGGTTGCAGGTTCAATCCCTTACCTTCCTCAGTGGGTTAACCATCCGGCATTGCCACGGGCTGTGGTGTACGCTGCAGATGCAGCTTAGATCTGGTGTTGCTGTGGCTATTGCGAAGGCTGGCAGCTGTAGCTCCAATTCGACCCCTAGCCTGGGAGCCTCCATATGCTGCAGGTGCGGTCCTAAAATGAAAAAAAAAAATTAAATGTTCTTTATTGCTACATATCATAGAAGGAACTAAGATTCAGAGAAGTTTGTTGGTCATGGCTAGAGGGTAGTCTTTTGATTTGGTCTGAGTCTTTAGCCTGTGGAAGTATCTGCTCTGGGTACTGACAGTGACACCTAGAATAATATTAGTTACCATTTGAGTACTTCTTATGCTCCACCCTATAAGGTAGTGCTGAAATTATACCCATCTTACAGATTAAAAACTGAGGCTTATAGTTAGGAAGCACCAATGATGTCTGGTCTAAAACCTCTGCCACCCTGCTTTCCCATAATGCTCTCCGTCACCACCCCACATTCATTTGAGAGCACTAGAAGGAACAGGAAAAGACCTTGCTCCCCTAAGTGCCATCTTAGTGAACGTGTGTGTATGTGCGAATACTGTCATACAAATCCTCACACACGTCCATTCACACCTATATACATTCTCAGAAGCAAGAAGCAGAAAAAAAATCTCCTGCATACATCCCCCACCATCACACACAAATAAACACACACACATATTTCACATTCTCACATATTCACACGTATTCAGACTCTTACCCACACTCTGTTAGGTTCAGCCCATTGACTGTGCTTTAACTAACTGCCAGGGCCCTGAGGCCCAAGGGGGCTTCAGCCAGTGATCTGTAAGCTCTTTGTGACGCTCTGCTCCTCCCTTCTTCTTCCCTTGCATTCATTCCAAAAACATTTCTGGGAGTCACTCAGGGGAACACCAGTGGGTGACTCAGACCTGGCCCCTGCCTTCAAGGAACTTCCTTCCTGTGATAGCCACGACTACACAGATCATCCATGCCAGGACAGGTCTGAGCACAGCATCCAGAGTGGACAGGGGGCTGTGGAGGTTTCTCAGAGGAAGAGGCACCCACTTGGGTCTTCAGAAAAAGCTAGACAGAGAAAGCAGGAAGAAACTGTCCAGGGGTGGGAACGTTCGCAAAAAAATGGGGAAAAAATAGCAGCTAACATCATGAACTATTTCAGACCTTCTAAGTAGATTATCCTGTTTAACCACCTCAACAACCCTGTGGGATAAAATCATTATTAACTGCATTTTATAGATAGGGAAACTGAGGGTAAAAGGCCCAGCTGGAAAGCTGCAAAGAAAAGATCAGAACCCAGCTCTGCCTTGATCAGTACCCTGGCCCTGCTGCTTTGGCCGTGACCACTTCTGCTTCCCACACCTGTACACCCTTCCTCCCTTTCCCTCTAGCACTGAAGGGGACACTCACAGGTGCACCAATATAATGTCACCCTCCCTACTCCCTCCAAAACTTATCTAAATAAGGTGCTTCCTTTACCCAATGTGCAGTGCTCTTCTGCCCAGGAACTTCTAGGTAGAGTGCCCTTAGGGATCACACAGTTTTGTTTTGTTTTTGGCCCACAGCTTTAGAAAATGTGTTACATGTGCCCCTAGCTTTTTTTTTCTTTTAAAGATTGTTTTGTATTATACTTGATACCATGCCCCACAGAGGATTGGAAGCTCAGAAGGCTGTAGAGTCCTCCAGGGCAGCCACCAATGCTTGGGCATCTCTGCATCCCGGCATCCAGGCCTGGCCCAGGGCCGCCGCCTGGTTAAGGTTTGTGGACTGGAATGGATGATGCATAAATTTGAGCAGAGGTTTGAACACAGTAATCCTTGGGATATTTTCCCTGTAGCTGTTTTCTGATATTTTAAATTAGTTGCCATTCTTTTTAATTGGGAGATTTCACATGGAAAGTCATATTTCCAGCTTCTCTTGAAAAATTATCAGGGAGTTTCTGCTGTGGTGCAGTGGGTTAAGGATCTGGAGTTGCCTCAGCTGAGACTCAGATTCAGTGCCTGGCCTGGGAACTTCTAGGTGTGCGGCTGGAAAATAAAAAGTAAAAAATTGGAGTTCCTGTTGTGGCTCAGTGGTTAACGAATCTGACTAGGAACCATGAGGTTGTGGGTTTGATCCCTGGCCTTGCTCAGTGGGTTAAGGATCTGGCGTGGCCGTGAGCTGTGGTGTAGGTTGGAGACGTGGCTCGGATCCCACATTGCTGTGGCTGTGGCATCAGCCGGCGGCCACAACTCCAGTTAGACCCCTAGCCTGGGAACCTACATATGACGCGAGTGCAGCCCTAAAAAACGACACAAGACCAAAAAAAAAAAAAATTCTCAGATCTGTCAACTAAAACTACATTGTCGGATAGCAGTGGGTTTATGAGCTGTATGTTACTTGTCTTTTTTTTTGGGCGGCATCATCGGCATGAAGAAGTTCCTGGGCCAGGGATCAAACCCATGCCATGGCAGTGATCCAAGCCACTGCAGTGACAATGCCAGATTCTTTACCTGCCGAGCCACAAGGGAACTCCTAGTTGTCCTCTTTAGATTGTATATGTATAAACTCTCCAAGCCAACATATATCCTCCCTGGCCCACTTCAGTTTTTCTGCCAGTCTAATCTCTGACTTTTCTCAGTGGTCCAGCATCATCCTAATGAACACTGGTTGTCATTCTCATTTGCATTGCACCCACTGAGGTGTTTGCCCCTATGTTAGTTGCCCCTACATTGCATGACTTCCTGAATTCTTGTCTTGGTTATAATTTATCTACCTTCTGGTTGCCAATCAGGATCCTAAAATACAAGCATAATAATAATCCCTTAGGAGTTCCCTGGTGGCTTAGCAGGTTAAGGATCCGGCATTGTCACAGTTGTGGATAGGGTCACTGCTGTGGCAAGGATTCAGTCCCTGGCTTAGGAACCTCCACATGCCGTGGGCATGGCCAAAAAAAAAAATAGTAATAAACTCAAGCTTCTGGGATGAATCCTTATAGCCTTCTAGTAGGGTGGATAGGGCTGAGATTCTTATGCATATTAATTACAGAAGAGGAATCTGAGGGATGAGCACTTGCCCAAAGCATCACAGAGTCAGCAGTGGATGAGAATAAGCCTGGGGCTTGAAGAGCTCACAGATAAGGATATTGATGAGCCAGTGGTCATGTGGTGTGAGAATCAGATGATGAGGGTTGTGCTGAGAGATCCTGGATTTTGGGAGTTGAAGAGGAGAGTCCAGAAGGAGGATAAAGGGCTTGGCATTACCTCCTCCGTGGTGGTCTAAGGTTAGATGTGGGTAATTCTCTGCCCTGGCATCTGGTATCTATTGCTATGTAACAAACCATCTAAGATTACTGGCTTAAAACAACAACAATCATTTTTTATTATTATCTTTTGGATTGGAGTTGATTGAACAGTTCATCTGGGCAGCTTTTTTAATTTTTTTTTTTCTTTTTAGGGCTGCAACCAGGGCATATGGAAGTTCCCAGGCTAGGGGTTGAATTGGACCTGCAGCTGCCAACATACGCTACAGCCACAGCAACATGGGATCGAAACCAAGTCTACAACCTACACCACAGCTCACAGCAACGCCAGATCCCCTACCAACAGAGTGAGGCCAGGGATCAAACCTGAATCCTCACGGATACTAGTCAGATTCGTTCCACTGCACCATAATGGGAACTCCCTGACTGAGCAATTGTTTTGTCAGAGTGTCTGTGTTTGCAATTAGCCAGTGGCTGTGATGGTGTCATCTTGAAGGCCTCCTCACTCACTTGACGGCCAGTTGATGCTGACTGTCAGCTGGGATCTCCATGGGGCTGTCAGCAGGAAACCAGCACATGGCTCCTCCCTGTGCCCTGGTTTCCTCATAGCATATTACCTGAATATCAGGTTGACTATGCCAAGAGAAAGATGGGCAGGATTTATATCATCTTTTTCTTTTTAAAAAAACCTAATCTTTTAAGGAGTTCCCATCGTGGCTCAGTGGAAACAAATCTGACTGGTAACCATGAGGTACCAGGTTTGATCCCTGACCTTGTTCAATGTGTTAACAGTCCGGCATTGCCAAGAGCTGTGGTGTAGTTTGCAGACGCGGCTCGGATCTGGCGTTGCTGTGGCTCTGGTGTAGGCCGTCAGCTACAGCTCCTATTAGACTCCTAGCCTAGGAACCTCCATATGATGTGGGTGTGGTCCTAAAAAAGAAGTGCCCCAAAAAAAGCTTTTTCTAGCTTTATTCTGATATAATTGTCTTAAACATTGTCTAAGTGCAAGATGTACAATATGATGATTTGATACACATATTATGTGTGTGTAATGAATACCACAATAAGATTAATTAATACGTTATTCACCTCACATAATTACCGGTAATTTTTTATTGTGGTGTTGAGAACCTATACGATCTACTCTCTTAGCAACTTTCGAGTATACAATACAGTATTGTTAACTATATCATATGCTGTACATTAGGTCCTCAGAACATACTCACCTTATAACTGGAGTTTATACCCTTTGACCAGTATCTTCCCATTGCCTCAACCCCCAGCCCTCCAGAATGGCAGCAACCATTCTGCTCTGTTTCCATTAACTTGATGTTTTTATTTTTTTTTCTTGCCACACCCAAAGCATGTGGAAGTTCCCGGGCCAAGGATCAAACCTGCACCACAGCAGCAACTCAAGCTGCAGCAGTGACAACACCGGATCCTTAACCTGCAAGGGAACTCTGAATTTGACATTTTTAGATTCCACATGTGAGACCAGACACTATTTGTCTTTCTCTTTCTGATTTATTTCACTTAGAATGATACCGTCAAAGTTCATCCATGTTGTCCCAAATGGCAAGATTTCCTCTGTCTCTGTCTCTCTCTTTAAATAATTTTTTTTCATCACATCTAGTTTACAATGTTCTATCAATTTTTCTACTGTACAGCAGGGCGACCCAGTCACACATACATATATACACATTCTTTTTTCTCATATTATCATGCTCCATCTTAAGTGACTAGATATATTTCCCAGTGCTGTACAGCAGGATCTCATTGCTTATCCATTCCAAAGACAATAGTTTGCATCTATTAACCCCAAATTCCCAGTCCATCCCACTCCCTCTCTCTCCCTCTTGGCAACCACAAGTGTGTTCCCATGTCCATGATTTTCTTTTCTGTGGAAAGGTTCATTTGTGCCGTATATTAGATTCCAGATACAAGTGATATCATATGGTATTTGTCTTTCTTATTCTGATTTACTTTACTTAGTATGAGAGTCTCTAGTTCCATCCATATTGCTGCAAATGGCATTATTTTGTTCTTTTTTGTGGCTGAGTAGTACTCCATTGTGTGTATATACCACATCTTCTTAATGCATTCATCTGTCAGTGGACATTTAGGGTGTTTTGTCTTGGATATTGTGAATAGTGCTGCAATGAATATATGGGTGCATGTGTCTTTTTCAAGGAAAGTTTTGTCTGATATATGGGATTGATGCGTCATATGGTAGTTCTATATATAGTTTTCTAATGTACCTCCATACTGTTTTCCATAGTGGTTGTACCAATTTACATTCCCACCAGCAGTGCAGGAGAGTTCCTTTTTCTCCACACTCTCTCCAGGATTTGTTATTTGTGGACTTATTAATGATGGCCATTCTGACTGACTGACCTCATAGTAGTTTTGATTTGCATTCCTCTAATAACCGGTGATGTTGAACATTCTTTCATGTGCTTGTTGGCCATCTGCATATCTTCTTTGGAGAAATGTCTATTCTGGTCTTTTGCTTTTGCTTTTTTTTTTTTTGTCTTTTGTCTTTTGGGGGCCGCAGCCACAGCATATGGAGGTTCCCAGACTAGGGGTCTAATTGGAGCTACAACTGCCGGCCTATACCACTGCCACAGCAATGCAAGATCCAAGCCGAGTCTGGGACCTACACCACAACTCACGGCAATGCCGGATCCTTAACCCACTGAGCGAGGCCAGGGATCAAACCCACAACCTCATGGTTCCTAGTCAGATTCATTTCCACTGTGCCATGATGAGAATTCCTGCCCATTTTTCAGTTGGGTTGTTGGCTTTTTTGCTGTTGACTTGTATATGTTGTTTGTATATTTTAGAAATTAAGCCCTTGTCAGTTGCATTGTTTGAAACTATTTTCTCCCATTCTGTAAGTTGTCTTTTTGGGTTTTTTAATGGTTTACTTTGCTGTGCAAAAGCTTGTCAGTTTGATTAGGTCCCATTGGTTTATTTTTGCTTTTATTTCTGTTGCCTTGGGAGACTGACCTGAGAAAACATTTGTAAGGTTGATGTCAGAGAATGTTTTGCCTATGTTCTTTTCTAGGAGTTTGGTGATGTCTTGTCTTAAGTTTAAGTCTTTAAGCCATTTTGAGTTTATTTTTGTGCATGATGTCAGGTCCTTCTCTTTTATTGGCTGAATAATATTATGTATATATATACATACCACATTTTCTTTATCAACTTATCCATCAACACTTAGGTTGTTTTCTTGTTCTGGCTGCTATCTGTATTACCTTTTATGATCTAACCTTAGAATTCATATAGTGTTACTTCCACCATACTGTTGAGATGGTCATACAGATCCACCCAAGTTCAAGGGAAGGGGCCATAGACTATTGCTCTTGATTGGGAATGGCAAATTCCCAAAAGGATGAGGGATAGGAAATATCTTGAGATGCTGGGATTAGAATCTCAGCTCTACCATTTATGGTTCTGAATCTCAGTTTCCTGATCTATAAAATGGGGCTACAAGTTCTCCTGTGGCACAGCAAGTTAAGGATCAGGTGTTGTCACTACGGTGGCTTGGGTTCCTTCTGTGACATTGGTTTGAGCTCTGGCATGGGAACTTCCATAGGCTGCAGGTGTGGCTAAAAAACAAACCAACCCCCCTGCCCCCCCAAAGCCACAGCAACAACAGGAGCCACAGCAGTTACAAAGCCATGTCCTTAACTAGCACTACCAAGTTAACTGGGCCGCCAGGGAGGTCCTCAGGAAAGTGTTTTTGTTTTTGTCTTTTTAGGATCGAACCCGCGGCATAAGGAGGTTCCCAGGCTAGTGGTCGAATTGCAGCCACAACTACAGCAACACGGGATCCGAGCTGTGTCTGCAATCTACACCACAGCTCATGGCAACACTGGATCCTTTAACCCAGTTGATCAAGACCAGGGATCAAACCCGCATCCTCATAAATACTAATCGGATTTATTTCTGCAGTGCCACAACGGGAACAGGGCTGTAGGATTCATGACTTTCTTCTGTTTGGTTGGTGGTGAAGTAACAGGTTGGTGTTTCAGGAATTTCAATCATCAGCCTTCTGGTTCCAGCCAGTCTGGGTCTAGCGCTAGTGTTCAGCACAGAGTCACCATCCCCCACTTGGGGCAGGAAGGGGGTGGTTAGTTCTTGAAGAACAACTCAAGGATATCTTTCAGATTGTTATGTATATTCCTTGAGGAGGAACTAGAACTCTATTTTAACGCTGAACTATTATTATTACTTCTCATGTCTAACTGCTTTTCCTTCGTTTCTGCTTTCCCTCATTTCCCTAATAAGTAACTTGCCTATGCCTACTCTTTGAAATCTGGAAAGGCCTAGGAGATTAAAGCCGTTTTTTCTACAGAGAGAAATGGGGACCCAGGAAGGCCCTGCTTGGTCTCTCAGGTATATTTGGAAGATATATATATGCCTCAGGTACAGCCAAAAGCAAACAAAAAAAGGGTGAGTTTTCTGAATTGGTTCTGGAGTTCCTGCAATTAGCTTTCTAATCTCCTGTTACTCTGCTTCCAAGAGTAAAGAGAGAGATCACCTATGGTGTGATCTGGCAATAGAGATACACAAATTACCTGCATTGGATACTCCTA
>PVHT021183543.1:19993470-20029685 GCA_004024745.2 Catagonus wagneri | reverse complement strand
GTGCAGAGACCAGGGAGGAGCAGTCAAGAGACAATAGTGCAGCTCTGGGGTCAGGGTCTGGGTTCCTCCTCAAGGAATATACATAACAGTATCTTTGAGCGTTTCTGTAGAACTAAAACCCCCAACAAATGGAAAGAAGGACCACCAGAACCAGTCCTGGGGCCAGTAAACACTAGCTTTGAAAGACAATGCAAGTTTGCCTCTACCCTGATCCTAAGGCCCTGTTTTCCATTCCCCAAACTCTGAAACCACCTCCTAATCTCTTCCAAGGGTGGACAAAGTCTTTAAGGCGTTAGCTTGCTGTGGCCCCCTTTGCCTGGCAGAGCAATAAATCTGTCTTTTTCTCCTTTACCCAAAACTGTCTCCACATATCTGTTTGGCAATGGTAGACAGAGGCCGAGTTTCAGCAACAGTATTAGGAGACCATTGACTAAAACCACCCACCAGGCATGGAGGTACTAACCACTTGCATGAGTTGTCTCCTAACAGGAGGTCCCAATAAGGAACACAGGGCTGCCTCTGAAAACTAACCTAGAGAATTTGGGAGGGGCCAAAAGGAGGGAGGAGATATGAGCCCATAATATGTCCTGCCAGCCTCCCAGAAACCCTCATGTTGGAATCCATCTTGGTTGAGAAATGCGGGGTCCACCAGCAAGGACCCTGAGTTGGACCAAATGTGGGCACAAACAAGATGACTGGCCAGAGATAACCTGGAAAGCTAACCCCATTACCATAAACCCTGAAACTGTGAGCCACTTGGCAGAGCATTTCCCCTGGGTTCCCTTACCCTGCTGCTCTCTGTTCAAGTGCCCCTTTCCAATAAAGTATTTTGCTTTGTCAGTACATGTGTTTCCTCATGTACAATCATTTCCAAGTGCTAGATGAGAGCCCACTCTCGGGCCCCAGAAGGGGTTCCCCTTCTGGTAAATTTGGGACAACTTAAGACTTTTGAGCTATGGACAAAGAGTATCACCTGCCATTTCAATTTTTTAAAAAAGGATGTTGTAGCTGTAAAGTCATCAGCCACTGCAGCAGCCCCTGAAGATGCACCCTGAGGGGAATTCAGCATGGAGGAAAAACAGGTTACATTCAGATTAGAGAAAAACTGGTTGCCCAATGCCACCAGTCATTGCAGCTGTCACCCGATAGTGAACCCTGAGGGGAATTCAGGAGAGAGGAAAACAGTATACTGGATACTGGTCCTAAATAGTTAAGATGCATATCAAAGAAATAATTTCAGTGATCCCAGACTCTTGTATCTTCCCATACATAGAAAAGCGCTAAAATCATTAACTTGGATGTTTGGGTTTTGTGATTAGAAGTAATCTTTTGATGTTTCACTACATGGTTTTTGGACTTTTGTTTTGATCTCAGCAAAAACTCCTGTATATCTTGGCTCTTCTCTTACCCCTTTCAAACAGTCCCTCTAAGAGGCTGTCTTCTGGGCTCAAGTCCTCAGAAAGTCTGCTGAATAAAATATAATTCTCAACTTTTATTTTTATTTTTTATTTTTTGCTTTTTAGGGCCACAGCCATGGCATATGGAAGTTCCCAGGCTAGTGGTCCAACAGGAGCTGCAGCTGCTGGCCTACAGCACAGCCACAGCAACAGCCACAACCACAGCAATTAGGGATCTGAGCCATGTCTGCAACCTACACCACAGCTTACAGCTGGATCCTTAACCCACTGAGCAAGGCCAGGGATTGAACTCATGTCCTCATGGATGCTATTCGGGTTTCTTACTGCTGAGCCATGGCAGGAACTCCATAAACAGGCATATCATGCAATGAAATATCTTGAAGGGCAATAAGCGTATAAAAGTTGTGCAACATTATAACTCATCAGGGGGAATATATATAAAAGCAAGAGATATCACTATATATTCATCAGAATGGCTAAAATTAAGAAGACCATAATGCCAAGTGTTGACAAGGATATGGAGCAATGAAAACTCTCATACACTGCTAGTGAGTGTGAACAATGTCTTTAGAGAATTGGCAGAATCTATTAAAGTTGAACATATGCATCCTTTGTGACCCACAAGCTCAGGGCCTGTCACAAATTTCATGACACCTTCACTACCTCTCCGAGACTACGAGAGGATTGCTCAGGGACCCTTAGCAGGTACTGCCACCAGAAGGGGTTGGGGCAGAATGAGAACATTGTCTTCAGCCTCTTGCACTAGTATCCTCATCCTATCAGGATCTGAATTCAGTTCCCACCATGGCTAAGCTCCTGCTCTGCCTCCAGCACTCCCATCATCCACCCTAACATCACCACCTCCCGCTCCCGGCTTCCCTACTCTGGGCCCCCCCACACCAGTCCCTGTCTTCCATCTTTCCTCTCTGGCCTCTGAACCTCTTTTTTTCCATACAAAGCACACTTCTGGATTTTCCCAAAATGTCCTCTTCTTTTACACTTTCTACAAGAGTAAATAGGGTGCCCTGACTGCAGGTTGACTTCACTTGGAGGAAGGGTGCTTTGTAAAGTTTGTCTGGGGAGATATCATAATCTTCACAAAGTTTGTCTGGGGAGATATCATAATCTTCTTCCTTATGCTCTCCCCCGACCTTAGACTTCAGAAAAGATACCACTTCCCTAGGTCCCTCTCCAGCAGAGGCCCCTAATATCCTGACAATGGCATGCATCTCAGAACCTTCTTCATTACCAAGGGCTCCTTCCACATTGTTGCCTCGAATGATGAGTACTGACCATCCCTTTTAGCCACCCAGCATCTGAACTCCTTTCCTGAGTTTGGAGAATGTGCCCTGCCTCTGAGACAGAGCCCTCCTATTACACCCACACTAGGAATCAGAAATACCACCGCTGCCACTAGGGTATAGTCATGTGAGCTGGGCTTCACCAGTCAGACACTCGCAAGTCCATATCAACATATTTTTTTTTTAACAGAAGAAAAAGAAACCTTAATTTGTGCAATTAGAGGTCTCACAGAAAAGGGACCTAGGAGTTTCCGTTGTGGCTCAGCAGAAACAAATCTGACTAGCATCTATGAGGACACGGGTTCAATCCCTGGCTTCACTCAGTGGGTTAAGGATCTGGCATTGCCATGAGCTGTGGTGTAGGTCGCAGACATGGCTCGATCCTGTATTGCTGTGGCGTAGGCCAGCGGCTACAGCTCAGATTCGACCCCTGGCCTGGGAGCCTCCATATGCCGTGGGTGCAGCCCTAAAAAGACCAAAAAAAAAGGGGGGACCTAAAAAGTAACCAAAGCAAAATGGAAAAGCAGCACATAGCAAGCTATTGTGATCATCGCCTAATGTCAATCTCATAAGCTCCACAAAACAAGAGGTGGGAAGCTTCCTGCTTGTAAAGTATATTGTCAGGGAACCAATTTTAATTTTTAAATTTCATTTTAATTTTTTGCACTTTTAGATTTAAAAAAAATTTTATTATAGGTGATTTACATTGTTCTGTCGATTTCTGCTGTACAGCAAAGTGACCCAGTCATACATCTATAAACACTCTCTTTCTCATATTATCTTTCATCATTCTCCATCACAGGTGATTGGACATAGTTCCCTGTGCTATACAGCAGGTACGCTTTTATATTTTTAGACAAATAACAAATTTGAGAGTGTTTGACAAGACAAAGAAACTTAGGTTTGGGTGCTTGATTACTAAGTAATTTAAGCAGAGTTTGGGCTTGGGTAGTAAATTAGTAAAGAAATAGCAAGATTTGTTTGTATAGCCTTCACAGCCCAGAATTCCCTGTCTCTGGTGATGAAGCTGTCTTTCTACTTCCTGAACAGGGAGGGCACCTTTCCCTTGGGAGGTTTATTTCCTACTCTCAGGGAGAAAGAAAGCAGGGTCACAGTATCTCTCCTACCTCAGCTCTTTCTTAAGTAAGTTTAATTCAAAATAATCAATATGCCTTTGAGGCATATTTTGGGCCAGCATGCCCTGCACACAGACTCTTTATGGAGCAACCATATCTGGGCTGCTATTGGCAGTGGTGCTGTCTTCATAGGGCCAATTCTGACCCATGCTGTAGGGCACTGACCTGGCTAGGTGGTCTCCAAGTCAGGTTTTCTGTACATCTGGGAGCTTCTGAGTTATCTTTTCTTTTTCTTTCTTTTTTCTTTTTTTTTTCGTGCCTACTACACATAGCAGTTCCTGCGCTAGGGACTGAACGCACGGAGAGCAGCGACCTGACCTGCTTCAGTGACAATGCCAGATCCTTAACTCAACTCTCTACAAGGGAATTCTATCCATTATCTTATGTTTTCATAAATATATTTTCTTCTAAATTAGCCAGAATGTTTTTTTTTTTTTTGGGAGTTCCCGTTGTGGCTCAGTGGTTAACAAATCTGACTAGGAACCATGAGGTTGCAGGTTCGATCCCTGGCCTTGCTCAGTGAGTTAAGGATCTGGCGTTGCCATGAGCTGTGTTGTAGGTGGCAGACGCAGCTCGGATTCTGCATTGCTGTGGCTGTGGTGAAGGCCGGCAGCTACAGCTCCTGTTAGACCCCTAGCCTGGGAACCTCCATATGCCGCGGGTGCGGCCCTAGATAAGGCAAAAAGACAAAAAAAAAAAAGAATTATTTTTTTTTCGTATTTTTAAAAATTAATGTATAGTTGATTTACAATGTTGTGCCAGTTTCTGTTGTACAGCAAAGTGACTCGGTCGTACATTTCTATACATTCTTTTTCTCATATCATCCCCGATCATGTTCTGTCCCAAGAGACTGGACACATTTCCCTGTGCTGTACAGCAGAACCTTGTTGCCCTTCCATTCTAAATATAATAGTTTGAATCTACTAACCCCAAATTCCCAGTCCATCCCACTCCCTCCCCTCTCCCCCTTGGCAACCACAGGCCTGTTCTCTATGTCTGTGAATCTGTTTCTGTTCTGTAGACAGAATTATTTTTTGCCTCTTACAGCCTGATCTATCCTGACATACATTCTTCCTCTCCATGTCAAAACTCCAGCTCTTCTGGGTTCATGCTGCTCAACTCCATTCCCCTCTCCCTGCTTTGCTGCTGTCTACCAGCCTCCTCTTCATTTACTGTGGACTTTGGCCCCTGCCCCACACCCTTTTCTTCTCTCTCAAGTCCTGCAGCCTCCTCAGTCAGTGGCATTCAACCCCACTTTATCCAGCTATCTACTCCATTGGCCACACCCTGGACCTTATCATCGTGTTCCTATTAGCTAGAATTTTGACTGAAAATAAAATAAAACCCAAATAAAGTGGGTTTAACCAGAAGGGATGCTATTATCTTGTGTAACAAAGGTCTGGAGACAAGGTGGTTCCAGGGTACATTAATTGAGTGACAGCTCTGTACCTTCATCAAGGACCCAGATACTTCCTTTTTCTTCTTTTTGCTGTCAGGTCCTGGCTTTGTCATCAAACTGGCTCCCCACATGCTCACAAGATGGTACTCAGCCTCTGTAACCAGGCCCAAATATCACATCTATGACAACATTCAGACACGAAAGAAAAGGAACCTTCTCTTCCTTCTGCTACTTTTGAAGATGAAAGGAAAACTTTTCTAGGTGTGCTCTCCTCCTTCCATTCCCCCATTTGTCAATAAATGACCGCATTAACCAGAACTGTATAACCTACCCATGCCTAAACTAAATGCTGGCATGTCAGCAGGAATCAGATTCAGGCACAAAGAACAGAAATGAAAAAATAAAAGTGGCTTTAAATAAGTTTCTCGGGAGGAGTTCCCTTCGTGGCTCAGTGGTTAATGAATCCGACTAAGAACCATGAGGTTGAGGGTTCGATCCCTGGCCTTGCTCAGTGGGTTAAGGATCTGGTGTTGCCGTGAGCTGTGGTGTAGGTTGCAGACGCGGCTCGGATCCCGCGTTGCTGTGGCTGTGGTGAAGGCCGGCGGCTACAGCTCCTGTTAGACCCCTAGCCTAGGAACCTCCATATGCCGCGGGTGCGGCTCTACATAAAGGCAAAAAGACAAAAAAAAAAATAAGTTTCTCGGGGAATTCCCGTTGTGGTGCAGTGGAAACGAACCCAACTAGTATCCATGAGGATGCGGGTTTAATCCCTGGCCTTGCTCAGTGGGTTGGGGATCTGGCGTTGCCATGAGCTGTGGTGTAGGTTGCAGACACAGCTCGGATCTGGCATTACTGTGGCTGTGGTGTGGGCTGGCAACTGTAGCTCAGATTTGACCCCTAGCCTTGGAACTTCCATATGCCACAGGTGCAGCCCTAAAAAGCAAAAATACATAAAAAATAAAAAGTAAGTTTCTGGAGTTCTAGTCATGGATCAGTGGAAACGAATCCAACTAGGAACCATGAGGTTGTGGGTTCGATCCCTGGCCTCGCTCAGTGGGTTAACGATCCGGTGTTTCCGTGAGCTGTGGTGTAGGTTGCAGACGTGGCTCGGATCCTGCGTTGCTGTGGCTGTGGCGTCGCCGGCGGCTACAGCTCCGATTAGACCCCTAGCCTGGGAACCTCCATATGCCGCAGGTGTGGCCCTAAAAAACACACACACACACACACACACACACACACACACGTGATGGCTTTTGACTCAGCCGGTCACCATCACAGCCCACCTAGGAAATATCCATGTGGACATAAAGAGATATGAGCAAGGATGTTTACTTCAGCATTGTTTGTAAAAGGGAAAAACTGGAAACAACCTAAATATCCACCAGTAGGGTAATGAATTAAATAACTATTCTGTTTAGAATGGCCTGAGAAAGCAAGTATTTAAAATGTGGACTCTCAGATCAAATTCTGCTTCCTTCACCCAGTTAATATAGTTAACCTCTCCAGGTATCACTCCATCTTTGGGGTGGAAAGAATGCTAGTGATCACAATCAGTAGGACTGAAATGAAATAGGCATGTGAAGCATGGAAGATGGGGCCTGGTACCTCATAGGTCCTTGGATGTATTTTCACAGTATTTACACTATGGTATACTGGGCAGCAGTTAAAAAGAACTAATAGATCTGTATATCCGCCCCCCTTTTTTTTTTTTTTGCTTTTTAGGGCCATACTCATAGCATATGGAGGTTCCCAGTCTAGGGGTCTAATCGGAGCTACAGCTGCCGGCCTACGCCGCAGTCATAGCAATGCCAGATCTGAGCCGCGTCTGCGACCTACACCACAGCTCATGGCAACGCCGGGTCATTAACCTACTGAGTGAGGCCAGGGATCGAACCCTCAACCTCATGGTTCCTAGTCGGATTCATAAACTGCTGTTCCACAACGGGAACTCCAAATCTGTACATTCTTGTATGAAAAGAAATCTCTAAGTTCTGGAGTGAAGTAAGGAAAGTTAGTTGTAGGAGCTCCCGTGAGGAAAACTCCAGCAGAGAAAAAGCTTTAAAAAGTTTGAAGGATTGTATTGGAGACTACAGGGTTAAGACAGAATCCAGGAATCCGGGCCCTGTGGGGTAGCAGTAGGACCCAGGCTCCTAGAACAGGGCCTAATTACCATGTTTCACCAAATTTAACGTCCATTCTTGGAGTTCCCATCATGGTTCAGTGGGTTAAGATCCCAGTTAGTATCCATGAGGAACCTGGTTCAATCCTTGGCTCTGCTCAGGGAGTTAAGGATCCGGCGTTGCTGTGATCTGTGGTGTAGGTTACGGATGCGGCTCGGATCCTGTGTTGCTGGGGCTGTGGCGCAGGCCTGTTGTAGCTGTACCTCCTGTTCGACCCCTAGTCTGGGAACGTCCATATGCCTTGAGTGCAACCCTAAAAAGCAAAAAAAGCGCCCACCTTTTTTTTTTTTTTTACTTTTTAGGGCTGCAATGAGTCCCTAAAGCACTGAATAATTATACCCTCACCCCAATTTTTTTTTTTTTTTTGCCTCAAGTGCAGCCCTGAAAAGAAAAAAAAGGAGTTCCCATCATGGCACGGCAGAAACAAATCCAAATAGGATCCATGAGGTTGTGGATTCCATCCCTGACCTTGCTCAGTGGGTTAAGAATTAGGTGTTGCTGTGTGTGGCTGTGGTGTAGGCTGGCAGCTGTAGCTCCGAGTCGACCCCTGGCCTGGGATCTTCCGTATGCCTCAAGTGCGACCCTAAAAAAAAGCAAAGAAAAATCCATCCTTGTAGTATGTGCCATTATTTTATGTACCTACTTTTAAAAAATGCTGCAATTAGTTTATGACTTGTCAGCAACTGTTCTAGTTATTCAAAAGGTACTAAAAAGAAAACAAATATACATTGTAGAATCATTAAAATGAGTCCCTAAAGCACTGAATAATTATCCCCTCACCCCCATTTTTTTTTTTTTTACTATCTCACTAAACTGTAAAATAAGTGTAAGAGGATTTTCCCAGTGATGATTACTTTGAAGTTTGGGGGGGGATAGTAAATGTCAAATTCCTTCCCTAAACCATATCTCATCTCCTTTGTTCCCCTGCATGGCTGAGTCAGCCTGTTGGGCGACCCAGGCCAGCCTGGGGGAGGGGGAAAGCCACACAACTGAGTCCTTTGAGCCTCTCCTCTGCCCCGAGGCCAGTAGCAGCTGGAAAGGGGCCCGGCTTTATGGGGGAACAATGGTGCCAGCCAGCTGTGGGTGAAGCTGGGCTGAGCAGCCTGGCATGGCTTGGCCTGGGTTCAGAAAAGCGACCCTTGCACCTGAGAGGTCCATTCCACTTGGGCGTAGGTCTGTGAGATCCAGGAAGAGCGGAGAGGGAATTCCCTCGGCATTCCAGGTGACCTGCCAGAGAACCTCAGGGCCGTGGAACTGAATCACCCCCACTACACAGATAAGAAAAACAAAGGCCTCAAAGGGGCTGGAACTTGCCCTAGGTCACACAGTAAGTCAGTGCCAGTATCCAGGTTCCCTTTGACTCACCAAGTCCACTATCAAGTGATGATTTATGCAGTCTTATTATAAACATGCCCAGGTCACATTGCTTTGACAAAGTATCCGTCTGACACATCAGGTTAAGCATCAGACCTACCTGATCAGTAGAATGAGATGCACAGGACTTGAGGTATGAATACCTCCAGGACAGGGGAGACCTGTCAGTACCTGTGTGGCTGTACTCCTTCAAACCAATCTTTACTGTGACATAATAACTGCCTCAGTTCAAAGCCCACCTCTCACACTTCCCATGTGCATGATCTTGGGTAAAATACTTTGTCACAGTGGTAACCGGCCTCCAGGACAGCCTTCAGTGATTTTTACCTGCTAGTATCCATCCCCCTGTAGAGCCACTTCCCTCCCACTGTGATTAGGGATGACGTGTGTAACCACTAGGAGATTGCAGAAATGAGTGTGACTTCTGAGGCTCAGTCAGAAGAGACATATGGGTTTCCACTTTGTTCTCTTGGATCAGTTACTCTAGGGGAAGTCAGCTGCCACATTGTAAGTACATTCAAAGCAATGGAGAGGTCCCATGGCAAGTAACCGAGACCCCTTGCCAACTACCAACTGATTTACCATCCCTGTACATGAGCCACCTTGGAATTGGATCCTCCAACTTTTAAGACAACTGCAGCCCTGGTTGACATCTTGGCTGGAACTTGATGAGGTGCTTCAAGCCAGAATCACCCAGTTTGTGTTTTATTTTTCTGTTTTTTTTTTTTTTCCTGCTATTTTAGGGCTGTACCCACGGCATATGGAGGTTCCCAGGCTAGGGGTTGAGTCAGAGCTACAGCCGCCGGCCTATACCACAGCCACAGCAACATGGGATCCAAGCCGCGTCTTCGACCTACACCACAGCTCATGGCAATACAGGATCGTTAACCCACTCAGTGAGGCCAGGGACTGAACCCTCATCCTCATGAATCCTAGTCAGGTTCATTAACCGCTGAGCCATGAAGGGAACTCCCACAGAATCACCCAGTTTTTAAATTCCTACTCTTGGAGTTCCCGTCGTGGCTCAAGCGGAAACAAATCTGACTAGGAACCATGAGGTTGCGGGTTCGATCCCTGGCCTCTTGATCTGGCATTGCCGTGAGCTGTGGTGTAGGTTGCAGACGCAGCTCAGATCCCCCGTTGCTGTGGCTGTGGTGTAGGCCGGCAGCTATAGCTCCAATTAGACCCCTACCCTGGGAACCTCCACATGCTGCGGGTGCGGCCCTAAAATGACACAAGACAAAAATAAATAAATAAATTCCTGTACCACAGAAAATGTGTGAGATAATAAATGTTTATTTATTAATTTGTTATGTAATAGATAATGAGTGTAGTCACTTTTTGCCTCCCTTTCCTCATCTTCAAAATGGAGAAGTTGGAATGCCCCTTGTGGTTCAACAGTAACAAACCCGACTAGGATCCATGCAGCTCAGTCCTGACTAGGTTCAATCCATGGCCTCGTTCAGTGGGTCAAGGACCCGGCGTTGCCATCAGCTGTGGTGTAGGTCACAGATGTGGCTCAGATCTGGCCTTGCTATGACTGTGGTGTAGGCCAGCAGCTTCAGCTCTGATTGGGCCCATAGCCTGGGAACTTCCAATGTTGAGGGTGCAGCCCCAAAAAGACGGGGGGGGGGGAAGAGATGTTGATCATACCTGCTTCATAGAATCATAGGGAGGATTCATTCAATAGAAGGGTGTGTGGGAAGGGTCTGACTCATAGCAAACACTAGTAGATGGGAGCCAATATTGCTGTGTTATTTTACGGTCTTCATTAATTGAGAGCAGAGGCTAAGTACTATACGAGGAAGGGCTAAGAGGGAGGATGAAATAGTAGCAACCAGTTTCTTCCTTATCTTCCAGGCAATTCAGCTCTGATTCTACACTTACATAGCTCTCCTAAGAGAGAAGTCCTTCAGGGAACCTTCGTTCCCTCTTCTTAGAAGGCAGTAATGCTCCTGGAGCATTCCCCTTGAAGGTCTCTGTCTCCACCTCCCCCACCCCTGGAGCTCATTAGGTAATTTCTTGCTCATCTGCCAGGAGCAGAATTTGCTTCATCTCAGCACTTTCCAGAGATGTTCCCTTACCGCTCCCCCCGTGCCACCCCTCACGGCTCCCCAGCTAAAGATTGCTCTGCTCCTTAATCTATCTTTGAGAAATGAGTTTAAACTTTAACTCTGCTACCAATTTGTCCAGTCAACTCAACCTCTTGAGCCCAATTTCTTTATCTGCCAAGCAGAGACAGTGAATTTTGCCTTAGGGCTTGGGGGGTAGAAAAATGCAGCAAGGCAACAAGGAAGTAGTAATGCTTTGTTAAATGGAAATACTAAGCTGTAAACTTATGGAAAGCTAGCCCCAGTCTGTCAGGTGCTGCCCAGCTCCTTGCTCTGCCCGCTTAGACTTCTCCCCACAGCTGAGCGGAGCCACTTAATTTCACGTGCAGGCTCTGCCCTGCTCCGGGCTTGAGAACAACTTTTTTTTTTTTTGTCTTTTTGTCATTTTAGGTCCACACCCGCGGCATGTGGAGGTTCCCAGGCTAGGGGTCTAAAATCGGAGCTGTAGCCGCTGGCGTACACCACAGTCACAGCAACGCGGGATCCGAGCCACATCTGCGACCTACACCGCAGTTTACAGCAACGCCAGATCCTTAACCCACTGAGCAAAGCCAGGGATCGAACCTGCAACCTCATGGTTCCTAGTTGGATTTGTTTCCACTGAGCCATGACTGGAACTCCGGGAATTCCCTATTTTTTATTTTTTAAATTTAAAATTTTTTTCGGCTGCACTTGCGGCACCTGGAATTTCCTGGGCCAGGGAGCCAACCTGCACTATAGCAGCCACCCAAGCTGTTGCACTGACAATGACATATCCTTAACCCACTACTCCACAAGGGAACTCAATAATCAGATGTTTGTTTTTTTTTTTTAATTGGAGTATAATTGACTTACAATATTGTATTAGTTTTAGGGGTACAACAAAGTGACTTAGTCATACGTATAAGTATATTCATGTTTTCCCATATACGTTATTAGAAACCATTGAGGTTTTCCTATGCTATAGAGTAGGTTCTTATGAATTATCTATTTTATACAGCTGATTACATAAGATTGGTTTTCCTGTATTTTTTTTGGCCCTGCCTGCAGCATGTGGAGGTTCCCAGGCCAGGGATTAAAATGCCTTATCCATCCTGCTGTGTAGCACTGGGAATTGTGTCTGGTCACTCGTGATGGAACATGATAATGTGAGAAAAACGAACGTATACATGTATGTGTGACTGGGTCACCTTGCTGTGCAGCAGAAAAGTGACAGAACACTGTAAATCAGCTATAATGGAAAAAATAAAAATCATTATAAAAAAATGCCATATCCTTAACCCATTGCACCACAGCAGGAACTCCCAGATGTTAACTACTTGATGAAGCTGATATCTAGGACCACCCTAGAACCAGTCCCAGGGCCACCAAACACAGCTTTCAAGTACAATGAAAGCTTGCATCTACCCTGATCCATATCTGTGGCCCTATTTCCCACTCCCAAACTATTCTCTCCCAAAGGAGGGCACAATCTTTAGGGCAACTGTGGCCTCCTTTGCCTGGCAAAGTAAGTAAGCTATTTTTTCCTCTTTGCCCAAAATTCTGTCTCTGCATTTCTATTTGGCACCGGTGGACAGAGGCCCAGTTTCAGCAACACAACGATCAGCATAAAGAGACAATATAATAGTCGTCTCCAACAGGCAAATGAATTTTCTCTCTCATTCTGTTAATTTATAAACTTACAGATTTGTATTTATTCAGTGTTTAATGATTAATTTTTGTGGTTAATACTCAAATTGTGCCAAATTTAGGCAATGGAAGCCTCTTTGACCTTTGTTGTTTTTTGTTTCTTATTGACACAGTCTTATTAATCTTAAGTGCATTCATATTTTTGGCATAACAAGATGTTCCAGGTTCTACTTATACTTTCCCTGTCCAAGCTCTAGAATAGGCCATTTCTCCAAAGACATTTGGCCAATTTTAATGGAGAAAGGTATTTAAAGAATAAAATTTGGGCTGAAAGTATGTTCATTGCTATTGTCTTGTTATTACTTCCAGGCCCTCCCTTTCATTGGATAAATCTAGGAATCTATAATAAAACTATTGTATATATAGATTTATTATAATATAATAAATATAATATATATATTTATATATATATATAAAATTATGAGATTATATTTTTATTTCTGACTCCTAAGTGTTTTTTCTGAACTCTCTCTCTCTGTTTTTTTTCTTTTTCTTTTTGGCCACCCCAGGGCATATGGAGTTCCCAGGCCAGGGATCAGACCCAAGCTGCAGTTGCCAGCTATGCTGCAACTGTAGCAACACTGCATCCTTTAAGCCATAGTGCTTGGCTGGGGATCAAGTCCGGGTCCTGGTGCTGGGAGATGCCACTGATTCCCATTGTGCGACAGGGGGAGTTCCCATATCTCTTTTCTTACAGAAAAAAACTTTCGATTCCTAATAGTAACATATTTACTTAATTGCTTTGTCCTACACGATACATGCAATAGTTCTGAAATTAAAATGTCAATATTAATAGGAATGAAATGAAGCAGGGCCCCATGGGGCTCCTGGGCACACAAACCTTTTTAAGTCCCCCATGCCCACAGCCTGTGGAAGTTCCCACGCCAGAGTCTGAACCCACACCACAGCAGCGACCTGAGCCACTACTGTGAAAATGCCATCCTTAACCCATTGAGCCACACAGAAGCTACTCCCATTTCTTGTTTGTAGGAAATATGCCGCATTCAGCCTCCATCTCCTTCCCTGAGTTCCAAAGGGCAGGTTCAAACAGTTGCTAATCAGTGAAGGGAAGGGATGCAGAGACAAGGGAGGAACAATCTGGAAACAATAATGCAGCCTTAGGGCAGGGTCCTGGTTCCCCCTCAAGGGATACACATTAACAATATGTTCCAGCTCTTCTGCAAAACTGAAATCCTCAACAAATTGTAGATGTTAGCTACTGGATGAAGCGTTCTTCAAGGACCATTAGAACCTGTCCTTGGACCATGAAACAGCAGATTTGAAGAGGAATATAAGTTTGCATCTACCCTAATCCTTATTTGTGGCCCTATTTTCCATTTCCAAAGTATAAAAGCCTTTCCTATTCTCTTCCAAAGGAGGGCACAGTCTTTAGGGCATTAGCCTGCTGAGGCCTCCTTTGCCTGGCAAAGCAATAAAGGCTTTCTCCTTTCTCCTTCACTCAAAACTTTGTTTCTGTGTTTTTATTCAGCGGTGGACAGAAGCCGAAGGTTTTTTTGTAGTCTTGTTTTGTTTGTCCTTTTATGACTGTACCTGTGGTTTAAGGACATTCCTGGGCTAGGGGTCAGATTGGAGCTTCAGCTGCTAGCCTACATCATAGCCACAGCAACACCAGATCTGAGCCACATCTGTAACCTATTCCACAGCTTGTGGCAAGCTGAATCCTTAACCGACTGAGCAAGGCCAGGGATCTAACCTGCATCCTCACAGGCAGTATGTTGGGTTCTTAACCATTTGAGCCACAATGGGAACTCCAGAGGCCAAGTTCTGTCAATAAAAATACCAGATGAAATTTTGGTTCACAGAATGTATTCCCTTAGGTATGTAGACCTTCTGTATATAAAGGTGAATCTATTGTTCCTTACGCATTGTAAGTCAAGGGAATTAATTTTTCACTTAGAAGAAGAGAACAGGGAGTTCCCGTTGTGGCTCAGTGGTTAAAGAATCCGACTAGGAACCATGCGGTTGCGGGTTTGATCCCTGGCCTTGCTCAGTGGGTTAACGACTGGATGTTGCCATTAGCTGTGGTGTAGGTTTCAAACGCAGCTCGGATCCCGCGTTGCTGTGGCTGTGGCATAGGCCACGGCAGCTGTAGCTCTGATTAGACCCCTAGCCTGGGAACCTCCATATGCCGCAAGTGTGGTCCTAGAAAAGGCAAAAAGACCAAAAAAAAAAAGAGGACAGTAATATTTAGATGTCAGAACAGTTGGTAGGAAGGAAAGCAGGAATTTGAGGTATCACAGGGACTTGTTACTGAACACAAGTACATGTACCTGATTCACAGTGAGGCCAAATAAATCAAAATGTGGAAGGCTGGAGCAGAGAAAGGTATATTGCAAGGCCAAACAGGAAGAATGGTTGACTCCTGCCCAGAACCCCCGAACTTCTTGATGGTTTGGGGGGAGAAGTATTATAGGTAGAATTTAGAGTGAGAGCTGCAAGGTATGTGACTTTCTTCTGATTGGTTGATGGTAAGGTAACAGCACCAGAGCCACGGTAGTGACAACACCAGATCCTTAACCCACTCAGCCACCAGGAACCTCCGTGCTTGCTCATTTTAATATGGTAGGTTTCAAACCATGTTCATTTGCTGATAGAAAAAGTCAATAGAGGAGTTCCTGTCGTGGCACAGCAGAAACGAATCTGACTAGGAACCATGAGGATGTGGGTTTGATCCCTGGCCTCGCTCAGTGGGGTTAAGGATCTGGCGTTGCTGTGAGCTATGGTGTAGGTCACAGATACAGCTCAGATCCCATGTTGCTGTGGCTGTGGCATAGGCCAGCAGCTGCAGCTCCAATTAGAACCCTAGCCTGGAACCTCCATGTGCTTGCAGGTGTGGCCCTAAAAAAACCAAAAACAAAAGAAAAAAAAAGAAAAAGAAAAAGGCCATAGAGAAAGAGAAACTAATGATGCAGGACGGGGGGAGAATTGGAAGGTGAAAGGGAAGTTTTCTGGTGGTTCAGCAGGTTAAGGAACCGGTGTTGTCACTGCTGTGGCACAAGTTCAATCCTTGGCCGTGGAATTTCTGTGTGCTGCAGGTTTGGTCAAAAAAAAATAAAAGGTGAAATGGACCTCCAAAACCCAGAGCATCAATGGAGGGGATGGTTTTAGATAGGGTGAGAGATATTTGTACGGTACAGATGGGAAAGTAAGGGAGTTCTCTTGACTTCCATTTCCTCAAAAAGCTTGAGACAACATTGGAATCTGAAAAATGAGAGAAATCTTTGAGAGAAATTTGAAGGGAAAGAGATTGTATGAAAGAAAGAGAATGTATGGAGTGCTCTTGTTGTAGTGGGAGGGGGCCATGCTCTCCCAGATCAAAGGGAAGGAGACGTGCAGCACCGCCAACATCGGTACACGCATGCGTAGTTCTGTAGTAATGTAGCATAACCTATATCCTTGAGCGCAGGCACATCTATAGTTGTCTGCCTAAAATTTATAGTGTACCTGATAAGGGGGACAAAGAAACGTAGATGTAACGGGAAAAACAAACGGGGTATATAAGGCAGCGCCCTGCTGTGTTTGAGGCTCAGCCTCTGGATGCTAATCTGCTGAGCCAGTGCCGGCACAAATAAACGCTGCTTCCTGGTGAAAAGCCTTGGTATCTCCTTTCTCTGTACTTAATCCCCGCTTACATTGTGCTGCATCAGGTTATGGATCCGGCATTGTCATTGCAGCGGCTTGGGTCACGTCTCTGGTGTGGGTTGGGTCCCTGGCCTGGGAACTTCCACATACTGAAGGCCTGGCCAGAAAAAAATGAGAGAGACTGTATGAAAGAGTTGTCTGAGAGTGAGCCAAAGGAATTATCCCAGTAAGGGTAAAACCCCACCAGGGTTTATAAACTTGAATCTGAAGTAAAACAAAACTAGGGTTATAGTTTTCTCCAGCTGTGCTCATTGTGGCTGCCAGAGACTACAGACAGATGATGGAGCTCGTTCTGAATTGGGGATTACCGAGGAGGGGAGGGACAAGGATTGCATCACAGTATTTGAGCAGGGAACCCAAGTGGCCCAGAAGGTTCATGGAAGCAGAGGGGATGGGTGGACAGTGTCAGGGCCAGTGGACTGTGGTCTCAGTGAGGTCAAGGATGGAAGGGAAGAGGTGGTAAAGGAAACTCGAGGGTTCAGACTTGGTGTCCAGTTATGACCCTGGGAGACCCAGGTCTCTGGAAATGAGGAGACCAACACCAGAGAAAGGCTCTGGTGTTGAACCAATCATCCTAGAAGGACCATGGGAGTAGAAGTGAGAAGCAAAACTACTGGTCTTTCCACAGGGGAGGAAGCAGAGGTCAGAGATGATGAGGAATGTCTTCAAAGTCTTACAGTGATCTTGGCATTGGGTTGGGTTGGACGCCAGCTCAGTCTAACCTCAGAGACTGGGCCAGACCACTAGTCTACTGTTGAATCAGAGTTCAGCCTCTGTGGCTGGGTCCCTGAGTTGCTTTTGTCTCCTCTCCTATAGGACCAGCCTTTGCCAGGCCATCTCATGTCGAAGGCCATCAGTGGTCACCCGTGCCACCTGCTCCCATCATCTCTAAATCCTACATTCTGCCCACTTTCGTGGACTTCTCCTCCATGCTGGCTGGCTGTCTCCAGAATTTATTCTACCCTGGTGGCTGATTCTATAGCTCTAGATCCTGCTGTTCATGGCACAGTCTATCCCATGGCTAGGCCTTCTTCTGACATGGACTATAGGAAAAATGACGATGATAATGAAAATAACAACCCCTTCTTCTATTACCTTTATCAAGCATCCACTCTATGCCAAGCTTGGCATATGTCCTCTCTCATTTGATCCTTGTGACAACTCATTATTGTCCTCATTTTACAGATGAGAGCACCAAGCCTCAGAGAGATTACATGACTTGTCCAGGACCACACAGGTGGGACATTGCAGAGCTGGAGTTAGTCCTAAATATTTCTGGCTCTCACAGTCCTTGTCCTTTGCAAATCATGAAATTAAATAAGATAATGGGAGTTCCTGTTGTGACTCAGTGGGTTAAGAACCTGACAAGTTTCCATGAGGATCTGGGTTCAATCTGGGGCCTCACTGAACGGGTTAAGGATCCAGCATTGCCACACATTGCAGCATAGGTCAAAGATATGGCATGGATCCCGAGTTGTTGTGGCTGTGGTGTGGGCTGGCAGCTGCAGTTTTGATTCAGACCCTAGCCTGGGAACTTCCATACGCCCCAGGTGCACCCTGAAAAGAAAAAGAGAAAAAAAAGATAATGGACATGACAGCCTTTTTTTTCCTTTCTTTCTTTCTTTCTTTCTTTTTTTTTGCTTTCTAGGGCCGCAGCACTTGCGGCATATGGAGGTTCCTAGGCTAGGGGTGTAATTGGAGCTTTAACTGCTGGCCTATGCCGCTGCCACGGCAATGCCAAATCTGAGCTGGGTCTGTGATCTACACCACAGCTCACGGCAACGCCGGATCCTTAACCCACTGAGCAAGGCCAGGGATTGAACCCGCAACCTCATGATTCATAGTCGGATTCATTAACCACTGCGCCGTGACAGGAACTCCATGACAGCCTTATTAAAATAACTTTTTAAAAAAGAATTCTTATTAAACACATTCTTATTAAAATAACTTTTAAAAAAATAATTCCATGTTTTTTTTGCTCCATCTGCCAGTGCAGGCTGGCAAACCCTGTTCAGTCTCCTCCAAGAACTCAGAATCTCTGGGGGTATCTGTATTCCAGAACAAGTCCTGGCAGCTGCCAGATTGACCTTATCATTGCTAACCCTAAGTGAGTAGGCACTAACAGTGTTCCTGGCATCTGGACTAGCTCTTTACGCATGATTTCACATATATGTCCAGACATCTATTCAGTCAATAAATATACTGTTTTTATTTCACAAACCAGGCACAGAGAAGTGACGTAGTACCTGGTGGTAGCCTCCAGAGCTCAGAGTTGGCAGAGAAAGCTGTGGTGTCTGTGCCTTCCAGCAATGACATTAACATCTCTTTTGGCCCAAATCCTCGGGGTGATTATTAATTAATTAATCTGGTAGCAAAAGTAGAAGTTTTTGTTTTTTTTGCCATATTGGTGGCATATGAAAGTTCCCAGGCCAGGGGTCAAACCCGAGCCACAGCTGTAACCAGAGCTATAGCAGTGACAGTGCAGGATACTTAACCTACTGAGCCACACAGAAACTCCTAGAAAGTTATTTTAACAAGAATATGTTATACTGGTATAAAGACTGTCATGTCATTTTTCTTATGTAATTTTCATGGTTTGCAAAGGACAAGGACTATGAGAGCCAGAAACCAAAAATAAGATTTTTTTTTGTCTTTCTTTTGCCTTTTCTAGGGTTGCACTCGCGGGATATGGAGGTTCCCAGGCTAGGGGTCTAATCAGAGCTGTAGCTGCCGGCCTTCGCCACAGCCACAGCAACGCGGGATCCTTGACTCACTGAGCAAGGCCAGGGAGCGAACCTGCAACCTCATTGCTCCTAGTCGGATTTGTTAACCACTAAGCCACGACGGGAACTCCAAAAATAAGATATTTTTATCCAAAATAAAATGCAAGAGGAGGGGTAGAGGAGGGAAGGACTGGGAGTTTGGGATTAGCAGGGGCAAACTATTATATATATGATGGATAAACAACAAAGTAGGATCCTACTATAGAGCATAGGGAACTACATTCAATATCCTGTGACAAACCATAATGGAAAAGAATATGAATAAGAATATATGTGTATAGGGAGTTCCTATCGTGGCTCAGTGGTTAACAAATCCGACTAGGAACCATGAGGTTGTGGGTTCGATCCCTGGCCTTGCTCAGTGGGTTAAGGATGCGGCGTTGCCGTGAGCTGTGGTGTAGGTTGCAGACGTGGCTAGGATCCTGCATTGCTGTGGCTGTGGCAAAGGCCGGCAGCTCCTGTTAGACCCCTAGCCTGGGAACCTCCATATGCCGCAGGTTCGGCCCTAGATAAGGAAAAAGGCAAAAAAAAAAAGAGTATGTATGTATACAGATTTCCCACTGTGGCTCAGTGGTTAACAAACCCAACTAGTATCCATGAAGTTGTGGGTTCGATCCCTAGCCTTGCTCAGTGGGTTAAGGATCCGGCTTTGCCCTGAGCTGTGATGTAGGTTGCAGACGTGGCTTGGATCCCGCGTTGCTGTGACTGTGGTGTAGGTCGCAGATGCGGCTCTTATCTGGTGCTGCTGTGGCTGTGGCGTAGGCTGGCAGCTAAAGCTCTGATTAGACCCCTAACCTGGGAACCTCCATATCCCGCAGCTGTGGCCCTAGAAAAGGCAAAAGAAAGACAAAAAAAAAAAGGAAGAGAGAGAGTCTATGCCAATCAAACCCCCAGTCACTCCCTCTCCCCTCCACCTGTCCCCTTTGGTAGCCATACCTTTGTTTTCAAAGGCTGTTGAGTCTGTTTCTGTTCTGCAAATAAGTTCATTTGTGTCCTTTTCTTAGATTCCACGTCATATGATGTTTGTCTTTCACTGTCTGACTAACTTTACTTAGTATAATAATCTCTAGTTGCATCCATACTGCAAATGGTAGTATTTCATTCTTTTTATGGCTGAGTAATATTCCATCGCATATATATACCGTATCTTTATCCATTCCTCTGTCCGTGGACATTTGGATTGCTTCCATCTCTTGGCTGTTGTAGATAGTGCTGCAATCAGCATCGGGGTGCATGTGTCTTTTTGAGTTACGGTTTTCTTTGTATGGATGCCCAGGAATGGGATTGCTTGATAATATTCTGTGATAATCTATGGGAAAAGAATCTTAAAGAGAATGGATGTGGGTACATGTATAACTGAATCACTTTGTAGTACAGCAGAAATGATCACAACATTTTAAATCAACTATACATCTATAAAACTTAATTTTTTTTGTCTTTTTTTTTGGTCATTTTAGGGCCACACCAGTGGCATATGGGGCTTCCAAGGCTAGGGGTCAAATCAGAGCTACAGCTTCCGGCCTATGTCAGAGCCACAGCAATGCCAGATCCGAGCCACGTCTGCGACCTACACCACAGTTAATTACCTACACCACAGCTCATGGCAATGCCAGATCCTTAACCCACTGAGCGAGGCCAGGGATCGAACCTGCAACCTCATGGTCCCTAGTTGGATTCGTTTCTGCTGTGCCGCTGTGGGAACTCCTGATTTGTTCTTTTTATTGCTATACATATTCCATTGTGTAAACATAGCCTAATTAATTTTACTCATTCTCCTATTAATAACATTGGGATCATTCCCTTATCTGTGTATATTGCTTTATTTTATCTACATGTATTTCTAAATGTTTCACTTCGATGTTTACAACTGAGAGAACCGAGGCTCAGAGAAGGTAGGTGACTTGCCTGAGGTCACACAGCAATAAGAAGCAAAACCAGGATTGACTCCATATCCTGATCTCTGCACCTCAACTGCAAAGGAATAGGAGAAAGTCTCTTCCTTCTACTCTCTGATTCTGAGGGATTGCCCTCGGTGTAGAAAAGACCAAGGTGGCCTGACTATCCCTGGTGACAACCAGGATTATAATGCAGCCTGATGGCTGGGAACTCTATGCATGTGATAGGAGTGCATTCTGACTCTTTCAGGCAGCAGTCACAAATACTTGGCAGCTCCTTTCATGACCACCGTGCTGTGCAGTGTCTGAAAGGCTCAGGAATCAGGGGCTGAGCCTCTGTTCTTCTCCAACCCCAGGCCAGGCAGAGTGAGATGTGGAGCCACCAGGTGGGCAGGCCCAGGCATGTGGCCCTAATGGATGGCCCTGGGCTGGCTAACAGTTGCACTTGTTCACATCTTATTTAGTAGTTTGTCTTTCTCTGCATATACTCTGTGATGAAAGTTACATTTGTCTTTAAGTCACCTCACTTTTAAAAAAACAATTTTAGTTATTTCTTAAAATTCTGTTTTTATTTGTTTTTTACTTTTAATTTTTATTTTATTTTTACAATGTTTTTGGCCAAACTCATGGCAAATGGAAATTCCCAGGCCACGGATTGAACTCTAGCCCATAGCAGTGAGAACACTAATTCCTTAACCGCGAGGCCACTAAGGAACTCCCTATTTTCATTTTTTTCCGTATTTAGATTTTATTTACTAAATAAAATCAATTACAGTCCGTTTCATATCAGTACATGTATACCTGCCTCTCTCTCTCTTTTTCTTTTTTTATTTTTGGCTGTGCCCACATCATGTGGAAGTTCCCAGGCTAGGGATCAAACCAGCGTCAGTTTTGTGCTACAGCTGTGGCAATGCTGGATCCTTAACCTGCTGTGCCACAAAACAAACTTCCTTGAGGAGTTTTTTTCCCCCACTTTTTGGCTATTATGAATAATGCCCCTGTACATATTCATGTACAAGTCATTGGCAGATGTATTTTTTTTTCATTTTTCTGAGGTAGATATGTAGAAGTGGAATTTCTGGGTCATATGATAAATTTACGTCTAGCTTTTTTTTTTTTTTTGGCTGCACTCAGGGCATGTGGAATTTCCCAAGATCCTTAACCTGCTGAGCTATCAGGGAACTCCTGGCTGTACCATTTTACACAGACTTCCTGTTTCTCAACATTCTTGCCAATTCTGTTATTGTCTTTTTTAAAAAAAAAAATCTGCCACGCCAGTGGGTATAAAATGTCATCTCATTGTGGTTTTAATTTGCATTTCACTAATGACTAATGATGTTGGGCATCTTTTCATGTGATTATTCCTGTATCTTCTTTATTCAAATCTTTTGCCTTACACTTTTTTTTTTTTTTTTAATTTAATGGCTGCATCTGGGGCATACGGAAGTTCCTGAGCCAGGGATTGAATCTGAGCCTCAGCTGCAAGCTACGTTTAGCTGTGGCAATACCTGATCCTTTAACCCACTGTTCCTGGGCGTGGGTGGATTTGTTCACACCAACCCGTGCCTCCATATCGACTGGAGCTGCTGCATTCAGATTCCTATTTTTTTGGTCTTTTTGTCTTTTTTTAGAGTTGCACCCATGCCATATGGAGGTTCCCAGGCTAGGGGTTTGATCTGAGCTACAGCTGCTGGCCTTCGCCATAGCCACAGCAATGCAGTATCTGAGCTGCGTCTGTGACCTACACCACAGCTCACTGCAACACCGGCTTCTTAACCCACTGAGTGAGGCCAGGGATTGAACCCGCGACCTCATGGTTCCTAGTCAGATTCATTTCCGCTGTGCCATGATGGGAACTCCCATTTGTTTTTTTAATTCCAATAGATATGGACAAATTATCTTACCGCATAATTTGCAGAACAACAAAGAGCAAAACAAATCAGTTTTCTCATATCTGTGCTAACACAACTGAGATACCAAACTTTTTGTTCTTGGCCAATCTAATATTGAAAAGATAGCATCTCATAATTTTAATTTGCTAAATTCCTACTTTAGCTGTATCCTAAACGTTATCTATGAAAGGTGTGCTTGATATATTAGTTACCTACTATGTCAATATACATTATTATTATTATTTTTATTTTTTTTGTCTTTTTGCCTTATCTAGGGCCACACCCGCGGCATATGGAGGTTCCCAGGCTAGGGGTCTAACAGGAGCTGTAGCTGCTGGCCTTCACCACAGCCACAGCAACGCGGGATTCGAGCCACGTCTGCAACCTACACCACGGGTCACGGCAACAACAGATCCTTAACCCACTGAGCAAGGCCAGGGATCGAACCCACAACCTCATGGTTCCTAGTTGGATTCATTAACCACTGAGCTACGACGGAAACTCCTCAATATATATTATTACTGGAGTTTTCTGGTGGTTCAGCAGTTTAAGGATCCAGCATTATCTAATTATTCCTATGGCATTTTTTCTTTTTTTTAAGGCAGCATACGGATGTTCCCAGCCTAGGCGTTGAATCAGAACTGCATCTGCAACCTACACCACAGCTCACGGTAATGCTGGATCCTTTAACCTACTGAGCAAGGCCAGTGATTAAACCTGAATCCTCATGGATACTAATTGGGTTTGTTTCTGCTGAGCCACAATTAGAACTCCTTATTTTATCTTATTGAAGTGTAGTTGATTTACAATTCTTCAAGTGTACAGCAGAGTGATTCCGATATATGTGTGTGTGTATAATTTTTTTAGATTCTATCTATAACTGATAACATACAGTATTTGTCTTTCTCTGTCTGACTTATTTTACTGAAGCATAATACCCTCCAGGTCCATCCACATTGTTGTGAATGGCAAAATTTCATTCTTTTTTTGGCTGAGTAGTTTTCCATTTTTACATATGCTACATCTTCTTTAACCATTCACACGCTGATGGACACTTATGTTGCCCCCGTATCTTGGCTACTGTAAATAATGCTGTGATGAACATTGAGGTTAATGTCTCCATTTTTTTTTCCCTTGGCCATACCTGAAGCATGCAGAAGTTCCCTGGGCCTGTGATCCAACCTGCATCACAGCAGTGACCCTAGCCCCTGGAGTGACAATGCTGGATTCCTAACCTGCTATGCCACAAGGGAACTCCTTATTTTTAGTTTTTTGAGGAATCTCCATACTGTTCTCCTTAATGGCTAAACCAGTTTATATTCTCACCAATAGTGTAGGAAGGTTCCCAGAAAATTTTTTTTTGATGACCATTTGTGGCATCACCTAAAATCATTTTATGTGCATCCATCAGCACACCATCCCTTGGAAGATATTGGCTTAAAGTTTAAGAATGTGGACTCTTGGGAGTTCCCGCTGTGGCTCAGCAAGTTACAAACCCGACTAGTATCCATGAGGATGCAGGTTCTATCCCTGACTTAGCTCAGTGGGTTAATGATCTGGCGTTGCCTGAACTGTGGTGTAGGTCACAGACTGGGCCCAGATCTGGCGTTGCTGTGGCTGTGGTGTAGGCTGGCAGCTGTAGCTCCGATTTGACTTCTAGCCTGGGAACTTCCACATGCTGCGGGTGCGGCCCTAAAAAAATAATAATGTGAGTTCCAGAGTCAGGCTGACCAAATTTGGATCCTTTACTAGCTGATCTCCAGCTAATCCTCATACTTTGGGACACAGTTGCCTCATCTGAAAAATCAGGCATGAAGTTTAATTGAACAATTACTGTGGTCCTGGACTGTGTTACTGTTCTCTCATTTTATCCTCCCTACAATCCTAGGAGGTAAGGTACTACTGTTAATCTTGTTTCACAGATGAGGAAACACCCTGAACACAGGTGACTAAACCATGTGACTTTTTGAGACCTGCCCCTCCTCCCTCCAAATTTAGAAGGTCCTCAAGAACAGAAAACAAAGTTACTTGTCCCTGTATTTCTAATTGCGACCTTTACCGCCTCAGAGGTTTACATCAGTCAAGGCTGAGTTCTAAGATTCCCTGGAGTGTTTCTGGTCTGATGACACCTTCCCAGCTTGCCTAATGTGACCTGGATGCTTGCTTGATTTGATCTTTGCTTGAGGAATTTGCAGGCATGACTTTAGTTTTTTTTTTTTTTTTCCCAAAGAGATGTATATCCCAGTTTAGGACAGACATTTCCAGTGAGAACTGTAGGCAAGAAATGATTCTGATTTACAATCTGTAGTGATGGGTGAATGGAGCTTTCCTAGCAGGAGGACAACTTTATGTTTGAGAGCAAGAAAAGAGGGGACCGAGGATAATGAGCTGAACTAGGAGAAGCTCTGGCATCTGTTATTTTTTAAGGGAGTTCGTCAGACCTGCAAATGCTCATCTGAATCAAAGTCTCACAAAAGCTACACGAGGAGGTGCTGAAAGCTCCTTATGGCTGTTTATTTTTATGACTTATTTTTTCACTTCTATATTCATTACAGAAAATCTGGAGGATACAGAGAAGCACCGAGTCTCTCTCTCTCTCTCTCTCTCTCTCTCTCTCTCTCTCTTTTTTTAAGGGCTACACCCAAGGTATGTGGAAGTTCCCAGGCTAGGGGTTGAATCAGAGCTGCAGCTGCTGACCTATGCCACAGCCACAGCCACAGCAATGCCAGATCTGAGCCATGTCTACGACCTGCACTACAGCTCAGGGCAACAAGAGATCCTTAACCCACTGAGCGAGGTCAGGGATTGAACCCGAGTCCTTGTGGATACTACTCAGATTCCTTTCTGCTGAGTCATGATGGGAACTACACTATTCCCATTTTGAAGATGAAGAAACTGGGCACTCCACCTAAGTTGCTGGGATAATTCAATGAGATAGTGCATGTGAAACACTTAGGAGGGAGTACCCATCACGGCTCAGCGATACTAAACCCAACTAGCATTCAGGAGGATGCATTGTTCAATCCCTGGCCTTACTCATGTGGGTTAAGGATCTGGTGCTGCCCTGAGCTGCAGTATAGGTCACAGGCATGGCTTGGATCTGGCATTTTTGTAGCTAAAAAGACCAAAAAAAATTAACTATCATTTTTTTATTTTACCTTAATGTCCCTCAGCGGCATTTAAGTTTACTATCCCAATGGAGAAAGTATATAAAGTCCCGTAGGTAGGATTGCCAAATAAAATACATGCATCTTACATGTTGTATTTGTCATGTATTTATACTAAAAAATATTATTCATTGCTTACTTGAAATTCAGATTTCGCTGAGCATCCTACATTTTTATTTTCTAAATCTGGCAACTCTACCTGGGAGAGAGTGACTGGGGTGACTAGGGACAGAACTGTGTACTTCATTTCGCAGATAGCAAAACAGTCTTAAAGAGGGAAAATGATGAGCCACAACTTCAGGACTTAAGTGGTTTCTTTGGATCTGATCAGAGGCTCCCAAAAGCCCCATCCAGTGTCTTCTCTCCATCAACATAGAGTTCTGCCACTTTTTCAAGTCTTCCCTGCCTCTGGCAGCTGAAGGCGGAGTGGTTCCAGGGGCGGGGGGGCGGGGGGGGGCAGTAGCGTGACTAGCAGCATGACTAAGTGTTCTGCAGGGAAAGCCAGTAAGTGACAGGTGGCCGGTGGGCTGCTGGGGTTTCTCTCCCTACTCCTTCCAGCTCTGCATCCCTGCTTCCTTCTTTCCCCAGAGGCCTGGGAAACTGCTTCCCTTGCAGGTGGAGGCCTCTCCCAGGCTCTAGCAGGGCAGTGACCTGTTCCAGACTGACCTGGCTGTCCAAGGCAGGAAGAGGGGGTAGGTGGCTCAAGGCTTTATTAGCCACCAGTCCTGCATTCTCACCAGGCCAAGACTAGACTGGCTTTTGGATCAAGGAACCTGGCCAGAGCCACACAGCCTGGGAGATGAGGAAATGCTCAGGCTGGGATCCTCTGCCCTCACCAATTCAGCTTCTCCTTGGAGAACCACCAACTAAACACCTACCCCTGGATTACCCTGTATTTCCTAGAATCTTTTCAGCATCCTAGGGGGTAGAATCTATTATTCTCATTTAGGGATTTGGTCACCAAGGTTTAGGGGATTTCTCTAAGACCTCTGAAGCATTTTTCCCCCCTTTTCAGCTGCACCTGTAGCATATGGAAGTTTCCAGGCCAGGGACAGAACTTATGTTACAGCCATAACCAGAGCCACATGCTGAATCGTTAACCCACTGATCCAGCTGGGAACTCCAAGAAACCTGAATTATTAATTCTGCTAGGTTCTGCCTCTCAGGTCAGAGCTAATGCACTCTATATAAATAAAATGAGTATACACGTATACCAGCACCCAGAACAAGACACAGAATTTTTTTTTTTTTTTTGCTTTTTTCAGGGCCGTGCCCATATAGAGGATCCCAGGCTACGGGTTGAGTTGGAGCTACAGCTGCCGGCCTACACCATAGGTGACGGCAATGTCAGATCCTTAACTCACTGAGCGAGGCCAGGGAGCGAACCAGAGTCCTCATGGATACTAGTTGGTATCGTTACCGCTGAGTCGCACCAAGAACTCCAAGACACAGAATATTTTTTATCAGGCTTAAGCCCCTTTGTGTCTCCTTCCTGGTAGTAACTCCCCTCAAAGGTAATCACTATTCTGACTTCAAACACCATACATTAGTTTGGCCTGATATTGGACAGTTTAAAAATTGTAGATGAAGAATCTGGAGCCAGAGGACTTTTTTTGTTTTTGTTTTTAAAATTTTTATTGAAATATGGCTAATTTACAGTGTGTTTTGAGCCAGAGGACTTTGGTTAGATCCCTAGTTCCTGGCTGAGTGAACTTGAACCACTCATCTAATTTCCTTGAGACTCATTTTTTTTTTTTTGTATAATGGGCATAAAAATATCTCATATCTTAAAGGCACACTGTGTTCTCCAATCTTGTCTAGTGATTACAATAGGGAGTTCCTCTGTAAGGACCCATCATTGTCACTGCAGCGGCTTGGGTTGCTACTTCAGGGAGGGCTTGATCCTTGGTCCTGGGAACTTTCGCATGCTGTGGGAGTAGCCAAAAGGAAAAAAAAAAAAAACACCTGGGGCATGAGTTAACAGAGCATACGTTCTGTTTTTTTTCTTTTTTCTTTTTGCTTTTCTAGGGCCATACCTGCGGTATATGGAGTTTCCCAGGTTAGGGGTTGAATCAGAGCTACAGTTGCTGGCCTACACCATGGCCACAGCAACGCCAGATCTGAGCCACGTCTGCGACCTATACCACAGCTCATGGCAACACTGGATCCTTAACCCACTGAGCGAGGCCAGGGATCCAGCCCACAACCTCATGGTTCCTAGTCAGATTTGTTTCCGTTGTGCCACGACGAGAACTCCAAAAAAATTTTTTTAATGTAAAAGCAGATATATATGGTACATAAATCGATAAACAGTGTATTTGTGATATTAAAATTTCATGGGGAAATTTAGGGAAAAAGTGTTTAAAAAATGTTCCTTACAGAGATGATCATTTCTTTTTTTCTTTTCCCTTTTTTTTTTTTTTGCTTGTTTTAGTGCCTCACTCGAGGTATGTGAAGGTTCCCAAGCTAGGGGTTGAATCAGAGCTGTAGCTACCAGCCTACACCACAGCCACAGCAATGCCAGATCCTTAACCCACTGAGAGAGGCCAGGGATTGAACCCACAAACCTCTTGGTTCTTAGATTCATGTCCACTGTGCCACGATGGGAACTCCCAGAGATGATAATTTCAAAAAAGGTTGAGAAACACAGCCCTACCACAACCACAAGTGATTCTCCAAGTGTGTTCTGAGGTTAAAAAATGCAAATCATGAGGCTCAGCCTAGTTTCTGAATTAGAAATTCTGGGGGGTGGGGCCCAGAAATAGATGGTTTGACAAGTCCTTTAGGTGATTTTGATGGGCACTAGAAATTGAGAACCACTGCCCTACACAATCTGTATAGGTTAGGGTTATGGGATTCTGTATCCTTTTTTTTTTTTTTTTTGCCACACCTGCAGCTTGCATAAATTCTTCAGTCCGAACCACAGTTGTGACCCAGGCCACAGCAGTGACAACATGGGATCCTGCTGGGCCGCCAGAGGACTCTCAGGAATCTTTTTTCTTTTTCTTAGGAGTCTATCTTTAACCAGCCCTCCTCCTGAAGTACACTGCAGGAAACAGTGATATGGAGGATTTGAAAATAATTTGAAAAGTTTAAGTGACTTTCCAGATGGTAAAATAAAATTTTCTTTAGGAGGAAAAACACGCTAAACAGTAATAGCAAAGGTCATAAGTTACTAAGCCCTTAGTTGTGCTTCTGAGTCTACCGGCATAGCCTATAATTCCCACAAACAATCCATGACGGAAGTTGAGGATGGACTCCAGAGCCAGACTGCTTGGGTTCTTATCCGGCTTGTGACTTGGTTTGTGCATCTGTAAAGCGAGGAAAATGAAGGTACTTCCCTCGTAGATTTGTTCGAAGGATTAAAGAAGCTTATTGATCAGCATTTAGAATACCTGATATGTTGGCACCACTTCCGTGTAGCGATTTTCATCACCTCTAAGAGCACTTTGTTAAAACATGGATTTGAATCCAATCAATTTAACTCTCGAGTGTACTTTCTTAAGGACTAAGCTATAGTTCAGTCTTTAAGAAAGTGTCATTGCCCACCAGCAGCACACCAGAGAGCTCGTTAGAAATGCAAATTATTAAAGTTATTAGATCCTATCCCAAATGTGCCCAGATAGAAGCTCTGAGGGTGGGGTTTAGTAGTCAAAGTTTCAACTAGCCCTTCGGGTGATTCTGATGCACACTAGTTTGGGATCAGCAGCTTCAAGTCTTTAGAGGTTCTGGTGAGTGGAGAGGAGGGCTTTTTAAAACTTCTGGAAGCAATCCAAGAGTCCTTCCCACCTGGGTGAGGGCAAACTCCGATTTAGCGGCGCTCCCCAGCCCTGCCAGCTGGCTAATGCGCAGGGCCTTCTGGGGCTTGTAGTTGGGATCGCGCTCAAGCCAGAGGCGCCTGCGCATTGGCCGCCAACTCGCTCTATTAGCTGCGGTTGGGGCTCGGGACCGGCTGCCATCTTAGTCCAGGGAGTGAAGAGACGCCGCCGCCCCGAGTCCTGGTAAAAATTCCCGTGCGGACCGGAGGCGGTTCTGGGGAGAGGGAGGGTCCTAGATGAGAGTGTCAAAGGAGAGCGAGTGGTAGAGGAGTGCGGCGCTCCAGCCGGGACCACACAGCCGCGGCTGCTTCCTCTTCCTTCAGAGCCGGTGCCCGTGGGGGGCGCGGGGAGCTCGGGCTAGTGGCAGGGGCCCGGCGCGGGGGGTGGGTCCGCCGGACGCGCCGAGCGGCCACTGCTGGGCTCAGGTGTCTGGAAGCCCCTCGCCTCACGGGCGCCAAGTTGTGAGAGGACTGGGTCGCGGCGGGCGCCGGCAGGGTCTGGCCCGGTACCCCTCAGCCCCACCCGGGGGCCATTCTCCGGCGGCCCGGCCTAGGCACGGGGCCCGGCGGCAGCGGCCGGCTCGGGCGACGTGGCCCTGCGAGTGGCGGTGGCCAGGCCCACCTGCAAGCCACTTTCCTTCCCGAGACTTTTCGGAGCCCCCAGTCGCGAGAGGGGCCCAGCACAGCGGCTGCCGCCCTTGTCTTTTGCACTCCCCTCCTCCCTCCATTGTGCCCCAGCGTGGTGGCCCCGGCCCCCTCCTCCGCGCTCGCTGCCGCCGCAGCCCCGACCCAGCCGGCGCCTCCCGGCGCTGAGTTTTGCAGACGTGGAGCTGTCACTGTCCCTCCTGAGACTGCCCTTTTCTTTAGTGGAGAAAGGAAAAAAGTAGCCGTGAACGTGTTCTAAGGGTCAAAAAGTGTTGAGGGCTGACTTAGTGGGCACTGAGTGGGGAACTCAAGTTTTCAGACTTAGCTTCGGGCCGCGACTCAAAGAGACATAAGCACTGGGTCTGTGCGCCTCAGGTAGACGTTGGGCCTAAAGTTGGCGATGTAACCAGATGAATTTTGCAAACCACACGAAATTCACGATTCTCCAGTAATAACTCAACGTGTTTCCTTGGTTGATCCTGTTAGCTTTTCTGCCATTCTAGAGCTTAAGTATACTTTGAGAGTGAGAGGTGGGGAAGGAAGAATGGAATTTTTCTTTGAAAATTAATGAGGTGCTGGAGCCAGCCATCTATCATTGTACTTAGCTGGGGTCTTGCATGTATTCCTAATACAACCAGATTTTAAACAAGTGCTAAAATCAGTATATTTCCATTTCAGAACGGGATAAAGATTTGTTTCTCAGCCTATATAAAGTTTTCATGACAGATCTGGTGAGAGCCTGCACTGTTTATTCATAGATTTATTCAAGGCGTAATTACTTCATCTTTCAGATTTAGAAATGAAGGTCGAAATTCAGCTACTTTTTTGAGCAGTGTAAGTTTTAGGGCTTGAGTCCCAAAGGAATTTCTTCATCTTCATCATGAAAATGAAGTCAACAGGGATATGATATGAAATAAACAAGTGCAGAATACTTAGTTTGTTCTAGAGTTAAGTTTATATTCATAAAAGAAACTTCTTTACATCTATTGGAAGAGACAAACCAGTGGCCCCTAAATTTGATCTTTACAGTAATTAGGGGAGTTTTTTAAAAGTGGAAATTCTATAGTTTCATGTCCTGAGATTGATTTAATACTTTTTGGTTTGGCCTTGACATTTATTTTTTAAACTTGCCTCAGGCAATTCTGATGGTTTTGAGAACCACTGAGGCTAACAATGCTGTGTTCAAACCAAAAAGCTTTGATATGAAAGAGGAAGTAACCAGTTCTGTCTAGGCTGACCTTGGAATGGAGGAAGGATCTGCCCCCGACCTAAGTTAGGTATTAGTTGATGAATGGGAGTGTGATTGTGATGGGGAAAGGGAAGGACAGGGCAGGCACAGGAAACTTGTTAATATTGTGTGTAAATGCACAGAATTGTGGATGATAAAATGACCAAAGAGTGGAATAGGGAAGGAGAGCGTTGAGGATATGAGGCCAGAAAGATAAAAGGAGGCAACAGTATGAAAAGTTCTAAGTGTAATGCGGAAAAACTTGTTTTGTGTTGTTTAGGAATAGATACAGATTTTTAAACAAGGAAGTGATACGAGTACACTTGCTTTAGAAGGATTCATCTGGTGATTAAGTATGAAAGGATGGAAGAGTGGCTGTTGTAGAGGTCTAGGTGAGAAGTGAAAAGGCTTGACCTTGGAGAGAGGCTGTGGGGATGATCAAAGAATTGGATTTAATCTCTCCCTAGTGCAATTTTGTTGCCCTTTTTGTGTATGAGGATTTTGTTTTTTTTACGGCCAATCCGGGTAAAGGGCTCTCTTTTTTTTTTGTATTTTTGGCTTTTCTAGGGCTGCATCCCCGGCATATGGAGTCTAACAGGACTCCTAGGGATCTAGACAGGCTAGGGGTCTAACAGGAGCTGTAGCCGCTGGCCTACGCCACAGCCACAGCAACGCGGGATCCGAGCCGCGTCTGCAACCTACACCACAGCTCACGGCAACGCCGGATCCTTAACCCGCTGAGCAAGGCCAGGGATCGAACCCGCAACCTCATGCTTCCTAGTCAGATTCGTTAACCACTGAGCCACGACGGGAACTCCCTGAATAAAGGGCTCTTTCCTGTCAGAAGAATCCATTAGCAAAAGTGAATAATATTATCAGGTTATATGTGTTAATGATATCAGAATGTATAGCTCATTAGCATCCTGAAAAATTAGTATCAAATCAGGTGCGATTTGGAGGAAAATTTGGAAATTAGACTGAAATTTATGACACTGATTTAAGCTTGTTGCAAGTGTTTTTTTTCCCAACCCTCAGAAACTTGGTATTAGAATTTTAGTGCTGGAAGATATTGCAAAGATTATCTAGTCCACAGTGGCAGATATGTTTTATGGGGCCAACTTTTCTTTGAAGTAGCTGCCAGAAGCTCTGTGTTGGGAAGGATTTTGGTCCATATGTGTTCTCTGGGAAAGTGAGTTATGATTGATGATTGATGCCTCCTCTGTGGACACTAGTTTATTGATGCCTCTTTTGTGGATATTCGTTATCGAGTGGGTAGTATATGCTAGGCATATGGTATTCTAAGACTAGGCCAACCTGTTAGTTTTCTGTTTTTTTTTTCTTTCTTTCTTTTTTTTTTTAAACTAAGGAGCTCCCGTTGTGGCTCAGCAGAAATGAATCTGACTAATATCCGTGAGGACAAAGTTTCAATCTCTGGACTTGCTCAGTGGGTTAAGGATCAGATGTTGTCATGAGCTGTGGTTTAGGTCGCATGTGCAGCTTGGGTCTGGTGTTGCTGTGGCTGTGCTGTAGGCTGGTGGCTACAGCTCTGATTTGACCCCTAACTTGGGAACCTCCATATGCGACAGCTGTGGCCCTAAAAAGACAAAAAAACCAAACCAAAACAAAACGAGTTAAGAATCAGCTAGGGTTTCCCATTGTAGCTCAGTGACTTAAGAACCCAACTAGTAGCTATGAGGATGTGGGTTTGATACTTGGCCTCGGTGGGTTAAAGATATGGCATTGCCGTGAGCTGTGGTGTAGGTCACAGACAGGCTTGGATCTGGTGTTGCTGTGACATAGGCTCTCAGCTGCAGCTTCAATTGAACCCCTGGCCTGGAAACTTCATATGCCACTTTTTTTAGGGTGTGGCCCTAAAAAAAGTTAAAAAAAATCAGAGCTAGAAGTAGAATCAAGTTTAACTTTTGTTCTGTTTTACAGTGTACCAAGATGAATGTGTGCTACAAAAGAGCTTTTGGTATTGGATCAAAAGAAAAAAGTATTTCTAACCTGTAACTCTTGACAAAGAGTTTAACACAGAACTTTGGCCTAGCAGTGAGTTTTCTTGTATTCATTCTGGCTTAAGAAATTTGCCTTAGTAGTACTCATAGGAAGTAGTTACCCTCCCGCCCTTTCCTTTTTTGTTCTTCACCCTTCTCTCAATTTGGGTTTTGGGGATTGGTTTCCTTTATATGAGTTAAGGCAAAAGTATATAAAGGCTTTTTTCCCCTTATTTATAGCACCTATCCAAATTCTGGGCTCATAATAAGCTCTCAGTAAAGGCATGTTGATTTTTGTGGCTGTAAATGATACTGGCTTTGAGTCAATATAAATTAGCAAGGGGGGTTGCAGAATAGAATTGCAGCATTCTCTGGTTGAGAGGTCAGCCCTCAGCTAAAAATGTTGGGTTGGAAACTGGCCTCACAACCAGAAGTAGTTAACCAGAAGCTATTCCTTGCCTCTGTCCTCTTTCAGTCTCTTGCACTGTCCTTGGAGAACTACTGCCAGCTCAGCTCTTTGCTTCTTTTCAGAACTGATTATACTCAGATCCTTGGAGTGCTTTTTTTTTTTCTTATTCCTGTGAGATTCCAAGTTGCAGGGACAGCCCTTACTGTGACCCCAGTGGGTAGACTATATGTTTGTATGGCCATCCTTGTTTTGCCTTTGCTGTTTAGCCATATGCAGGTAGGGATCACCTCATACTATGTGAGTCATTTTCTCCCTCATTTACCTTCTTAAAATGCCTGTTCCATCAAAAATTATCCTAGCAAACTTTTTTTTCCTTAAAGAACTCTGATTTGATTTTATTTTTTGGCTGCACCTGCAGCATGTGGAAGTTCCCAGGCCAGGGATAGAACCTACACCACAGCAGCGACCCAGAACTGCTGCAGTAACAATGTCAGATCTATAACCCATTGCTCCACAGTGGAACTCCCAAGTGAAACTTTTTAAAGCACACTGTGTCCTCAGGTTCCCAAGGTCATCACTGATCTGATGTGTTTAACCACAGAGATAATGTGTTAATGGACCCTCCTTCCTCTCTCAGGTAACATGCATTTAGCAGTGGCCTTCTGGAAACAGCGCCTTAACCCCAAGAAGTGACTGGAACGGTGAAAACTTAAGGTATCATGGCATGCCTGTGAGAGAGACTGGGGGAAGGGATGGTGCAGAGGGTGAGCCCTAATCATATTAATGGGTGTGGGGAGGTATGGGGAGAGACCAGTGTTGATGCTGGCTACATGAATTGGTTCAAGAAAGAGATGGTTTCCACTTGAATTTGAAACCAAAATCTACCTCTGTACAAGGCTTAGCCTGTGCGCCACATTGTACTCAATTTAATTTGGGTCCTCTGACTTTTCTTTTCTTTTTTTTTGGGTGTGTGTGTCTTTTTAGGGCCACCCCGGGGCATATGGAGGTCCCCAGGCTAGGGGTCCATTTGGAGCTGTAGCCCTCGGCCTGTGCCGGAGCCACAGCAATGAGGGATCTGAGCTGCATCTGTGACCTACACCACAGCTCGTGGCAACGCCAGACCCTGAACCCACTGAGCAAGGCCAGGGATTGAACTCATGGATGCTAGTTGGGTTCGTTAACCGCTGAGCCATGACGGGAACTCCATCCTCTGACTTTTCTATTTGTATAGCTTCCTTAGACATACACACACTTTTCGTACTTGTGCTCTTTTATATGGTTGAACAGTGTAGGAATTTAAAAGAAGTCAGTATGGTGCAGTGGGAAAAAAAGGATTTGGAGAGAAAAGGTCTGTATTCTGATTTGATTTTGCTGCTGATTGTTGGCAAATTATTTAATCTTGACAGGACTCAGTGTATATATTTGTAAAGTAGATGTTGATTCCCACCTGCCTCCCTGGCGTTGTTGTGAGGATCAAATAAAACAATACATTACATTTTTAGAAAAAAAATGAATTCATAATTTGAGGTATTATCTAAATCTATAAGGTGGGAAAAGTTGGCAATAATATTGAAAAGGAAAACATGAGGAGAGGACAGATTCACTTTAAAAGATCAGGAGAGGAGTTCCCATTGTGGTGCAGTGGGTAAATTATTCGGCTTGTCTCTGTGGAGGTGCTGGTTCAATCCCCGGTGCAGGCCAGGGATCGAATCTGAGCTGCAGTTTTGATCTACACTACAACTGTGTCAACTCAAGATCCTTAAGAACTTTCATATGCTGTGGGGGCGGCCGAAAAGGAAAAATAGGGGAAAAAAACAGAGGGGGAAAAACAAAAGATCAGGAGAAAGAAAAAAAAAATAGAGCATAGAAGAAGTCAAGGGAGTTCCCATCTTAGCACAGTGGAAACAGCCAACTAGGAACCATGAGATTGCGGGTTCAGTCCCAGGCTTTGCTCAGTGGATTAAGGATCCAGCATTGACATGAGCTGTGGTATAGGTCACAGACATGGCTCAGATCCCACATTGCTGGTGACTGTGGTGTAGGCCGACAGATGTAGCACTGATATGACCCCTAATCTGGGAACTTCCATGTGCTGTGCGTGCGGCCCTAAAAAGCAAAAAAAAAAAAAAAAA
>PVHT021183543.1:19946416-19985882 GCA_004024745.2 Catagonus wagneri | reverse complement strand
AGGAGTTCCCGTCGTGGCGCAGTGGTTAACGAATCCGACTAGGAACCATGAGGTTGCGGGTTCGATCCCTGCCCTTGCTCAGTGGGTTAACGATCCGGCGTTGCCGTGAGCTGTGGTATAGGTTGCAGACGCGGCTCGGATCCTGCGTTGCTGTGGCTGCGGCGCAGGCCAGTGGCCACAGCTCCGATTAGACCCCTAGCCTGGGAACCTCCACATGCCGCAGGTGCGGCCATAAACCCGCGGCCATAAAAAAATAAAAAAATAAAAATAAAAAAAAGAATATTTGAGAAATAGCCACTGATGAATGGAAACACCGAACTGAGCCTCTGAAAAGTAGACTTGCCGCCATCATAGAGATGCAGCAGTGGTATAAAATTGAGCAAAATCTAAATCTCATTTAATGGAGAAGGGATTTGATTTTTGTTTTTTTGTACTTTCGACGTACGGTCTAACCTAGTTTTTGGGGTTCATTTGTTGTGAAAATTAAAAGGGATTTTTAAGTGGTTCATTTAATAAGTCTACTTTGGAAGGAAAGGTACGTGGAAGAGGGATTAGCTGCATTTGCTGCTATGGAGAGTTAGTAGTCAAAGGGAAATCCTAGATTATCTTTGGTTTTCTTGAATTTTTGGGAAGAAAGATAGTTACTGTAGGTCTTAATTAAAAATTGTTTTCTGGGGAGTTCCCGTTGTGGCGCAGCAGAAACGAATCTGACTAGTATCCGTGAGGACATAGGTTTGATTCCTCTCGTTGCTCGAAGGGTTAAGGATCCCGCTTTGCTGTGACTGTGGTATAGGCTGGCAGCTGCAGCTCTGATTCGACACTTAGCCTGGGAACCTCTGTATGCCGTGGGTATAGCCCTAAAAAAGACAAACAGAACCAGACCAAACCAACCAAACAAAATTGTATTCTGTATGTACTGAAATGTGCAGAACCTAGCTACTCCTGATCTTCATTTTCCAGAATGTTGTTGACGTTCAGATGACAGTTGATCTCCTGTCATCTACTCTCCCTTTGTCCTTTGCTTTTCAGGTTTTAAACTTTTTTCCTTTATTTTTTGCTGGGGTTTTGGGGTGGTATGGAGATGTAGCATGTAATGTTCACTTTGTACTGTTAGTTGATTTTACTATATAAATTGATGTTTTCACTTTTAAGGGACAAAGAAAATGATTAACTTATCTATCTATCCTGATTATTTTTTGTTTGTTATTATGGTAAAATATACATCACATAAAATTTACAATTACAACTAATTTTATTTTTTTAAACCTTTTTTTTGGGGGGAGGGGCTGTGCCCTTGCCACATGTAAGTTCCCAGACTGGGCCTCAAACCTGGAGTCAGAGCAGTGACAATAACCTAGGGAACTTTTTTGCTTTTTAGGGCTGCATGTGGGGCATATGGAAATTCCCAGGCTAGGGGCCAAATTGGAGCTTCAGCTGCTGGCCTACACTCTGGCCACAGCAATGCAGGATCCAGGCCACGTCTGAGACATACACCGTAGCTCACAGTAAATGCCAGATCCTTAACCCACTGAGTGAGACCAGGGATTGAACCTGCAACCTCATGGTTCCTAGTTGGATTAGCCTCCGCTGTGCCATGATGGGAACTCCTCCTTCTCTCTATTCTTGACAGAGCACCTACAACCATTCTCTAATATATAGGCCCTCAGTAAATGTTTGATAAAATGTTAAAAAGTAGTGCTTTCTGGAAAGGTTGAAGGTTGGTTGGGGCATGATCTTTGTTAAATTTTTCTCTGGTTTTAGAATTCTCTCTTTCAACAATTTACTTTGTAGGTTAAACATTTATAAAGGATTAAGCTTTTAGGCAAAGAAGTCCCTGTGTCATCTAAATTTTCTTTTGGAGAAGGAAATTATGGGATCTTATTAAAAATAAACTTGTCTCTTCGTTTAGAGGACTTGCTGTTACTGTTTGCCTCAAGAAAGTGTCAGTCATTCAGAGATATCCAGACAAAGGTTTTTAACTTTGTAATTCTGAAGGGAAGAAAATCTCTTAATCATTTCATTGATTCACTTACTTGATTTTGTGGGATGATTTGGAATTTCTTATTTTGAGACTGTTATTTGTTAGGGCTTTTTTGTTTAAGAGGGATTTGGGAGTGGTCATAGACTCTATATTTAAATAATTTTGAAAAGGACCACATGAGTAAGTTCATGCACAACAATGACATAAGTATTTTTTTTCACCTTTTCCTTGTTTTTTTGTTTGTTTGTTTGTTTGTTTGTTTTTGTTTTTGGCTCCTTTATGGATCAAACCTGGGACATAGCAGCAACAAGCCTGAGTCCTCAACCACTAAGCCACCAGCTTACTCCCTGTTTAGTTCCTTTTTGGGCTATGTCAAAGTAGAGGAGGTAGTTCTAGAGCAGAATGCTAAGGTAAAGATATGCAGACCCAAAATGAAGTGTAGAATTAGCTCTGCTTTCATAATCCTGTTTGCTTCCTGATGGATAAATGGTGATTTGTTTCTCTTCCTTGTCCCCCAGTATTTAAGGCTCTTGGAAGTAAATGATTCTCTCTCATTTTTTCTGGGTTTTTAATGTAATCTTTAAAACAATACTTTTTGAAAAGTTCTTTTAATGTAAAATGCATGAATTTGTTTATAAAGTCTCCATAGATGTTACTCATTAACTCATTAGTATCGACATCTCATTTACTTGATAGTTCTTAAATAATGTATAGAAATAACCTGAGAAACGCTTTTGGGAAGGATGGGGGTGCTGACTATCCAGGGTCTTATATTTTGAGGAGAATTCATGGATTTTGAAGAGGTGGTCGGGAACAAGAGTTTTTTTGGGGGGAGCCGGGAAATTCAACTTTATATTTAATTAGGTTTTATAATTTGACACAAGTATCATTTGCAAAAGAGAGCTATATATATATATATATTTTTTTTTCTTTTTTCCCCTGATTTTTAGGGCCACTCCAGTGGCATATTGAGGTTCCCAGGCTAGGGGTCCAATCAGAGCTACAAGCTGCCAGCCTACTCTAGATCTGAGCCATGTCTTCGGCCTACACCACAGCTCACGGAAATTCTGGATCCTTAACCCACTAAACCAGGCCAGGGATCAAACCTGCATCTTCATGGATAATAGTCAGGTTCGCTAACCACTACGCCACCACAGGAACTCCAAGAGCAATATTTATAGTAGTATAACAGTAGTTATATTTGGTGTGGCACGTCAGATTCTTTAAACTCCAGCGCTAAATAGTCAATCAAAGCCAGGACGCGACTTGTAATGGTTAATATTAAGTCAAAAAGCCTTTTGTGAGAACAGGGAGAAAATTGCCTCCTGGAATACTGGGTACAGGATTCAAACCAGCAGATGAATGCTAAAAGTCCAATTCTGATGCCAGTTTCCTTAACTCTTAAATACTATTGAATCTTGAAAGTTGTACCATCCTGTTTTTCTCTTTGAATAAGATAATTGCCTCTTGGTCCATATGCTTTAGGATCCACGCTGGATTCTCATTTGGCTGGAAAATGGGAAAGAACTTTAATCTGAGGTCATTACATGATATTTAGAGCCAAGATGTCACTGTTGTGGGGGATAGGGGAAGGTCCATATCTTACCTCCCTGTTAAGGTAACTTTGCAGTAAATAAGGAAGCAGCTTTTCGCTATCATAAATGTGTTTGTGTTCATTTTCTCCCCTTTTGTTGAGAAATTAAGTTATGGAAAAGAGTAGTTACCTTCTATCCCAACTCGGAGAACTCTTACCGCTCTGACACTACCTTTGTCAACCCTTACACCCAGGTCAGCCCATTTGCTATTACTAGTAGAGAATGGGATCTAAACATTTGCTCCTTAGTCTGTGTTACTGTGGCCTCAGTGAATGGGAATTAACTTTTTTATTTTTAGGGTTGCACTTGGTGGCATATGGAAGTTCCCAGGCTAGGGATTGAATCAGAGCTGCAGCTGCTGGCCTACTCCAGAGCCACAGCAACTAGGGATCTCAGCTGCATCTGCAACCTACATCACAGCTCATGGCAATGCTGGATCCTTAACTCACTGAGCAGGGTCAGGGTTTGAACCCACATCCTTGTAACCCACTGAGCCACAACAGGAACTCCCTCCACATTTTTCTTTCAATTACCTTTTGGGGAAGGTGTTAAGGTTTGTTTTTATTGCTGGCAATGTTTTAAGCACCTTCTCTTTTACATTTGACATTCTGTCACATTATTCTAATGTGATACCAAACATTACTCAAATAAAAGTGTTAAGAATTGGTCTTATTTTATTTTATTATTATTTTTTGCTTTTTAAGAGCTGCATCTGAGGCATATGGAAGTTCCCAGGGTAGGGATCCAGTCGGTGCTGCAGGTGCTGGCTTCTGCCCATAGTCATGGCATCGCCAGATCCAGCCTGTACCACAGTTCACGGCAATGCCAGATCCTTAACCCACTGAGCAGGGCCAGGGATTGCACCTGCATCCTCATGAATACTAGTCAGGTTCGTTTCCCCTGCACCACAACAGGAACTCCCAAGAATTGGTCCTATTTTAAGTTTCTCTGTAACTGATAGACTAATAAGTAATGGATTATTTTAGTATTGTACTAGATCTTAGATTCAAACTGATATCTTCATTGGTTCAAGTCACAGTGGTTTACTAGATGGAGATAGAGACTCTATACCACTGTATTTGATTATGAAAGCTTTTTAAAAATTATGTTAAAAGTCATTTATTTTCCAGAGGAAATTCGTGTAAAAGCATCTCTGTATGAATTAAAAAAAATTTTTTTTTAGCCTCACCTACAGTATGTAGAAGTTCCCAGGCCAGAAATGGAACCTGTGCCACAGCTGTAATCAGTTAGAGTAGCGAAAATGCTGGATTCTTAACCTGCTATACCATAAACGAACCCCCCCCCCCACTTTTTTTTTCCAGGGCTGCATCCTCGGCATTTGGTCGTTCCCAGGCCAGGGGCTGAATCAGAGCTGCAGCTGTCAGCCTATGCAACAGCCACAGCAACGCCAGATCTGAGCCAAGTCTGCAACCTACACCACAGCTCACAGCAACACCAGATCCTTAACCCACTGAGCAAGGCCATGGAGCGAACCCGCAACCACATGGTTCCTAGTCAGATTTGTTTCTGCTGCGCCATGATGGGAACTCCAGTGAACTTCTTTTTAAGTCTTTTTCAATTTTTAGTTTTGCACTTCTTTTGTTGAATTTATTCCTGAGTATTTTTTTATACTGTAAATGGAATTATTTTCTTAATTTCATTTTTAGATTTTACATTTCTACTGATAGTGGCTTTTGTATATTCATCTTAGGTCCTACAACTTTGCTAAACTTGTTCAGTAATTAAAGTGGGATACTAGTTGGGTTCATTAACCACTGAGCCACGATGGGAACTCTAATCTTTTACTGTTAAGTAGGATATAAGCTATAGATTCTTTTTTTTTTAATAGAGGCCCCTTTTCAGGTTGAAGTTCTTTTCTACTCCTACTTCCTTGAGTGTTTATCATGAAGGAGTGTTTTTTTGTCAAATACCTTTTCTGTGTCTAGATGATGTGTTTTTTGTCCTATATTCTGTTAATGTGACATATTACATAAATTAATTTTTGGATATTTATCCCACTTTGCTTTCATGATTTAAATTCCACTTGGTCATTGGGTGCTACTGAATTCAATTTGCTAGTATTTTGTTTACAGTTTTTGCCTCTGTATTCAGTGTAAAGATTCACCAACTGTGTACAAGGACATCCTTGCCAACATTTTAACCATTTTTTTTTTTTTAATGCACTCTCGAAGGTTGCCAGACCAGGGAGCTAGCCACTGCAGTGACAACACCAGATTCTTGACCTGATGAGGCACCAGGGAACTCTGATCTTTTTGTTTTTTGTTTTTTTAGGGCTGCATCTGAGGCAGGCATAATTGAGGTTGCCAGGCTAGGTGTTGAATTGGAGCTGTAGCTGTCGCCCTACACCTTAGCCACAGCAACGCTGTTTTTGAGCTGCGTCTGCAACCTATACCACAAGCTCATGGCAGCACGAGATCCTTAAGCCACTCAGCAAGGCCGGGGCCCGAACCTGCTTCCTCGTGGATACTAGTCAGATTAGTTTCTGTTGAGCCATGACGGGAACTCCTGATCTTTTGTTTTTTGATAGTGGACACCCTAATAGGTATGAGACGATGTCTTATTGCGGTTTTTTAAAAAGTTTTATTGGAGTATAGTTGATTTAAAGCATTGTGTTAGTTTTAGGTGTATAGCAGAGTGAATCAGCCATGGATATATACATATTCACTCTTTTTCATATTCTTCCCCCGTCTATGTTATTACAGAATGTTGAGTAGAGTTCTCTGTGCTCTACAGTAGGCCTTTGTTAGTTATCTGTTTTATATATAGGAGTGTGTATATGTCAATTTCAAACTACCAATTTATCTTTTCCCTTCACATTTACCCTTGACTACCATAGGTTTGACTTCAGGTTGGACTTAAGTTTCTCTTCAAGATCTGTTAATATGTTTCTCTTCTGTAAATAAGTTTATTTGAGCCTTTCTTTATATCAGATACCACATATAAATGACACATGATATTTGTCTTTCTGTTATCTGACTTATTTCACTCAGTATGACAGTCTCTAGGTAAGTCCATGGTGTTGCAAGTGGCATTATTTTGTTCTTTTTTATGGCTGATATTCCATTGTATATATGTACCACATCTTTATCATTTCCTCTCTGTCGGTGGACAGCTAGGTCACTTCCATATCTTGGCTATTATAAATAATGCTGCAGTGAACAAAAGAGTGCATGTATCTTTTCACATTATGGTTTTCTGTGGATCATTGTGGTTTTGATTTGCATTTTCTGTTTTTCCTTTTTTCTTATTAGGGCTGCACCTGTGGCATATGGAAGTTCCCAGGCTAGGGGTCTAATTGGAGCTGTAGATGCCGGCCTGTGCCACAGCCACAGCAATGCCAGATCCAAGACGCATCTCCAACCTGTAATGTAGCTTCAGGCAACACTGTATCCTTAACCTACTGAATAAGGCCAGAGATTGAACCTCTATCCTCATGGATACTAGTTGGGTTCGTTTCCATTGAGCCACAACAGGAGCTCCAAAGTTTGGAATGTCTTTTAGGTACCCAGATGAAGTTGTTTAGAGTTCAGGAGTGAAGTCTGGGATGGAAATGTATAAAGTTGGAACTTGTTGGTATATGGATGATATTTAAAGTTCTAACACTGGATGATATCCTTGAAATGAGCATGGAAAGATGAGAGAAAAAGGAACCAAGAACAAAGTCCTAGAACACTCAATATAAGAGTAGAGAGAGGAGTTGCCGTTGTGGCTCAGTGTTAACAAATCCGACTAGGAACCATGAGGTTGTGGGTTCGATCCCTGGCATCGCCAAGTGGGTTAGGATCCGTTGTTGCCGTGACCCGTGGTGTAGGTTGCAGACGCGGCTCGGATCCCGCGTTTCTGTGGCTGTGGCGTAGGCCGGCAGCTCCTGTGAATGGAGGTTCCCAGGCTAGGGGTCTAACAGGAGCTGTAGCTGCCAGCCTTCGCCACAGCCACAGCAACGCCAGATCCAGTCTGTGACCTACATCACAGCTCGCGGCAACACTGGATCCTTAACCCACTGAGCAAGGCCAAGGATCGAATCTGCACCCTCAGGGATACTAATCAGATTTGTTTCTGTTGAGCCACTATGGGAACTCCCTACATATTTTTTTAAGGGGGGATTTTTGACATTTACAGTGTCTCTTTGCCCTGTTCAGGTTTGCTGTTCTGGTGGTGGTATGACTGACAGTCGATCACAGCTTGGTTCAATGGGTAGCGTGACCATGAAATCACAACTTCAGATCACTGGTATGTTTTAAAAAGATCTATTGCTTTACTTTTCCCCCACTTAAGATTAAGTAAGTCTTCAGTGGCTGTTAAATATCAGGTGTCGAATTAATATTTGCTGAATAAATGAACAAAATGTTTAAATATGTAAAAATTACATTTTTTGTTTAAGGATATTCTTGGGTATATTATAGGATTTGGGTTTATTTTTTCATCCATTAAACATACTTGTGTAGTTGATATTTGTTTTGTTTTGGATTTTATTAGCTTTGTTGAGAGATAATTCACGTACCATACAGTTGATCCATTTAGAGGTCAATGATAGTACATTCTGAGTTGTGTAGCCATCACCAGTCAATTTTAGAACATTTTCACCACTCCAGAAGGAAACCTCTGCCCCATATTCTTCAACTATCCTCAGCCTTATTTATTGCTATCTCTATTGCTTTGCCTATTTTCATGTAAATAGAATCATAAAATGTGTGGCCTTTTGTCTTTGATATTTTTCACCTGTCATATTAAGGTTTTTAAGGCTCATCTGTGTTGTAGCATGTATTAGTATTTTTATTGCCCAGTATTATTGCATATATAGACATAATTTACAGTTTATCAGTTGATGGATGTTTGGGTTGTTACCACTTTTTAGCTGTTAGGGATAATTCTACGAACATTTGTGTACAAGTGTTTTTGAAGGTGCATGTTTTCAGTTTCGTTGAGTTTATATCTAGGAGTAGAATCACTGGGTCATAGGTCATGTAGTGTCCATGTTTGTTTGTTTGTTTGTTTGTTTATTGTCCTTTTGCCTTATTTGGGCTGCACCCATGGCATATGGAGGTTCCCAGGCTAGGGGTCTAACAGGAGCTGTAGCTGCCGGCCTTCGTCACAGCCACAGCAACGCGAGATCCGAGCTGCGTCTGCAATCTACACCACAGCTCACGGCAACGCCAGATCCTTAACCCACTGAGTAGGGCCAGGGATCGAACCCGCAACTTCATGGTTTCTAGTCGGATTCGTTAACCACTGAGCCGCGATGGGAACTCCCCATGTGTATTTAGTATTGTGAGGAATTCCAAATTATTTTTCAAAGCATCTGCTCCATTTTATATTCCTACCAGTCATGTATGAGGTTAACAGTTTTCTTTCTTTTCCTTTTTTTCTTTCTTTCTTTCTTTTTTTTTTTTTTTTTGCTCTTTAGGGCCCCATCCTTGGCATATGGAGGTTCTCAGGCTAGGGGTCTAACTGGAGCTACAGCTGCCAGCCTACACCACAGCCACAGCAACATCAGTTCTGAGCTGCATCTGTTGCAACGCAGGATCTGAGCCACATCTGTAACCTACACCACATTTCACGGCAATGCCGGATCCTTAACCCACTGAACGAGGCCAGGGATCGAACCTGCAACCTCACGGTTCCTAGTCAGATTCATTTCCACTGCACCGCTACAGGAACTCCAACAGTCAGAAATTCTTTAAACTTTTCATGTTACGTACGTAATATACCTGCTTTTTGTTTTTAAAAACTCAGTAAAATAATGAAGTGAGGAGTCAGTAAAATAATAAATTGAGATGAAGTTTCCATCCAATATTGTTATATTGGTTTAGATTTAGGTATATATACTTTTAAACTTTTTTCTTTGCATAAATTGGCCATCTTATTTGCTATTATTATTTTCATAGTAAGAAAAACATTTAATAAATGTCGAAATGCACCTCAAGGAAAAGTAATTCTTAGCCACTTTAAAACTTTTAGTCTTTGGTCTAAAAATTCTGAGAATATACATATATAGGGCAAAAACATTTTAATAAATGAAGCACTGAATTGTGGGTAAAAGTTAAATATTTAGCAGGTATATCATTAGATATGAGACAGAGAATATCAAATAATAAACATTGAATTGCCAAGCTGAATAGAATCAAATGTCCACCATTTTTTATTTCTTTGCTTTTGGTGCTACAAACCTCAGAACCAACTGTTTTTGCACAAAGCCATGACGGGAACTCCTACTTAAAATCTTTTTATCGTAGATACAAACACACATCATGTGGAAGTTTCTGGGCCAGTGTTGGAACCTGCACCACTGCAGCAACTGGAGCCACTGTAGTGACAACCCTGAATCCTTAACTCATTGCCCCACTGCTGGAATTTAGTCCTGGTTCTGATCCTTAATTGTTGTGTAACCATGTGCATATTACTAATATCTTTGATCTGTAGTTTTCTTATCTGTGAAGAAAGGATAGTAACATTTTAGTCACGTGGTTGTTGGGAGAACTATGTATATGATTTGGAAAACTTTGCAATAGTGTATAAGTGCAGAAGTGCAGAGAAATACTTTCCTTTTTTTTTTTTTTTTTGGCCTTATCTAGGGCCGCACCCACGGCATGTGGAGGTTCCCGGGCTAGGAGTCTTAACAGGAGCTGTAGCTGCCGGCCTTCTCCCCAGCCACAGCAACGCAGGATCCGAGCTGCGTCTGCAACCTACACCACAGCTCAGAGCAATGCCAGATCCTTTTTTTTTTTTTTGTCTTTTTTGCCTTTATGTAGAGCCGCACCCGTGGCATGTGGAGGTTCCCAGGCTAGGGGTCTAATAGGAGCTGTAGCTGCCGGCCTTTGCCACAGCCACAGCAACGTGGGATCCGAGCCGTGTCTGCAACCTACACCACGGGTCACGGCAACAGTGGATCCTTAACCCACTGAGCAAGGCCAGGGATCGAACCCGCAACCTCATGGTTCCTAGTCGGATTCATTAACCACTGAGCCATGACGGAAGCTCCCAGAGAAATATTTCCTTTCTCCGAATTCTTTATTTTTTTTTCTCCCAGTAGAATTACTCATATCTAATTTGATATCTTCATAGCAATCTAAGCTTAAACGTTTTATAAGATTGTTGTTTATTTTACACTGTCTTCTTTCTTAACATTATTATCACTCTGATTTTCTTAAAATTTAAAAGGCACTGGAATGAACGATACTCTTTGGTGAAAAATCATTGATGTTTAATTGTAAAAATTTAATATATGGCTAGGTTATAAGTGTTAATATTATCAAGAGGCTTAAGAGTGGATCACATATTTAAAATTTTCTTTGCCTCTTTGTCATCTACCCTTCACATCTGTGTCTATCATCAGATTCTGTTGATATTTATTCTTGGATTTCCTCTATCATCTGTTCCTTATCTGTATTTCCATGGCCTGGGTCCTTACCTTGGACATAGGTCACTCTTTCTTCCTTTCTTTTCTTTCCCCTTCCTTCCTTCCTTTCTCTCTGTTTCCCTCTCTCTTTCTTGCCTGCCTCACCCATGGCATGCAGAAGTTCCTGGGTCAAGGATGAAACCCTCACCACAGCAGTGCCTGATCCTTAACCTCTAGGCCACCAGGAAACTCCCTACAAATTTCTTAGAATCGAAAATAGGTGAAAGCATTGATCTTCAGAATAGAAAGATCAGGAGTGCCGCAGTGGGTTAAGGATCCAGTGTTGTCTCTACACTGGCTCAGGTTGCTGCTGAAGTACTGGTTCAATCCGTGGCTCAGGGCGGTGGGTTAAGATCTGGTATTGCAGTAACGGTGACATAGGTCACAGCTATGGCTTGGATTCAATCCCTGGTCTGGTAACTTGGTATGCTGTGGGTGAGACCAAAAAAGAAAGCAAGGATCAGAAGAACATTAATAACATGAAATCGTATGCAATAGTTAATGTGTATGTGTGTGTGTAACTGTAAAAGCAGGGCAACTTCATGGCTAATCATTTGAGTCAGGTTTAAATCACTAAGTACTATATGAATTATAAAGACTGGCAATAACATTGCCATAAAGGGGATTACAGGGTGAGTTAAGTAAAAACCAGTAAACTTACTAAAACCTAAGAATGAAAAGTTGTAGGAGCCATAGATAAATATAAAAATGCTGTGGAAGCATAGCAACAGAAATAATTTGATTTCTTAGGTTTAAAGAATCAGTCAAAGAGAAGGGCAGCCAAAAAAGAAAAAAAAAGACTTAAGATTTTATTGGATGAGAAGGAAGATAGATCATTATGAGTAGAGAGGGTAGCACATATGAGGCATGAAAGTGGCCTTATGAGGTACAGCAAGGTGCTAAGGGTGGTTTAGAATACCAGGGGCTTGGTAGAAAGAGATTTTAAAGGTATATAGTAAACAATGTAAAATGTCCCAGAAGAGTTTAACCTTCATTTTGCAGGCATTAGTGGATCATTGAAAAGTTTTGACTTAATCACATCTGTTCTAAGTGTAGTTGCTGTCAGTATTAGGGAAGTGAGAGCGAAAACACAATTGTTAAAGAGGCCTCTTGGAGTAGCCCAGGTGACAAATGCTACTGACATTTTTCTGGTTCTCTTTTTTTCGGTTTATTGTTGGTTTTTTGTGTTTTTTTTTTTTTTTTTCTTTTGGCTTTTTAGGTCTGCACGCACAGCATATGGCGGTTCCCAGGCTAGTGGTCAAATTGGAGCTGTAGCTACTAGCCTATATCACAGCCACAGCAAAGCCAGATCTGAGCCATGTCTGCAACCGACACTGTAGCTCATGGCAATGCCAGACCCTTAACCCATAACCCATTAAGTGAGGCCAGGGATCGAACCTGCATCCTGCTGAATGCTAGTAATATTCTTTTCCACTGAGCCATGATGGGAACTCCTGGTTCTCTTTCTTTCAGTTTGTAGTTCTTTTGTTCTTTTAATTTACTATGCGAATTTAAATTTTAGCGAGTAGACATTGATCTATTTTATAGTATTAGGATAGTACTGAGAGTTTTATGCAATCTAAACTTTGAGATTTGAACACTTAAATAATTCCTCCTGTCCAGGCTTTATATTGACACTTGAATAAACTTTTAAATTCTGTTGAGCTTGTTTTCTTATGTCTAGAAATTAGGATGATAATACCTATCTCACAGAATTGAGGGTTTTTTTGTGTGTGTGTCTTTTTTTAGGGCCACACCTGCAGCATATGGAAGTTCCCAGCTAGGTGTTGCATCAGAGCTGCAACTGCTGGCCTACACCACAGCAACACCAGATCTGAGCTGTGTCTGCGACCTACTACAGCTCAGGGCAACATTGGATCCTTAACCCCCTGAACGAGGGTAGGGATCAAGCCTACGTCGTCATGGATCCTAGTTAGATATGTTTCTGCTGAGCCATGACGGGAACTCCTGTTTAACCTCTACGAAGTTAAATATTTTCCCTTTTCTTTTACTTAGTCATTTCCGCAAAACTTAAAGAAAATAAAAAGAATTGGTTTGGACCAAGTCCTTATGTGGAAGTCACAGTAGATGGACAGTCAAAGAAGACAGAAAAATGCAACAATACGAACAGTCCCAAATGGAAGCAGCCTCTTACAGTGTACGTTTGAAAGTAATTTTTTTTTATTAAAGTAGAATTGCTTTACAGTGTTATGCCAACTTCTGCTGTATGAAAGATTTTTTGGGGGGGGGTTGAGGAGGACTGCACCACCTTCTGCACATGGAGGTTCCTAGGCTAGGGGTCAAATCAGAGCTGTAGCTGCCAGCCTATGCCACAGTCACAGCAACGCTGGATCTGAACCACGTTATGTGACCTATGCTACAGCTCATGGCAGCTCTGGATTCTTAAACTACTGAGCGTGGCCAGGGATTGAACCCACATCCTCATGGATGCTAGATGGGTTCATTAACCACTGAGCCACAATGGGAACTCCTGGGTGGACTGATTAATTTTACTGTTTATTAGTCAGTTGGTTTCCAGTGTGCTATTAGAGAAGTATTATATTATATATCCCTGTACCTGTATCATGTTGGTATTTTTATTTGTTTGTATTCATAAAAGTAGGGTATAGCTCAATTTCTTCACTTATTAACAACGCGGCACATGTTGGTAGGAAGGGAATTATAAGTTCATTTTTCTCTTAAAATGGAAGTAAATGTATGACTTATCAACAAGTGGATTTTAAAATAAAATAGCATATTTGGATTGTATATTACAGTGTTGTCCACAGTGTAAACAGTTGTTATTTCATGAGATATAAATTGCTTTCATGACCTAACATTTGTAATTCTTGCATTTTTTTTCTCTTGAAGAAATAAACCCATGACTAAAAAAATTTTTTAATGGAGAGGAGACATTTGAAAGCTCTATGTTCTTTTCACATGCTTATGTGTATAGTATTTATTCCTGATAAATGATGAAACAAACTGGATATACCTGTATTATTTTATTTTATTTTATTTTTTGCTGTTTTGGAGCTGCAGCCACAGCACATGGAGGTGCCCAGGCTAGAGGTCCAATCAGAGCTGTAGCTGCCGGCCTACAGCACATCCACAGCAACACCAGATCCAAGCTGCCTCTGCAACCTACACCACAGCTCATGGTAAAACAAGATCCTTACTAACCCTAACCCACTGATCAAGGCCACGGATCAAACCCGCAACCTCATGGTTCCTAGTCGGATTCATTTCCACTGTGCCAAGACAGGAACTCCTAGGGCATCTTAATGTTGTACTTTATAATGAATTTGAGGAAATGGGTAAAATTTAAGAATTTACTGTCAATTATCTTGTTGCAGAAGTATTTATTCTAATGGTCCTCATCTGTATTTATTTCAACATTAATTTTTCTTAGCCTTTTTTTTTGGCTTTTTTTATGTGTTTTTAGGGCCGCACCTGCGGCATATGGAGGTTCCCAGGCTAGGGGTCTAATTGGAGCTTTTGCTGCCGGCCTATGCCAGAGCCACAGCAATGCCAGATCCAAGCCGCGTCTGCAACCTACACCACAGCTCATGGCAATGCCGGAACATTAACCCACTGAGCAATGCCAGGGATTGAACCTGCAACCTCATGGTTCCTAGTTGGATTCGTTACCTCTGCACCCCAATGGGAACTCTCCTCTTAACCTTTTAAAATTAATAACTTATTAGACATTTAATCTAAACAGTATGTGAGTAACATTTTTAGAAAGACAGATGAAGTCTTCCAAAGGCCACAGTGTCTATAATGACTAGAGATGTTCAGAATCAATACTCAGTCTACTTTCTACTAACTCCTGTCTGTGCTCACTATAAATGTACTTTAGGGCTCTTAAGCTGGTAGCAACATGATGAACTTTTTAGTTGTTTTTAAGAAAAGGAAACTCCTTATTAGTCCTATATGGTAGTGCTATTCTTAAATCCATATGTTTGGGAGACTACATAGCTCAAATTCTTGATTTTTTTTTTTTTTTTAAGGGCTGCACCTGCAGCATATGGATTTTCCAGTCTGGGGGTCTAACTGGAGTTAAAGCTACTGGCCTAGGCCACAGGTACAACAATGCAGGAATCCGAGCCACATCTGCGATCTACACCACAGCTCACAGCAACGCCAGATCCTTAACCCACTGAGCTAGGCCAGGGATCGAACCCGCAACCTCATGGTTCCTAGCTGGATTCGTTAACCACTGAGCCACAACAGGAACTCCGATTCTGTTTCTGTTTTGTAGATAGGTTCATTTGTGCCATATTTTAGATTCTACATAGAAGTGATATTATACATTATATGTCTTTTTGACTTCTTCACTTAGTATGCTAATCTTTAGTTGCATCCTTGTCTCTCCAAATTTGATCACTTTTATCTTAATTTTTTTCCTTTTGGTTACCTCGAAAGATACGGAGTTCCCAGAACAGGGATCAGATGTTAGTCGAATTTGCAATCTATGCTGCAAATGTGGCAGCTCTGGCTCTTGTAACCCACTGTGCCAAGGACAAGGATCGAACCTGCTGATGCTGCAGAGATGTTGCTGATCCCACTGTGCCACAGTGGGAACTGCTTGCTCTCATTTTAAAGAGAATGTATAGAAATTTAAATATTTAAGGAATTGTATAGAAATTAAATATTTCTGGAATTTGTCTTATAGCCTTGAACCATAGGAGAATGGTAGGTTATATAGTGTTCCTGATTATCTAATTGATGACTCTGCTGTACTTTTTTGCTTGTAACTTGTTGCAAATTCAGTGATCTATTCTGTATTGGCATTTAACAAGGTATGGGTGAGACTATATTTGACAGTTGTCCTGGACACTGCCTCTAGCAGTGTGAAGCTTGGCGTATATGATACCATCTTCAAATCATTAAGTAGCTGACTAAGGAATTATATTTTAATGACTGATCTTTGTTCACATTACAGTGTGCCACTGAATGGCTGTGTGACGTTGGGCAATTTACTTAACCTCTCTGAATATCAGTTTCTATACCTCAAGATGGGAGCTGTAGTTCCCATCTTAGGGTTATTGTGAAGATTAAAAGAAATAATCCTGTTGTGGCTCAGTGGTTTATGAACCTGACACATATCCATGAGGATGCAGGTTCGATCCTTGGCCACACATAGTGGATTAAGGATCTGGCATTGCTGTGAGCTGTGGTATAGGTCACAGATGCGGCTCAGATGTGTCCTTGCTGTGGCTGTGGTGTATGCCGGCAGCTATGGCTCCAATTCAACCCCTAGCCTGGGAACTTCCATATGCCATAGGTGTGGTCCTAAAAAAAAGGGGGGGGGGAGAAAAAAACGCAGAAAGAAGGAATCCTAAACTCAGCACACTATTTGACATAAAATAAGAATTTAATTTATAAATTCACTTTTTAATACTAAAGTAAAACTAATTTTCCATCAGTGCATGATGAGCAGTTTTACTTTTGTTGATGATTCATGCATGAAGTTGCCCCTGTGTAGTTCAGCCACAAGTGAAGATGACCATGCAAACATGTAGCATTCAGATATGTTTTTCATAAAATTACAGAATATAGGCATTATTGGTTGTACAGTAAATTATAAGGGGTGTGGTGAGAAACTTTACTTGTAATTTGTTTAGGATCCCATTGTGCTATTTAATGAAAAAAAATTTTTTTACCTTTTTTTACTTGCAGTATCGTCACCCCTGTGAGTAAATTACACTTTCGTGTATGGAGTCACCAGACTCTGAAATCTGATGTTTTGTTGGGAACGGCTGCATTAGATATCTATGAAACATTGAAGTCAAATAATATGAAACGTATGTATGTAAAAATAATAGAAATTATTCTCAACTTCTGCTTTTCTTTAAGAAATTCATATGCTAAACATGGAGAATGACTGTGTTCACTATTTGTTCTTAGGTTTCATTGATTATAATATTAATAAGGAGATGAATCTTGAACTATTTAAAGCATTCTGAGTAACCATAGATTAGCCATTCTTTTTTTTTTTTTTTTGGTTTTTAGGGCCACACTTGTGGCATATGGAGGTTCCCAGGCTAGGGGTCTAATTGGAACTACAGCTGCTGGTTTCTGCCACAGCCACTGCAATGCAGGATCATAGCTGTGTCTGCAACCTACACCACAGCTCACGGCAACACCGAATCCTTAACCCACTGAGCAAGACCAGGGATCGAACCCGCAACCTCATGGGTCCTAGTCGGATTCGTTAACCGCTGCGTCACAACGGGAACTCCTTATTGCTCATTTTATATAAGGACAAAATGTATGTAAGTGGGATGATTGACCTATTCAGTTTTTTACATTGTATTAATCGTTTTTTTTCTTTTTTTGCTTAATGAATTTTATTACAATTATAAGTGTACAAAAATCATCACAAGTCAGTTTGATAGCATTTCCGTCCCAAACCCTCAGTGTAATCATGTATTTTTAATATGTTTTGATATCAAATGGATGAAGCTTTGTGTGAAACCTGTTAAATTATCTATACCTAAACGTAAGTTTTTTCTGACTTTGTTTTTAACTATTAAGTTGACTTTAAAAAAAGGTGACCATTTTATGTCATTTTGTTCTCTTGCAGTTGAGGAAGTAGTTGTAACTTTACAGCTTATAGGTGATAAAGAACCAACAGAAACGATAGGAGATTTGTCAGTTTGCCTTGATGGGCTACAGTTAGAGTCTGAAGTTGTTACTAATGGTGAAACTTCATGTTCAGAAAGTAAGTAATCACTTTTTACATAATCTTTAATGATTGATTCTTCTTACATTCTTCACTGTAGTATGTTGTAATTATTGCTATTTTTCACATTAAAGAAATTATTTCCTTTTTAAAAAGAGTATTCATTTTAATCTTTCCTTTTAGTGCATTGTTTCTATGAAGAAAACATTTTTCTAGAAGTTGAAAAGCTAGCTAAATAAAAAGCCACATCAGTTGGCCCTCTGAGTGATGAACTCATTTATAAAGTATCCATTCTGTAAGGCTATCAATGGCTATTCATATGGCATACTTGATGCCACACCTTTTCCAGTGCCATAGGCAGATAGAGTTAACTCTGTAGCAGTGTCTGATTGAGTTTAAACTTGACTCAGAATCCTGCTTAGTACTGTACTAGAAAAACAAGTACAGGCCAAAATGGATTTGTTTCCTGTTCTGTTTTAGCAGGCTACATTTATTCAGATGTCTTTGAGTTGTAATAATAACAAAACAAATTATAATATATACATGCTGGTATATTTTGCAATTTATGATTTACTAGTGTTTGTTAAAGGGAATAAATAAGGAGCTGTAATGAAAAGAAGTTTGATGGCATTTGAGTTAGTGCCTGAACATCTAGAATGCTTAATAATACAGCTTCTCAGTGGATTCCCTTTAGATATTTCTTTCCCTTACTAATATGCTAATAAGTATATTTTCACTTGAAATATCGATTTTAGAGGCCTCAAGACAAAGAGCAGATTGTTTCCTTGATTATTCTGACAGAGATCTTTTTGTTTACTTAGAAATTCGTTACGCAACATTTTGCACTTGTCAGGTGCTGCTGTACTTCTGTTTCTACTTTGGAAGACTTCCTACTTCCTCTTTAACTCATGACCTTTTTAAATAGCAGGACCTTCAAGATAGTCCTGGTGTAACCTCCAGATTGGTTCTTTGAGGTTAATGAGAGTGAAGCGAAACTTCTGAATTGGTCATACTGCTTCAGAATTGACACACTCACTTTGATAGAACTCTGTATTAGTTACATTTCTATATAAATTGGAATTCTAGAAGATAAGTTAAATTACATTGTTCAACTGCCCCAAAACTCCAGTATTTATAGTTTCCCAAGTCCTTTTCTCTATAAATTGAGACTACTACTTATGCAGAATATTTAATAATTAACAGAAGTGAAGCATGTTAGCCTTTTTGTTTTTGCCTTTTTCCCCTGCTGTGCCAGTGGCATATGGGATGTTCTCAGGCCTGGGATCAAGTCCTACCTGCAGCTGTGGCAATGCTGGATCTTTTAACCTACTGTGCTGGACTAGGGATCGAAACAGCAATGCCACAGAGACAAGCCAGATCATTAACCCATAGTATGCCACAGCAGAAAGTCTGCATATCAATTTTTACATTTCAGAGTAGAAGCTGAACTGCACATTTATACTTATGAATTTACTGTTTTTTTCCTACGGGAGTGGGCATTTTTGTGTTACCAGTTTTCCACTAAAGTGGGAAATAATCGACAGAATGTAACCCGCTTCTTTGAAGTAAAAAGAGGTTTTAACTGGGAAGTCTTAGTGGATTTTGGTTGGCCAGATACAGTAGCTGCCATTTTTTGAATGTTTACCACATGCTAAGCACTACGTTGTGTTTAAGTATTCATCTGACCATCACAATTGTGTAAGGCATTATCTACATTTTGTTTATAAAGGAAAGTGAGGCTCTCAAGTTTAAATGGTATGTCCAGCATCACACCAATAAGTATGAATCAGAGTCAAGATTGAAACACAGGAGTTCCTGTCGTGGCTCAGTGGTTAACAATTCCGACTAGGAACCATGAGGTTGCGGATTCGATCCCTGGCCTTGCTCAGTGGGTTAAGAATTCGGCATTGCTGTGAGCTGTGTGTAGGTCACAGATGTGGCTTGTATCCCGCATTACTCTGGATGTGGTGTAGACCAGCAGCTACAGCTCCGATTAGACCCCTAGCCTGGAAACCTCCATATACCTCAGGTGCGGCCCTAAAAAGACAAAAAAAAAAACAAACAAAAAAAACCCCAAAGAAGATTGAAACACAAATATTTGTTGGTTTCTTTTTCTTTTCACACTTAAAAAACTTTGGAACTTTAGGAGTTCTCATTACAGCTCAGTGGTAACAAACTCAACTAGTATCCATTAGGATGCGGGTTCAATCCCTGGCCTTGCTCGATTGGTTAAGAATCGAGTGTTGCCATGAGCTATGGTGTAGGTCGAAGCTTGCATCTGACATTGCTGTGACTGTGGCTTAGGCTGGCAGGTACAGCTCTGATTCGACCCCTAGCTAGGGAACCTCCATATGCTATGCGTACAGCCCTAAAAAGGCAAAAGACAAAAAAAAAAAAAAAAGTGTGAACGTTGTGGCACTCATTTCGACCACTTTGAGACCCATTTCTGCCTTTCCTATTCTTGAAGCTGTTTTCAAGTCCATTCCATAATTAAGATTTTACTGGTTTTCCTGTTTTCTAAATCTGTTTTATTATTCATCATCCTATTGGTAATTGCCACTTTTAGGGGGAGGTAGTTGGAATATAGATATGGCTAAAATTGAATTAGAATCAAGGAAACATATATTTCAAACAAGGCAGAAATACCAGTAGCACATGAGGAATATACCTTGACTCATTTTACATCTCTTACACATAATAATCACTTGCATACACACACAGAATAATCATTAACACAAAATTCTGGCAACACTTCTTAATCACATGAATATTTATCACATTTTCATTTTATTTATTTATTTATTTATTTTGGTCTTTTTGCCTTTTATGTAGAGCCGCACCCGCGGCATATGGAGGTTCCCAGGCTAGGGGTCTAACAGGAGCTGTAGCTGCCAGCCTACACCACAGCCACAGCAACGCGGGATCCAAGCCGCGTCTGCAACCTACACTGCAGCTCACGGCAACGCCGGATCCTTAACCCACTGAGCAAGGCCAGGGATCGAACCCGCAACCTCATGGTTCTTAGTCGGATTAGTTAACCACTGAGCCACAAAGGGAACTCCCACATTTTCATTTTAAATACGTTGGCCTTTAACTCTGTTTCAGTATGTTCTTTACTAGAAAGATTTAATGAAAGGTTTTGTTTACATAGTATAATTAGGAAAACGGTGAAAACTGCTTTTTGAAACTCATTTTCTGTTAAATTCTATTGATTTCAAAGGTGCTTCACAGAATGATGATGGCTCCAGACCCAAGGATGAAACAAGGTAAGAGTTCACATATTACATGTCACAGAATGAAAGAAGAAACAAGGGGGAATGACTTAAGTGTTTTTTTTCTGTCTTTTGAGGGCTGCACCTGTGGCATATGGAGGTTTCCAGGCTAGGGGACTAATTGGGGCTGTAGCTGTTGGCCTGAGCCACAGCCACAGCAGCACCAGATTGGAGCCACGTCTGTGACCTACACCACAGCTCATGGCAACACTGGATTGTTAACCCCTTGAGCAAGGCCAGGGATCAAACCCTCAACCTCATGGTTCCTAGTCGGAATCATTTTCGCTGTGCCACGACAGGAACTCCGGGAGTAACTTAAGTTTTATTTTAGTCAAAACTTTAATTCATATTGATATAAAAATACATGAGCGTCAAATTTTGGGGGCTCAAGGTAAGAAGGAAATATTTACGGAATATTCAATACTCTTAGCTTATCTGACTGCAGTTCTCTAGAATAGGCTAGAAGTACTCAAATGTTAATACTTCTTCAGCTTCTGGAAAATGAATATGTTGGCATTTTTTTAAAGGTAGGGAAGTTCGGTATCCCAGGGTCATTACTGAGATGTTTTCTAGAAAAGCTGGATTGTAATTTTTGGTTGTATGTGAAGGTCACTGCTAGCTGTGCTCTCTTCAGATCTTCATTAGAAGGAACTGAGATTTGTACCAGTTTGCTATTAGCCTAGATTCAATGTTTTCATGTGCTTATCTGCTTTGCAACTGTAGGGCCTAAAAAGTGTTGAAGGAATTGTGTTGTGTTAACTCAGTTAACAAACTTGAAGTGCTTATTGGTTATCCTGGAAACTGGTAATGGGAGTTAAAATTAGGAAATTAGCTGATCCTGGTCTTAAAGCAGTAAGTGTCATGTTTTAAAAAAGAGAGTTAAAAAATCCTGTTGTATTCCCTCCCTCCAACTGGTTATGTAGTGGATAGGAAAAGGATGAACCGCAGAAGGAATAATCAGGAGGAAGAGACCAGTGTCATAGGATGTAAGGGAAAATAAGCAGAAAGATAGAGTATTATAGTTTCAGATGGTGAAGGGGAGGATAGGTGGCACGAGTAGAACAAAATGTTGATGGGGATTGTAGATACGTTGTTAGGCACATGGGAGGAGTCCATGTACTTTTATGATGTATGAAAAACTCATCAGATTTTGTAGGAAAATCAGAATTTATAAAGCTACTGTTTTACCTAATAGAAATCTACCTTCACAGTCATTCCTGTGATAAACAGTGACCTCCTATAGTAATTTAAGAAGTAGAATATTTAGTCAAATTCTTGCCCAGAAAAATAACTATTACTTTTCGTTGTGATTAAAAAGCAATAGAAGAGTTTTTTGTTTTTATTTTTTTGCTTTGAGGGCTGCACCTGCAGCATATTGAGGTTCCCAGGCTAGGGATGTTATCAGAGCTATAGCTGCTGGCCTAAGCCACAGCCACAGCAACGCCAGATGCAAGCCGTGTCTGTGAACTATAGCACAGCTCATGGCAATGCCAGATCCTTAATTGCTGAGCAAGGCTAGGGATCGAACCTGCAGTCTCATGGTTCCTAGTCGGATTCATTTCCTCTATGCCCAACAGAAATTCCTAGAAAAGTTTTTAAAACTCTCTCTAGGAGTTCCTGTCGTGGCACAGCGGAAACGAATGGCACAGTTGTGGCCCTAAAAAGAGAAAGACAAAAAAAACCCAAAATTATCTCCGGAGACTGGAAGACAACTCATGCTTGTTTTGTTTCTTCTTAGTTTCATAGATTTTTTTCTCTTTTTAGGGCCATACCCGCAGCATATGGAGGTTCCCAAACTAGGGGTCGAATTGGAGCTGTAGCCACAAGCCTATGCCACAGCAGTGCCAGATCTGAGTATTGTCTGCAACCTACACCAGAGCTCATCGCAACACCAGATCCGTTAACTCACTGAGTGAGGCTAGGGATCAAACCTGAAACCTCATGGTTCCTCGTCAGATTTGTTTCCGCTGCACCACGAAGGGATCTCCTCCCTTTGCTTTTGTTTGTAGACTTCCTAACACAAGGCATGTATCCAGTGAGCAACCTTCCCCATCATTGAATTTTTTGTCCGAATTCAAGCACTGTGTTTAAAATCAGTGTAGTTCCTTTAGTCTCCTTTCCCTCATGTCATGTCTGGATGTTATATTTCTCAGTGATGTCTTCCATCACTTTTACGAATTACCCAAGATGATTGGTGCCTGGAATTCAAGATTATTTTTGTTGGTTGTGCCTTCCATTTTTTTTTTTTTTTGCCTTTTCTAGGGCAGCACCTGCGGCATATGGAGGTTCCCGGGCTAGGGGTCTGATAGGAGCTGTAGCTGTGGGCCTACACCTTGGCCACAGCAATGCAGGATCCAAGCTGTGTCTACACACAGCAAATGGCAATGCCGGATCTTAACCCACTGAGTGATGCCAGGGATCGAACCCACAACCTCATGGTTCCTAGTCGGATTCGTTAACCACTTAGCCATTACGGGAACTGCTGGTTGTGTCTTCTTGACTATTAATCTTTGATTTACATATTATGACCATTTGATCTTATTAATGTCTTTGTTCTATGGTGGGTTTTTTTTGCGTTTTTTTTTTAATGATTTTTATTTTTTTCATTATAGCTCGTTTACAGTTTGCTGTCAATTTTGTGCTGTACAGCATAGTGACCCAGTCATTCATACATACATACATACATATTTTTTTTCTTTTTCTCACATTATCCTCCGTCACGTTCCATCGCAAGTTACCAGATATAGTTCTATGTGCTTTACAGCAGGATCTCATTGCTTACCCACTCCAAATGCAATAGTTTGCATCTCTTAAACCCAGACTCCCAGTCCATCCCACTCCCTCCCCCTCCCCCTTGGCTACCACAAGTCTGTTCTCCAAATCCATGAGTTTCTTTGCTGTGGAAAGGTTCATTTGTTCAGTATATTAGATTCCAGATATAAGTGATAGCGTATGGTATTTGTCTTTCTCTTTATGATTGACTTCACCTAGTATGAGAGTCTCTAGTTCCATCCATGTTGCTGCAGAGTGCATTATTTTGTTCTTGTTCATGGCTGAGTAGTATTCCTTTGTGTGTATATACTACATCTTCTTAATCCATTCATCTGTCAATGGGCATTTAGGTTGTTTTGTCTTGGGTATTGTGAATAGTGATGCAGTGAATGTATGATATAGGGTTCTTTGTCTTGTCCCTGATCATCTGAGCTTATGAGTAGATCAGATACATATGTACAATGGTAAGCCCAGGTTTGTAAGACTGAAGCAGAACAAAGCTATACTTACAGTTAATTTGCTTTTCAAATATACAAATTCCATATAGTATATATGTTTCCATATTGGCTTTCAAAATCCATTTCAGGTTTTTAGCTCCACACTCATTAAAGAAACTGAAATAAACCACCAGTTCTGTTTTAGTATCACAATGTTTCTGAAACTTTACATTAGAATCACCTAGAGGACTTGTCCAACCACAGATTGCTGATTTTCTTTTCCTATTCCTAAATCCTTGAATCTAGGGTGAGGCCCAGGATTTGCTTTTCTCACAAGTTTCCAGGTGATACTGATAGACCAGGTCTTACACTTTGAGAGTCACTATTCGTTAGACATAGAGGTATTTCTTAGATTACAACAAAGTATTACGGAAAATCTTTTCAGTTACATAACAAAATCTAATTTCTTAAATTCAGGCTTGCACAATTTTCCAGAAATGTCATTCCATCTTAATTTTATTTTCTTTTAGTACAAACTGGTTTGAATCTTGTTTCTTTTTTGAACTCTTTAGTTTTGCTTATTAGAAAACGATAGATGATTTTTAAAAATGTTTGAAAACTTCATGAAAAAAATGGCATTTGACCTGAGACCAAAAAGCATAGTTATACTTTCCATATGCATATCTTGAGGGAATTGCAGGAAGGAGTTTTAGGTGGAAAGAAGGAAAATAATCATGGAGGTGGGGGAGAACATAGAGCGTTTTGTTGGAAATCTTCACTGGCTGAAAATGAGTAAATGAAAGTGGGGAATGGCAGGTGGTGAATTTGAGAGTAGAATCAATCAATATTTATTCTTACTCTGTATCTGGCAGTATGATGAACGTGTTTCTTTTTTCTTTTCTTTTTTTTTTTTAATTTATTTTTAGGGCTGCACCCTTGGCATATGAAAGTTCCCAGGCTCGGGGGTTGAATCGGAGGTACAGCTGCCAGCCTATACCACAACCATAGCAATGCCAGATCTGAGCCTCTTCTGTGACCTACACCACGGCTCATGGCAGTCCTGGATCCTTTAACCTTTTTCCATTTTTTCAAAATAAGCATTTGAGGAACCCCCAGAGCAGTACTTGCTATATATACACTGCTGTTCAAACAGGTCATCTGGATGTCTTGTTAAAATGCTATTTCTGTTATGGTGCACTGAGAGTTCAGTCAAAGATCGTGCGTTTCTAAAAAGTTTCTATGTATTGTGCTTGTTACTGGTCCAAATACTATACTTTGAGTAGAAAGTGCCTAAAGACTTCTGGGAAACATAGCATGAAAGTCATTTAAAGAGCTCTTTTGTGGCAGAGTGGGTTAAAGGATCCAGTGTTGTCATTCTAGCAGCCTGGGTCTCTGCTGTGGTGTGGGTTTGATCCCTGGCCCAGGAACTTCCACATGCTGTGGATCTGCCTCCCCTCAAAAGGGGGGGGGGATTTAATAGCTTATTAACTCTATTTTCATTTATTTTATCTATTAGATTTTATTTGGGCCTGTTGTGAGATCGAGGAGTATATAGTAATACTGTATAATGGTTTCCACTTACCAGGTAGTACATATCATAGCTTTAGTTGAAGCATTTCCAGACTTGCTAATGCATGCTCTACTTTCTAGTCAAGAACTGGACTCCCTGGGAAAAGGAATCAACTGTGTTTAACTGACAGTTCTAGCCTGAAATTCCTCTTAGTTGTTCTCCCCACTTTCTTTCCCTCCAATTGATATCCTTGCTTTGAAAAAATGAGAGCACCTTTAAAAAAATTTGTGAGTACCTCTCTTCTAGCTCACTAACTTTGAACATTTTGTATACCATTTGCTGGAATGGGGGTAGGCTACTTTTTTATTGTGCTATGCAAATCAGCCCTGCCCCAAACCTAAATAATATTAAGGACAAATGTAAACCAAGAAAATAATTATTAAATTATCTATTCTTGTGATAAAATATTGTTCTTTTTAAATTCATTTGGAATTTTGAGGATTTGATTCCATTTCTGGTTTTTTGTTTTGTTTTGTTTTTAAGGCCGTATCCGTGGTGTACGGAGGTTTCTAGGCTAGGAGTCCAGATGGAGCTGTTGTTGCCGGCCTACGCTACAGCCACAGCAAATTGGGAACCGAGCTGCCTCTGCTACCTACAGCACAGCTCACAGCAACGCCAGATCCTTAACCCACTGAGTGAGGCCAGGAATTGAACCTGCAACCTCATGGCTGCTAGTCGCATTTTTTTCTGCTTGCGCCACAGCGGGAACTCCATTTTCCTAGCCAGTATACCTAGTAATTTGGAATGGTCCCAAGTATTTCTATGCCCTTGTATAACCCCTCACTGTTTCTCAGTGGGCTCTGAGAAATTAGGTAGCTTTCTCAGGCTCCTAGAACTTTAAGATTTAGTCTTCCTGCTGGTTTTTGGTTAAATTCAAAGAGCATTCTTTTTCTCTTGCCTTCTGCTTACCCAGAGCGAACACAAATGGATCAGATGACCCTGAGGATGCAGGGTCTAGTGACAGTAGGAGGGTCAATGGGAATAATTCTCCTTCACTCTCAAATGGCGGTTTTAAACCTTCTAGGCCTCCAAGACCTTCACGACCACCTCCACCTACCCCACGTAGACCAGGTGTGTATTCCAGCTATACACTAGGGATGTAGCTCTTAGTACTGTGGTTGAAAATAATATTCTGTTTGGGATTTGATTCTCAGGTAAGTGTTAAGAGAATCTTTTACGTTGGTTTTCTAGCTGTATTTTTACAATTAAGATTTTGGGCAAGAAGAATGATCTTTCTGTAGTAATCAAGATGTGCCTGTCCGCTACGTTTTTCTGCTAAGACTGGCAGAAAAGTTATTGAGGCAGGTGCTCTACTGAGAATGAAAATCACGTGTCCTATATAAGATATAGGGAGTACAGATAAGATTGCAACTTTTTGTCAGGGTTTGTGATTGTGTTGACGTAAGCATTTCATAAGAGTCAAGGATCTCATTGCTTATTCTCATTATGTCCTTTAAAAAGCCAGTCAGTAAATGACAAGTAACCCAACAATGCTAAATGATACTTAGATTAATTAGGAAAAATTATACAAGTAGAAGTTCCAATTGTGGCACAGTGGAAACGAATCTGACTAGGAACCATGAGGTTGCAGGTTCAACCCTGGCATTGCTCAGTGTGTTAAGGGTCCAGCATTGCTGTGAGCTGTGGTGTAGGTCGCAGACACAGCTTGGATCCCTTGTTGCTGTGGCTGTGGTGTAGGCCAGCAGCTATATAACTCTGATTCAACCCCTAGCCAGGGAACCTCCATATGCTGCAGGTGCGGCCCTAAAAAGCAAAAAAAAAGAAAAACCTATATATATATTTAAGTTTATATTTCATGTAATAAAAATGTAAACATATTTCATGTAATAAAAATGTAAACATCTATAGTTAGAATATTTATTGTTCTGATTAGCCTGAATAAATAATTCTATTATTTTTTTACTTAGGTCTGTTGGTATGTGGACAGAAAATGTAAAATAATTCAACCAAGTAGTATTAGAAAAGCAAATTGTCCACAAATCATTTTATTTAATGACTTTGTGTTTATTTTATTAAAGTATAGTTGATTTACAATGTTCCTTCAGTTTCTGCTATATACCAAAGTGGCCCAGTCATACATACATTTTTCATATATGTGTGTATGTGTATATGTATATGTATATATGTGTATGTATATATATATATATATATAATCTTTTTTTTTTTTGTATGTTTGCCTTTTCTAGGGCCGCAGTTGCGGCATATGGCGTTTCCCAGGCTAGGGGTCTAATTGGAGCTATAGCTGCCGGCCTGCACCACAGCCACAGCAACGCGGGATCTGAGCTGCGTCTGTGACCTACACCATAGCTCATGGCAATGCCAGATCCTTAACCCACTGGGCAATGCCAGGGATCGAACCCGCAACCTCATGATTCCTAGTCAGATTCGTTAACCACTGAGCCATGACGGGAACTCCTGTTTTTTTTTTTTTTAATACTGAGTTCCATCATGTTCTAACCCAAAAGATTGGACATAGTTCCCTGTGCTGTACAGTAGGACCCCGTTGCTTACCATTCCATATGTAATAGGTTTCATGTACGAAGCCCAAACTCCTCGTCTATCCCACTGCTTCCCCCTCTCCCCAGTGACTTTGTGTTTAGTTTTACATCTTGCCCTTTTTTCTGTAGGTTATCATGTCAACAGTATATTCCCACCCTTTAAGTTTATGTATTACTTTGTCGTAATATTGATGATTTCCTCCAGGAATTGTTTTGTCAACAGTATTTCCTGAAGATCTAATATGTAATTAAGCGATAATATCCCTATAGTTATATAAGTTATGTATAACTATATATAGTAGTTACTATCAGTCAAATCTTCCATATTATAGGTAACATTAATAATTGGTCTTATATCTGTAGGGGTTCAGACCCATTTAAGGATCTGGAAAATTATTAAATGAACTTGTTCCAGGGGATATGAACACTTTTCTGTTCTAAAAGTTTTTATTTTCTTTAGCAACAGGAAATAAGAATCTGTATGTGCTTCAAAATTATAATGGAACACAGGGTAGACGGGATCAAAAAGGTAGTAAACAGGCTTATTAGGTGGGACCATTGGCTATTTCCTATTACTTAAGTAATTTTTATCTGCATATCCATATTCTTAAATTTTATGTTTGTCAGCTACCATTTTATTCTTTAGGTCAACATTCAATCCGAAATTTAGATGTCTGAAAATTGTTTTCCTGTTTTTCTCAAATCTTAAAGCATCTGTCAATGGTTCACCATCTGCCACTTCTGAAAGCGATGGCTCTAGTACAGGCTCTCTGCCACCAACGAATACAAATTCAAATACATCTGAAGGAGCAACATCTGGATTAATAATTCCTCTTACTATTTCTGGAGGCTCAGGCCCTAGGCCATTAAATCCTGTACCTCAAGCTCCCCTCCCACCTGGGTGAGTAATTGTTTTTGGTGAACATTTGTTTTCTGGAGTTCCCATTATAGATCAGAGGTAACAAGCCCGACTAGTATTGGTGAGCGTATGGGTTCAATCCCTGGCCTGGCTCAGTGGAATAAGGATCTGGTGTTGCTGTGAAGTGTCGTGTAGATCATTGATGCCATTTGAATCTGGCTGTGGCGTAGGCTGGCAGCTGTAGCTACAATTGGACCCCTAGGCAGGGGACTTCCATATGTCACAGGTGTGGCCCTAAAAACGAAACAAAAACATTTGTTTTATTTTTATTTTTTATTTTTCTTTTCATTTTTCTTTTTCTTTTTATTTTTATTTTTGGTTGCACCTGGCAGCATGCGTGAGTAGCAGGACTGGTGGTCAAACCTGTGCCAGAGCTGTGGCCCAAGCCACTGTAGTGACAACACCAGATCCTTAATGTGTTGAACCAAGCTGAACCCCATTCTTTAAAAAACTTCCGATTTGTATATGTGGGGGTGGGGTACTGTCTAGAGTCAAACTGAATGAAAAAATACATATCACATTTAAAATTTCTCCCTCATTTCCATAGCAAAGTGGAAGAAAAAAAATTAAACTGAAGAACTCTAAGGTATGAAAAAATTAACCAAGGCCAAGTAATAAAATATTCACTTAGTTCAATTTGCCTTTTCTTTGGAGAAAAAGATTACCTAAAAATTTTTTTCCCATTGTAAAGTCATAGCAAAGTAATAATAATTTAGGAAACTGAGAAAATTAATACTCAGTCTTCTTTAAATATCTACTGAATATTTAAAAAATAATACTGTTTTTGTATACACACACAGTTGGTGGCATTCAGATTATTCCAGCGCTCAGAATGCAAATCAAAATTAAGTGATTAGGTGATAAATTAATAAACTCTCACGATGAGGATTTTATTATTAAACAGTCTATTACTTATGTTTGTAGTTAAGCCATTTTCCTTTTTGAAAGCCCTACATGGGACGCCAGATTCCTAAGTTGTTTGTGCAAGGGATATTAGGAAAGAGAGTCTGGGTACGTGCTCTTAGAAGTGATTGGTTCTTCTAAACTCTTGGATTATTCTTACGGTTTTCACTTTAAGAATAAACCTACCAAGGAAACTAGAATATTCAGATTGACTTCATCCATGGGACTATGCAGGAGCACATCTGATAAAGTCTTATTCTTTGATTTCAGCTTTTCTAGAACCTAAACTTTCCTTTGCCCTTCAGTTAGCAGCTCAGTTTTTCTTCAGATTTCGTAACATTAATTAGTTTTCTTTTCCATTCAAGTTTTCTTTCCCACTCAAGTCCTGTGTATAACCTGATCAGATTGGGACTGTATTTGTCTTCAGAGTACATTGCCTCAAGCATCTTTAGAAAAGTAAGACATTTCTGGAGTTCTTGTCATGGCTCAGGGGAAACGAATCCAACTAGGAACCAAGAGGTTGCGGGTTCAACCCCTGGCTTTGCTCAGTGGGTTAAGGATCTGGCATTGCCTTGAGCTGTGATGTAGGTTGCAGACGCGGCTTAGATCCCACTTTGCTGTGGCTGTGGCTGTGGCTGTGGCTGTGGCCTAGGCCAGCAGCTGTAGCTCTGATTAGACACCCTAGCCAAAAAAAAAAAAAAAAAAAAAAAAAAAAAAAAAAAAAAAAAAAAAAAAAAAAAAAAAAAAAAAAAAAAAAAAAAAAAAAAAAAAAAGAAAAACAAGAAAAAGAAATGTAAGACATCTCCTAGAGCAGGACTTCTGCAGGAGAAATATTATTTATTCACTGTGTGTCATCCTTGGGATAATATTTTTTGTTCTTTTCTTTCTTTTTTTCTTTTTTGTCTTCTGTCATTTTAGGACCACACCCGTGGCATATGGGAGTTCCCAGGCTAGGGGTCCAGTTGGAGCTACAGCCACCGGCTTTCACCACTGCCACAGCAATGCAGGATCCGAGCCGTGTCTGCAGGCTACACCACAGCTCACGGCAACGCTGGTCGTTAACCCACTGAGCAAGGCCAGGCATCAAATCTGCAACCTCATGGTTTCTAGTGGGATTCGTTAACCACTGAGCCACCGTGGGAACTCCTGGGATAATATTTCTTGATTTTCATTCCTAATTTTTTTTATTCTGATAATCTGCCATATATACTGACATGCTTATTTGTCCCAAGTTCTGTAATATTATATAAGAGAAGAAGACAAAGACAGGATTAAAAAGCAGGCTTCTCATGCTCGTAGCATATCAGCCTTTTAAATTTTGTGTTTAAGTTGGGAGCAGAGAGTGGACCAGCATGGACGAGTTTACTACGTAGATCATATTGAAAAGAGAACAACTTGGGATAGACCAGAACCTTTACCTCCTGGGTAAGTATCTGAATTAAAGAAGAAAAAAGTATTCAGTCAAAACTATAGAAATGTATCTATATAAAATCTTCCCTACCTTCCTGCTTTTTCTTTTCTTGTTGGTCTTTTTTCCGTCTACTTTGTTTTGTGGTAGGTGCTGACTGGAGAGAAGAGAGTCTAGGAATTGCTTGACCAATGATGAATGAGTTATTTTCACTCATTTCTGAATTTCATGGGTTTTACTACTTCTGAGTTTTCCCTTGTGAACTTTTACCTTGCTCAGACCGTAGAATTATAAGATTAGTTTCTTTTAACTGAATAAGAATTGTAAGTCCTATCATATATATGAAGATAAAGTTCGTATAATAAAAAAATTAATATGTAATGGTGAAATCACTGCAAGATAGTTTGGGATAATTAGTAAAATGGAGATATGTAAATGGTGTTAAGCATTTAACATTTATATAAAATAATTGTAAGAAAAAAGTTTTATTCATGAGTAGTCAGTAGTATGGAGTTCCCATCATGGCTCAGCAGAAACAAATACAACTAGGAATCATGAGGTTGTGGGTTCGATCCCTGGCCTCGCTCAATGGGTTAAGGATCTAGTGTTGCCACGAGCTGTGGTGTAGGTTGCAGATAACTACTCGGATCTGGCATTGCTCTGGTATAGGCTGGTGGCTACAGCTCTGATTCGACCCCCTAGCCCTTGGTGTGGCCTTAAAAACCAAAAACCAAAAAAAAAAAAAAAAAAAAAGGAGTACTCAGCAAATGGGGAACTGTTTAATCTTGCTAATAATCTTAAATACACACCCAAAAGGTACAGTTTTACTTGTTAAATTAGCAGATAATTTCCAATGTTTGTGAGATTGTGGAGGAACTTTACATCATAACATTGCTGCTGGTAGTATAAATTAGCTAAAGCCCTCACAGAAAATACACATAAGGAACTCCCCGTTTGTGGTGTTTTTGTTTCTAGTGGTGGCCTTTCCTTTTCTTTTAGAGAAGTTCCTTTAGTGTTTATTGCAAGGCTGGTTTAGTGTTGCTGAATTCTCTTAGCTTTTGCTCACCTATAAAGCTTTTGATTTCTCGTTCAAATCTGAATGAGAGCTTTGCTGGGTAATATAATCTTGGTTGGAGGTTTTTTCCGTTCATCACATTAAGTACATCATGCTACACCCTTCTGGCCTGCAGAATTTCTGCTAAAAAGTCACCAACAACCTTATCGGGGTTCCCTTGTATATTACTTGTTTCTTTTCTCTAGCTGCTTTCAGTATTTTCTCTTTGTCTTTAATTTTGATCTGTTTGATTAATATGTGTCTCGGGGTGTTCTTCCTTGGGTTTATTTTACATGGTCCTTGCTGGGCTTCCTGGATTTGAGTGGGTGGTTCCTTTCCCATGTTAGGGAAGTTTGAATATTTTTTCTGTCCCATTTTCTCTCTCTTCTCCTTCTGGCACCCCTATTATATGGATGTTGGTGCTTTTCATGTTGTCACAGAGTTCTCTGAGATTGTCTTCATTTCTTTTCAATCTTTTTGCTCTTTTCTGTTCCACATCAGTGATTTCCATTAGTCTATCCTCCTTAGTTCACTTATTTGTTCTTCTGCCTCCTGGATTCTGCCATTGGTTGCTTTTTTTTTTTTTTTTGCCTTTTGTCCTTTTAGGGCCACACCTGTGGCATGTGGTGGTTCCCAGGCTAGGGGTCTAATCAGAGCTGTAGCTGCCGGCCTACACCACAGCTCACAGCAATCCTGGATCCTTAACCCACTGAGCAAGGCCAGAGATCAAACCTGCAACCTCATGGTTCCTAGTCGGATTCATTAACCTCTGCGCCACAATAGGAACTCCTGCTGTTGGTTGCTTCTAATGAATTTTTTATTTCAGTTTTTGAATTTTGCATCTCTTCTTGCTTAAGTTTTAAATCTTGTATTTCTTTGCTCAGTGTTTGCTATAAATTATCAGTCTTGGCCTCCAGTTTATTTCTAGTGTCTTGCATCAATCATCTTCAGTATCATCAGTCTAAAGTCTTCTTCCTGGAGGCTGATAATCTCCAGATTGCTTAGCTGTTTTTCTGGGTTTTTTCTTGCTCCTTTTCATTTTTATAGTTTTTTGGTGCAGTGTCCTTTAGGCAGACAATAGAGTTGTAGACTCTCTTACTTCCGATGTCTTCCCCCCTTGTGGCTGAAGTTGGTACAGGGGCTTGCTGTAGGCTTCCTGATGGGAGGGACTGGTGCTTGCTCACCAGTAGGTGGGGCTGATTCATATCTCTCTGGTGGGTGGGGCTTTGTCTCTGGGTGAGATTAGAGGGGGCTGTGTGCCTAGGGGGTCTTTAGTTGGCCTCTTTACTGATGGGTGTGGATGTGATCTTACCTGGATCGTTGTTTGGCCCAGGGCTTCTCAGTACTGATGGACAGGGCCAGATTTTCCCAAAATGGCCATCTCTAGAGGAACACACACTGATGAATATTCCCAAGAGCTTTACTTGCAATGTCCTTCCCCCACCACGAGCCACAGTCACCCCCTGTTTTCCCTGGAGATCCTCCAAAAACTGCAATCAGGTCAGACCCAGATTCCATTGGAGCCTCTGCTTTGCCCTGGGACCCAGTGCACATGAAAGCCTGTGTGCACCTTTCGAGAATAAGGTCTCTCTCTCCCCCAGTTCCGTGGAGCTCCTGTGCACAAGCCCCACCTGCCTTCAGGGCCAGATTCTCTAGCGGGCCTTTCTCCCAGTGTCAGATCCCCAGGCATGGGGATTTGATGTGGGGTTCATAACTCTCACTCTTGTACGGGAGTCTCTGTGATACAGTTATTTGTTCAGTCTGTTGGCTTCCCACCCTGCAGATGTAGGGTTGCTTATATCGCGTAATTGCCCCTCCTGCCTCTTGATATGGCCTCCTATTTATTTGTCTTCTGGAGTGGATATGTATTTGAAAATTTCCAGTCCCTCTGGTTGAAGGTTGTTCAGCATTGGGTTGTAATTATATTGTTTTTAATGAGAGAAGGTAAGCTCCAGTCTTATTCTGTCATCTTAATTCCCCATCAGTCTTGCCTTCTCATTGTCTTTTTCTTTTTTTTTTCTTTTTGTCTTTTTGCCTTATCTAAGGCCGTACCCGCAGCATATGGAGGTTCCAACAGGATCTGTAGCTGCCGGCCTTCGCCACAGCCACAGCAATGCGGGATCTGAGCCACGTCTGCAACCTACACCACAACTCATGGCAACGCTGGATCCTTAACCCACTGAGCAAGGCCAGGGATCGAACCCGCAACCTCATGGTTCTTAGTCGGATTCTTGAACCACTGAGCCATGACAGGAACGCCTCGTCGTCTTTTTCGAGAGCTTTTGTCTTAATGACTGTTTAAAACTTATTCCAGAAAATACATTGTGTTCCAAAAAACCTAACTGATACTTCTTAACTTTTAAGAGAGAAATTTTTGGAAACATTCCTCTTACATTCACTTATAGACCATTTAAAAATATATAAAAGACTTCAGATTAATCAAAAGTAGTTTTGAAAGGTAAAATCTTACCAGATTTGTATGGGGCATAAAATGAAGTCCAGTTTAATTCTTATCTATTTCACAGCTATTTATTGAATCTGCTTGTTTTTGTCCTGATTTAGCTGGGAACGACGGGTTGACAACATGGGACGTATTTATTATGTTGACCATTTCACAAGAACCACGACATGGCAGAGGCCAACATTGGAATCTGTCCGGAACTATGAACAATGGCAGCTCCAACGTAGTCAACTTCAAGGAGCTATGCAGCAGTTTAACCAGAGATTTATTTATGGGGTGAGCATATGTACTTGCATTAAAAAACTTAGTGTTTGATTTTTTTTATTTTTAGAATTTTTTTCTTTTATGATTTTTATTTTTTCCATTATAGCTGATTTATAGTGTTATGTCAATTTCTGCTGTACAGTAACGTGACCCAGTCAGAGACATGTATTTTTTTTTCCTCACATTATCCTCCATCATGTTGCATCAGAAGTGACCAGATATAGTTCCCTGTGCTATATATATAGCAGGACCTCATTGCTATCCAGAGAGTTTGATTTTTAACCTTCTGCATATGAAAAATAAAGCACTATAAAGGAAGTACAAGTAGGATTGGCAACCCAGTTGTTTGCTGTTGATAGATATTATTTTTAGACCTTGTCTTCTGTGTTCTGTGTAGGTGATTTATTCTTTGCTTTAAAAAATTTCCTAAATTTCAACCTCCTTTTGCTTTGTCACTATCAAAAACCAGAAGAAATTCATTTAGAAAAGGATAGTAAAAATAAATCCAAGCGGTTTTAAAAGAATTAAAACTTTTCCGAATTCAGTACTAACTCAGCAGAACATTACACAGCTTGGGTCTAACAGCACCTGACTCAAGTGGTCATTCAAAACTGATGATAGAATTGAACCATTTTGTAACATATAAAGTTTATGCAAAAAATTATTTGGTATTCAGGGTGTCTAAAGAAATTTGATTCTTTATAGGATATTGTTAAATATATTATTATGGTTTTGATAGCGTCTTGTCTTTGGTATCAAAAGATCTCAGAGTGTTCCCATCGTGGCACAGCAGAAATGAATCCAACTAGGAACCATGAGGTTGTGGGTTCGATATTTGGCCTTGCTCAGTGGTTTAAGAATCCGGACTTGCCATGAGCTGTGGTGTAGGTCACAGATGTGGCTCGTATCTGGCATTGCTGTGGCTGTGGCATAGGCTGGCAGCTACAGCTCTTATTCTACCCCTAGACTGGGAACCTCCATATGCTGTGAGTGCTGCCCTAAAAAGCAAAAAAAAAAAAAGAAAAAAAAAAGCTCCTTTCTGGAATTGGTTTAAGTTTTACACATTTTCCTTTTAAATAAGATTTATCTGTTCATTCATTCATTATTCAGACAGTTATGTTGCTTCCATATCTTGACTATTGTTGCTATGAACATTGTGGTGCATGTATCTTTTTGAATTGGTATTTTTGTTTTACACACACACACACACACACCCAGGAGTGAATTGCTGGATAATGTGTTAGTTCTATTTGTAGGTTTTTTTTTTTGGTCTTTTCGTCTTTCTAGGGTCACACTCTTAGCATATGAAGCTTCCCAGGCTAGGGATCCAATTAGAGTGAGGCCAGGGATTGAACCCGTGTCCTCATGGATGCTAGTCCATTGGTTTGCTAACCGCTGAGCCATGACAGGAACGCCCCTCTATTTTCAATTTTAGTTTTTTAAGGAACCTCTATACTGCACCAATTTACTTTTCTGTCAGTAGTGTATGGGATTCCCTTTTTCTCTACATCCTTACCAGCATTTGTTATTTTTTGGTGATAACGATTCTGATAAATGTGAGGTGATAGCTCATTGTGGATTTTTTTTTTTTTGCGCACCCGCAGCATGTGGAAGTTCCCTGGCTTAGGGTCATACAGGCACCAGAGCAGGGGAAAAAAAAAAAGCCATCGGTTGTTGCTGAGAAAGTCTTTATATTGGTTGTATGAAGTGGCCTTTGTTCTGACCCTGGTTACAGGGCTCATACAGCATTTTATTTTATTATTTTATTATTAATTTTTGCTTTTTAAGGTTGTACCTGCAGCATGTGGAAGTTCCCAGGCTAGGAGTTGAATCAGAGCTACAGCTGCCAGCCTATATATACCATAGCCACAGCAACTTGTGATCCAAGCCATGTCTAAAACCTACACCGCAGCTCATGGCAAGACTGGATCCTTAATCCACTGAGCGAGGCCAGGGATCGAATCTGTGTCTCCATGGATCCTAGTTAGATTCGATTCCACAGAGCCACGATAGGAGCTCCAGCAATGCTGGATCTTTAACTCACTGCACCACGAGGGAATTTCCAGCAAGGCCAGTTCTTGAGAGGTTTATCATCCAATAGCTTTTAAATCAGAAATGGAATATCTCTCATGTAATTTTAAATTAAGTCAGTTAACTCAGTTTTTCTAGTAAGTCAGTGATAGGGGAAAAAAGGAGTGTGGGAACTGCTGTAGATTTAGACTTGAGACTAAACGAAATGAAATGTGATTTGGATTCTGATTTAACCCAGTAAGCAATCAAGCATTTAATTAGAGATTGTATACTAGGTGATAGAATTAACATAGATTCTTTGCTGGGTGTGATAATGATATTGTGGTTGTGTAAGTAAATGTTTATAAATTTTAGAAAGGCATCTAAAATACATAGGAATGAAATGACCGATTTTTGCTTTAGCAAAGAATGGGGAGAAAAAGAAATGTGGCAGTTGAATCTTGGTGCTGGGTATCTGGAATATACTGTCTTATTTTATTTTTTTTATTATATTTTGTTATATTCACTATTTTGTTGTGTTTTTTAGATTCCATTTACATATGTTATAGTATTTGTCTTTTTATGTATGACATTTTCATTTAGCATAGTGCCCTCCAAGTCTGTACCTATTGTCATAAGTGACAAAATTTCATTCTTTTTCAAGGCTGAATAGTATTCCAGTAGTAGGTCTTCCTTATCTATTTACTTTTTTCTTTTTTATTTAATTTTTATTTTATATTGGAGTAAAGTTGATTCACAGTGTTGTGTTAGTTCCAGATGTATAGCAAAGTGATTCATAAATATAATTTTTTAATCTTATTTTTACTTTGGCTGTAGTATGCATCAGCTTGTTGTGGGATCTCAGTGTGTACACACACACACCCACCCACCCACCCATCCATTCTTTTTCAGATTCTTTTGCTATATAGGTTACTACAGATTATGGAGTAGAGTTTTCTTTACTATGCAGTGGGACCTTGTTGACTTTTTGTTTTATATATAATAGTGTATACATTGTTAGTGCCAAACTCCTAGTTTAATCCCTCCCCCCATTTCCCCTTAGGTAACTGGAAGTTTGTTTTCAAAGTCTGAGTCCGTTTCTGTTTAGTTTTTTAATCTTATTTTTTACTTTGTGGTGTGCATCAGCTTGATGTGGGATCTCAGTTCTCAGACCAGAGATTGAAATAGAGCTCTAGCAGTGAAAGTGATGATTCCTAACAAGTAGACCACCAGGGAACTCCCATTTTTTTTTTTCCCCCAAAACTCCGCGTATAAGTGATACATGATATTTTTCCTACTCTTGTCTGACTTAGTATGATAGTCTTTAGGTCTAACCATGTTGTTGTAAATGATATTATTCATTCTTTTAGGGCTGAGAAATATTCCGTTGTTAAATATGTGCTACATTTTGAATCTTGGTGCTGGGTATATTGGATACATTGTTTTATTTTACTTCTGTATTTTTTTCTATAATTATTTTTTAAGCAGTTACGTTAAATTTTATTTGCTTTAATGAAGAAAGGTGCCACAACATTAAGTCATGGCACAACATTGTAAATCAAGTATAATTATGAAGAAAAAAAAAAAAAGAGCTTAAGCACATCTTACTGAGAGATTACAGAGTATTCCCCACTTTATTATACATTTAAACTAAAATGCACTCATTAACCCTGCATAGTCAATAAGGCTTTTGCTTCTCTTATTCCAGTGGTTGACTCCTACTTTCCATTTTATCTAACCAAACCTCTTTCTACCAATGTGATAATTTCAAACAAATTTAAGAAGTGAATCCTTCCAACTGCAGTTCCTTCCTTTGACTCATCTGACAGCCTATTCTTCCTGCTCCCCTAACTCGCTTCTCACAATTCTTTTTTTTTTTTTTTTTTGCCTTTTGTCATTTTAGGGCCGCACCCGTGGCATGTGGAGGTTCCTAGGCTAGGGGTCTAATTGGAGCTGTAGCCACTGGCATATGCCGCAGCCACAGCAACGCAGGATCCAAGCCGCATCTGCAACCTACACCACAGCTCACGGCAACGCTGAATCCTTAACCCACTGAGCAAGGTCAGGGATCGAACCAGCAACCTCATGGTTCCTAGTCGGATTCGTTAACCACTGCGCCACGACGGGAACTCCCACAATTCTTAGTATATACTTTGTTTTGCATATGATCTTCTTCTTTTTTTTTTTTTTTTT
>PVHT021183543.1:19882034-19946316 GCA_004024745.2 Catagonus wagneri | reverse complement strand
TTGCTCATGGCTAGGGAAGGCATGTTCTCCAGTTATCTGTTTAAGTTGTTCTTTATTTCACTGTTTTGGGGGTTGTTCTTTTTAGAATCAAGATTTGTTCGCTACATCACAAAATAAAGAATTTGATCCCCTTGGTCCCCTGCCACCTGGATGGGGTAAGTCACAAGGATTTTTAAAGTTGAATTCAGTTATTTTAACAATCAGGTAATATGGATAGATAATACACCCTTCTGTTGTTTGAGTGAATATCTGGAAAGCTTTTTGGGTGTGTTGGTTTAATTCAGGGTGCCAAATGAGTATTAAATTTCTGAAAAGTTGTGAAGTTCCTTGGTGCCTCAGTGTGTTAAGGATGTGGCACTGCATGTGATGTAGGTTCGATCCCTGGCCTGGGCATTTCTGCATGCAGCGGGAGCAGCCAAAAAAAAAAAAAACTTCCCAAAAGTTCTAATTTACTTTTCTAAAATTTAAAAGTATTTTGTTACTCAGCATGAAGAAGAAATTGTTTATTTATACGCATGACAACCAAGATGACATCAAGGGCATTAAGCTTAGTGATTTTTTATGTAACATTCTTGAAATGGTAAAAGTAAAGGAATAGAAAACTGATTAGTAGCGAGACAAGGCCACTGGCAGGTGGGTACAAATACAGAAGGTCACATAAGTGGTTCTTATGTGGTGATGGAACAGTTCCATGTCTTTACTGATCACACAGCTCTATACATGGGATAAAAGTACATAGAACTTTTTTTACATAAATGAATTTAAAATTTAAAGGTAGTGAAAATTGAGTAAATTTTGTAGTTAACAGTTATCTGCCAGTCTTCAATTTCCTGATTTTGATACTGTGATACGGCTACATAAGATGTCATCATTGGTGGAAAGTGGCTAAAGTGTATGTGAGGTTCTTTGCACAATTTTTGCAACATGTGAGTAATAATTATTTCAAAATAAAAAGCTTTAAAGAATATTTTGATCACATTGGTGCTTCTAAAACACAGTTTAGATGTTGATTGAGTTGGTGTTATTCAAAGAATAGTGGAAGAGGTAACTTGTTAGGGTAGTAACTTTGTTTCCTGTAGTATGGAGCTCATGAGAATTTTCTATTATAAAGTACCTTAGTTATTAAATCTTTGCTGGAGTTCCCTTGTGGCACAGTGGTTTAAGGATCTGGCATTGTTACTGTGGCAGCTTGGGCTGCTGCTGTTGGTTGGGTTCAGTCTCTGACCCAGGAACTTCCATGTGTCACAGTTGCAGCCAAAAAAACCCCAAACACTTTGCTAATAGATATTAAGTTAAGCCTGCTCTACCACATTTTTTTTTCTTTTTTCTTTTCTCCCTCACTCTGGAAGTTCCCAGGCCAGGGGTTGAATCAGAGCTGTGGCTGCTGGTCTGTGCCACAGCCACAGCAACACGGAATCTGAGCCACATCTGCAGCCTATGCCACAGCTCTTGGCAGTGCTGGATCCTTAAGCCACTGAATGAGGCCAGGGATCAAACCTGTATCCTCATGGATACTAGTCAGATTCATTACTGCTGAACCACAGTGGGAACTCCTCTCTGTCTTTTGTTAAAAAAAAAATTTTTTTTTGATTTTTATTAGGGTATCGTTAATTTAATGTTAAGTCAGTTTCTGCTGTACAGCATAGTGACTCAGCCATACATACACGCGCGCACGCACACGCAGACACACACACACATTCTTCTTATATTATCTTCCATTATGGTCTATTCCAAGAGACTGGATATAATTCCCTGTGCTATAGAGTGGGACCTCATTGCTTATCCATCCCAGATTGTTTTAAAGCTGTTATATGAATCAGAGAGCCATAACAATTTTCCAGAATAAACATTGGAATATGGAAAGTTTTGAATGGAAGACAAAGAGAATATAAAAAGTGGAGGAGTTCCCATTGTGGCACAGTGGTTAACGAATCCGACTAGGAACGATGAGGTTGCGGGTTCGATCCCTGACCTTGCTCAGTGGGTTAACGATCCGGCATTGCCATGAGCTGTGGTGTAGGTCGCAGACACAGCTCAGATCTGGCGTTGCTGTGGCTTTGGCGTAGGCCGGCGGCTACAGCTCCGATTCAACCCCTGGCCTTGGAACCTCCATATGCAGTGTGTGTGGTTGTACAAAGCAAAAAAAAAAAAAGGTGGAAAACACAGTAAAGCTATTTATGGAGCTATTTGAAGTTTTATCTTTAAGAGCTGAAGATATTTTAGAAAGTTATATTTCTAGATACTCTTGTTTTGGAAACATCTGTTTCTAAGATAGATTGCTCTAGCATTACTTTATTTGGGAACAGAAGGAAAAAAATTGATGTGTCAAGATCACATGATTCTGAGCAATCAGTGATACTGGCTGTGTAAGCCAGCCTTTCAGTTATCCCATTGCTCTTCTTTTTTTTTTTAGGGCCGCACCCGCAGCATATGGAGGTTCCTAGGCTAGGGGTCAAATAGGAGCTGTAGCTGCCGGCCTACACCACAGCCACAGCAATGCCAGATCCGAGCCACGTCTGTGACCTACAGCACAGCTCACGGCAACGCCAGATCCTTAACCCGCTGAGTGAGGGGCCAGGGATCAAATCTGTGTCTTCATGGATCCTAGTCAGATTCTTTTCTGCTGTGCCACAATGGGAAGTCCTACCCCATTGCTTTCAAATTTATTTATGCCTAACATTCCTTTGAGTCAAAGAGCTAAAAAATGTAGTAGTTCATAGTTGTTATTGTTACTAGCTTATAACAAAGGGAGGGTATATGAGTGTTGTGAATTTCTGTCTTTAGTGTGTCTGGCAGTTTGGTCTGGCATTGTTGGAGCCTTGTGATAGACAGTGTATGTTTGGTATGAAGTACTTTAGAAGAGGGAATTTTGCCCTTTTCAAACATTGAAGCAAACCTGTCAGATTGCATTCTCAGATGTGATGGTCTTCTCAGCTTTATTTCTAGAGTGTCTCATGTTTGTGTTAGAGAGGAGAAATGGATGCACTAAAAAGATATATATATATGGAGGTGTTTTTTCATCTTTTTAATATTATTGTAAAAAAAACGTGACCTGATTAGCTTTTGTTAGAAACAGAAACTATTTTACTTGTTCTCTAGGTCAGTTGTAAGAAAAATTGCTTCTTGGAGTTCCCGTTGTGGCTCAGTGGTTAATGAATCCAACCAAGAACCATGAGGTTGCGGGTTCGATCCCTGGCCTTGCTCTGGGTTAAGGATCCAGCGTTGCCGTGAGCTGTGGTGTAGGTTGCAGACACGGCTTGGATCCCGCGTTGCTGTGGCTGTGGTGTAGGCCGACAGCTACAGCTCCTGTTAGACCCGTAGCCTGGGAACCTCCATATGCCGCGGGTGCGGCCCTAGATAAAGCAAAAAGACAAAAAAAAAAAAAAGGAAAAATTGCTTCTTGCTCATAGAAGCTTGAATTATAGGCTATGTGCCTTTATTTGAAAAGCTTTTCCTGCAGAGCTGGTCCTTGTGTTCTGTGTTTATCATCATCCTCACTATCACGATCTTTTCCTTTGCTTTTTATTTTGTTTCTGCTTTTTATTGCTGCACCTGCAGCATGTAGAAGTTCTCCGGCTAGGATTTCCCTTTGTGGCTCAGCGGAAATGAATCCGACTAGGAACCATGAGGTTGCGGGTTTGATCCCTGGCCTCGCTCAGTGGGTTAATAATTCGGCGTTGTCGTGAGCTGTGGTGTAGGTTGCAGACATGGCTCAGATCCCTCATTGCTGTGGCTGTGGCGTCAGCTGGCAGCTGTAGCTCCGATTAGACCCCTGGCCTGCGAACCTCCACATGCCACAGGTGCGGCCCTAAAATGACAAAAGACAAAAAAAAAAAAAAAGTTCCCCAGCTAGGGGTTGAATTTGAAATGCACCTGGAGGCTTATGCTGCACCGTACGGCCACTCCAGGTCCTTAACCTACTGAGCAAGGCCAGAGATGGAACCAGCGTCCTCATGGACACTATATTGGGTTCTTCACCTCCTGAGCCGCAACTGGAATTCCATTTTTCATTTTTACTTCAGCCAACAGCACCTCCACAAAATACTGCCTCTGAAGACCCAATTCCAGCTTATTTGTATTATCAGAATCTTGCTTGAGTTACTTTATGGTCTGCAAACTTTTTTGATTTCTCACTACAAAAATTGAAGTGCATCCCCCCTTCCCCTTTCTAAAAGAGTTCATGGTTATCTTGTTCTTCAGACTTTTTGATTCTCTACCTCTAGGGCATATACGCTTTATTTGTGGAGCCAGTGAAGCACTGGTACCATAACAAATGAGAACTGCTTGAGAGACTCTCAGAATTGACCCAGAAATAAAATCCCAGTTTACAGTTGGTGTTTATGTTCTTAAATTGTCATCATTATTTTTGTGATGTCATATATATTTACATCAAACCTCCTCACACTTTTAGACTTTTGAATGCTAGGACTAGACATTACCACCTTACCGGCTGGGAGTGAATAATTTTTTTTTTTTAATGGGCACACCCGCAGCATACAGAGATTCCCAGGCGGGGGTTTGAATCTGAGCTCATCTCTGCAGCAGCTGCAGCAGGGCCGGATCTTTTAAGCCACTGTGCCAGGCTTGGGATGGAACTCATGCTTCCACAGCGACCTGAGCCACTGCACCACAGCAGGAACCCCAAGAAGAATTTTTAATACATTTAAACCCTAGAGGCTGAGGAAAAACAGTGCTTTGGGGTGAACAATGTCTTCTAACATGGCTTTGTATAGCTGGTTTTACCCATCAAGTGTAAAGGTATTTTCTCATTTTCAGAGTTGCTGTGAAACAGTGCATAAAACAATAGGAAACTTCTGATATTTAGTGTTTTATACATCAGGTCAAGAAGTGGTTTGCTGTGCATTCAGATTTACTGTTCACTAATTTTGGAATTATTTGTCTTACGATTCTTTAACAAAGTAAAAAATCAGCTCTATAGCCATAGTCGTCTTTAAGGACATCGGCCTTCAGTTTGCAGTTTGAAATTTTGTTTTTCACAGCCTCTTCCTTGAAATGCTGATATCAGCCATATATACATAGAACAATCATAGAAATAAGTTTTCTATTATCTTTATTTTACCTCGTGTTAGCTTTTTTTATGTTTTTAAGCTTTTATTTAGAAAGCCTAACTAGTAAAATCACAAAACTAGAAAATGTATGAGCTATAATATGTGCATAAACTAAATATTAAAAATATCAAGAAATAAAATCCCAAGCAATTAGATATTTTTTATGAAAAAGAAAATTTTCTTAGTTAAGACTTTTAAAAATGATGTAAACCAAAGCTTTAAATTTGTTCATCTGAAAAGAAAGAGGAAAATCTCCATGGAATTCTGAGCTCCATGCCACCATTCAGTATCTACTATCTATGGGTAAGCTGAGGGTAGCTCTGATGTGGCTGGCAGGGGCGCACAGGCCTCAGAAACCGTGGTGACCCCATGCAGTGACTCTGCTCATGTTAAGCTTTTTAAATTAGTTTTGTTTTATTTTATGACTATACCCACAGCATATGGAATTTTCTGAACCAGGGACTGAATCAGAGCCACAGCCTCGACCTAAGCCGCAGCTTGGGTAACACCAGATCCTTCTAACACACTGCGCCAGGCCAGGGATTGAACCCACACCTCCGTTGCTACCAGAGCCTCTGCAGTTGGATTCTTAAGCATTCTCTGTGCCACAGTGGGAACTCCTAGGATATTAATTTTATTTATTAATTTATTTATTTGGCTGTGCCTGTGCAAGTTCCAAGGCCAGGGATCAGACCTGAGCCGTAGAAGTAACAGTACCCTATCATTAACCATTAGGGCACTAGGGAACTCCAGGATATTAATTTTAGATTGTGAAAGTTCTTTAAAATATTTGTTTATAGGAAGCTATAGGAGTTCCCATCGTGGCTCAGTGGTTAATGAATCCGACAAGGAACCATGAGGTTGCGGGTTCGACCCCTGGCCTTGCTCAGTGGGTTAAGGATCCGGCGTTGCCGTGAGCTGTGGTGTAGGTTGCAGACACGGCTTGGATCCCACGTTGCTGTGGCTGTGGCAAAGCCTGGCAGGTACAGCTCCTGTTAGACCTCTGGCCTGGGAACCTCCACATGCCGCAGCTGAGGCCCTAGATAAGGCAAAAATAATAATAATAATGACTGCCAAGAACTTTGCCTTTGTTTTCATGTAGCTACCTGTAGCATTTTATGTACTTCTTTTGCCTTAGACACAGAATGTTTGCATCTCAAGATACCATGACCAGCAAAGCCATTGTTAATATTTAGGATGTGGCAAGATGCAGAGTACCATTTTTCTGTATATTATATACACCAGAAGTTCTAGTTCCATTTTAGCCTCAGCTGATAATAGAAAGTAGCTGAGATGTCCAGAGCAGATTTATGACACTCACCAGTATATCCCTTTTGATGACCACCCTCTACTCCCAGCCCCTGCCAGTATCATCCTTGCTGCTTGAAATCATAGGTTCAGTGCTGGAGATAAGTTAAAAGTTGCCAGACACTAACTTGACAATGCTATATAACTTTGCATAACACTTACTCTGCAATATCTCACTTAACAATCAAAGGATCTAATTAAATGTTTGAAAGATAGATACCAACTTTTTTTTAAGTGGTTTTTATTTTTTCTGTTGTTCTTGGTTTACAGTGTTCTCTCAGTTTTCTACTGTAACAAAGTGACCGTCACACACCCACACACACATACACACGTTTATGTATATACACACACACACATTCTTTTTCTCACATTATCCTCCTCAACTTTTCAAACAATAAGAAATGAAAATTGTTTTTTTCACTATAGAGTTAAGCTAATTTTTTTTGGAAAATTACTAATTTTAGGAAAGTATATAACTCACTCAGTGGGTTAAGGATCTGATGTTGCTGTGGCTGTGGTGTAGGCCAGCAGCTACAGCTCCTATTAGACCCCTAACCTGGGAACCTCCATATGCCGCAAGTACGTCCCTAAAAAGACAAAAAAACAAAAAAAAACCCCAGGAATCCACATTATACCTTTGAATACTTCAGTCACTAATCGTGAGACATCTTGGCCAAATTTAAAACATTCAGACACTGGAAGAGTGCTTTTGTTTTGAAGAGTTTATTTGTCATGGAGCAGAAAAGGCAATAGTTCAAACAACAAATATTAATATTAAAATTTCAAAACTTTTTGGTTATTAGAAGAGAAAATAATATCACCCATCTTCTCAACCTTAATGAGAAAGCGCAGAGAGGCATGGCAAATTTTGTAGAAATGTAGGGGAATTCTAAAGCAGGTTGCCTGTGGAGAAACAGATATCTGATTCAGATGCAGTAAATTAAAGAACTGAGCCCTGCTTCCCAACCCTTGTGTAAAAAGTTACTATAGATATTTACAACTTGGAAACTGGCTGTATTGAGAAGAAATAGGATTTAGGAGTTTCTGCTATGGTACTCTGGGTTAAGAAGCTGACTGCAGTGATTTGGGATGTGTGGGTTTGATGCCTGGCCCAGTGCAGTGAGTTATAGGATCCGTGTTGCCACAGGGGTGACATAGGTGACAGCTGCAGCTCAGAGTCAATCCCTGGGTAGGGAATTTCCTTATGCCTAGGGTGTGGCCATTTAAAAGAAAAGGAAGAAATAGGTTTTTTTTTTTTCTTTTGGCCTTATCTGTGGCATGCAGAAGTTCCGAGGCCAGCGATTAGACCTGCACCATATTAGCAAACCCTGGCCCCTGCAATGATAATGCCTAATCCTTAACCTGCTGTCCCACAAACGAATTCCAAGAAATAATGGATAATGCTTAATTAGAATATAACAAAGGGGGAGTTCCCCTCATGGCCCAGTGGAAACGAATCTGACTAGGAACCATGAGGTTGCGGGTTCAATCCCTGGCCTGGCTCAGTGGGTTAAGGATCCGGTGTTGCAGTGAGCTGTGTTGTAGGTTGCAGATGCAGCTCGAATCTCATGTTGCTGTGGCTGTGGTGTAGGCTGGCGTCTACAGCTCTGATTAGACCCCTAGCCTGGGAACCTCCATTTGCTGTGAGTGTGGCCCTAAAACAACAAAAGACCAAAAAAAAAAAAAAAAAAAAAGAATATAACAAAGAGTTCCCATGCCGGCTCAGTGATTATTGAACCTGACTTGTATCCATGAGAATGCGGGTTTGATCCCTGGCCTCCATCAGTGGGTTAAAGATCCGGTGTTGCCATGAGCTGTTTGTGTAAGTTGCAGACATGGCTTGGATCTGGCTGTGCTGTGGTTGTGGAAGTAGGCTGGTGGCTACAGCTCAGATTTGACCCCTAGCATGGGACTCTCCATATGGCATGGGTGTGGCCCCAAAAAGACAAAAAGAATATAACAAACAGTTCCCTGGTGGCTCAGCAAGTTAGATTCCCTGGCCAGAGAATTTTGGCATGCTGCAGATTCTGCCAAAACAACAACAGCAGCAAAAAGTCCCACAGTGAAACAAAGAAACAAGTTCTGTCTCCCCATTATATTTTAAGAAGTGAGATGAGTTTCCATCCTACAGCTGCTGCTTAAATCTGAGATTTGGGTTAGATCACTTAACTGGTCTGAGTTTTGGTATCTTGAAAATAAAATTTCTTACTCCATGGAGCTTTTGAAGTTTTAGTGAGGTCATGTTTGCAAAATTAAATGGTTACTTACTCTTTCTACTATTGCTTGGGCTGAGCAGATTGAGCTGGACATTGTGAATTCAGTCTATTTAACTTCTAGGATATAATGATGTTTTTCTAAGTTTAGTAAAGTGTGAATTTAATCGTGAAAGAATAAATTAACCCTTTTAAAGTTGTGATTTAAAACCTGTAAAATCGTGAAAAAAAAATTATAAAATCGGGAGTTCCTGTTGTGGCTTAGGAGTTTAACAATCCGACTAGTACACATGAGGATGCCGGTTTGATCCCTGGCCTTGCTTAGGATCCAGCATTGCCACAAGCTGTGGTGCAGGTCAAAGATGCAGCTCAGATCTGGTGTTGCTGTACCTGTGGCAAAGGCCAGCAAGTGCAAATCCAGTTCAGCTCCTAGCCTGGGAACTTCCATGTGCCACAGGTGCGGCTCTAAAAAGAAAACAAAAACTATGAAATCATTGTTTTAGTTTGAGGGAGAAGACTATGCCAACTCTAATGCTTTGCCTTTTTTTTTTTTTTTTTTTAAGAGAAGAGAACGGACAGCAATGGTAGAGTATATTTTGTCAACCACAACACTCGTATTACACAATGGGAAGATCCCAGAAATCAAGGGTAAGAACTTCAGTTATTAGTGTATATAGATAAACTCTACAATTGTACCCTGTTTCTGGCTCAATTATAAAAAGAGTTTAAAGTTAGGTATTTTCCCCCCAAAAGCCTTAAACATTAATCACCTACATTCTTTAGAAAGAAAAAAATAGTGAATATGGGTTTCCAGTTATTTCATATAGTGAATGTAGAGGGTGTGTGTGTGTGTGTGTGTGTCACCAAGCACCTATTTGTTATTACCAAGTCCAGTTTACTAATTTTGAAGCAAGGTTTTCCAGGCTGAGGTCTCTGGATATAGTTCAGGGAGTATTTGACTTGAGAAAAATAAACATTCAGTTTCACTAAACTTTACCCGAAATTGAGTATTCCTTCCGTTATGATTGTAGGCTACAACCAAACTAGAATTAACAATCATTAGGACTTTGACACCAGTAGAAATGATAGGTTTTCTTGGTATCATTCTGCAGTTGTTGCAGATACCTCAAAATTACAAGAACTTGATAGTTAATATGCAACTAAAGAGACATTAATTTTTACAGGTTCATCTTTTTAGTATTTACTATAATTTTTTTCCTTTGTAATATGTGATAGTGTATCAGTTAGTTTGCTAGGGCTGCTTTAATAAATGCCACAAATTGAATGACTTAAAGAAGAGATACTAGTCTCATCGTTTAGAAGGCTAGTTCGGGAGTTCCCGTCATGGCACAGCAGAAACAAATTTGGCTAGGAGCCATGAGGTTTTGGGTTTGATCCCTGGCCTCACTCAGTGTGTTAAGGATCTGGCATTACCGTGAGCTGTGGTGTAGGTTGCAGACATGGCTCAGATCCCGCATTGCTATGGCTGTGGCATAGAATGGCAGGTGTCGCTCCAATTTGACCCCTAGTCTGGGAACCTCTGTATGGCATAGCCCTAAAAAGAAAAAAGGAAAAAAGAAGGATAGTTCATTTTCAAGCTATCAGCAGAGCTATGACTCCTCTGAACACAATAGGAAAGGATGTGTTCCAGGCTTCTCTCCTATCTTCACTAGTTCCCTGGCTTGTTGAAGCTTAACTCCAATCTTCATAGAGCATTATTCCTATATGCATATCTCTAAGGTCAGTTGCCCCTCCTCCCTCTGCCTTTTTTTTCCCCATACCTGTGGGCTTTGGAACTTCCTAGGTCAGGGATCAAATCTGTGTATAGCATCAACCCAATCCACTGTACTGACAGTGCTGGATCTCAACCCACTGTGCCACAAGGGAACTCTCAAATTTTACTTTTTTGTTGCCTTTTTTTTTGCCTTTTTCTAGGTCTGCACTAGTGCATATGGAGGTTCTCAGGCTAGGGGTCCAATCAGAGCTGCAGCTGCCAGCCTACTCCACAGCAACAGCAACAGCAACATCAACGCGGGATCCGAGCCACGTCTGTGACTTACACCACAGCTCTCGGCAACGCCAGATCCTCAACCCACTGAGCAATGCCAGGGATCGAACCTGCAACCTCGTAGGTCCTAGTCGGATTCCTTAACCACTGAGCCACAATGGGAACTCCCTCAAATTTTACCTTTTTTTTAATTTTTTAAATTATTTATATTGTCTTTTTGCATTATTTAGAGCCGCACCCGCAGCATATGGAGGTTCCTAGGCTAGGGGTCTAACAGGAGCTGTAGCTGCTGGCCTTCGCCACAGCAACACGGGATTCAAGCCGCATCTGCAATCTACACCACAGCTCATGGCACTGCCAGATCCTTAACCCACTGAGAGAGGCCAGGGATTGAACCTGCAACCTCATGGTTCCTAGTTGGATTCGTTTCCACTGCGCCACAATGGGAACTCCCCCCTTGGATCTTTAATGTTTCAGAGCTAAAGTTAGAATCATATTCTTAATAATATAATTGACTCAGTTCTTTCCAGTTTGTTTTCAGGGTAACAACTTGTTACTAAGCCAGTCTTGCAAATATGATTTCAAGAAAGAAGTGTTAATCCACTTAAATTTCTCGGTAGCTTATTGTATCTGACACTTGTATTAGTTCTAAGTGAATACAGTTAGATATTCTTAACCTTTCGAAATAGTTCACAAAATACTGTACGAGGCAATGATTCTCAGCCTTTGTTCTTTTGAAATAAGTACACTTGAGGAAAGTGACACTCCTATCAGCAGTGTTGGCTCTTTAAACAATAAGATTAAATGCCTCCAATCCTTCTTTTCTTTTTTCCTGATATGAAATTGAATATTTCCATTGTTTTGTTTGCTCAATAAAGCCAACATATGAGAAAATTAGTTGAAACTGTAGAATTGAGAAAAATGAACTGGCTAATATGGATAAAACCTGGAACACATATTACACTTAATTAGCTAAAGAGACTGGCTGTCATTATGATAGAATGCACCAATACAAATTGCAGTGGGTGTGTTCAACCTACTCACTCATTCTAGTGTCATATTTTGAAATGTAAAAATAAATTTTTTAGATTCATGAGTGACCAGTGTTGAATATTTTTTGCTGATGTCTCAATTTTTATATGTATAAATTAAAATTAAGTCATTTATAAGTGCCTTGTAATCTACTTCCTGTTTTAAACTTTACATGATATTTCGTGGTGGAAAATTATTGCTAGACACACAAGGTGAAATATATGATAAACACTGTTCTAGCAGTGTGAAGGAAGTACTTTAATAAGAGTCCTGAAGAGAAGAATCAATATAAAGTAGAAGAAATAATAATAGTTACCATTTGAAGGCTTACTTTGTAAGCTTTATACTGGTCTTATTTATTCCTTAGTCTTATTACATAGATATTATTTCCATTTTATGAACTAAGAAACTAAACTGAAGTTGAGTGAGTTTAAGGTCTAAAGACAGGTATTAAGCAAGTGGGTAGGAATACTCCATAAAGTATATTTGAATAGTTCCATCGTGGTGCAGCAGAAATGAGTCTGACTAGGAACCATGAGGTTGCGGGTTCAGTCCCTGGCCTTGCTCAGTGGATTAAGGATCCGGCATTGCCATGAGCTCCGGTGTAGCCACATGCCATGAAATCACAGGGTTCATTAAAGGGAGTTGCAGTGAGTCTGTAGAGGTAAAACTGAAAGGGAACATTAAGGGTAGAGTATAGAGGCAGAATGCAGGCCACATGGAGGGGTTTAGATCTTATCATTGCTTAGTGGTGAATAGTAATATCACTTCTGGTTGAGAACAGATTTGTTCAGATCTCTCTTTAGTACCATCAACAATAGAGTGTAGGACCAGATTGAGACTAGAGGTAGGAAAACCAGTTGGATGGCTGTTGTGAAAGTTTAGAAGAGAAGAATAAAGCCAGGGTAAGGATGGTACTGGGGATTCACAACAGTGATGAACGTGAAAACTTCTAAGGCGTAATTGGCAGAACTTGGTCATTACTATGAGATGTTTATATAGGTAGGGAATAAAGGCCAAGTAATGGGGAGAGGTCTGATCTTTGATGTACTTGTTTCCATGTTTAATGTTCCTATAGGATTTCTAGTAAATAATTGGAAAGTACTGGAATAAATGATTTTTTAGAACGTTTCTACTGCACTTATGGGTATTTTTAGTTTCTGTACTTCGCAAAGAAGCAACTCTAACATTCATTAATTGTTTCCTATGTTTTTAATAGACAATTAAATGAAAAGCCCTTACCTGAAGGCTGGGAAATGAGATTCACAGTAGATGGAATTCCGTATTTTGTGGATCACAATAGAAGAACAACTACCTATATAGATCCCCGAACTGGAAAATCTGCCTTGTAAGTTTTTTTAATATTTTGATTGAAAGTAAAATTGCTTGGAGTTCCTGTCGTGACACAGTGGTTAATGAATCTGACTAGGAACCACAAGGTTGTATGTTCAGTCCCTGGCCTTGCTCAGTGGGCTAACGATCCGGCGTTGCCATGAGCTATGGTGTGGGTCTCAGATGTGGCTTGGATCCTGCGTTGATGTGGCTGTGGCGTAGGCCTGCAGCTGTAGCTCCGATTAGAACCCTAGCCTGGGAACCTCCACATGCCGTGGGTGCAGCCCTAAAAAGCAAAAAAAAAGAGGTAAAATTTCTTGCTCTATAGCACAGGGAATGTATATCTAGTTACTGGTGATAGAAAATGATGGAAGATAATATGAGAAAGAATGTGTGTATATGTATTACTGGATCACTTTGCTGTAGAGCAGAAATTGATATAACATTGTAAATGAACTACAATAAACTTATTTATTTATTTGTCTTTTTGCCTTTTCCAGGGCTGTACCCACAGCATACGGAGGTTCCCAGGTTAGGGGTCTAAATGGAGCTATAGCTGCTGGCCTACGCCACAGTCACCACAACGCGGGATCCGAGACGCGTCCGCGGCCTACACCACAGCCCACGGTAACGCTGGATCCTTACGCCACTGAGCAAGGGCAGGGATCGAACCTGCAACCTCATGGTTCCTAGTCGGATTCGTTAAACACTGAGCCACAACAGGAACTCCCAATAAATTTTTTTAAAAGGTAAAAACTGATTCCAGAGTTCCTGTTTGGCTCTGCAGGTTAAGGACCTGGTGATGTCACTGCTATGGCACAAGTTTTTTTTCTTTTTGCTACTTAGTTTCATACCTAAGGCAGAAATCACCAAAAGGGACAGAAGTAGTCAGTACTGGGGTTTCCTTGTGGTGCGGTGATTTAAGAATCTGGTGTTGTTATTGCAGTGGCTTGGGTTTCTGCTATTGCTCGGGTTCGATCCCTGGCCTGTGAACTTCCACACGCCACTGGTGCAGTGAAAGAAAATATCAATGTTAATAGTTCTATATCTGTTAAAGAAATTGAATTCATAACATTTTCCATGATGAAAATTCTGGCCTTAGATGACTAAAGTGGTAAATGTTATTAAAATTATAGGTAATAAGTAATGTCAATTCAAATTTTTTGATCAAATATAAGAGGTTGGTAATACTTCCCACCTTATTATATGAGGCTCCTTTAACTCTGATACCCAAATCAGACAAAAACAGGATAGGGAAATTACTGACTTACAAACATAGGTGTAAAAATCTTTAACAAAATTATGGCAAATTAAGTCCAGCAAAGAGTTTCTGCTGTGGTACAATGGGATTGATGGCATCTCTGGAGTGCTGGGATACAAGGTTCAATCCCCGGCCTGGCTCAGTGGGTTAAGGATCTGGAATTGCTCCAGCTATGGTTCGCATTTGATTCCTGTCCTGGGAACTCCATATGTTATTGGGCCATTAAAAGAGAAAAAAAATAGTACAACAAGATATAAAAGGGTTACACTTTTTTTTTTTTGGTCTTTTTGTCCTTTTATGGCTGTACCCATGACATTTACAGGTTCCCAGGCTAGGGGTCTTATTGGAGTTGTAGCCGCCGGCCTACGCCAGAGCCACAGGAACGCCAGATCCGAGCCGCCTCTGTGACCTAGACCACAGCTCACGGCAATGCCGGATCCTTAACCCACTGAATGAGGCCAGGGATCAAACTTACAACCTCATGGTAGAGTTTGCCACCAGAATGCAAAGTTGGTTTAATATACAAAAATATATTAATATATTTAATATATATATAATATAATGAATATACAAAAATCAGTCAGTGTAATTCACTACATTACCAGATTAAAGGAAAAACATCATGCTTTCAGGAAAGCATTTGATAAAACAAAATGCCAGTTTATTCATTGGTAAACTCTCAGCTGCCTCGGAAAATTTCTTATCTGAAAAATAGTATTTACAAAAGACTTTTTTTTTTTTGTCTTTTGTCATTTTAGGGTCACACTGTGGCATATGGAGGTTCCCTGGCCAGGGGTCTAATCAGAGCTGTAGCTGCTGGCCTACACCACAGCCACAGCAACGCCGGATCCGAGCCGCGTCTGCAGCCTACACGAACACTGGATCCTTAACCCACTGAGCAAGGCCAGGGATCGAATCCGCAACCTCATGGTTCCTAGTCGCATTCGTTTCCACTGAGCCATGTCAGTAACTCCATGAAAAATAGTATTTACCAAAGACTTAATGGTGAAATTCCACTTAAAATCAAAGATAAGACAATTATATTTTCTGTTACTGCTGCCATTTAATATTGTATTGGTAGTTCCTCAAAATTAGAAAGAAAAGATACATAGATTGGAAGGGAAGAAGTAAAACTTTTTTCACACAGGTCATATATAACAGAATTGTGGAAAAATCCAATATAGAGTCTAGAAAAAACTGTAGAACTCGTAAGTGAATTTAAGTGTTACTAAATACAGAGTCAGTATACAAAATCAATTGTATTTCTGCATTGGACGTTTAGAAAATGAAATTAATAGTAGTTCAGATAAAAAAGCAAATATTCTGATAGTATGAAGTCCAAGAACCTTATCAAGATCACCTAATAGTTTGTGGTAGCTCCTGAAACTTCAGCCCTCATATTCACAGACTGTGGAATATGGAGGAGTAGATATCTCAGCTCTCTTTAGAAGAACCTTCTTGGAAGTCCTATTCAGGACTTCACTTAACAGCTCATTTGCCTTATGTTGTCATACAGCCACACTGGGAAATGTAGTCTTCATCCTAGGTAGCAGTCTGCCCAATTAAATCTCAAAATTCTGATAAGGATAGAGGAGAGAATAGATTTGGGGACAAACACCATTCTCAGAACCTCCGTTACCTAGCACTGTAAGCAACAAGAATCTCAAAACAGTAGCTTTTTGTTGTTGTTAATTGGAGTGTAGTTGACTTGCAGTGTTGTGTTAGTTTCAAGTGTACAGCAAAGTGAATCAGTCATATGTATAAATAAATACACCCTTTCTTTTTCCCATAGAGGTTATTACAAACTATTGAGTAGATTTTCCTGTGCTGTGCAATAAGTTCTTTTTAATCATCTATTTTGGAGTTCCCATCATGGCTCAGCGAAAACGAATCTAACTAGGAACCATGAGGTTGTAGGTTCCATCGCTGGCCTTGCTCAGTGGGTTAAGGATCTGGCATTGCCGTGAGCTATGGTGTAGATTGCAGACACTGCTCGGATCTGGCGTTGCTGTGGCTGTGGCGTAGGCCGGCAGCTGTAGCTCTGATTGGAACTCTAGCCTGGGAACCTCTCTGTGCAGCAGGTGTGGCCCTAAATAGAAAGCAAAAAAAGAAATCATCTGTTTTATACTGTAATGTGTATGTTGCTCTCACTCTTACAATTCTTCCCTCCTCAACAGTGGCTTTATTTTTTTAATGTTTAGTTTAAAATTTTTCCCCCCTTTTTGGGCCGCACCTGCAGAATGAGGAATTTCCTGGGTTAGGGGTTGAATTGGAGCTGCAGCTGCTGGCGTACGCCACAGCCATTGGCCTATGCCACAGCCACAGCAACATCCCATCCCTAACTGAGCCACTACAGGAACTCCCCCTCAGCGGCTTTACAAAGATCATTGTTTTTGTTTTTTACTTTAAAATAGTTTTGTGAAGTATTTTTTAAAAAGGGAAAAGGTGGTGTTAGGAGTATGCTGTACTAAGGCACTTTTGTATTTGACTGATAAGTTCTTGGGGAGTGTGATAGTGTTTTCCTCAAATACTTTATCATACAAGCAGCTATATATGTCATATTAACATTCTTTCTCAGAGACAATGGACCCCAGATAGCCTACGTACGGGACTTCAAGGCAAAGGTTCAGTATTTCCGGTTCTGGTGTCAGGTTAGTATTGGCAGTGTATTTCTGTACTCAATTTCTTTTGTTATGTTGCTTATACAGTCTGGGAAAATAATTACCTCTTAGAAAAACAGGTAAAATAGAAGCATTGGAATCTTTCTCTTATTTTTAGGTCAAAGAGATAATTTTATCACTTAGATAATTTATGGCTTCTGTTGTCCAGAAGAATAAATTTGAAACCATTTTAATAAGAAAATGTTGCTACTCATTCTAGTACTCATTATTTTCGCAATGCAGACATTTTCAAACAAATGAGTTACATTTTCTGATGTATTAATTATAACCAGTCCCTTCCATTATGTCATTTGATATAACGGACTTTGATAGATCCATACATATGTATCACTTAGGTGCATACATTAGTGTATACATATATATGGTTATGTTTTTAAAAGAAATGATGCACTATTTCTGACATATTTACTGAATTAATGATTATGTGTTCTAAATTAAATTTAATGCTTTAGTCAAAGTGTTGAATATTTTTAATACTTGTAGCTCAAACTCTTGTAATTAACTAGACCCATCAAAGCAAAGTTTAAATTAGCTTTTCAAAAATAAAAGATTTAACTCATTAGTCATTGTGCAAATGAGATCTTGCTTGTGTTTCTTATATATCAAGTGATCTAGAATTAGCATGAATATTGACAAATGCATGGTTAAACATTATTAAATGTAAATTCATACTCATAGTCTACTTGTTTTTGTAAACAAGAAAGTAAGTAAAACTTTATTCTTTTGGTTTTTTGATAGGCCATTTTAATGGTGAGAGTTGACTTAAGACATTCTTATATTTCAGCAACTGGCCATGCCACAGCACATAAAGATTACAGTGACAAGGAAAACATTGTTTGAGGATTCCTTTCAGCAGGTACTGTTTTGTCCATTAAATGGTTTGCCTTATGGCTTCCAGTCCAGAACCTTTTGGTGCTGGCAGTTTAAAGTGTTTGAAACTTTTTGACTTGGAGGCCTTGGCCTTGAATTTTAAAGTCTGATCTCATTGCCAAATACTTTAGTAGTTAAAATGTAGGAAATGCACATAGTTATGTGAGTATGTTAGATGCCTTTAAAATGTCAGAGTAACTTAGTGATTCGTTTCAGGTTTCCATTTCTAAGCTCAGTGTTTGATTTGAAATAGATATTTAAGTAAGAAAATAGGGTTTTGGTAGACAAAAGTCTGGAAATATCCATGAGTGTTACTGGACGCAGGTATTAAAGGAAGGTAAGACCATGCTTTTATACTCTTGCATTTTTACAGTAAGCATATTTATTCTTAGAATTTAAATAATTTTTTAAATATAGTAAAATGTAAATTGCTCATTGATGACAGTATCTACAAATAATATCAAGAGTAGTAGGCCAGTGTTTTATTTGTCCTCTTGAATCTGAGTTACTTTACCAGCTAAATGCAGCTAAGTATTAAGTGATTTTGTTATACCAAAATAACCGGTGAAAATATGTATTAAAATGAAAACATCCAGTTCATTTTTATTTTATGTCCAGATGTGGGTATGATTCTTTATTATCAAATCGTTAACCATTATTTTGGTAGCTATAATTTCGGTATGTACCAAACTGAATGCAAAGGGAAAAGAGATTGTGTGAGATAGTTGATAGTAGCTTTTCAGAAACACTGGTTCTTTACTAATGGATTCTCAGTTGTTAACATTGAAGCCGTTGAATATCCTGCTAAGTAGGAGCAGATAAATTTTTATCTTGCTTGGATGTCATAATATTTTATTTTCCTAATGTGGGACTAGAGTATGTTTAATATTTACTCCTTTTTAAAAGAAGAAATCTTATTAAATACGTCTACTTCTCCGGTTTGAAAATAAAATTCAAAAAAAAAGCTTTTAAAATCAAAACCTGTTTGTTTAGTACAAATTCATTGATAGCAAAACCTGACCTGACCAGACATGCTATTTATAGGGATTATTTAGCCTAATTAGCGGTAATATTCATACGATAAGCAGCAATGTGGATATGTTCTCCTACAGGGTGCTGTCCCAGGTTTTGGCGGGCTTACTTATACTGTGGCAAACACAGTCTATTCAACTTTTTAGAATTAAAAGCTTGTTCTAACAAGTTCAGAAATACTTCTCCTCTTAAGGATTTAGAGAACTTGCTAATATATATTAGTGATGTAAGTGGAAGAAATTAAAAAGAAATTGAGCTTGAGGGAGGTGATGGAATTATCACAAAACTGGACTGTGATGATGACAGCACAGTTCCTTTTTTTTTAATTACTCAGTGAATTTTATTTTATTACATTTTTAGTTGTACAACAATCATCACAACCCAATTTTAGAGCATTTCCATCCCAAATCCCCAGCGCATCCCCCACCAATCATCCTGTCTCATTCGGAAAACATGTTTTTCAGAGTCTGTGAGTTGCTATCTGTTCTACAAAGAGGTTCATTGTGTCTTTTTTTTAGATTCCACATGTAAGTGCACTGACTGACTTCATTTAGCATGATAATTTCTAGGTCCATCCGCAAATGCCTTTATTTCTTTCCTTTTAATGGCTGAGTAATATTCCATTGTGTATATGTACCGAATCTTCTTTATTCACTCCTCTGCTGATGAACGTTTCATGGCTATTGTATATAGTGCTGCAATGAACATTGGAATACATGTATCTTTTCGAGTCATAGTTTTCTCTGGATAGATGTCCAGCAGTGGGATTGCTGGATCAAACGGTAATTCTGTTTTTAGTTTAGGAGCAGGTAAATTTGTAGAGCAGAGCTTAACTAAGGCTTTTTTAGAGTCATTCTTTTGAGCTGATATAAGTAAGATTCCAAGGTCATTCTCTATCTCAGTCATTACCTATTTCTAATTTTCTTGTTTGTAACCCGCATATAGTCATTGAGTAGTCAGTCTTTGGTAGGCCAGTTATTTGGAACATAACTTGCCAGTAGCAGTGCTAAAAAATGCAAAACATATTTAAATGTCCTTTTACCTTTTGACACCTAGAGACTTTTGCTAAATGACAGGCCAGATGGTGCTAAAACACCATCCACTGAGTAAATGTGAAATAAAAACCGAAGAGAAAAATTTGACTGAAGAGTGATATATAGCAAAATTAGCATTAGATGTTCATAACAACTATTAGAAAAAGTTGTTTGGGGGTGTCAGTGTTTTTTGTTGCTACAGCATAAGTGCTTATGGGGGAAAATTGCAGGAGAAACATTCTTCCCCTTTTATATTAGACATTTGTTAAATTGTATTATTTAAAGCTATTTTCCCCAGGGGAACAGCAAGCAAGATCAGGGACAGCCCAGGCGTTTGAAGAGCAGCCACAGGGATAAGGATTAGCCAGATGGAATAAGAAATGAATAAAACCTGTAGCATTTCTCATTTGCATTGCTATATTTCTTAGCCTATAGTGTTTATAGAATATTTGTCATGAGCACTGAATTTTTTGTCTCATCTGAGATTTTCTTGTTGGGGTGGTATATAATTCATAAACGTGATGTATCTGTTCTGTGGGAACTGAGAGAGCCCTAACACAAGCCAGGCACTTATTGAGACCTTCTGGATATTTAAATGTGGTTGTTCATTCTTACCTTTCATAAAATAGAGTCATGGAATGGACATTTTTCTCTCCAGGCCCTGTCCTTTTTTTCTCCTGAGAGTAATTAATATTTGTTATGTTCTACCGACCCAGTTTTGGTCGAGTAATTAAATACTTTTTATTTATTTTTATTTTTTTTTGCCTTTTTGTCATTTTATGGCTGCACCCGCGGCATGTGGAGGTTCCCAGGCTAGGGGTCTAATCGGAGCTGTGGCCACTGGCCTACACCGCAGCCACAGCAACGCAGGATCCGAGCCGCATCTGCAACCTACACCACAGCTCACGGCAATGCCGGATCGTTAACCCACTGAGCGAGGGCAGGGATCGAACCCGCAACCTTATGGTTCTTAGTCAGATTCTTTAACCACTGCGCCACGACGGGAACTCCCAGTAATTAAATACTTTTTAAAAGGAAGAACCCAGAGTTCCCGTCGTGGCTCAGCGGTTAACGAATCCGACTAGGAACCATGAGGTTGCGGGTTCGATCCTTGCCCTCGTTCAGTGGGTTAAGGATCCGACCTTGCCGTGAGCTGTGGTGTAGGTTGCAGACACGGCTCAAATCTCACGTTGCTGTGGCTGTAGTGTAGGCCAGCCGCTACAGCTCCAATTAGACCCCTAGCCTGGGAACCTGCATATGCCTCAGGTGCGGCCATAGAAAAAGAAAAAAAAAAGCGGAAGATCCCAAATGACCTATCCATTGTGGCTCAGTAATGGTTTGTCACTAAAGTATGAACTTATTATTAACCACAGTAGTAAAATACAAAATTTGAGTAGTTTGTAGGTTTCCTCTGAGAATGAGTTTCCAAGTTCATTTCCAAATTAACCAGTTAACTATTATGTGTACCTTTGGGCTATAAAACGGATCCAAACGTACCCACCCATAAAAGGACCTAATGTCTGCTCATAGCTACAAGTTATTCTGCTCTAAGCAAGTGAGAGAAGCAACTTAATGTCAGAATTAGGATGATTTAAAAGCAAATTATGTATGTATAAAGTGTACAATTTATAAAATATTATGAAACTTTGCTATATTTTCTACATTTGTGGTGTTGACCAAATATCAAATATCATTCTGTTTCATGGGTCATTTTAAGTTACTCATAATGAAAGAGATTTCATACCTTCTAAGTGGTAGATGGTGTTTGTACTTTTACCAATCTATCCCTTTTTTTTTTTCATTTTTTTTGGTAGATAATGAGCTTCAGTCCCCAAGATCTGCGAAGACGTTTGTGGGTGATTTTTCCAGGAGAAGAAGGTTTAGATTATGGAGGTGTAGCAAGGTAGTGATAATATGAATACTCAGAACTTAGTTCCTTTCCTACAAAGGTATCATTACACTTTGCTTGCAAGTATTATTTTCTCAATTTTCTATTTCAGGAAAATGAAATGTAGCACATTGCATCTTTAGTAATGCTGAAACTATAAAATTTCTAGAGACATTAATTTAGTACTTTCTATAGTACTGCTAGTTGATTTTACCATATCACTTGTTTAATCCTCAGGATAATTATTGAGAGAATTTTACAGGTAGTAATAAGGTTTAGTGACTCACCAAAGACACATAACTAAGTTGCAGAGCCTAGGTGCAAGCTTTGCACCATCAAACTCAAAGCCAGTGTTCAGTCTGCCACCTCATATCTGTTCCACATAGTATACAAGGCCCTGTAGTGTTCAGGTCACTTACCCATCACAGATTCCTGATACAGGTAATAGTCATTCAATTCCCAACTGAGAATATATAAGGCTGCATAAAATAGGAGTTCAAATTTTAAATTCTCCTTTCTTAATATTGAAGCTTTTTTTTTTTTTCTAATCAAACCCTAGAAGATAGGCTCAAGCAAGAAGTTGCTTTGCTGGAGTTCCTCTTGTGGCTCAGTGGGTTAAGGACCTAATGTTGTCTCCATGAGGATGTGGGTTCAATCCCTGGCTGACTCAGTGGTTGAGGATCCAGTGTTGCTGAAGTTGTGGGATAGGTTACAAATGTGGCTCGGATCTGGTGTTGCCATGGTTGTGGCATGGGCTGGCAGCTGCAGCTCCAATTCGACCCCTAGCCCAAGAATTTCCATATGCTACAGGTGTGGCCATTAAAAAGAGAAAACAAAATAAAAAGAAATTCCTTTGCTTATTTCAGAACAGTATATCACACTATTTTAAAAATTTACACAACATTGGCAGTATGTGAAGTCAAGCACTTTAGAGTCAAGACAGGATTTGAATCATTTTTCTGCACCAGTAGTATGATTTGGGGCAAATACCTTCATCTGTAAAGAAGAATAGTTTTATCTACTTTTCTAGGATTATTGTGAAGAGGAGAAATGCTATTTTTTAATATGCTAGTTCAGACCCTGAGTCTTTGTTTAGTCACTACCTGATTGGCTACATTTTAGTGGTGTTTCCTTAGGTTGTGTTTCATAGCTCACATTCAAAATATATGGAGTAATCACAGGTACATAGTAAATATTAGTAGAAACATTTAATTTTGTATGTTAAAGATAAGGCGAGGTCAGTCATTTATTCTTAATTAGTAAATTAAATAATAGTATTAAAGTTTAAGCAGGATTATAACCAGAGCCCATAAACCAATAGGAAAAGAAGTCTCAGGCACAGGCTGATACCTCATGAACTGACTGTCATCCTACCTGCCTACTATTCTACAAGATCCACCCATGTTACATAGTAACTATAATCTTACATTAGTGTTGGTCGGTATTTTCACAGCAACATTCTCAAGAGTATTTTCCTGATTTATGAATGGCTTGAATTAAATGTTTTATTGCCTCTGTGAAATTGGAAGGCTTTTCCTATTTAAGATTTAGAGAGCAGTGGCACTTAATGAGCATCACTGAGGGGATTGGTATAGGGTAGAATAATGCTAGATTTGTGTCAGCTGCTCTAACCACACGGGTCAACGGTGAATTTTAAACTTGCCTATGTAACGTATTTCATTGATTCTAAGACTAAAATTTTCACATCTCTGAAATTGAGATGTGTATCACAATTAGACAACTATCTTTTTAGTAGTTTAAATAACTGATAATGTCTTAGAGTCTTTGAAATAAAATAAACAGTCTGTAAACATCTTTGTAAAACAGATGTCATTTTACACGGAAGCAGTGAAAATCAAAATCAGCATGAGCTTAGAGAACTGTCATCACCTAAGGAGCATAGATTCCTGAGAACTTTGTAGTACTGCTCTTTGATTTGTTGGCATGGTTACTTGCAAGATATTTCATCCTAAATTTTCTTTTGATTTCAGAGAATGGTTCTTTCTTTTGTCACATGAGGTGTTGAACCCAATGTATTGCCTGTTCGAATATGCAGGGAAGGATAACTACTGTTTGCAGATAAACCCTGCTTCTTACATCAATCCAGATCATCTGAAATATTTTCGTTTTATTGGCAGGTTTATTGCTATGGTAAGTGCAAGTGGAGAATTGTGTTTGCTTTAATTCAGCAATGCCTATAGCATTGTTTAACTCTCTTAAACTCTTTCACTCTCTCATCTGAAATTAATTTTCTCAACACTACATTTGCCTAAGATTGGACTTGTTGTATCTGCTCTTTTCCCAGACATATTCCATTAAAATCATATGAGAGGAGCTGTTTGTTTTGCTGGGTGTGGGGTGGCGATGGAATGAAGAAGTTATCTAACATTGTGTATAAAATTATTTTAAACGGTATCGTTCTCCTCTTGCATAGGCTCTATTCCATGGAAAATTCATAGACACAGGTTTTTCTTTGCCATTTTATAAGCGTATCTTGAACAAACCAGTTGGACTCAAGGATTTAGAATCTATTGATCCAGAATTTTACAATTCTCTCATCTGGGTTAAGTAAGTTTGTTTTCATCTAATTTATCAAAATATAGTCTATATGCTTTCATTATGGTGTTGGTATCTTATTCAAACTGTAAGCATGTAATTGTTTTACTAATTTTAAATGGTTTGTATTGAACTTGTCTAGTTATTCAATGTGATAAATTTTACAAAAATATACCCAATATCTTAGAGAAGAATATGACTTTAGATCATAATGTTCCAATTTTCTTACTAATTCTTATGTTAGTTTAAAAATAATTATTTAAGAACATAGTCCTTTAGTTAATAACTCTTACATGATTAATTGGTGTAACTGTTACTTTGATTTGTGCAGAGAAAACAATATTGAGGAATGTGGTTTGGAAATGTATTTCTCCGTTGATAAAGAAATTTTAGGTGAAATCAAGAGTCATGATTTGAAACCCAATGGGGGCAATATTCTTGTAACAGAAGAAAATAAAGAGGAATATATCAGGTAAGAGAGAATGCTTATTTTGGTGTAGTTTCTAGCCTTTCTGTTGGACTTTCTAGTACATTAATAATTGCTTAGAAGGAGTTCTCATCGTGACTTAATGGAAATGAATCCGACTATGAACCATCAGGTTGTGGGTTGGATCCTGCATTACCATGAGCTGTGGTGTAGGTTGCAGATGCGGCTTGGATCCGGCATTGCTATAGGCCTTCGGCTACAGCCCCAGTTAGACCTGGAAACCTCCATACGCCTGGGTGTGGCCCTAAAATGACAAAAAGACAAAAAGAATTTTTTTTTAGTAAGACTAGTGGATGGTATTTCAAAAATACTTGCCTTGTTTACTAGTAGTTATGAGAACTGATTTGTATGTATTATTTAGGACACAGTTCACCACTTCCTACCTAATAAGTAGATTGATAGAGGGACAATAAAAGTGTGTAGGAGACAACACTTTTAGCTGGTTATAATCATGGAGCGGGAATCTGATATATTTCTTTTGAGTCTTGGTGATTGGGAAGGATTCAGTTATGTAGAAATAAGAGGAAAAGTTATGCAGAGATATGGAGGCTAGTCAAGGCACTAACAGTAGAGAAGAATTGCCATGGTGTGGTGCTGTGAGCTCAGAGCTGGTAGATCATTCTGTGATGTTTTGCATTTCAGAAGCCAGGGAAAGTGAAGAATCCTTAAAAAATGTGGAGTCTGGAGTTCCCACCGTGGCTTAGTGGTTAAAGAATCCAATCAGGAACATGAGGTTGCGGGTTCAATCCCTGGCCTTACTCAGTGGGTTAAGGATCCGGCGTTGCCATGAGCTGTGGTGTAGGTTGCAGACATGGTTTGCAGACATGGCTTGGATCCCACATTGCTGTGGCCGTGGTGTAGACCAGCAGCTATAGCTCCGATTAGACCCCTGGCCTGGGAACTTCCATATGCCGTGAGTACGACCCTAGAAAAGGCAAAAAGACAAAGAAAGGAAGAAAATGTGGAGTCTGATAAGTTATGATAACCCTTAAGTGACCCTTTAGAACTATAGCCAGTGGTAGATGTAGAGACAGATTATAAGAAATTAAGTAGTGGTCTAAGTTTCTTTTTAACAAGTCTGGGAGCAATGCCACGATAATTAGGATGGATGTTTGTGGATGCAGCAGGATAGAGGGACTATTATGAAGATTAATTCAAGCTATAAACCTTACATGGAATTACTCTAGTAGGTGTTAATGGGTTTTATACTCCCTTTCTGGTATATTTCAATTTAACCAGAAATTTTGAAAGTTTTATAAAGTGATAGAAAAAAATGTTCATATAGAATTTTCAGTTTTTCTCCAGAAATGGTAGTTTGAAGGGTAGAAGCAGTGCTGGATCACTTTTTTAAATACAAATTCTGTAACTACTGTGCTATGTAACATCATGTCATTGAAAAGAATCTCAAAATTATATGGAGATATTTTCATGAGGAATACTGGAAGATTAAGTAAAAAGTTTTAAATTATTATTTTATTAGTGTATTCTGTTAGGCTCTGCATTAGTTCATACCTTTTGTCGTCTCAAGAGTTATTCGTTTACTCACATCCTGTAACAGATTCTGTCAGATTAGGGTGAGATTTAATATTGCTGCTTCTTGAGTTCTAGTTTCTGAGTCCCTTGCCTACTTTTCTACTTTAAAATATTCAATATGTCCTCTCCAAGTTTCTTGTGATTAGCATTTGAATGGTATGTTTCTTCCACCATCCTTTTTTTTTTTTGATCCTTTGTCTTTCTATTGAAAGTCTTCTTTTTTTTTTGTCTTTGTCTAGAGCCGCACCCGCGGTGTATGGAGGTTCCCAGGCTAGGGGTCTAACAGGAGCTGTGGCTGCCAGCCTTCGCCACAGCAACGCGGGATCCGAGCCGTGTCTGCAACTTACACCACAGCTCACGCAATGCTGGGTCCTTAACCCACTGAGCAAGCCCAGGGATCGAACCTGCAACCTCATGGTTCTTAGTCAGATTTGTTAACCACTGAGACACGACGGGAACTCTAAAAGTCTGTTTCTTGGAGTTCCCATTGTGCGGCTCAGTGGGTTAAGAATCTGACTAGTGTCCATGAGGTTGCGGGTTCATCCCTGGTCTCACTCAGTGACTTAAAGGAGCTGTGTTGCGGTTCGCTGTGGTATAGGTTGAGACTTGGATCTGGTGTGGCTTTGGCCGGCAGGTGGAGCTCTAATTCAGCCTCTAGCTTGGGAACTTGCACATGCTGCAGGTGCGCCTTGCCCCCCCCCACCACCAAAAGTATGTTTCTTATTAGCAGCATATTGTCTTATATTCAGTCTGATAATTTTTTTATTCAGTCTGATAATCATTTACTTTTAATTGTAGTTAGTACATTTAAATTTATTTATTTATTTGATTGGTCTTTTTGTCATTTCAAAGCCGCATGCGTGGCATGTGGAGGTTCCCAGGCTAGGGGTCTAATCAGAGCTACAGCCACTGGTCTACACTACAGCCACAGCAACTCAGGATCTGAGCCATGTCTGCAACCTGCACCACAGCTCAGCAATGCCGGATCCTTAACCCACTGAGCAAACCCAGGGATTGAACCCGCAACCTCATGGTTCCCAGTCGGATTCGTTAACCACTGAACCATGATGGGAACTCCAGGTACATTTAAATTTAATACTATTACTGGTAGGATTGGACCTAAATGTGTCACTTTGCTACTTGTTTCTTATTTTTTTCCAGTGTCTTTTGTTCCTCCTTTCCTGCCCTGTTTTGTATTAATAAGGGTAACAATCTACTTTTCTTTCTTTCTTTCTTTTTTTTTTTTTGGCTTTTTAGGGCTGCACCCGTGACATAGGGAAGTTCCCAGATTAGGGGTCGAATTGGAGCTGTAGCCACCGGCCGACGCCACAGCAACGCAGGATCCGAGCTCCCTCTGCGACCTACACCACAGCTCATGCCAACGCCTGATCCCCAACCCACTAAGCCATGCCAGGGATCTAACCCTCAACCTCATAGTTCCTAGTCGGATTCGTTAACCACTGAGCCACGATGGGAACTCAATACCATATTCTTGCTTTAAGCAATCAATAGAGTTTTAAAGACTTTAGAGGATAATATTCTTTTATATTTAACATTAGCATTCTTTTTTTTTTTTTGGTCTTTTTGCCTTATCTAGGGCTGCACCTGCTGCATGTGGAGGTTCCCAGGCTAGGGGTCTAACAGGAGCTGTAGCTGCCGACCTTCGCTACAGCCACAGCAATGCAGGCACAGCCACATTGCCACAGCCACAGCTCACGGCAATGCCGGATCCTTAACCCACTGAGCAAGGCCAGGGATCGAACCCACAACCTCATGGTTCCTAGTCGGATTTGTTAACCACTGAGCCACAGCGGGAACTCGCTCACATTACGATTTCTTATTCTCATTTCTTTCTGCAGATTCATTTTTTTCCACCTAAGATCGTTTCACTTCAGCTTTGTAAACTATCTTTTCTCTTAGTGTGTGCCTGACGGCGGGAAATTCTCAGCTTTTATCAAAAGACATCTGATCATATCACCTTCAGTTTTGAAGGATATTTTCACTAGATTTAGAAATCTAGGTTTGTAATTTTTCCTTTTTTAAGCACTTTTTCCCAATAGTGTCGTTACATTGTTGGTTTCTATTTTTGATTATGTGAACCATTGTGTTTATTTTCTGAATAAAATATTGGTTTTTTTATGGCTTTTAAAAGTTTCTCTCTTTTTTGGGGGGGGGTGGCACGGGATGCTATACCTGCAACATGTGAAAGTTCGTAGGGCAAGCCGCAATGGTGAACTGTGCCACATCTACAGCAACTCCAGATCCTTCATCTGCTGTGTCACGTGGGGACTTCCAAAAGGTTTTCTTTTATTTGTATGGTTTTTTTGTTTTTGTATTTTCTCTTTTTATGGCTGCCTCTATGGAAGTTTCCAGGCTAGGTGTCGATTCAGAGCTGCAGCTGTCAGCCTCTGCTACAGCAACACCAGATCCAAGTAGCATCTGTGACCTGTGATGTAGCTTGCAGCACTACAGGACCCACTGAGCAAGGCCAGGGATCAAACCTGCATCCTCATGGATGCTAGTTGGAATCTAAACCTGCTGAGCCACAATGGGAACTCCTGCACAGTTTTTTTTTAAATTTGCTTGTTTGTTTGTTCAGCATTGTTAGCATAGTGACTCTGATGTACCTAATTGTGATTGCTGTTATATTTATCCTGCTTGGTATTTTCCGAGCTTCTTGTATCTGTGATTAATGCTATTTCAGCAGTTCTGGAAAAATTTTGTGCTTCAGTTACATGTATATTTAACCTTTTATATCATCTCAAATGTAGGTTGTAATTTTTTATTTTCTCTGTGCTTCAGTTTGGCCATTTTGATTGATCTGCCTTTGAAATCACTGCTCTTAAGCTCATCTGATTAAATTGTCATTTCAGATATTCTCTCATTTTGATCTGCTTTTTTCAAAAGTTTATGTGTTGGAGTTCCCTTGTGACTCAGCAAGTCAAGGAATGGGTTTTGTCATTGCAGTAGTGTGGATTTAATCCCTGGCCCAGGAACTTCCACCTGCCAGAGGTGTGGCCAGAATGTGGTGGTGGGGAGTTCTGTGTTAAGAATCTTCATAAATTTCAGGGGTGGCTTGGATATTATTGGTGTGGCCGCAGCTGCAGGTCAGGTTCAGCCCCTACCTAGCCCGCAGCTTCCATATGCCACAGATGCAGTTGTAACTAACTTCAACACTGGCCCCTCACTTTGGCCTTATTTTATGAATTTTTTTCTGTTATGCTTCTTTCCACAGATACTGTTTTTTTATTTTGAATGATACATGGCAGAGATTCTGAATTCTTTTTTCCCCCTTTGGTGAATACTGAGTTTTCTTTTGACAGGCAGTTAAATTGGCAGATCACACTGATTGTGCGGAAGCTTTTTAGAGCACATCTATTTCCATTTTGCTTTTAATCCTCAGAATAACCTTTATTCCTCAAACATTGTTCATAATCCTTATAATGGAAAGCCCAAAGTGTTTACCGTATAACTTTATAAGAGTTAAACTCCTAAATTGTGTCTCTCCAGCACATAACTGGTGAAATTTCTGCCTGGATTTTTGGCTTTCCAGTTGCTACATTACATGGGTTTCCTTGGTGTCTTATCTTCTTACACATGTGTATTTATGAGTCAGCTAAGGGTTTGGAGTATATTTCTGTGCAGGTTTGGGAGTTTCTTTGTATTCTTTCTTTCAGAGATTTTTCTATAGCCACTTTGGCAGCTTTAAGCCCCCAGCCTCATGTCTTCTTAGCCCAATAATACTTGATTTTAGTTTGAGTTCCATTTCCCTGTGCTTTTTATAAACTGGGTATGTACCTTCAGAGAAAAAGCATAGTAAATTCAGTTCAACCCTAGCGTGCCAACTTCCTTAAAGAATCTTGTCCACACTAGTTTCTGCCTCTGGTTTCTCTCTCGTGTCTTCAAACATTTTTTTAAAATAATTTGCCCAGTGTTTATAATTATAATCAGAGTTTTAACTTTAGGACTTTCATTTTCTCCAGTTGTCATCAAGTAATCAAATACCTAAAGTACATGTTTGTTTATTAAAATCATTAAAAAGTAAATATCCTGCATTTAAAATGTGTGTATTTGATGTGATTTTTTTTTTCTTTTTTTTGTCTTTTTAGTCTAGACCAGTAGCACATGGAGGTTCCCAGGCCTAGGGATCGAATAGGAGCTATAGCTGCCGGCCTACACCACAGCCACAGCAACGCGGGATCTGAGCTACATCTGCGACCTACATCACAGCTCATGGCAACTCTGGATCCTTAACCCACCAAGCAAAGCCAGGGATCAAACCAGCATCCTCATGGATGCTAGTCAGATTTTGTTTCCACTGAGCTGCTACTACGGGAATTCCTGATGTGATTTTTAACTCTTAATGTGAACATATACAAGAAAGTCAAAAGTTTAAATCTGATAAATTTCGTACAACAGATTTTTCATTAAAAATACTTTTATCCAGAAATTCTCTGGTGTCTCAGTGGCATAAGTAAGGATCCAGCATTATTAGTGCTTGTGGCTCTGGTTACTGCTATGGCATGGGTTCAAGCCCTGGCAAGAAGTTCTTCAAGCCACGGGAGTGTCCCCCCACAAGACAAAATGCCATCCAAAAAAATCACTTGGGGGAAACCTGTAAGTTGAAAGGAGCTTAGATTTTGGCAATGTAGGAGCCTGTTTTAGATTCTGATCAAATCAGTTTATGTCTTAAAGTTGAATTAATCAGTAGTTGAGCACTTAATATTTGATATAAAAGAATTATTTTTGACTTTGTTGTGTGATGATAGAATTACGGTTATGTTTTTATTTATCTACATATCTATTATTTATTTATTTTCCACTTGGTGCCACACCTGTGGCATGTGGAGTTTCCTGGGCTATGGTAGGAATTGGAGTTGTAGCTGGTGGCTTCCGCTGCAGCCCCAGGGCTGCCAGATTCAGGCCACATCTGCAAAGCTCGTTGCAACACTGGATCTTTTAACCCACTGAGGGAGGCCAGGGATTGAACCTGCATCCTCATGGATACTACTTGGGTTCTTAACCCACTGAGCCACAACGGAAAGTCCCTAGTTTTCCAAAAGAAACCTCATCTTCTAGAAATATATACTGAAAAGTTGGTTTAAAATGGAATTATATGACCAAAAAAAAAAAAGGAGTTCCTGTCGAGGCACAGTGGTTAACGAATCCGACTAGGAACCATGAGGGTGCGGGTTCGATCCCTGGCCTTGCTCAGTGGGTTAACAATCCGGCGTTTCTGTGAGCTGTGGTGTGGGTCAGACACAGCTAGGATCCTGCATTGCTGTGACTGTGGTGTAGGCTGGCAGCTACAGCTCCGATTAGACCCCTAGTCTGGGACCCTCCACATGCCACGGGTGTGGCCCTAAAATGACAAAAAATAAATAAATAAATAAAATGAAATTATATGCTATTTAGGGTATGGATGCGACATAGTTAATTAAATTGGTATTGTATTGAAACACATCTATACATGGGATTTACTTTACTTTTATATATAACAATTTTCATAATAATGTTTTCAAAAGCTATTTTTATACTCAGAGTTCAAAGGTAAAAATCTAAACTTCCTTATAGCTTTTTTTATATTTATTTACCAGAATGGTAGCTGAATGGAGGTTGTCTCGTGGTGTTGAAGAACAGACACAAGCTTTTTTTGAGGGCTTTAATGAAATTCTCCCCCAACAGTATTTGCAGTACTTTGATGCAAAGGAATTGGAGGTAATGAGTTCTTCCTCTATAGCATGCTGGTAAATAATGTCTTTAGGTGTCTACTTCACCTTGCTTCACCATATTTTCAATGGCAATAGTATTTTTTATTCTGGCTGGTTGTTTCTAAAGTATCCCTGATATTTAAAAGTGTTAGCAAAAAAAGGGTTTTGGAACCTTTGTCCAGTGAGTAACTAACTACATATGTGTATATATGAAACTGAACATGGAAACTCAACTTTCATGAGTAATATAGGTGAGATTTTTGATAATATTCTTGATAAACAGTTTATAAGCCAAAGTCTCCTGATTAATCTTTTGAAAATTGTTTACTACTAGCCTTTTTTTATATATATCTAGCATTTTTATTTAGCCTGTTTCTTTTTCTTTTTCATTTTTACAGGTCCTTTTATGTGGAATGCAAGAGATTGATTTGAATGACTGGCAAAGACATGCCATCTACCGTCATTACACTAGGACAAGCAAACAAATCATGTGGTTTTGGCAGGTTTGTCCCAGTTTATTTCTTTTGGAATACATGCCATAATTTTTTAGAAATTGCTTACCACATAGGAAAATATGTCCCAGAACAGAATGTACCATTATATTAAGGCTCCTTATTCCATTCTGTGCATTATAATAAATGAATACTGATTTAACAGCACACACACACACACACACCCCTTGCACTATTGCCCAGAACCTAAGACAAATCCAAATGATAATATTCCCCTGCATTTGATCTAAATGCTTTTGGAATTTTATAGAACTGTCTGAAGTGTGGTTTTCATCATTCATACTCATGAATTATATAATGCTCAGAAGGCATGACTTAAGAGACTTTGTTTAGAATCATAATAGTGCCTCCTCAAAAAAATGTCTGCTATAAGGACATGAAAAGTTATTCAATATCAGTAAGCATTAGGTAGTGTAAATCAAAACCACAGTGAGATACACACCCATTAGACTGGCTGTTATTTAAGAAAATGGAAGCTAGGAGTTTCTGTTGTGCTTTAGCTGATTAAGAACCCAACATAGTGTATGAGAAGTTGTGGGCTCAATCGCTGGCCTTACTTAGTGGATAAGTTTCCAGCATTGGTACAAGCTGCAGTATAGGTCACAGATGCAGCTTGGATCCGGTGTTGCCATGTCTATGGCATAGGCCTGCAGCTGCAGCTCAAATCTGACCCCTATCCTGGGAATTTCCATATGCCCCAGGTGCTGCCGTGTGAAGAAAAGGAAAACAGTCATCCTTGGTAAGGATGTGGAGAAACTAGAAGTCTTTTGCATTGCTAGTGGCAGTGCAAAATGGTACATCATTGTGGTAAACAGTTTAGTGGTGCCTCAAAAAGTTAAAGAAAAAATTGTTATATATCTTGTAGTTCTATTCCGAGGCATATCCAAAAGAATTGAAAGCAGGGACTCCAATGGATAACGTATGACTGTGTTCATACCAATTTTATTCACAAAAGGTGGTAGCAATCTAAATGTCCATCAACAAGTGAATGGTAAACAAATGTGGTATATCTCTACAATGAAATATTGTCCAATTTTAAAAAGGAAGGAAATCCCTCTTTTTTAAAACTGTCTATAATTCCGTAATTTTTCGTGGTCAAAAGTGGCAAATAGAGGGAGTTCCCATCGTGGCTCAGTGGTTAACGAATCTGACTAGGAACCATGAGGTTGCGGGTTCAATCCCTGACATCGCTAAGTGGGTTAAGGTTCCGGCATTGCCGTGAGCTGTGGTGTAGGTTGCAGACGTGGCTCGGATCCTGCGTTACTGTGGCTGTGGCAAAGGCCGGCAGCTACAGCTCTGTTAGACCCCTAGCCTGGGAACCTCCACATGCCGCGGGTGCGGTCCTAGATAAGGCAAAAAGACCAAAAAAATAAAGTGGCAAACAGATTTTCTTCACTCTTGGATATTCATATTTTAGTCTTCAGAAATATGTTTTCTGACAAGTAAATCATAGGAGTTCCTGCTCTAGCCTAGTGGAATTGTTAGTGTCTCTGGAGTGCTATGAGTCAGGTTGGATCCCTTGTCCTGGCAAAGTGGATTATGGATCCAGCATTGCTGCAGCTTCAGCATAGTTTGTAATTGCGGCTCATGTCTGATCCCTGGCCCAGGAACTCCATATGCTGCGGGTTGGCCATAAAAGAAATCAAGTAAATTTATTTATTTATCTGTCTATCTATCTTTCTATCTATCTATCTATTTTTGTCATTTTGGGGCTGCACCCGCGGCATATGGAGGTTCCCAGGTTAGGGGTCTAACAGGAGCTGTAGCCGCCGGCCTACGCCACAGCTACAGCAACGCGGGATCCGAGCCGCATCTGCAACCTACACCACAGCTCACGGAAACGCCAGATCGTTAACCCACTGAGCAAGGCCAGGGATCGAACCTGCAACCTCATGGTTCCTAGTTGGATTCATTTCCACTGTGCCACAATGGGAACTCCAGAAATAAAGTAAATTTTACACAAATTTAAATTCTGAGGTTGAGAGGAAATTCTGAAACAAGCTACAACATGGATTAATCTGAAAGGCTTTATGCTTAGTGAAGTAAACCAGCCCCAAAAGGACAAGTAATGTGTGTTTCCACTTATATGAGTTACCTAGAGTAGGCAAATTTATAAGTGACAGAATGTAGAATAGAGGTTACCAGGGACTGGGGAGGAGGGAGGCAGAGTGAGGAGATCAGTTTAATGCTATGAGTTTTTGTTCGTTACAATAAAAAACACTTTTGGAAACCGTGTGATTGTACCTAATACCATTGAATTATAAACTTAAAGTGGTAAATTTTTCTTTTTTTTTGTCTTTTCTAGGGCTGCACCCGTGGCATATGGAGGTTCCCAGCCTAGGGGTCTAATCGGAGCTGTAGCCATCAGCTGATGCCACAGCCACAGCAATGCAGGATCTGAGCTGTATCTGCAACCTAAACCACAGCTCACAGCAGCGCCGGATCCTTAACCCACTGAGCGATGCCAGGGATCAAAACCGCAACCTCATTGTTTCTAGTTGAATTCATTAACCACTGAGCCACGACGGGAACTCCTGGTAAATTTTTCTTATATGTATCTTACCATATTAAAAATTTTTTTTCGTGCCTGCTATTTATGTAAAAATATTCCTGTTGTGGCTCAGCGGATTAAGGATCTGATGTTCTCTCTATGAGAATGCAGCAGGTGCTGCCATACTGCGGCCTTAGGTCAGTGATGCAGGTGACATCTAGTGGTGCTGTGTTGGAGGCAGCTGCAGCACTGATTGAACTGCCCAGGAACTTCTTCCATATGCTGCAGGTGCTGTCATAAAAGGAAAAAAAATCATAAGAAAGTTAAGTGACTGAGCACCTGTAACAAATACAATTAGTACAGTAGGATAAAAATGGTTTACAAAAAAATATTTCTCTGAGCCAAAATACTTGTGCTTCAGGCTAGAAAGTATCCTCCAGAAATTAAAGATTTTGAATCAGGTTTGTAGGAGTTAAAAGCCCCATTATTCTGGCAACACGTAGCTACACCAAGATATAAAAGAACATTGAGGAGTTCCCATCGTGGCTCAGCGGAAACAAATCTGACTAATATCCATGAGGACACAGGTTCGATACTGGCCTCACTCAGTGAGTTAAGGATCTGGCATTGCAGTGAGCTGTGGTATGGGTCTCAGACATGGCTCAGATCTGGTGTTGCTGTGGCTGTGGTGGAGACCAGCAGCTACAGCTCCAATTCAACCCCTGGCCTGGGAACCTTCATATGCCGCAGGTGTGGCCTTTAAAAGAGAAAAAAGAAAAAAGACATTGAGAGAAGAACATTACTGGGATAAATTTGTTCATGAAACCAAAAACCCTGTGCCGACTTGAGCTCTGTCCTAGATTACAGTATATGAATGTCTGTAGGACAGTTAGATCTAGGGAAAAAGTAGGAGTTGCCCCAGAATAGTAAACTTGGGCACTTCTTCTTCTTTTCTTTTTTTAAGAACTGTTTGCACAGTATATGGAGGTTCCCAGGCTAGGGGTTCTGATCAAGAGCTGCAGCTGATGGCCTACACAGGATCTGAGCTGCGTTTGCAAGGCAGCTGATGCAGATACTTAAACCCACTGAGTGAGGCCAGAGAACGAACCTGCATCATCATGGATGTTAGTTGGATTTTTAACCCGCTGAGCCATAATGGGAACTCCTTAGGGTACTCTTCTATCTCCGTATAGGATTCTGGTAGTAAGATTGATATATCGGGTGGTTGGTGGGGCTTTGACAGCCATGGAAAAGCTCCAAAATCCACGGTGGTGGGTTCACTCACTTTTAGCGCATCTGATACTAGGAGATCAGTTAAAATTTGAAATCTTTTTTTTTTCTTGTTTATTATGCTGTTGCATATGACATATATTTCTTTAAAATGTGCTTTTAACAGTTTGTTAAAGAAATTGATAATGAGAAGAGAATGAGACTTTTGCAGTTTGTTACTGGAACCTGCCGATTGCCAGTTGGAGGATTTGCTGACCTCATGGGTATGTCTGCAGGATCACGTTTCCTATAGTTTATCACACTGCTGTTACATTAATGTTTATACAACATTTCAGAAATAATAAGTATCACCATTTTCTTAATTAAACATAGTTAACCTGGATTCATGTAAACTTTTAAGTCACTTTGTATTTCTTATCTGTAAAAATTTTTAGGCCTTAAGCTAGACCCCACATTTAACTCTGTAGAGTGATCGTCTATATGTAAATCTGTTTCTTCTTTGAGTTATTTGGCAAACATTTTAGCATCTCCTGCCAGCCAGGCACTCTTGTTTCTATTATATTTTAATCATTTGTTTATTACTCTTCACTGTTATACCTGAAGTTCCTTAAGATAGCAGTCCTTCATCTTTCTATTTCTGGTGCCTAGCATAGTGCTTGTCACATTATAGTCACTGATTAAATTTTATGTTCTTTCTTTTTCATGAATCTGAGTTTATTTTATGACTAAATAATAAGTTTAGTGAATTCAAGTCTAACACCAACACTGTGCACGTACCATACAAGGATAGAAAAGAAGTTGTGACTCCTAAGTCTGCTTCAGCTGGAGCAGAGTCAGACTTAAAGAAGCAAGTAGGCAATTTGAGGTACATTGTGTGGAACCAGTTTAAAAGACTTGAAAAGGCAGACCAAAAAGAACTTGGATATTACTTAGGGTTTTGGAAGCTATTGAACTTTTTGAAGATATGAAAACTTGCTGAAGCTACATTTTAGGAAGATTTTATAGTAAGATATGTCATGAATTGAAAGATGAGGAGGAGAGCCTGGAAATAGGAAGGAATTATTAGAGCAGTGATAAGAACCTGATCTTAGGAAATAAAGTAGGGATGGAAAAGAAGAGATAAAATGCTAGAGAAGTTCCAAAAGTAGAAATAGGGCTTGATTAGAAGATGAAATATAAGGGAAATTGTCAAAGATATTACCATGTTATGAAACATGGAGAAGGAAGTTGTGAGGCATAAAGAATTTGCTGAGGAGTTCCCGTTGTGGCGCAGTGGTTAATGAATCCGACTAGGAACCATGAGGTTGTGGGTTCAATCCCTGGCCTTGCTCAGTGGGTTAAGGATCTGGCGTTGCTGTGAGCTGTGGTGTAGGTTGCAGACGTGGCTCGATTCTGGCGTTGCTGTGGCTGTGGCATAAGCTGGCAGCTGTAGGTCCGAATGGACCCCTAGCTTGGGAACCTCCATATGCTGCGGGTGCGGCCCTAAAAAGCAAAAAGAAAAAAGAATCTGCTGAGCTTAAGGTGACAATCAGGCAGCTACCTTTGAAAATCTCAGTGGGGGGACAGTTTTAGAGGTGTTATTGTAGTACCAGTTTACAGATAAGTGTAGAGAGAGAGAGTCATGAGGGCAGTGAAGCAGTGGTATTTGAAGCTGTGAGAATGTGTGGGCTTATGCACAAATAGGAAACAGAAGAGTAGAAAGCTGATGCTTTGAAATATCTATATTTAAGGATGAGACAGAAATAGCCTAGAGACAGATTTAAATGAGAGGCCAGGAGTTCCTGTCATGGCTCAGTGGTAACAAACCCAGCTAGGATCCATGAGGAAACATGGGTTCGATCCCTGGCCTCTCGCAGTGGGATAAGGATTCGGTGTTGCTATGAGCTGTGGTGTAGGCTTGCAGCTGTAGCTCCAATTCGACGCCTAGCCTGGGAACATCCATATGCCTCAGGTGCAACCCTGAAAAGACAAATTTTTAAAAAGTCCAGTAGAACTACCAGTCCTTTGATTCCCCACCCAATAAATGCTTCTAAGGGAGCTGTAGTGACAAGAAAACCAGTGTGCAAAGGTCACCATTCACAGCTGTGTATAACACAAAATAAATGAGAGGCAAGAATTGGTATAAGTGTGTAAGGGTATGCCCTACAGGAACCATAAGCACAAGCATTAATACTGAATTCACTAGGTTGCTTACATTTTCTGAAGTTTAACCAGTTTTCTGTGTAAATCAAGTTTAATAAGACAGTGAGTTGTAGTTCTCCTGTTGTGTTTAAAACTAAAACTTTTTATGTGTTCTGTTCTTACGTGAGGAATCACTATAGTATTCTCTTAGTCTTGCTGAGGAATGCTATATAAAACTTGGTTTTCTTTTCTTGGGCAGATATTACCTATATGGTTCTCAGATTTTAACACTTGTTAGAATCCTCTGGAAGTTTGTTAAAACACACATTGCTGAGCCTCACTCCCACAGTTTTTTATTCAGTTCCGTAGGCTTGGTGGTTAGGACATGTGAATTTGTAATGAGTTTCCTGGTGATGCTGGTGCAACTAGATGGGGAATAAAAATTTGAGAACCATTATACTATCAAGCTGTTGATGATTTCACTATATTTTAGGGAGCAATGGACCACAGAAATTCTGCATTGAAAAAGTTGGGAAAGAAAATTGGTTGCCCAGAAGTCATACCTGGTAAGTAAAATCAGAAAGAGTTTAGGCTTGGGAGCAGTTTTCCCAGGGTTACTTGAGATGTTCCCTCCTGGGCTCAAAGTCCTAAGATTACTCTTCCCAATTAAAAAAAAAAGAAAAGAAAAACTTTCTTCATTTATCCTATATATACTACATGTTAGAAATTAAAAATGAAATATTTTCAGCATGGTATTGAATTATTTTTGACAACTTTAGTGAGACCTAATTTAGGTAACAAATTAACCCATTTTCATTCAGTAATATTTAGTAGATTTACAGAGAAGTAACCATCTAGAAAACTTTTAATTTTTCTCTGCAGGCAGAGGAAGAAATCAAATCTAGAGTATAGGGAGAACTAATCTAAAATGGGGACAGAAATATTTTGTCATTATGAACTTTGTTTAGGAGTTCCCATTGTGACATAGCAGTTAACGAATCTGATTAGGAACCATGAGGTTTTGGGTTCGATCCTTGGCATCGCTCAGTGGGTTAAGGATCCGGCGTTGTCTTGAGCTGTGGTGTAGGTCATAGACGCGGTTCGGATCTGGCGTTGCTGTGACTCTGGTGTAGGCTGGCAGCTACAGCTCCGATTAGACCCCTAGCCTGGGAACTTCCACATGCCACGGGTGCGGCCCTAAAAAGAAAATAAATAAGTAAATAAATAAATAAATAAATAAATAAATAAATAAATGGGAATGTAGTTGAGTTCCCGTTGTGGCTTACCAGGTAAAGAACCCAACATAGCGTCCATGAGGATGTGGGTTCAATCTCTGGCCTCACTTAGTGGGTTAAGGATCAGGCATTACTGCAAGGTGAGGCGTAGGTCAAAGATGTGGTCTGGATCTGACATCATTGTGGCTATGGTATAGTCTGGCAGCTACAGCTCTGATTTGACCCCTGGCCCAGGAACTTCCATATGATGCAGATTCAGCCTTAAAAAGAAAAAAAAAAAAACGTAGTTTAGCCACATTTTCAAAAATGTACAAAACTAAAAACCAACCTTAATCTTTAATAGAGGGAGTTCCCGTCGTGGCGCAGTGGTTAACGAATCCAACTAGGAACCATGAGGTTGCGGGTTTGATCCCTGCCCTTGCTTAGTGGGTTAAGGATCCGGTTGCCGTGAGCTGTGGTGTAGGTTGCAGACGCGGCTCGGATCCCGCGTTGCTGTGGCTACGGCGTAGGCCAGTGGCTACAGCTCTAATTAGACCCCTAGCCTGGGAACCTCCACATGCCACGAGCGTGGCCCTAAAATGACAAAAAGACAAAAAAAAAAAAAATCTTTATTAGGGTATGTTAGAATTGAACCTAATGTCGACAACAGTATTTGAACTTTGTGTGACGTTTCAGTGGTCCTACATATACCTTGCTGGATATTCATTCATTTTTCCCTGTTTGTCCCTTTTAAAATTTTTATTTTTTGGTGGGGGAATGTGGTGGAGTGTTTTGGCAGCATTTGGAAGTTCCTGGGCCAGGGATCAAACACGAGCCACAGCAATGACAGTGCTAAATCCTTTACTGCTAGGCCACCAGGGAACTCCCTCTACCCTTTTTTATTTGTTTTATTGTTCACTCCTTTATGTGTTCATAAATATGGCTTTTTAAAAATAATAGCTTGATTCTTTCCTCTATGGTGCAGTGGGTTAAGGATCCAACTGTAGTGGCTTGGGTCACCGTGGAGGTGAGGGTTTGATTCTCAGCCCGGCACAGTGGGTTAAGTTTCCAGTGTTGTCACAGCTGTAGTGCAGGTCAAAGCTGTGGCTTGGATTTGATCCCTGGCCCAGGAACTTCTATATGCCACGTGTGTGTGGCCAAAAAAATGATAACAACAACTTGGCACTTGTGTTGAAAATCAGTTGACTATAAATAAATACAAGGGTTTATTTCTGTGTTCTTAATCTTATTCCATTGATGTGTATCATTAGTGGCAGTAACATTGTCTTAATTACTGTAGCTTTCCAGTAAGTTTTGAAATTAGGTTTGCATTCTTCAACTTTTTCAAGATTGTTTCTGCTCTTTGGGTCCTTTGGATTTTCATAGGAATTTGAGATTAGTTTGTCCATTTCTGCAAAGAGATCAGCTGAGATATCAATAGGAATTGCTTTGCTCAGTTTAAGGGAGTATTGCCACCTTAATAATATTCAGTCTTCTGATCCAGGAATATCAGATGTATTTCCATTTATTTAAGTGTTGTTTAATTTCAATGGTGTTTTGTAGTATTCATTATACAAGCCTTGCCTTTCTTCTGATAAATTTATTCCTAAGTGTAATAGCTTATTTTTGAAGCTGTTTTAAATGGGAATTTTTTCTTAATTTCATTTCAGATTATTCATTGCTAAATATAGAAATACAGTTGATTATTATACATTCATCCTCTGTGTGTGTGTGTGTGTGTGTTTATATATGTATATATATATATTTTTTTTTTTTTGTCTTTTTAGGGCTGCATCCCCAGCATATGGATGTTCCCAGGCTAGAGCCACAGCAACACGGGATCTGAGCGGCATCAGTGACCTGCACCAGAGCTCACGGCAATGCCGGATCCTTAACCCACTGAGCAAAGCCAGGGATTGAACCCACGTGTTCATGGATGCTAGTCAGGTTTGTTACCAGCTGAGCCATGACTGGAATTCCTTGTATATGTGGTTTTTTGTTTGTTTGTTTGTTTGTTTTTGTCTTTTTCCTTTTCTAGGGCCACACTTGCGGCATGTGGAGGTTCCCAGGCTAGGGGTCTAATTGGTGCTGTAGCTGCCGGCCTACACCACAGCCACAGCAATGCAGGATCCGAGCCGTGTCTGCAGCCTATATCACAACTCATGGCAACACCGGATCCTTAACCCATTGAGCGAGGCCCGGGATGGAACCCGCAACCTCATGGTTCCTAGTCAGATTCGTTAACCACTGAGCCACGACGGGAACTCCTATATATGTGTTTTGATTTGATCTTTTGTTCCTTTTTTCAAACTTGGGACAGACTGCACCATTACGTTACTGTGAACAGGTTATCTCCGTCACACATGAAAAGCAGCCTCATTACTTTTTCCAGCCCCATGTTTCCATTTGTTCATTTCCATAACAGTAAAATTATTTTCCTTTTGTGGATAGCATTATTTCTTCTGTTGCCAAACATCTTCCTGCACCTTCTTTCCTGCACCTTAACCTAAATATATAGGAGAGGGCCATGGCTTTAGGGCAGATTCACTCTCTGTTAACTTGTGAAGGTGTTCCTGTTTTTTATTTTATATCAATGAATTTTATTATAGTTGTACAACCATCATCACAACCCAATTTTATAACATTCCATCCCAAACCCCCAGCCCATCCCTGTTCCCACAACATGTCTCCTTTGGTAACCAAAAGTTTTTCAAAGTCTGAGTCAGTTTCTGTTCTGCAAAGAAGTTCATTGTATTATATGTATTCCACATATAAGTGATATCATATGATGTTTGTGTCTCACAGTTTAACTTCACTTAGTATGATAATTTCTAAGTCCATCCATGTTGCTGTAAATGCTGTTATCTCACATCTTTTTTTTTTGTCTTTTTGCCTTATCTAGGGTCGCACCCGCGGCATATGGAGGTTCCCAGGCTAGGGGTCTAACAGGAGCTGTAACTGCCGTCCTTCAGCACAGCCACAGCAGCGCGGGATCCGAGCCGCGTCTGCAACCTACACCACAGCTCACGGCAACGCCAGATCATTAACCCACTGAGTAAGGCCAGGGATCGAACCCTCAACCCCATGGTTCTTAGTCGAATTCGTTAACCACTGAGCCACGACGGGAACTCCATCTCACATCTTCTTTATCCACTCCTGTGTCAGTGGACATTAGGTTGCTTCCATGTCTTGGCTATTGTATACAGTACTGCAGTGAACATTGAAGTACACGTATCTTTTCTTTTTTCTTTTTTTTTTTTTTTTGCCTTTTGTCATTTTATGGCCACACCGGCCATGTGGAGGTTCCCAGACTAGGGGTCTAATCGGAGCTGTGGCCACTGGCCTGCGCCACAGCCACAGCAACGCAGGATCTGAGCCGCGTCTGCAACCTACACCACAGCTCACGGCAACGCCAGATCGTTAACCCAAGGGCAGGGATCGAACCCGCAACCTCATGGTTCCTAGTCGGATTCGTTAACCACTGCGCCACGACGGGAACTCCCCTACATGTATCTTTTCGAGTCATGGTTTTCTCTGGATAGATGTCCAGGAATGAGAGTGATAGTGTTCTTAATATGGCCCCAAAATTAGAAGATGCCCTTTAAAAACTCAGAGCTAAGAGAGTTTAGCAAAATTCACTTGGACCAGAAAATTAAATATTAGAGCAGAATTTTTTTTTTTTTTTATGAGGTATACTTAAAACTTTTTGGTAAGAGACCTATGGCCTACAAAGCCTAAATATTTACAGCAGAAGTTTGCTAACTTACATTTAGATTTGGGTCAGTGGAAAAGCTTGAGAGGACTAACATTTTCTAGAGTACCTGCTAAGCACCAGGTATTGTGCCATCTGAATGCTTGTTTCTTCTGCACTCTGTCCTGAGAGGTAAACGTTATCATTCCCATTTTACCAAAGAAGAAGCAGACTGGGAAAGGTAAAAAGCCCGTGCTCAAAGGCTCAGTGACAGATCTGGGATTTGATCCCAATATTCCTTGACTTTCAAACCAGTGTGGTAAATAAATACTACACTGCCCATATGATTTTTCATGTATTTCCTTTTCTAAGCTAATGATTTTTACTTCTAGTTTTAACCGCCTGGACCTGCCACCCTACAAGAGCTATGAGCAACTGAAAGAAAAGCTGTTATTTGCTATTGAAGAAACAGAAGGATTTGGACAAGAGTGACTTCTGAGAACTTGCACCACCAAAGGACAAGAACTTATTTGCAGTGTTTGTCCTTTTTCTTCTTTGCCTATTTTACATCTTGTAAAATTGGACTGTGATTGTTTAGAGAGTTATCTTGAGTGTAAGTAAATTAATGTCATCATTGAGATTTCTCTCCCAGTGATTCTGGATTTCTTAACATTTCCAGAAATCAAATCTGCAAATGACTAGTCAAAACTTAACATGAGATTAACACAGCAATGAAATCTGCCTTGTCTTATTCCACTAGATTGTTTCCTTAACAGTTTTGTATATGTGTATCAGAAGTCTTACTTGGCGATTAAGTTTTTTTCTTTTAGAGATTCTTCCAATATACTGGGAAGTCCCTTGGTAACTAAAACATGTAAAATCTTCCTATTAAGCCTCATGTTAAGAGATACTTGTTTAAAGTAGCCCAAATCTGGGGATGTGAACAAACTTCTGGCTTGTGCTCTCTCTTATTTCAGCCTGGCCTGACTTTTTCTTCCCTTCTGGAGCATGAATCCATGCATCATTTTGATGTTATCCTTATAAAGGAGAGATGCTAGATTCTTATAGTTTTGTTAACTTGAATTCAGGGAGAAGTTGGTCCCAGCCTGCAAATGACTTAATAACTCTCATTTCAAAATTTAATTAATTGCCTTGGAAATACTAAACTTTACAAATAATATTAACACTGTGCTTCCTTCACTGTATAAAAGTTAACCTAGAATTGGAATTTATTTAACTGATTTCATCTGAGGCCATCATTGAGAATTTATATATATATATATATATATATATATATATATATATATAAATTGCATCTTTAATTTTATCATAATCCAACCACTTCAGTTATATTTAACTATTGTTAAGGAGTTCAGGTTATAACTAGAATGCTTTCTAACCCATGTAGAGGTCAATGAAACATCCTATAAAATTATACTTTCATTAGGAAGGGAGAGCTGTGGTACTAGCTAAAAGGATGGGGAGTCATACATTTGCTAGTAATACATTTCTAGTAACCACAGAAATGTATTCTCTATGTGAATTAACTCTTCAGATTTATTATTTTTCTGACATACGTTGGAATAGTACTTTCCATTCTTTCCATTGTCCTGATTTGGATATTCTGTTCACCTATAAATATTTTAACAGGCTTTCCCCTTAACTATTTAATAACAGATTGCCCATTAGTAACTGAATACTGCACTTTGACCTTCTCTGTAGTAATTCTTTTAACTTAGCCTAGCTTTGACTCTGTCAAGATGGCTGCTGTCAGAGGTTTGACTTTACGGACACTGGGAGGAGGCCTAAGCCAGCTGAGTGCCTGTCACAGCTGAACCTTGATTTGAGCGTTGCCTCATAACTCATGAAATAGGGACTTTGTCAGGTTTCGGTAGCAGTGCATGAACAAGTAGTATTGAGACAAAAATAAGCAGAGAGTAGCAAACCCCTGTTTCACATGGAAAGAAAAAAATGCTATTTTTGTCCTTAACTACTCTTCATTTTACATCTTGGAACAGTAAGAACATTTTTAAAACTTGGGTATCTGTACTCTAAAACACTGCCATCAAAAAGCAGACTTAATGTAGTGAAAGGGTTGCCTCATCCAGAAATTGTCGGTGTAAAGGGGGAGATTGGGGTCTCCCCAATCCTATCTTTATTTTGATTCTATTCTACATACTCTAGGAAATGTGGTATGATCTCTAAAGGCCCTGTTTGTTTTTAGAGTAGCAATCCTGCCTTTTTGTTGTGGGGGGGGAAACGCTATTGCTTTGTCTTATGGAGCAAACGTCTGCCAACTACCCCTTCATTATATAAGTCTGAACTTTGGTAATATGTGACTATGGAGATTAATCATTCTGTAAAGACTTCTTATTGAGGTGAATGCTCATACTGAAATGTAGTTACCTACAATATTTACTAGAGATTTATAAGATTAAATTAAGAGATAACATAAAGTAGACTTTTTTTGTTCTACATAATGCTTGATGATTATTTAGGGACCTAGAAATATTGTGTGAAAATGTATAAATATCACCCAGAAGGCTTTCTGCCCTATATTTTTAAATACAGAATAGTTATATTTGAAGTAGTCCCGGCCCTAGTTCTATAGGGCTTGGCTATTTAATATTTTTATGGAAGAAACGTTCAGTTCTGGAAAAGGTAAAATGCTTGTATATATTTTTGCAGCCTGGGATCTCCCTTATTCCATTTCTTCCTTTAATTTAAATGGTCATATGTATATGTCTTTCCCTGCTGTGTTAGGAAAATGGGGGCTGGATATCCCAAGAATCAGAGGTTATATAAAAATAATGCAGATAGACAGCAGACATAAATATCTATCAAATGCTATCTTAAATTTTGGTCCAAACTGAACATTTGGAAATAGATTTATTGTAAGTGTTTAATTAGAGCGATTTCTTAAATCTAAACTAAATTGCTTTTAGAGTCCTTTTTCTTTGTAAGCATTGTAAATGCTAATAAATCCTGTTAATTTTTTTACTGCATGTTATGTTGAAATAAAAACAAAACAAAATGAACAGTTGCCTTATTCTTCTGCTCTTTTGGGGGGTTGGGGACGGCAGCATTTCACATAGCATGGGTCAGCAGGGAAGGACCTCACTTGTTTAATCAGTTTAAAACTGATCCAGCATCTGATGATGATGAATTCTAATAATAATGAATTCTTTTATGATACATCAGAGTGCAGAAGAATCTAATTTCATAAGACTTACAATAACTCTATTTAAAATTCAGGTACTAATTTTCACCAAGAAATTGACATACCAATATCAGTTTATCAGAAATTTTAGTGAAACATGACTCAGCTGTTCACAAAGGTCTCGTCCTAGATGAACTATTTCAGTCAAGCCCACTCTGCCACTTTTTATTTATCTGGTTAAGTCTGCAGTGTTATTTGGAATGACTCGTGGAATTAGACTTCTGTTTTTATATCCCTCCTTGTTTTCAAACTCCTTTAGGTTAACTACTATTATTTAATATTGTTGGCATCTCCAGCCCCCCTCATTTTTTTGTTTTAGAATTATTTACAAAATTATTTGTATATGTGCTATGCTTTCATTAACTAAAAACAGGATTGCAGCACTGGATTGTGTATTACTGTACTGGAGTTCCTTTGTTTTCTTGAACTGTAATATCAAATACTCAGGTAACTATAGAAATTTCACAAGGAGTCAAGTGCTCTTATAGGGGATGCCTAGCCTGCATTTCCTTAAAAGATGTTGACTGTTTACAATTAAACTTCCTGGTCTTTCATTTGCACACTTCTTTGTTAGTCTTGAATAAGGTTTTCCCCACCTGCAGGGAAGGCTTCTTTATGAACAGGTCATATAGATTACTACTACTCTGCTTTTGTAAGTGGGCCAGTTACCTCCTTGTACTGTGAAGTGGATAGGAAAAAAAAAAAAAGACTCACTGAGGTGAGACTGGATTTGGTGCCTATTTTGAAGAGAACCAAGATGAAGGCATCTCCTTTTCTGGAGCAACTAATTGTTCCCTAAGACAGGATCCCAGCCAGAAGTGCTCAAGAGAGAACCACCAGCTAGCTACCAAGACTTTCAGTAAACTGACTTGTTTCAGTAGACCTTTTTCTTTTTTGGTTTTGGTTTTGGTTTTGTTTTGCTTTGCTTTTTTAGGGCTGCACCAGAGGCATATGGAGGTTCTCAGGCTAGGGGTCGAATTGGATCTACAGCTGCTGGTCTTCGCCACAGCCAAGCAGAATCCAAGCTGCCTCTGCAACCTACACCACAACTCGCGGCAACGCTGGATCGTTAACCCACTGAGTGAGGCCAGAGATAGAACCCGCAACCTCATGGTTCCTAGTCAGATTCGTTTCCATTGAGCAATGACAGGAACTCTAGTAGACCTTTTTCTTATTAGGAAACCAAGTGATCATGTTCCCCTTTAAGATTCATTGGAGGGAGTTCCTGTTGTGGCTTAGTGGTTAACGAATCCGACTAGGAACCATGAGGTTGCGGGTTTGATCCCTGGCTTTGCTCAGTGGGTTAAGAATCCAGCGTTGCCATGAGCTGTGGTGTAGGTTGCAGATGTGGCTCGGATCCCGCGTTGCTGTGGCTGTGGCGAAGGCCGGCGGCTACAGCTCCTGTTAGACCCTTAGCCTGGGAACCTCCATATTCTGTGGGTGCGGCCCTAGATAAGGCAAAAAAAAAAAAGGATTCATTGGAAAGAAGAGGGCTTTTTTTTTTTTTTAAACATGGTGATCTAAGTGACTGTAGGACAGAAAATACAGGTTCCTCCCACGTCCTGCAAAGTAGATCATATCTTATTTATCCTAAATAATTAGCTGGAAAGCTTTAGTTTCAGCATGGCTAAGAGAAAGAGGGAAGACACGGTCCCCCCAGCATGAGGAAATCTTCCACAGGAAAATAAGTACTTCGTTTGGTTTGCTTTTTAGGGCTGCACTCGAGGCATATAGAAGTTTCCAGGCCTAGGGATAGAATCGGAGCTGCAGCTGCTGGCCTACACTACAGCCACAGCAATGCCAGATCCGAGCTGCATCTGCAACCTACACGGCAGCTCATGGCAACGCTGGATCCCTGACCCACTGATTAAAGTCTGGGATTGAAATACATGGATACTAGTCAGATTCATTTCCAAGTAGTTGTTTTTTCTGACCATTTGCCTGTTTAGCCCCAGATCCTACAAAGCATCAAACTGGGACTCAGCTGTGGCTGAGATTATTCTGTTCTCTAGAATAGAATTTTCTAGGCTTACGAAAAGCGTCTCACATTGTTACTCCAGCACAGAAACTGCTGTCACTCCCAGCTCATTTCTCATTTCATTTATCAATTTATGTGTCCAGAGGGCTCATCTGTGGTCAGGACATTTAGAAGGAGAACCTATAGGAATCTTCCTGGTTGGCAAGGAAGGTCTTCAGTGGAGACCTGTACTGGTCCCTTGTGAACAGTATACTGGTTCACAAGACAATACTGGTCCCTTGTGAACAAGTTCCCTCTGAGCAAAGATGCTGAGGGCAAGAGGGTTTCCTCAAAGAAACCACAAGATAGGATCTTGAGAATTTGCAGTCATACAACTGAAACTAGCTGTACTGTTTTCATCTAATTAAGACCTCTATTTGTACTCTCTATTCTAGCAACCGATATCACACCTATTTTCACATAGTCCAGGATAACTGTCAACATCATTTATTACTGTGTCCCAAACACTTACGCTATATGCACTGTCATTTAGTCTTCCTGGCCCCTCACAGAAAGGAATGATTATGTCTATATTTTAAAGAAAGGAAAATAGGCTAAACGTGATTAAGTGACTGGAGGTGTCCACAGTTACTAAGTGGCAAGAGTGCAAATTGGAATTTGGAATTGTTTGACTCCAAAGACTACATGCTTAAAAAGTTTTGCTGTACTGCTACTCACAGCAACCCTGGGAGTCTTCCGTAACCAATTCAGCTGTTCCATCTAATTGGTCTCCAAATCCTGTTGAATCCATCTCCAAAACTTCTTTTGAATCACCGCTCTCAGAGCTGACTCCACTGCACAGCCCACATTCTTCATTCCTACTCTGGTTTACTGTAGCAACCTCTTGTCATTGCTTCCATTCTCTCCAGTCCATTTGTGCTACCTTAGAATACCCTTTGGAAGACTTCAGTCTCATGGTTCTCCCCTCTTAAAATATTACAAGTTTCCTCCATTGCCACAGAATAAACTCTAAAACTCATAAGCCTGTTCACTCAAGGCCCTAACCTATTTCCAAGTCAAGCCTTATTCTGGTTCCAGTCATGAACACATGAACTATTGGCCATTCTCTTTTTTGCTTCTGTGATTGTGATGTTCACTTCTTTCACTCCTCTCAGTACAGTTCTCCATATGTCAGACTGTGGTGATGATCCTTCCGTACTTTTCTTCCAGGATGGTTTTTTTCTTCCTTTTTAGGGCCTCCCCTGCAGCATATGGATATTCCCAGACTAGGAGTCAAATCGGAGCTACAGCTGCTGGTCTACGCTATAGCCACAGCAATACAGGATCCGAGCCATATCTGCAACCTACACCACAGTTCACGTCAATTCCAGATCCTTAACCCACTGATTGAGGCCAGGAATCGAACCTGAAACCTCATGGTTTCTAGTCGGATTCGTTTCTGCTGTGCCACAACAGGAACTGTTTCTGGCATTCAATAATCACTTCTTTGTATCTATTCCTTTTTTAAAACTTTGAAATAACTCCAGACTTACAGAGCTACTGCAAAAATAGTATGGAGAACTCCTTCTGCACACCCTTCACCCAGCTTCCCCAATGTTAACATCTCATATAACTTGGTACAGTTAAATAACTAAAATAATGCTAAACTAAAACCTTTACACAGATTTCACTTGTTTTTCCACCAATGTCACTTTTCTCAGTCTCTTCCAACCTGTGACCTTTCCTCATTCAATCCTTGTCTTTCCTGACTTTGACATTTTTTTTGAAGAGTATTGATTGGGTACCTTGTAGAACGTCCCTCAATGTTTTCTAATGGTTAAGGTAGTGGATTTTTGTGAAAAACACCACAGCTGTAAAGTGTCCTTTGTGCATATCAGAGGGCACATATCAATATATCCCATGATCAGTTAGGTTAACCTTGATCCTCTGGTTATGATGGTGTCTGCCAAGTTTCTTCACCATAAAGTCAGTCTTAACATGCAGATGCCCCTGGAAGGAAAACCAAATCCTTCCTCAACTGATCGAGGCGACAGTGGAATGAAATTTTGGAGTGAGATCATCTACCTTGAATTCAGCAAGCTCCAGTGCCTAGAAGAAACTTTAAGCGGAGGTTACTGGAGATAGCGTGGGTGTCAGCCCAGTAAAATGTAACAAGATTCACTAAATGGCAGTATATCTTAAATTATTTCCTGCTAGAGAACCCAGAATGTGTGTGTGTGCGTGTGTAAACCTTAACAACATAGGGCTCTAGGAAGAAGGGTCCCCCTTTTAAAGGTGAGAAAATTAGGGAGTATAGAAATGATAAGTGGCTTCTCTAAGGTAACACAAAGGTTGCGTTGAGCTAGAGGTTCTAAGTCTGCAGACTTCCAGGCTAGCTCCGACCACTTTATCTCAGAGCCCGCATTGAATCCGAGGGAGCTGCTCAGGAGACCCCAGGGACTCTTGACTCCAGCCCGAACTTCGGACTTTTTAGCGCCTCAGGTGTATTTTGGCTCGGAGCCTCACTCTGCAGCAAAGTGAGGTCTCAGCAACACCCACTCCTTCAGAGTCGCTCCCCACCCTCCACCCAGAGCTACCGCCCTCCAGAGCTAGCTCAGACCTCGGTTGAGGGTTGAAAGCCTCTTCCAGCAAAGATAACTAGCAACTTTTCCGCACAGCCGGAGTTGGGAATTTTCCATAGCTGGATTGCTACTTTGCTGTTCGCAGACAGCACGGGGACAATTCCCCAGGAACCCCGGCGGAAATGACTAAGGTCCGCCTACCCGCCTGCCTCGCTGCCCCACGCAGGCTCCTGATAGGCTACTGAGCCTGTCCGCTTTGACAAGGAGTTATGCGCAGGCGCAGAGAGGCCCCGGGACTGGGCTGAAGGCCGGCGACGAGGAGCTACCGGGTCTGTCCGAGATGGTGAGTGTCCGTTGCGAGCTTGTGGCCAGCGGCCGGGAGGTGGCCAAACACTACCTCCCACCATCCTCACCCCAGAGGTCCATCCTCCGGGGGCGGCTCTGAGCGCCGGGCTGGGCATCCGCGGGACTGGGCGGGCCGGACCCGAGCAGTCTGGAGGGCGGAACCGGAGCAGCGCTGGCCTCCTGAATCTGACCGAGAGGACCGAGGCGGGGCCACCGGATCCTGCGGTCCCTTGACCGGAAGTAGTTGCTCGGGCCCCAACAAGGGATTGACGGGGATGGGTACACATCCTAGCAACCTGGGCCTTATTGAGCGATAACAACAATAATGATTACATTTCCTAGAAGCTTAATTCGTGCCAGGCACTGCTATACGCTTTACATACCCAGGCCTTCCTCCTCACCGTAGCTCTGTGAAGTAGGTACAACCATTATTCTCGTTTTACAAACTTGGGATGCAAGGCCTGGTGAAACTAAGTGCCTTGCCCCAGGAAATGGCGGAGATGGATTTGAACCCTAGACACTTGACTGCTGCCTTTCTCTCTGTGTGGTTCTTTGGTGCCGTTGAGAAATGGTGCATGAGTCAGAAACGAGCGGGATCCACCCTTGGGGTTCCTGCCTTGCTGGCTGGAGCTGTGGGCTCTTTACGCCTTTACAGATTTGTTTTCTTGTATTTTTAATCCTCCCAACTTGTAAAAAAAAAAAAAAAGCTTGGAAAGAGTTTTTGAACGTTAACCCATGTGAATGGTTTTAAAAAATAGTATTTAAAAGAAAAATTGAAAAAGAATAAGAAACTACCGTAACCTGGAGCTAACGACTTATAATTAGGCAGATTACTTGTTTTATCCTAGTCAGTTTTTGCTTTATATAGTTTAGCTGTACACTTTGCTTATATAGTTAGCTAGTTTATAGAATAGATGAGGTAACTTTATCATTCGTATCACTTTTTAAAATGTGAAAGAAATTGACTTTTAACAGAGTAATACTTGCACACAGTTAAAAAAAAAAAACAAAAAATGCATCTGAAAGGATCTAAGTGAAAATAAATCTTCCACCAAACTTTGACACCCAGTTTCAATCTCCTTCAGAAACATTATTAGTTCCTTTTATATCTATACCAGCATGTATATATGCCCTGTCTTTTTTTTACACAAATAGTAGCTTCCTGCAACTTGTACCATGATGCTGTTGTGTGCTTCTACTCATGAAGGCAAAATATATTTAGATGCACATTTTAACAAATTCAAGCAGTACCAAAGAATGTAATGTAGAAAGTGTATGTAGTCCCCACCTATCTCATCTCTGGTAATGCCAGTTGGGTGTATTTCTTTCCGGATTTATTAAGTACATAAGCATATTTATATATAATCTGTTCATTACATGATACTGGAACATACCCATATTAAGTTTACTTTAGGCTATATGTGTAGATAATCTCATTCTGGAACTTACACTCTTCACTAAAAACTATCACATAGTTTTCCATGTCATTATATACAAATGCACTTCATTCTTTTAAAGGGGTGTATTCTTCTTCTACTGCAATATATGCAGACAATGCTGCAGTGCTGTTTTCAGCTTTTTTTTTTTTTTGCCCCACTCATGCTAGTGTTTATGTAAACAGAAGTGGTACTTCTGACATGCATGTTTTAAACATTTCGTAGAAACTGACAAATTGCCCTTTTGGATGGTGATATAAAAATCAAAACAGGGAGTTCTCGTTGTGGTCCAGTGGGTTACGAACCCGACTAGTATTCATGAGGATGTGGGTTCAGTCTCACTCAGTGGGTTAAGGATCCAGCGTTGCCATGAGCAGTGGTGTAGGCTTGTAGCTGCAGCTCCGATTTGACCCCTAGCCTGGGAATTTACACATTTAGGGTGTGACCCTAAAAAAAAAAAAATCCATAATCACATCCAGTTTTACACACAACTGTTTTCATCTTTGTATGTTATGTTCTCCTTCCTCATGTTTACATGTGCATATTTTTTCAAGATGTATGTGCTAGTTTTTTTGTTTCTTTTTGTTTTAATGTCCACAGACCTATAACTTTGTTGCTACATTATCTTTGTAATGAATTACTTTTAATGACTACATAGTAGTCATTGAAATATTTGTACCGTAATTTGCCAAACCATTTCCCTGGTGTACATTTGGGTTGCTCCTAGTTCTTTGTTAATAGAGATAGCAGTTTGATGAATGTCTCTGTATGTGTAGAGTTTGTTTTCTTTTAAACAAAGTTATTAGATAATTTTCTTAGGAGAAATTCACAGGAAGAGAATCTCTGAGGCCAGGGGACCAACACTTGCAGTAGTGTTGTCCTATAGCTTTCTCAGAAGGTTGCAGTGGAGTTCCCGTTGTGGCTTAGTGGAAATGAATCTGAATAGTAACCATGAGGACACAGGTTCAATCCCTGGCCTCAGTCAGTGGGTTAAGGATCTGGTGTGACCGTGAGCTGTGGTGTAGGTTGCAGATGCAGCTTGGATCCTACATTCCTGTGGCTTAGGTGTAGGCCAGTGGCTAGCAGCTCCGATTTGACCCCTAGCCTGGGAACCCCCATATGCCTCTGGTGTGGCCCTAAAAAGACAGGAAAAAAAAAAGGTTGCATTGCCTTTGTATCAGTTTTGCCATAATACTGCCAGTGTTCAAAAGGATACCTCAGCATTGCTATAATTTTCATGTTTATATGTATAGGGAATAATGAACATTTGTCTGTGTGTTTGTAATTTCTCTTAGGTGTATTTTCTCCCAGTAGCCTTCTTGCCCTGTTAATTTTAGAGACTATTCTTCTTAAGTATTCTGTGTGGTGTTTTGGAATTAACTCTTTTTTTTTTTTTTTTTTTTGGCTGCACCCACAGCATAGAAAAGTTCACAGGCCAAGGACCAAACCCATGCCACAGAGGTAAACCAGAGACAGAATCAGACAATGCCAGATTCTTAACCTGCCAAGCCACCAGGGAACTCCTGGAATTACTCTTTTGTTTGTTTTATATATATTTATTTTATGGCCTTACCCACACAGCATGTGGAAATTCCTGGGCTGGGTATTAAATCTGAGCTGCAACTGCAATCTACACCACAGCTGTGGCAATGTCAGATCCTTTTGTTAGAATCAAACCCGAACCACCACAGAGACAATGCCAGATCCTTAACCCACTGCACCACAGCGGGCACTCCTGTTATATTTGATGCATATGCTTTTCTCTCCTTTTTTGTTTTATAGAACTTAAAAAAATTTTTTTTTCTTTTTTGGTCACCCGATGGCATATGGAATTCCTGGGCCATGGATCAAATGTGAGCCATGGTTGTGATGTAATCCACAGTTGTGGAAATGCCAGATCCTTAACCCACTGTACTGGGCCAGAGATTGAACCCGCATCCCAGCACTCCCAAGACACCACTGATCCTGTGTGCCACAGGGGAACTCCTAGAAAGTAAAACTTTTTATATTCAGTAGTCATATTGGTCACAGTTCCTTTGTGAAACATTTGCTTCAGATGATTATCCTTCCTATGCTAAACCAATAAATAATCATGAAATTTCACTTCTACTTGTTTATTTAGTCTGTCAGCAGCATGTACCTGGGAACTAGAGCACCCAGGAACTTTGTCTTTGCTCTGATTCAGACACCCGTGTTAATAGTAATAAAGACTCAAGAAGTTCCATAGTGGCCTCTCTGGTTAAGTATCCAGCATTTTTGCTGCTGTGACTTCAGTCACTGCTGTGGCACAGGTTCAGTCCCTAGCCCGGGAACTTCTTCTTCTTTTTTTTTTTGTCTTATTAGGGCCACACCCACGGCATATGGAGGTTCCCAGGCTAGGGGTCAAATCGGAGCTGTAGCTGCCAGCCTATGCCATAGCCACAGCAACGTAGGATCTGAGCCGCATCTGTGACCTACACCACAGCTCAAGGCAATGCCGGATCCTTAACCCACTGAGCAAGGCCAGGGATTGAACCTGGATCCTCATGGATACCAGTCTGGGTCATTAACTGCTGAACCACGCCAGGAACTCCTAGCCCAGGAACTTCTGCATGCTCTGTGTGCAGCCACAAAAAAAGAAAGAAGAAGAAGAAGAAGACGACTCAGGATGCTGAAGATACCAATTGGGCTCTTTCTAGGAGCAGGACAGGAAGTTGGAGATAGGAGCTGACCCTGAGGGGCTCCATATCCCCTCAGACAGTTCTGTACCAGTTGGCTAGCCCTGCAGGGATGACAGCCTTCTTCTCCTGTCTGCAAATGTTCCTTTTGCTACTTGTGGCTTTTTGGCATCATTTCTTTTCTTTCTTTCTTTCTTTTTTTTTGACTTCCTTAGGGCTGAGCTTGAAGTTTGTTTTAAGCAATTTCTCCTGAAAGCAGGTACTCTATGCCTTCTGGAGACCCCTCTAGGCCTCATGGCCCTCACTCACCTAGCCCTACCCTGCTGGTTGGGTTCAGGTTGGACAAGCTACTCTCTATCCTTACAGGAAAGAATTTTATTAAGTTGGACTACATTAAAAACTTAAAAAAATAAAAATTTTAAACTTCTGACTATTGAAAAAATCCTAAGATTAAATGAAAAACTTGGAAGTATTGTAATTTATATGACTGGCAAAAGTCTAATATTTCTAACAAGAAGACATTTCAAAAATCAATAAGATTTGTAGAAAAATCAAAAGACTCAAAAAAAGAGGAATGCATACAATCAATAAATTCCACTTTAACTTCACTGATAAGCCTTTTTTTTCTTTTTCTTTATTTTTAAAAACATTTTTTTAATTTTTATGGCCACACCTGTGGTATATGGAAGTTCCCAGGCTAGGGGTTGAATTGAAGTTGCAGCTGAGGCCTATGCCACAGCCACAGCAACCCCACCTCTGAGCTGCATCTGTGACCTACATGGCAACTTGCAGCAACACTGGGTCCTCAACCCACTGAGTGCAGCCAGGAATCAAACCTGTATCCTCACAAGGATTCATTGGGTTCTTTAAGCCACTGAGCCACAATGGGAACTCCAAAAAGTCTTTTTCTTCTGACCAACCTCACTGGTAATTCTTTTTTTTTTTTTTTTTTTTTTTGCCTTTTGTCGTTTTAGGGCCACACTCGCGGCATGTTGGGGTTCCCAGGCTAGGGGTCTAGTCGGGGCTGTAGCCACTGGCCTACGCCGCAGCCACAGCAACGCAGGATCTGAGCTGCGTCTGGGACCTACACCACAGCTCATGGCAACGCCGGATCATTAACCCACTGAGCAAGGACAGGGATCGAACCCGCAACCTCATGATTCGTAGTCGGATTCGTTAACCACTGCGCCACGACTGGAACTCCCTCACTGGTAATTCTTAAAAATTAACAAAAAGTTGGCTTTCTATTATTGGGGTTTGCCTATTGTTCGTTTTGTTTTCAGTCTTGCCTGGGGCTTATGGAAATTCCTGGGCCAGGGATTGAACCTCTGTCACAGTAGTAACCTGAGCCACAACAGTGACAATGTTGGATCCTTAACCCCCAGAGAATTCCAGAGTTTTGCCTATTAGATTGGCAAAAAATAAAAAAACTTGGAAATACTGATTATCTCAATTCCTTGAACATGCCAAACTCCTTCCCACATGCTTTCGTCCTGTTTTCCAGAGTGCTTTTCTTTACCTTTATTTAATTCTTGGTTTAAAGATTATATCCTCGAGTGTTCGTGACCACACTAGCCAAAGTAGCATCCCCTTGGCACCCCCACCCCACCCTGTTCCTGTACAGAGAATCTTGGTCACTTGTTTCTGAAGGTTTCTTGCACCAAAATGTGAGCTCCCTGAGGACAAGGAGCTAATGATTTGTGGTCAGAGGTATATTCAGCTCTTTTCTTGACCTGTTGCATGTACTTGGGCAAAACTCTTCTTTCTGAACCTCGTTCCTTATTGTAAAATGGAGATCATACTAACCATGGAAAATTCAGATGATCATGTATCTCAAAACATCGATCCTATATCTGACCTGTAGTAGGTACTGAGTAGATCAGTGTATCCTTGTATGTTCTCCCTTTCTTGGGAAGTGTGTGTTTACTTTTTAAGAAGCCAGATCTCAGTAGTTGGTTCTTATTAAATTTAGGATCAACTAAACCCCAGCTGATTTTTACCCTGGAAGGTAAGGCCAGGCCCCCCTCTACTTAAAAAGGTTAATTTTTGTAAAACATAATTATAGGAATGCTTTTTATTTGCTTCTTAAATATTTATTGAGCCTATACTCTACCGGGTCCTGGGATCATAAAGACTAGGTTCCTGCTCCATGGTGCTTTGGTTCTGGAGGAGGGGACAGATGCAAAGCAGCTATACTCCATTGTGGTAAGTGCTGTGGAGCCGGGTGCCATGGGTACTTAGAAGAGGGGCAGGTGTTCGAGGAGCCTCCCACAGGAGGCTCATGAGCTGCGATTAAAGAGTTGGGAGTTAGTTTCATCAAATAGTGAGTGAGGGAGAGGTTTCTTCTTTCAGAGGGAGCAGCGTGTACCAGGGCCCAGGCTCAGGCTGGCTGTGCTTGCCCCCTGCAGTCCATTATCCACACAGCAGCCAAAGCCATCATTTTGAAGCACCCTCAAAACCTGCTAGTGGCTCCCCACACCACCGCCATTAAAGTCATTCCTGTGGTTTCTGAGGCCCTCTGAAATCTCATCTGATCCTGGCTATCTCTCTTATCTGGCTGCCTGCTGCTCACTGCATTTCAGGCACACTGACTCCTTTGCTTTTCCTGAACATACCACTTCCCCCCTCAGGGCTCTAGCACTTGCTCTCCATGCTGTCTGAAACACTCTCCCTAGACAGCCACGTAGTAAAGCTCCCTCTTTTCCTTCAGATTGCTACTCAGCTACCACCTCAGCTAGGCTTTTTCCGACCACCTTATTTAAAGTTGCCATCATGGAGTTCCCGTTTTGGATCAGCGGGTTAAGAAACCAGCTAGCATCCATGAAGGTGCAGGTTAGCTCCCTGGCCTTGCTCAGTGGGTTAAGGATCCGGCGTTGCCATGAGCTGTGGTATAGGTTGCAGACGCGGCTCGGATCTGGCGTTGTGCGGCTGTGTGTTGTAGGCCAGTGGCTACAGCTTTGATTAGACCCCTAGCCTGAGAACGTCCACATGCTGCATGTGTAGCCCTAAAAAGCAGAAAATAAAAAATAAAAATAAAATTGCTATCAGCCCCTGCGTTCGAGGTCCCCATACCTACTGTATCTGACATTTGTATTTTATTTATGTTTTTATTTAATGCCTGACTCCACTGTCTACACAATGTTGACTTCTTGAGGGCAGGGATTTCTGTTATAGTCTGTTCAATACAGCATCTCTAGGTCTTAAACAATGTCTGACACATAAAAGGTACCCATACTGAATGAATAGCCATCTTATGAAATTTTGTTTTTTTCATTTCGGCCCCATTTTCAGACCTCCAGGGGATGTTTCAAACTTCAGTTCTGACGTCTTTGGATGTTTCCTCTTCCCCAATTTGACTGCAGATTGATTGAACTTGTCCTAAATTACCATCCTGCTTTTCTCACATATTCTTATTCTTTTGTTGAACTTGTCAGAGCCCTGTAGTCCTCAAATCAGAGATTTCTGATCTCTTGGATACACACAGAGATGAGTTAAAAAATCTTTTTTTTTTTTTTTTCCTGCATTCACAAGATGCAGAAGTTCCTGGGCCAGGGATTGAACCTGTGCCACAGCAGCAACCTGAGACACTGCAGTGACAGTGCTGGATCCCTGTGTCACAAAGGAACGTCTAAAAAATACTTCTAAATAGAAACAATATAATGGAATAAAAGAGACTCTTTTCTTAAAAAAGAATATAGGCGTTCCTGTTGTGGCTCATCAGAAATGAATCTGAGTAGCGTCCCTGAGGACACAGGTTTGATCCCTGGCCTCGCTCAGTGGGTTAAGTATCCGATGCTTCCCTGAGCTTGTGCTAAGTTACCATCCTACTTTTCTCACATATTCTTATTCTTATGTCGAACTTGTCAGAGCCCTGCAGTCCTAGGGTGGCTCAGATGTTGGCATGACTGTGGCGTAGGTCAGCAGCTGTGGCTCTGATTCGATCCCTAACCTGGGAACCTCCGTTTGCCGTGGGTGTGGCCCGAAAAAGAAAAAAATAAAAAATAAAGTAAAACCTTATCTATAGTTCCCTGCTCTCAATGTGGTTTTTTATTTTTTTCATAACCCTTCTAGCCCTCTTGTTGTTTTCATATGGATGCAGTCACCAAGCGCTTTTTACAGCGGTAAAAATATTCTGATCATCGTTGTTAATATGTGTATTATATTCCTGTGAATGGACATTCCGTAATTTACTTGGCCTTTTCCTTAATTACTGGGCACTTCTGGCCCTTCCTGCTTTTTGTTAGCACAGATGCCACTGCAGCAAATATCTTGCTGTGTTCTTTTAGTTCTTTTGGATTATCTCCTGAGGGTAAATTTCCAGGAGGGTTACCAGGTCAGACTGAGTGCTGTGTAGTCTTGACCGCTGTCATCCTTTACCTCTCCTCCCCAGAGCGGTGTGTAGTGGGAGCCCAGTGAAAGTGCTGGACCCGTTGTGATCTCATACATGTGTGGCCCACTATGTGATACTGTCACGCGCACATGGCTAGCCCTGTCTTTTTACCAAGGCCCTGGGTTATAGGGCCTTCAGGCTTTTTGCCATCTTGTAGGAAGAACTTGTTTGCCCTGCCTTCCAGCATTTGAGAGTGTTTGTACATCGCTGGGGAGTGGGTGGCAGTGACTGGACTATCAGGGTTCTGCCTACTAGAAAACAGTCCTTCTTTGTGCTATCTCCATCCTCTGTTTAGAAGCTCCTCCCCCGGGCCAACTCATTAGCCCCGGAGGGTGGGGAACCACTCTTGGTGAACAGAGCCTCTATTTCCAACCCAGTATGACTCTCAGCCTTTGAGGAGCTTCTGATTGGATTCTAAATGGGTCTGGAAAGGGCCTCCTGAGAGCACACACATGTTAAGCCAGTTTCCATCCACAGGAAGTTAGGCCTAGTTCAGTTAAGCAGCTATTTATTGAGCCCCTGCTTTTCAGACCATTATAGAGACTCAGTCAGACAGTACCTGTTGCATCCCCAGAGTGGTACAGTCGAGAGTTCTGGGAGTCAGAAGCAGGCAGAGACCATTGAGTTGGAGATCAGTAAAGCTTCGTGAAGGAGGTGATATCTTAGATGATCTAGAAGAATTTGTTGGATTTCGGCAGAGAAGAGGCCTTGTTTGGATAAAAAAGATATGGAGACAGAGGTTTGGACGTGAAGGTGGAGAGTGCAGGGGAGGGTAAAGAGATGGAAGCAATAATAGAGCAGTAATAATAAAGACTCGCATGGCAGGGGGAGGACCCAAAGTCTGATTGTCCAGTCTGTTTACAGATTCCATGTGCTAGACCGTCCCACCCTGACTAGCTCGTGGAGGATCAGCACTGATGAGCCCCTTCTCCAGCTTTTCCTCTGGCCGTGTGCCATGTGTCACACTATCTCAGGCACCAGTTCATTAAGTCCCTGAGTCTATCCTCGTGGGATCATTTTGCTTGCTTTGCAAAGTTTTCAGTAGTGCTGTTTGGCCCACAAATGACAATATGTCTCCTTCCTGTTAGATATCCCTCTGTGGGTTTTTTTGGTTTTTTTTTTGTCTTTTTGCTTTATCTAGGGCCGCACCTGCCGCATATGGAGGTTCCCAGGCTAGGGGTCTAACAGGAGCTGTAGCTGCCGGCCTTCGCCACAGCCACAGCAATGTGGGATCCGAGCCACGTCTGCAACCTACACCACAGCTCACGGCAACGCTGGATCCTTTACCCACTGAGCAAGGCCAGGGATCAAACCTGCAACCTCATGATTCTTAGTCGGATACGTTAACCACTGAGCCACGACGGGAACTCCTCTCTGTTTTTTTTTGAAATCATCAGAGTCCTCTGGTTTGTCTCCCATCTGTGCCAAATATATGAGTCATGGATGTGTCTATACTCCTGGGGATGGTATTTGAACTCTGTTGCCAAATAGCTGAGGGAGAGGGAGTAATAGTCCCTAGTGGGTGAATGGCCAGGAGCAGCCCCACCCCATACTGGAGTATGGTGGCCTAGATGTGCTGCTGGTGGCCTAGAGACCATTCCAACTGCTGGGGAGGTGCCACCTGCCTAGGTGTTATTTGTTTGTTGTTGGAATGTGTGATTCATCTGCCAGGGGGTTTGAAGGGAGTCGATCCAGTCTTCTTGACCCCTCCTAACCTTGGTCTTGTTTTCTCTGGCAGGCGGAGGTGGAGGAGACACTGAAGCGACTTCAGAGCCAGAAAGGCGTGCAGGGTATCATCGTGGTGAACACAGAAGGTACCCCCTCCTTCCAACTGTGACCTGAGTGCACGCAGGCCCCCAGAAAACAGCCGAGCACAGCATAATCTTTGCTAAGCTCCTTCACGTACCTGATCTGTTTTTCATCCCTCTTTTTTAAAAACACCTCTAGGAGTTTCTGTTGTGGATCAGCGGTTAACGAATCCAACTGGCATCCATGAAAACGCGGGTTCAATCCCTGGCCTCACTCAGTGGGTTAAGGATCCAGCCTTGCCGTGAGCTGTGGTGTAGGTCGCAGAAGCACCTCAGATCTGGGATTGGGTGCAGCCCTAAAAAGACAAAACAAAACAAAAAACATCTCTAGTGTGCTAGCATTATTGTTGGAATTCTGAATTTAAAAAAAGGAAAAGTTCGCTCTGTCCTGCCGCCCTGACAAATACTTTTCAATATGCCATGCTTTCTAGCCCTTGTTTGGGTTCATTTTCTCCTGGTCATAATGATAGCTGTTACTCTTTTGCATGTGTTTATTCATGAGTTTTTGTTTGTGGTTAACATAAGAAAAATTTTAACTGCCAGTACACTGTTTGTTAATCATCCCACACTTAAGCTGTTTTTTTTTTTTTGCTAGATAATACTCACGTCAGCTTCTTTGGGCCTATAGTTTTTGCTCCTCTTCTAGGACATTACTTCAACAGCTAGAAGAGTACAGATACTAATTTTCCCAAACTGTAGTGGACATAGTGAAAAGGGGACTGACATTACCACACACCTATTCTGTGCTAGGCCACTGGCTGGTACTTTACCAACATATTATTTCATTTATTCCTTAAAGCAGCTCTGTGGTCTCCATTTTGCAATGGAGAAAAGTGAGTCTAGAAGTTTAGGTGACTCACCTACCATGACAGAGACAAGATTTCATCCCACATCTGTGCGAACACACTGGGGGTCTTTTCTCTGTGCTCTCACACTGTGCTGTGAAGGACCAGAGAGTGGCTTCTGGATGATGTCCCAGGCCACATCCAGGGTCACCCAGCTGGGCTCCCCCAGTTCTCTAGCCCAGTTCGTTCAGTCAGCTCTGGTTTTTCAGGGCTCCTCGAGCACCTCTGTGTGTAGGCACTGTCATTCTAGCCCTTGTTTAGGAAAGGCAGAAATCTTAACAGGGCCCACTTAAATACAGCAGAGTGCAAGTCACCCAGGGTGACAAATTGGAGGTGGCGTGTCCTCAGAATGTTGTTTTCCAAGTCATCAAACCCTGCCCAGCCCAGAGCTAGGCAGAGCGTGCTCTCCACCTTTGTCAGAGTCTAATTAAACCGTGTGGTCATGGCCTTCAAAGGAAGCAGCAGTTGGGGAGCCTGGAGGACACCATGGGACGCAGCTCGGGTCTGCCACCGATCAGCTGGGTGGCCTGGGCTTCCCCTTGCCCTCTTCAGACCTTAGCTGCCCCAAATGGAGTGCTTGGTTCTTGATCCAAGGAGCTTCTTGCTCCAAGACCCAAAAGACTATTTGTATGTCACTCAAAAAGAGACTCTCCTCTGGGACTGTGCCCTTTTTTTTTTTTTTTTAGGGCTGCACTTGTGGCATATGGAGGCTCCCAGGCTAGGGGTCAGATCAGAGCTGTAGCTGCTGGCCTACACCACAGCCACAGAAACTCAGGATCTGAGGCACTTCTGAGACCTACACCACAGCTCATGGCAACACTGGATCCCAGACCCACTGAGCGAGGCCAGGGATCGAACCTGTGTCCTCATGGATACTAGTCAGATTCTTTTCCACTGAGCCATGATGGGATCTCTGGGACTGGACATTTTTGACCCCGTATGGGGAGGGAACAGCCCCAGGGGCTGACTCCCCCTTTGGAACCCCTAGGCTTCCACTGGTATTTGCAAACCACAAGCCTTCATTATTGCCCTAAAACTGCCCCCAAAGTTGAGCCTTTTCATTGGGAAAATATAGCTCCAACTGCTTACCTTTTGGATATTAATGGGCACTTATTTTTGTATACTAATGTGGCAGTACTGCACGGTGGCTAAGAATATAGAATGTGGAACCAGACTGCTAGGTTTGAATCCTGAGTCTACTTATGTATCAACTGTATGATCTTAGACAAGTCACTTAACCATTCCCTTCCAGTTTCTTGATCTGTAAAATGTGGAGAGTCATACTATTTTCGTCTAAGGGAAGCTTTTAGAATATTGCCTTACGTATAGTAAGTGACATATGAATCTTAAAATTATTGTGTGTTTACTTATTTGTAATTTGTACTCCATTTACAGAGCTCCCACTTTAGTCTCTCATTTACATTTCACACAGCGACCCCACAAACGGGGATATATGCCCATTTTTCAGTTGAGACACCAGAAACTGAGAGCAGTGAGGTGACTTGTCCCAATCAGCCAGCTATAGGTGGATGGAATGAGAACTCACTATTCTATGGGGCTTTTAAGCCCTCTGAAGCTTCCTTTAAAGACCGGAGGGAGTTCCCGTTGTGGCACAGTGGAAACAAACAAACAAAAAAGACTGAAAAAAAAAAGATCGTCAGGGCATTCCGTGGTTGTCTATCAGTTAGGATTTGGCCCTTTCACCAAGGCAGCCCGGGTTCAGTCCCTGGTCAGAGAACCGAGATCCCATATCAAGCTGCTGCACATC
>PVHT021183543.1:19834436-19881934 GCA_004024745.2 Catagonus wagneri | reverse complement strand
GTCTTTTGGCCTTGGCCAAATCAAATAATATTTCCTAATAAAAGTGTGCAGACTTACCAAGAGCTTAAGGAACAGTTATATCTCTCCAGACCCCGTCATCTTCTGGCGCTGCCCACACGGGGCAAAATAAAAGGCTCAAATGTAGGGGATCCCATCTTGGCGCAGCGGAAACGAATCTGACTAGGAACCATGAGGTTGTGGGTTCGATCCCTGGCCTTGCTCAGTGGGTTAAGGATCCAGCCTTGCCGTGAGCTGTGGTGTAGGTCGCAAACGTGACTCGGATCTGGCATTGCTGTGGCTCTGGCGTAGGCTGGTGGCTACGGCTCCAAATAGACCCCTAGCCCGGGAACCTCCAAATGTCACAGTGCGGCCCTAAAAGAACAAAAAAGGCAAAAAAAAAAAGAAATCTCGCCTTTGGAAGACCCTGCTGTGGCGAAGTGGGTTAAGGATCGGGCATTGTCTTGTGCAGCAGCCAGTCCCTGGCCTGGCGCATTGGGTTAAGGATCTGGCCTGGGTTGCACCTGCAGCTCAGATTCAATCCCTGGTCCAGACACTTCCATATCCTGTGAGTGTGGCCAAAAACAAAAAAGAAAAAAAAAGAAATCGTGCCTTCGAGGTGATCAGCTACTTCTGTGGGCTCCTCGGTCCCCGTTTGTGAAGGCAGAGAGAGGCTGGGAGTAGGCGGCCTAGTCATTAGAGTGTCTCTGAGACGTTCCCCAGCTCTGGCATCCTGTGAATCTGGAATTGATCTTTTGTCCTTGTTTGAAAATATCCCCAGTTTTGTCCCTGCCCTCCCTGTGTTTTTTGTTTGTTTTTAAAGTGAGCCAATAAGAGGTTAGTTTCTTGTCTTCTTTACACATCCTCTCACTTGGTAGAAACTCACAGTATTTGCACTACTGAAAAAATACCTTATGTCCACTCATTTATTGACAGCATAAAATGTCTTTTCTAAAGGCACTACTGAGCAAGTCAGACCTGGTTCTGGCCCTCAGGGGGCTTACAGTCTGCTAGGGAACAGACACAGTGATCACTTCCCTAAAGGTGTGATAGCAAACTTGAGTAACTGCTTTGAAGGAAAATTGCCTGGTGCTGGGACCTGAAATGGGAGACCTGACCACATCTGGGGGTGGATGGAGACGTGAGGGACAGTGGGAGTCATGAGAGAACAGGGGAGGGAAGGAGCATTCCAGGCAGAGGGACCTTGTGGTATGTAGAAAGAGGGCAAGGGATTTGACCACCCAGACTTGGCCAGGTCTTGAGACTGGCCCCTCATGTTGCCCGGGGGATGGGTTTTTTTGTGTGGGTGGTGTTGATAACAAATCAGTTACTACATGCAGATTCCTGCTAAACATTCTCAGAGAAATCAAGCCATATTTAATCCTCACACCTGCACTCTGAAGCACAGGCGTTATTTTCCCGATGAGGAAATGGAGGCTCAGAGGGGTTAAGTCACTTGTCTAAGGCCACGTAGCCACGAAGGAGCAGAGCTGGGGTGTAAGCCCCGGTCATCAGATGTCAGAGTTCCTACTCAGTCATCTCCCCAGCTGCCCATACTGCCATCCTTAGAAGGTGCCACTCTCGAACACGGCCTCATGTGGTCCTGCTGCGTACATTATTGCCATCTAGGACCCGACAGCAGTCCTGGGCGTATTGTCCTTTAAAGGCAAGTGATCTCTACAACCTGTTCTCGTAGCTCCATGTAGCTCAGGACAGCCTCTCTGACTCAGCTGCTTCTCTTGCTACCGTGTCCTCTTCTGCCCACATTTGTGTTCCTGTGCCCTGCAAGGTCAGTTTCTTGCTGCCCATGGGTAGGCCTGAGGGTGACCATCTTTGGCTGAGACCCTCATCTGGTCAGTTATGGGCCAGATCAGTAAGGTCCTGGGACCCAAATCCAGCCACTTATGTGTAGGGAACAACTTGTGCCACATTCATCACAAGAACCTGTGGGTACTGCTGACATGTTATGCTAATTCTTAGGCACCTGGTGGGCTGCGGTGGCTCAAGCTGAGCCCATTCCTCACCTCCATGACAATGCGCACCGTCCAGTGAGGTAGGTCCATTTAGCAGTTCATCGTGAGGAAGCAGTCCTTAAAACTGAAAAGGCTTGCTGCAGGATGTTGCTCATTGCACAATAATTTTTTTTTTTTTTTGGTCTTTTTAGGGCCACACCCACAGCATATGGAGCTTCCCAGGCTAGGGGTCAAATCTGAGCTGTAGCCGCTGGCCCACACCACAGCCACAGCAACACAGGATCCGAGCCGTGTCTGCGACCTACACCACAGCTCACGGCAACGCCAGATCCTTAACCCACTGAACTAATAAGCCAGGTATTAAACCTGTGTCCTCATGGATGTTAGTTAGATTCGTTTCCACTGAGCCATGATGGGAACTCCTGCACAATAATTAAGTTAAAAAGTCCAGCCTAAGTACCCACAGTAGGGGAATGACTGACCTTGTGGAACAGCCACTTGAGGGCTCGTTGAAAGCAGTAACAGTGCTGTTTTCAAGGGTGCATTAAGGGAGAGAAACAAGCTTTAAATTGGGGGCACAGTTTTGTGAATAGTGTGTTTATAATTGGGTCCTAAGCCTCCTTGGTGGGAACTAGACCAACATGCTAGTAGTGGTTCTATCTTGACACGGGCTGACCTCTTTTCTATCCTTTTCTGTATTTACGTACTTGTAGGCGCTCTTCTCCTTGCTCATGTTCTAAGTGTTATGAATGATAGTCTCTCCTTCTATTGCTAGAAACCAGTCAGTGTGGAGCGGCCCTGTGAATGTAGCCCCTGCAGTGGAGTCAACAGGCCTGCGTGTTTTTTTGTTTTTTTTTTTGTCTTTCTGTCCTTTTATGGCTGCACCCCCTGCATATGGAGGTTCCCAGGCTAGGGGTCTAATCGGAACTATAGCCGCCGGCCTATGCCATAGCCACGTCTGTGACCTACACCACAGCTCACAGCAACACAGGATCCTTAACCCACTGAGCAAGGCCAGGGATCGAACCTGCAACTTCATGGTTCCTAGTCGGATTTGTTTCCACTGCGCCATGACGGGAACTCCAACAGGCTTGCATTTTAATCCTGGCCCTACTGTTTATCTTTATCTGCTTTGCGACAATAGACAGGTCGCTTCCCCATTCAGAGTTTCCGTTGCCTCATTGGCAGGTGAAGAGAGGAGTTCTGGGGACTGGTGCTGACATACTCGAAGCACCCAACACAACCCTTCAATAAATAGTGGCACTAGCTATGAACTGCCAGTCTAGAAGTATGGGCATGGGCTGGCAGCTGGGCAAAAAGGGGCTGCAGTGTTTTGCCCAGCCCCTTTCTGCTCTCCTCTCAGGCATTCCTATCAAGAGCACCATGGACAATCCCACCACTACACAGTACGCCAACCTCATGCACAGCTTCATCTTGAAGGCCCGGAGCACCGTGCGTGAAATTGACCCCCAGAATGACCTCACGTTCCTTCGAATTCGCTCCAAGAAGAATGAAATTATGGTTGCACCAGGTAACGGGTCTTCCATATGCCCTCTTAGGAGCTGACCCTCACAGTGCATGCTCTGAGTGTATCAGGAAGCTGAGCACATGTGTGTCTCCATGGGTCTGAGGAGTTGAAGGTACAGCTGTTATTGCCTCACTGCCTGACCTGTCTCCAGCTGGCAGCCCAACGAATTACTCATTCATGGTGATTCTAGGCCAGACTCTGTCCTGGGTGCTAAGCCACAGAGGGGAATTGTGATCTCATGGTGGACAAATTATGTGGTCCCCAAATAAGATTACTCTCCATGGATGGCGTCTCTTGGCTTAAAGCTTCCAAGAATGCCTGCTGTGCCCTGGAACAGCTGAGTTAAGACAGTGTAATCAAGCTTTAACATACTGCTTCCCGCAAAGCACTGGCCATGTCATTGAACGGAGAGCTTGATTATTTGGAAGAGACACAGTAGTGCTAATTCTATTTTTATCAGTTTTATTGATGGCTTGTTATTTCTATTTTTCTTTCTTTTTTGTTTTTTGTCTTTTTGTCTTTCTAGGGCCGCACCCGCAGCATATGGAGGTTCCCAGGCTAGGGGTCCATTTGGAGCTGTAACCAGTGGCCTACGCCACAGCCACAGCAACAAAGGATCCGAGCCGCATCTTGGACCTACACCACAGCTCATGGCAACGCCAGATCCTTAACCCACTGAGTGGGGCCAGGGATCAATCCCACTTCCTCATGGATGCTGGTTGGGTTCGTTAACCACTGAGCCATGACGGGAACTCCATGTTATTTCTATTTTTATTAGTGATTTTTAACTTATGCAGATTCCTTAACTATGAAACTCAGTCATATAATATCTGCTTCTTCCCAGAAGTTCATCATAATGTGAAGATGCTTTAGGCTTGTATCCGGCGCAAAGCAGGCATGGCCAGGGTTCTGCCATTTCTCTCCCATTCAGCAGGGGGCAGACCAGAGGCATTCAGCCTCTAGGTCAAACCCAGCTACCCTGCCTGGCATATTTGCCTTGGCTTGGGCAAGTCATTTAATTCTCTGAGCCTTAGTATTCTCATTAGTAAAAATGAGAAAACCCTGGTCCCTGCCTCAGAGTGATTTAAGGATTCATGGAGGTGCTGTATGAAAAGTGATTCACCCAAGGGCCTGCTTGTGGAAGCCTTGGTCAGTGTTTGCAGTTTGATTATTAAGTGGGCAAAGTTAAAACACCTGCTTCTCCCATGGCCTCTTCTATCAAATGAGAGGCACTTGGGCTAACCCCTGAGGCCCTGGATTTGCTATGATTTCATGATGGACATTCCTTCTGAGTGGATTGGATCCCCAGAGCTGGAATTCAGGTAGCTTTGGCCCACTTTGAGCTGGTGCCTTTGAAATTTTCTAGTCCAGAAGGCTCTGGAAGACCAGCAGCTTTTGACAGAGCTGACATTGATCCAAGACCAGTGGTTGAGGTTAGAATTCCATCTTTGATACCAACTAGCTTGGTAACCTTTAAGCTGACAATTCTCCCAGAACCTGCAGCATCAGCATCACCTGTGAACTGTTAAAAATGCAAATTATCAGGTTCCCCTCCAGAAGCACTGAGTCTGAAGCCCTGGGGTGGGAGCAGCACTGTTGTTTTAAACAGCCCTCCAAGTAATCTCTGCACCCTCTAGTTTGAGAACCATTTCTGTAGGTAATTCATTTAAACTCTGAACCTGAGTTTCCGCACCCCCAAAACAGGAAATCTACCACCTGCTACTGAGAGGATTAGAAAAGACAGTACGCTGCAGAGTGCCACTGCCGGGGAGAGTAAGAGACCTGCTTCCCAGCAGCCACAGGGCAGAAACCCCCACAGGAGTTTCCAAGTTCATCTTCTGCTTCCCCAGCAAATGGAAGTAGCCTGAGCTTTGGTGCTTTTATCCCTCCCCCAACCCCTCACTTTATAGTTAGTGATTTAATGATTTGCTTGCTTTGTAGTGTTTTTCTCCCATTCTAAATTTAGTGATTTTTTTTTTCATTTTTTCTATTTTGCAGATAAAGACTATTTCCTGATTGTGATACAGAATCCAACCGAATAAGCCACTCTCTTGGCTCCCTGCGTCATTCCTTAATTTAATGCCCTCAAGAATAAGCGTGAATCATGTCAACTGATTGGCACGTGGAAGTCACTTTAGTGCCCTCTCAGACCCATCCAGCGATGGGTGGGCTGTGGCTCCACCCACCCCGCTAAAGCCACCCCTCTGTTGGCCGGTCACCCGATCTTGCTGCAGGGCCCTCTTTCCTCTCGTCCAAGTTTCGGAGCAGGAGCTCGTGAGAAGTCTACACCCTGTTTCCTTCTGAATTTGAGTTCACTGTGTCACCCTTGGAAAAGGCTGTTTTTCTTTAACTAAAAATAACCAAAACAGTTACCCTGCTGTGTGTCTTTAAACACTAGTTCTCAAGCCTCACTTCCTGTGTAGTCAGTCACGTGGCCCGAAGGCGAAGCTGGGTGCCGCCTGCAGCCCCGTGGTGGATGGTGCTCCTTGCCGCACCTGTGGCCACACTTCCTGAGCTGAACCTGCTTTAGAACTGGTGTCCTGGTTTCTGGGCCTCTTGTCCCTGGCCACCCCTTTTACCGTGTCCGCTCCCACCAGTGTTTTGAAAGGTTGTTTTTAATTGCACTTCCCTGGGGAAAGGAAAGGAGTGATACTGGTTGAGTACCAGGTGTGGCTCATACCATCCCACAGTACCCTGCGGCGGCTATTAAAGCCCTCGTAACAAAGAGGAAATCAGTTCTCAAGGCCGACTTGCCGGAGGTCTCACTGCCGGAGCGTAGGTCTCTGACTCCAGAAGCTCTGCTCTTTCCACACAGCCTTCCCCAGAAGCCCCAGATGGTCACCTGAGCGGGCGCCTCCTGGGTAAGCGTGCCCCTCCCTTAGACACAGTAACGGGTGGGGTGGGCGTGGGGGCAGCGAGGAAGAGGGGGTGCGCCTGCCGCTCCTGGGGCCTTAGGCCGCTCGCCATCCAGCAGCACTCGGATTTTTTTTTCCCCCAGAAACCAGGTGTATTTTTTTTTTATTAGGTTTTCTTTTTGTCTTTTGTTTCTTGTTACAAATGGAAAAAAGCTAAATCTGTAGTACAAGCTTGGCAACTCCCCTTCCTTGTCCTTCCCCTTCCCCAGCAGTAACCTCCGTCTGCTGTGAGTTCTTCCCTTCAACAAAAATACTTTCCTAAATTTCCCAGGGAAGTTTTCCTCAACAGGACCAGGGGAGTAAAGCATGACCTTTGGGCGCCAAGAAGTATAGTTTATAAGGGCTCAGCAGAATTTCTTCAAAATCTATTTTTATGAAAGACCATAGTAATTTGCTACTCCATAATCTTATGTCTGTCCTAATATAGAAATAATTCTTTCAACTAATTTCCTCCAAATCTTTGAGTGAAACTGATGCTCTGAGAAATCACCGCATGTTGGGCCCCGTCCCTGTGGATCAAGAAGTATATTTGCAGGGAGGCGACTGAGGAACTGGACCAAAATAACCCTGAATCAGTAATTATCTCAGAGATCCAGTGTTTAAAAAAAAGTGAGGTACGGCCACCATTATCTTCTAGTTCTCAGAGGCTGTTGCAGCTGGGACCCAAATGCAAGGTTCTGGGGTTTCCTCAAGAAGAACAATGGGGGCAAGATTTTCTGATTAACGTAAATTACCTCGGGGGCAAGGGCTGGGAAAGCTTTCGGGGACCTGGTCTCCTCTGGTTTAGTTCCTCTGCCCCTCCCTCCTGTTTACCTTAAAGTTCTCGATCATAACATTTCCTCAGCGCCCTAAGGGAAGTTTGGGCTCAGTCTGGCTTTGAGGAAAACCGGATGACCCTTGAACGGAAAGATGCTCCACCTCCCAGTTCCCTGGGCTGTGGATTTCACACCTGGGAAGCCTGCCTTGGCTTCATTCCAGTTTGATGCGGCATGCGGAATTCCCTGGTCTCATCTGCAGGTGTAAAGTTCCAGGTTTTAAGAAGTCTAAATAATGGTGTAACACATGCAGATACCCTAGTGTTTCTGACCTAAAGGTAGCAAGCGTATGGGAAAACAGTAACTGCTAAGATTAGAAGCTGACACTGTCCTGGGCACGAGGGAAGGGCGTGGCTTCTGGGTTTTAGAGATGTATTTGCCAAAATAACAGGGTGTTTTCATTCCTAGCGTTAATAACATTTTTAAACATGGAAATTGCAATAATTGTATGTCGTCCATTTAATTCTGTAATTGGTACAATTAGCATTTTGCTGTTTATCACGTAACTATCCATTCCTCCATCCATCCAGTTTTTAGATGCATTTCAAAGTACACACTCCTAAACACTTAGACATGCATCTCGTTACCTAGTTTGCCCTCTTTGAAATATGGGTAAGATTCACAGACAGTGAAATGCATATAGATCTTACGTGTACCACTTAAGTAACAAATGCTGACACCTGTCAGCCCAGCCCTTTTTCGAGATCTCATCACCCCAGATGCATCTCCTGCTGCCCCCCAGCCAGTCAGCACCTCCGCTCATCAGAGGCAACCCCTCTTCAGGTGTAGTCGTCAACCTCCAGGCTGTAACTCTTGCCTGGGCCCCTGAGCAGGGGGCCTGCAGTCCAGGGAAGTGGTTGCCTCCCAGGGAAAATGCTGCAGCTGTCCTCTCCACTTATCCCTCCACCTCAGCCCTTCCCCATGTTCCTCTGTGAGCTGGTATTGCCTCTTCTCCAAAAATGTGTTCTAAAAACACTTCAGGAAATATAGGCTCTCTCTTCTTTCATATTTAACTCTCAAACCAACTGCACTTGATACGTTTTCTCACTGAGAACCCAAAACCATCTCTCCACACCAAATTCAGGTTCTGGGAAAAGGAAACATAAACGAGCTCATAAATTGGATCACCACACAGGATGGAAGTAAGTTGCCAAGCACATCCAAATGGTAGATGCCAGCCAGTGTCAGTGAGCTTAAGCTGGTCAATCACATTCAGTCATGAAAGAAAACAACACATTCAGAGTGCTGGTCCTAGTTAAACAAGCTCAACTGGCTCAAAGGGCAGTTTTATTTGGGTCTCCTGCCGCCTTTACCTTCACCCTCTGGGGCTTGCTCTTCCCTTTCCCTGGCTGGAATGTGGAATGTAGGGCAGGTCCCAGGCTTCTCCCGTGGGTACATGACCTGTCCCAGTGTAACAAAGCTTTTGGGCTGCGCCTAGAGATTGGGGCTACCCCTTGCCCGTCTTGAGCCCAGTGCCAGCCTTGCTCTTTGCAGTGGAGGGGGCAGCAAGTGCGTGGCCCTGGCCTTGTTCCGCTGCCTTGTGCTCTCCCATGTTGCTGGGAGAGGAATAAGATGAGGGGAGGAAGGTTCACACGTTACCGTTCCCGTCGTGAACTGGCTTCTTCCTCTCTGAGCTGGATGTGTGTTCAAAGCTGACGCTCGTGCTTTTGGTGCATTTTACATGGTTTTTCAAAGACCCACCCCTTGTCCTCCCATCGTCTTCTGTCAGACACCCCCAACCTCCATTCCCTTCCTTTGGGTGATGTGTGGTCTCTGGCTGGCTCCCTATAACTTTCCTTTTGGCCCCTGGTTCTCAGGGTCCCCTTTTATTGAGTCAGAGTGAACCAGAATCACCCTGCCATCTCCCTCTGAGGATGGTGAGACTCGAGCACATCAACAGCTTCTAAAAATCGTTCTCTTAACTTCTAGCTCTTTTATAGGCTAAAGATGAGGCAGGAGTGTGAACTCTTTGGGCCACCCTGTTTTTCAGTCCTACATCGGTCCCGTTCCGCTCTTGGCACATGGCAGCTACTGCCTTGGGGTCTCAGCAGAAACTGAGATGAAAATAATTACAATTTAATGTCTTTGTTCACAAGAAATACTGTTGTTAAAAACTTGCCTAGGAGTTCCCATCGTGGCACAGGGGTTAATGAATCCAAGCGGAAACCATGAGGTTGCAGGTTCGATCCCTGGCCTTGCTTGATGGGTTAACGATCCAGCGTTGCCATGAGCTGTGGTGTGCGTCGCAGACACGGCTTGGATCCCGTGTGGCTGTGGCTGTGGCATAGGGCGGCTACAGCTCCAATTTTGACCCCTAGCCTGGGAACCTCCATATGCCGCGGGTGTGGCCCTAAAAAAAAAAAAAACTTGCCTAAAGTTGAGGTGGAATTTTGTGATTTTTTTTTGTTGTTGTTGTTGTTTTTAATTCTCTGGGTTTAAGCACTGTTTTGGCATGCAAAATTTGTTTTGACTTTCAGGTATTAGGTTTTCATATGTATTTAGGAAAAATGTAAGCAAAGTAGCAGACTTTGCATGTTGTAACTGGTTCTTATTTTGCAGTCTTTCTTTAGAAAACAGTACTTTATTCGTTTATTCATTCAATTATTTAGTGAATGCTTGCTATGCACCAGGCCCCAGTCTAAGACATAAAGGCAATGGTGACAAGAGCTTATTTCACATGGAGATGAGACAGCCAATTGAAAAACAAGTATCAAACTATGCTTGGGCTCTAGACCAACTAAATAATCCCTGAGAGTAAGCTCTGAACTTGATCAGTTTGTAAAAGCTCCCTGGGTTTTTGTGGCATGTAGCTAGGGTTAGGAACCACAGGCACAGTCTTACATTTCATGGTTAAGAATATAGGAGGCTATAGGAAAAATATCAGTCAGAGATAAGAACTTTTGAAAGATAAAAAATAAGGAATAAATGCATCAGAAGAGGTGCAAGATAAAGTTGGGGAAATCTCCAACCAAAAAAGGGAGGGAAAAAAGAAAAATTTGCAAAATTATAAGATCGGCCTAGGATATTCAACATCTGATTAAAGGGAGTTCCAGAAAGAGAAAACAGGGTAGAAAATTGTTGACAAGAGACAAGGAGTTCCCATTGTGGCTCAGTGGGTTAAGAACCTGACTAGTACCCATGAAGACGTGGGTTCAATCCCTGGCCTTGCTCAGTGGGTTAAAGGATCCAGCATTTTTGTGAACTGTGGTGTAGGTCACAGACATGGCTCAGATCTGGTGTGGCTGTGGTGTAGGCTGGCAGCAGCTCCGATTCCCAGCTGCAGCCTCAGAACCTCCATATGCCGCAGTGCGGGTGAGACCTGTGGCAGGCCTCATCATCATGAAATCTCAAAACACTGTGGACAGATACAGTCCAGAGAGAAAAAGAAAAACAGGGTACAAAGGATTAGAAATCACATCCACATCATTAGAAGCTAGAAGAGAATGGAGCGATGCCCTCAAAATTCTGATTAAAAAAATAATTTAAAGCCTAGAGTTCCATACCCAGCCCAACTGTTAAGTGTAAGAGTAAGGTAAATATTTTCAGATAATATAAGGCCATGTGCATTTATCTGCCATGCATGCTCTCTCGGGAAGCTAGTGACGAATGTACATCAAAATTAGTGGGAGTTCCCGTCATGGCACAGCGGTTAATGAATCTGACTAGGAACTATGAGGTTGCAGGTTCGATCCCTGGCCTTGCTCAGTGGGTTAAGGATCCAGCGTTGCCTTGAGCTGTGGTGTAGGTCACAGACGCGGCTTGGATCCTGCATTGCTGTGGCTGCAGTGTAGGCCAGCGGCTACAGCTCCAGTTAGACCCCTAGCCTGGGAACCTCCACATGCCGCAGGTGTGGCCCTAAAACGACAAAACGCAAAAAAAAAAAAAAATATATATATATATATACATATATATATATATATATGTATATATATATTAGGAAGGAAGGAAGGAAAGAATGTAAAGCATGGCACTCGGGCAAGTTGAGTCTCCAACCAGGAGAGTCAAAGGGTTATGTCAGGATGATGGTGAAATATGCTGGGCAGTAAACCCAGAAGGCAGTCCTGATTGGGGTAAGAGGAAGAAAACAGAACCGATAGGTTATCTCAAGTATTTGAATATATTCAGAGGAGATTCTGAGCTTGAGTTTTCAGAGGAGTGTGAGATGCCTAAACATTCTTGGTTCAGGAGGCCCAGAGGATAAGTCAGGGGCTGTGGGTGGGGAACTGGGAGTCAGTGTCATGTTGGAGGCACTGATGGTGTGAATGTGGACATGATCCAGAATGACAGGAGCAGGCTGAAGAAAGGCCAAGGGGAGGCACCCATCTGGGGACAGCAGGGCTTAAGGACATAGGAGGAAGGGAAGAGGGTGGAGACCCTAGCTGGGTCATTCAAGGAGGCAGCGTGAGAACTGAGCTCTCCCTTGGATGGAGAGAGAAGGGGACCAAGGGAGTGAGTCCCAGAGAAAGGCTGGGTCTAAGATCCCACATGGAGGTGTTTCCGTACTGTGGTGGTTTTTACAAGGTCCCTGGTGGGCAGTGGGATTGGCGGTCACAGCCTGCACTTCCCAGCAAAACCAGGGACTTCGAGGAGTAAGGGTGGGGTGGCCCCAGCCAGAGGCTTGGGGACCCCTGGGTGGGTTTCAGTCCCTCCAATCTCTGGAAAGTTCCACTTATATTTCTCTAAAGAGGAACAGCCAATCATCACTCAGCGATAATGACCCTGAATCAGACCTGACTACTCCTGGGTCCTCCCAACGTGAGCCCCATGTTACAAATGAGTTCGCTGCCTTAAATAAGATACCACAGCACTGTGGTACCAAAGTTGGTCTATCTGATTCCAGGCCCTGTTTCCCCAGGACTCTGTGCCTTCCTGGTCACTCACTGACCCTCAACGTCAGAGGTGGGCTCTGTTACTAACTCCATTTTGCAGATGAAGAAACCGAGGCTCCAGAAAGAATTTGCTCAGAGTTATCCAGTAAGTGGTGAAGCTACTTTAGACCCCGATCTGTGTGCTGTTGTATACAGGAGCAAATAGGCCCAGAGAAGGGACCTGCCATGGTCACACAGTAATTGGTGGCCTACAGGCCAGGGGTTGCTCCACTCTCGTTTGACAGGCCAGCTAAGGCCAGCTCTCCTTTTCTCAGGTCCATGAGTCCCAATCAGAAGCCGCAGAACAGCACGAATGAGACACTGCCCTGAGCTGACAGTTTCCCCAACTATCCCAAAGAGTCCCCTCAGACCCCCTGGGTGCCCAGCAGCAATGCTTGGCCCAGGCTCAGTCCTGCACATGGTGCAGGTGGCAGACTGACCCTTAGATGGGCGTGGACTCGGAGAGATGACACAGTGGGTGCTCGAAGGAGAGGTCCTCATCCAACAAGGATTTACTGAGTACCTACCATGTGTGACACTCCGTCTCGGTGCTGGGATAGTGCAGGAACCACACTTAAAGGAAATGCTGCCCAACGGGGCTTACATGTTAGTGGGAAAGGTAAATAATATGCATTTTTAAAATTACATAGCATATTACTTCACTTAGTATGAGAATCTAGTTGCATCCATGTTGCTGCAAATGGCGTTTTGTTCTTTTTTATGGCTGAGTAGTAGTCCATTGTGTATATGTACCACATCTTCTTAATCCTTTCATCTGTTGATGAGTTGTTTGCATATCTTGGCTGTTGTGAATAGTGCTGCTGTGAACATATGGGAGCATGTATTTTTTTTTTTTTGTCTTTTTGCCTTTTATATAGAGCCGCGCCTGCGGCATATGGAGGTTCCCAGGCTAGGGGTCTAACAGGAGCTGTAGCTGCCGGCCTTCTCCACAGCAATGCAGGATCCGAGCCGCGTATGCAACCTTCACCACAGCTCACGGCAACGCCGGATCCTTAACCCACTGAGCAAGGCCAGGGATCAAACCCGCAACCTCATGGTTCTTAGTCGGATTCGTTAACCACTGAGCCACGAAGGGAACTCCGGGAGCATGTATTTTTTGAATTGTAGTTTTGTCCAGATATATGCCGAGCAGTGAGACTGCTAGATCATATGGTAGTTCTATATTTAGTTTTCTGAGGTACCTCCATACTGTTCGCCATAGTGGTTGTACCAATTTACATTCCCACCAATAGTGTACGATGGTCTTGCCCATTTTTCGATTGGGTTGTTTTTTTAATGATGCATTGTATAAGTTGTTTGGAGATTAAGCCCTTGTCAATTACATCATTTGCAATTATATTCTCCCATTCCTTAGGACGCCTTTTTAATGGTCTTTTTTTTCCTTTTGCTATGCAAAAGCTTGAAGTTTAATTAGGTCCCATTTATTTTGTTTTTATTTCTGTTGCCTTGGGAGACCCATATATTGTTGATAAGAATCTAAAATGGAACATTAGGGGAGTTCCCGTTGTGGCACAACAGTTAACAGATCTGACTAGGAACCATGAGGTTGCGGGTTCGATCGCTGGCCTTGCTCAGTGGGTTAAGGATCCGGTGTTGTTGTGAGTTGTGGTCTAGGTTGCAGACGCGGCTCAGATCCTGCATTGCTGTGGCTGTGGAGTAGGCTGGCAGCCACAGTTCCGATTCAGCCCCTAGCCTGGGAACCTCCACATGCCGCGGGTATGGCCCTAAAGTGACAAAAAGGCAAAAAAAAAAAAAAGCAACATTAGTTTCAAGTGTACAACGTAATGATTCAATATTTGTATACTGTGAAATGACCACCATAAGTCTAGTTAACATTCATTACTATACAGTTATAATTTTTTATCATGAGAACTTTAAGGTCTGCTATTTTAGTACCTTTCAAATATACACTACAATAGGAGTTCCCTGGTGGCACATCAGGTTAAGGACCCGGCATTGTCACTGCCGGACCACTGTGGGTCACTGCCGTGGTGCAGGTTTGATTCCTGGCCCAGGAACTTCTACATGCCATGTGTGTGGCCAAAAAAACCCACTACAGTACCAGTAACCATAGTCACCATGGTGTACATTATATATCCCCATGACTTTTTTGGGAGTTTGGGGGGCATGCCCATGGCATGCGGAAGTTCCCAGGTCAGATAGAAGCCATACCACACAGTGATAGGCTGGGTCTTTTTTTTTTTTTTTTTTTTTTTCCCCCATTTTAGGGCCCGAGGCCTATGTAAGTTTCCAGACTAGGGGTCAAATCAGAGCTGCAGCTGTTAGTCTACTCCACAGCCATGGGATCTGAGCCACGTCTGTGTTCTACACCACAGCTTGCTGCAATGCAGGATCCTTAACCCACTGAGTGGGGCGAAGGGTTGAACTCACATCCTCATGGATACTGGCTGGGCTGGTGACTGCTAAGCCACAATGGGGACTCCCACAAGGCTGAGTCTTAACTGCTAGGCCACCAGTAAACTCCCCCCATGACTTTTATATATTTATTTAATTTGTCTTTTTTGGCCCGCACTCGGGGGATATGGAAGTTCCCAGGCTAGGGGTCCAATCAGAGCTGTAGCCACTGGCCAACGCCACAGCAACACGAGATCCAAGCTGCATCTGACCTACACTACAGCTCACGGCAACACTAGATCCATACATAACCCACTGAGCGAGGCCAGGGATCAAGCCCACATCCTCATGGATACTAGTCAGGTTCATTAACCACTGAGCCATGACAGGAACTCCACGTATATATTTATTTTATAACTGGATATTTGTACCTTAGGGAACTCACTTAGCTACCCCATTGCCCCTAGCCTCTAGCAACCACTAATTTGCTCTGTTCCCTGTATTTTTTATTGTCTTTTTTTGGTCTTTTTGCCTTATCTAGGGCCACAGCCGCAGCATATGGAGGTTCCCAGGCTAGGGGGTCTAACAGAAGCTATAGCTGCCGGCCTATACCACAGCCACAGCAATGTGGGATCCGAGTCGCGTCTGCAACCTACAGCACAGCTCACGGCAACGCCGGATCCTTAACCCACTGAGCAAGGCCAGGGATCGAACCTGCAACCTCATGGGTCCTAGTCAGATTCATTAACCACTGCGCCACAGTGGGAACTCCTGTATTTGTTTTGTTTGCTTGTTTTTTGGAGTCCACATATGAGATTATGGTCCATCCACGTTCTTGCAAATGCCAAGATTTCCCTTTTATGGCTGAATAATAGTATTCCCTTGTATATATATGTCAGATTTTCTTTCTTTGTTTATCTGTCGATGGACACTCGGGTTGTATCCATATCTTGGTTATTGTAAAGCTGCTGCAGTGAACGTGGGGGGTGCATATATCTTTTCAAGATAGTGATTTCCTTTCTTTTGGATATTCAGAAGTGGAATTGCTGGATCACGATAGTTTTGAATGCTGTTTTGCATAGAGGTTGGGATCAATTTGCTTTCTACCAGGAGTGCACAAGTGTTCTCTTTTTCCCACATCCTTGCCAAAACTTATTTGTCTTGAGAATGGCAATTCTAACATGTGTGAGGTGCTCTGTCATTGTGATTTTGACTTGCATTTTCGATGATTAGTGATATTAACTACCTTCCCGTATACCTGTTGGCCATCTGTGTGTCTTTTATGGAAAAAAAAGGTCTACTCAGATCCTCTACCCATTTTTAAATTGGATTATTTTTTGCTTTTGAATCATATGAGTTATTTTCATATTTTAGATATTAACCCCTCATCAGATATATAATTTGCATACTTGGTTGGTTTTCTCTTCATTTTGCTGATGTGCAGCTTTTAATTTTCATGTCCCACTTGTTTATTTTTTTCTGTTGCCTTTGCTTTTGGTGTCAGTTCCAAAAAGTCATCACCAAGACTGATGTCAAGAAGCTTACCGTCTATGTTGTCTTCCAGGAGTTTTATGTCTTCAGGTCTTACATTCACGTCTTTGAGTTGATTTTTGTATATAGTGTAAGATAGTGGTCCAGTTTTCCCATGATGGTTTCCTGAAGAGACTGTCCTTTCCCCATTGTGTATTCTTTGACTCTTGGTTTATTTCTGGGCTCTCTATTCTGTTCCATTGATCTATGTCTATTTTTTTAAAAAAGAATTTTTGGCCACACCCACGACACATGAAAGTTCCCAGGCCAGGGGTTGGACCCATGCCACAGCAGTGCCTTGAGCCACTGCAGTGATAATGCCAGACCTTTTTCTTTCCTCGCTTCTTCCCTTCCCCTCCCTCTCTCCCTCCCTGCCTTCTTTCCTTCCTTCCTTCATCCCTCCCTCCCTTCTTTCCACACTTGCAGCATATGGAAGTTCCTAGGCTGGGGGTCGAATTAGAGCTGCGGCCGCTAGCCTAAACCACAGTCACACCAATACCAGATCCAAGCTGCACCTGTGACCTACGCTGCAGCTTGTGGCAATTTGGGATCCTTAACGCACTCACTGAACCCGCATTCTCATGGGTTCTCAACCCAAGGAGCCACAATGGGAACTCCAACAATGCCAGATCCTTAACTCACTATACCACAAGGGAGTTCCCTATGTGTCTATTTTTATTCCAATGCAATACTGTCTTGATTTTTATAGCTTTGTAATGTAGTTTGAAATCAGAGTGTGATGCTTTCTGCTTTGTTCTTAAGACTGCTTGTTTTGGCTGTTTAGGGTCTTTTTTGGTTCTATACATGGTAGGATCATTCTATTTGTGTGAAAATGCCATTGGAATTTTAATAGGGATTATATTGAATCTGCAGATTTCTTTGGGTAGTATGGACATTTTAACAGTTCTTCCAGTCCAAATGAGCACAGAATATTTTTCCATTTATTTGTTTTCTTCAATTTCTTTCATCAGTGTCTTCTAGTTTTCAGCGCAGGTTTTACGCCTCCTTGGTTAAATTTATTCCTAGGTAATATATTCTTTTTGATACAGTCTTAAGTGGAATTGTTTTCTTAATTTCTATTTCTGATAATTCATTATTAAATAAGGCCATTCAGGAAGGCCTCTCTGAGGAGACCTTGGAAATGAGAGTGTGAGCCCCAGAGAGATCATGGGGAAGAATGCTCCAGGCGAAGGGACCAGTAAGTACAGAAATGCTCTGGGGCACACGGGCCTCTGGGATTCCCAGAGGTGCAATAGCCAGGAGGCCAGTGTAGCTGAAGCTAAGGGGACAAGGGTGAGGGGAGATAAGGCCAGAGGAACAGCAGGGAGGCAGATCCTATAGGACTTACAGGCCACTTTTTCAGCCTTTTGACTTCTGCTTCTATTGAGTGGGGTGTAGGAATAGTATAATCAAATGCCTCTATGCACAGGCTGACTCTTGTCAGTGTAGTGAGACCAGACGGAACTGGGCAAGGCCAAAACACGGAGACCAGCGAGGAAATGATAGCAGTAGACAAGCAAGAGACGATGGTGGCTCTGGCTTGAATGGCAGCAGTGGCAGTGGTGAGAAGTAGTCAGATTCTGGAGGTATTTTGAACAGGGAACCAAGAAGATTTGGGCATGGAGAAGATATGGGGGAAGATGGAAAGAAAGGAGTCAAAGGTGACAGATGGGGGCAGGGAAGATTACAATTAGAGTACATTTTAGGGGAAGATCATGAGTTCACTTTGGGGAGGACAAGTTTGAGAAGTCTGCTAGACTTTCATGTACAGACACAGAGTAGGCCAGGCCTTTGGATTCAGAGGAGAACCGGAAGCAGGAAGCGAGGAGGAGAGAAACCAGAGGACTGGCAGGGGGAGTGTCCGCCCTGGGGACTGGTCAGGTAAGAGGAAGATAGAGCGCCAACCTTGGGATTTGGGGAATGGAACTGTCCCCAAAGGCTTAGTCAGACAAGAGAAAGGTATAAACACTTCCTGCACACCATGGCCAACATAGTTCTTTCAGTTGCTCTTAATGGCTCTGACCACAGTGTCCTGCAACACTGTGTATGTGAGATGTGTCCACAGTTCAGAGATCAAGAGCCAGCAAACTAAGGCTCTCAGGCCAAATTTATCTGTTTTAGCAAATAAAGTATTATTGGGACACAGCTATGCGCATTCGGACTGTCAGCCTGCAAAGCCGAAAATATTTACTGTCGGGGCTTTTAAAGGGAAAGTTTGCTGACCCTCCTTTCTCCCTCTTTCACTACAGCGATGTTCTGTAGTTCTGCTACAGGAATACACAAGATATTTACTAGGACATTTGGGCTGGTCCCAGTTTTTTTGCTATTATGAAAATATTTCAATAAACACACAACCATATTTCCTTGGGTTCATGTGCACACCCACAAGTGTAATTCACGCTTTGCAGGATATGAGCATCTTCAGTTTTGGTAGATTTTGCCAAATTGTTCTCCAAAGTAACTGAAAGGATTTACTCTCCCGTCATCAGAGTTCTTATTTTCCCATAGTACCCCAAAACTTAATATTGTGTGTTCTTAGGATTTATTAGTTATCAATCTTTTACTGTTTGTAGGCTCCTTTGGGTTCTGGCTGTGAATGATAGCTTTGTTCTTTTTCTTGTCTTGGTGCTCTGACTGGGCCCTCCATACAAGACTGCATTTTGTTTGATACAATTCAAAATTTTGTTCCTGGCTCTAAATGTTTAATACTTACCATACAGTATGGTATTTTACCGTTCAGTGTAATGTTTGCTGCAGGTCTGGGTTTTTTTACTTTGGGAAAACTGAACTAGAAAAACATATGGACTAGTTCTTTTGAGGTATATGGCTACTCAATGTGTCTTTTTTAATTAGTCTTAGCAAATTATCTTTTTCTGGAAAATCATCCATTTCATTGAAGTTTTTAATGTACTGGCATAAAGTTTATAATCTCATTTTTGTTATTTCAGCTATAGCTGAGATTATGTCCCTTTTGCACATTTTGCACATTGCTTACTTTATTGGTCTTTTCAAAGATCTGGCTTTGTTTCATGGTCCATTCTAGTGCTTTTGTTTTCTATATCAATTTCTGCTCTTCATTATTACCTTCCTTCCACATTCTTTGGGTTTACACTTACTCCATTTTAAAATTCTTTGACATTCTCTGCTCATAAATTTTCCATATTTCTAATATCACTAATAAGGTTACAAATTTTCTAAATGCTGCTTTAGTTCCCACCCCCACCCACCAACCTGGAATTCATTTTATATGTATTATTCTTTATATTTTGATCTATATAGTTTCCATTTCTATCTGATTCATCTCTGAGTAGAGAGTTTTGTAGAAATATGTTCAAATATCCAAATATTTGGAGTTTACTCAGCTCTTGCCTGTGATCAGAGAACATGGTTTGTATGAAACATTACTTGATTTCTGTTGATCTGTTTGGGGGCCTAATAGGTCATTTTTTATAAATAATGTTACTTTCAAGCACACAAAGTGCTTTGGTGTTCTATTAGCATTGACTAGGATTATTAATAGTATTAGAAATCTTCTAAATCATTTATTTTGGCTGTTTGGTCTATCAGTTACTGAAAGAGGTTCTAAATCTCCCACTGATGAAGGATTTGGCAATTTCTCTTTGTATCTTGATACCTTTGCTTCATTTTCAGCCTTTTTTTTTTTTTAAACATACAAATTCAGAATTTTTATATTTTAGAAAATTGTTTTCATCATTGTGTTGACCCTCTTTATCTCTAATAATGTCCCTAAGCCTTAAAGCCTGTTTTGTGTGATTTTGCTATGAATATATTTTTTGTTTTTCCCTAGTATACGTTTTACCACCTTTTTACTTTTGATCCCCTTGGATTTTAAATGTCTTCTTGTAAACGATAGAGCTGCATTTTTCTTGGCCAATTTGTTCATCTGTTTTAATAGGTGAATGTAAACCATTTAATACCTCTGGTTTTGTACCATTTATATACCATTCTTTTCACTTTGCTTTCCCTTTTCTCTTTTTCTACTATTACATTAAATACCTTTACTAAACTTTCTCTTTTATGCATTGACAATTATACTTTCTATTATTTGAGTGATCCCTCTGAAGTGTTTGAAATACATACTTGACTATATACACCAGACAATTATCAATTACCTTTATCCTCTTCCTCTCAAAAAATCAAGCTTTTAAGAACACTTGAACCCTGATCACCCTCTCCAGTCCTACATGTCCTGTGCTCCTTGTTCTGTACTCCATACTAATCAGCACTGTTCATGTTCCACAGCAAGTGTTTAGATACTAAGCTGGTAAACATGGAAGTGTAATTTGCCATTTTTCTAATTTCTTCTTAGAGTTATGCAAATTCACTACGGAGTGTCTAGATGAGTTTTTTATTCTATTCTGGATTTTATGTTAGGATTCTGTTTTTGTTTTTGTTTTTTTTTTTTTGCCCTAGGGCTGTACCGGTGGCACATGGAGGTTCCCAGGCTAGGGGTCGAATCGGAGCTTCAGCTGCCAGCCTACGCCACAGCCACAGCAACACCAGATCTGAGTCGCGTCTGCGACCTACACCACAGCTCACCGCAACGCAGGATCCTTAACCCACTGAGCAAGGCCAGGGATCGAACCAGCAACTTCATGGTTCCTAGTCGGATTTGTTAACTGCTGAGCCATGATGGGAACTACAGGATCCTGATTTTTAATCAATCTTGGAAGTTTTTCTTTAGGAACTTCACAGTCGTCTTTCCTTCTGGAATGCTAATAGACCTGTGAATTCTCACTTTACCCTGTCACTTCTTTTATAACCTATAAGCATGGCTTGTTTTCCAGCTAATTGCTTCTGCTCTCTCATCCAGTTCAGTGATTTTCTTTTTTGCTGTATCTAATAGGCTTGCTTGCCTCATCCTTTTGAGACCTGAATTTCAGTAGCTCTATTTTTCAATTCTAGAAATTCCTTCTAAAGCCTCTAGGTTCCTTTTTAGTGTCTTGCTGTCTTGATGTTTTAATCCTCACCCAGCCCCCCACACTGACCACTACCTTTTTCTTTATCTAACCATGTGCTCCGCGATGAAGACTTCTGGTTCACTGTTGTCATCCCCAATGCCTCATACGGTCCCTGGAACGGAAAAGACTCTGAGCGAGGGCTGTCTGATAACTTAGTTACAGTGGAAACCGAAGGATGCTGCGCCGCAGCCTGGCCAGCTCTCCCCTGCGCCAGACCTGCCAGGTTGCTCCCTGGCGTCGCAGGCATCCATTCTCCCCTCAGCCTGGGGCTGGGAGAGACCACACCCCACCTCGCCTGCCCCTGCACAGGCCGTGACGTCACGGGACTGTGACGCTCACTAGGCGCCTCCGCCCCTTCGCGGGTTGGGGCTAGGGGCGGGAATCCAGGCTCTCTGTGCGGTGACATCACGGGCCCGGGCGGGCAGATTTTGCGTCGGCCCAATGGGAACGGTGCGCCGGCCTCCCCTTTAAGGAATGTTATGACCTGACGTCACCCGAGCGAGTTACCTCCCCGAGCCGCCGCCGCTGGGCTCAGCGCGAGCCCCAGAGCCCTTGAGCCGGAGACGCGGAGCCCCCGGAGCCCCCAAACCACAGCCACATCCCCGCATCGTGCACCCGGGAGCCCCGGCCTGCGCGCTCCGCCAGGCCCGTGCGATGCCCTCAGACAGGCCTTTCAAGCAGCGGCGGAGCTTCGGTGAGGCCCGGCTGGGGATCCGCGAGCGCGCGCGGGGTGAGGGGGTGGGGGGTCGGGGGTGTTTGCAGATCGACCCGACTGCCGCAGGTGACGTCAGCTCCATGACGTCAAGCTCGGGTTGGACCCCTGGGCTGACAAGAAGGCGGGGGGCCTGAGCCCGGGCCTCCAACTCCCGTCCCAGTACTGTGCCCGGGCCCTGGCCCCCACCTCCACTGGCCCAGGGTCGGGTGCTTGGGGGGGGGGCGGGGCGGGGCGGGACGGGACGGGGTAGGGGGCCGCCCCTCGGGGACTAGTGGGGCGGAACCGCCAGGAGAACCTCGGCCCGCCTCATCCCCGACTGCTGTCTGCAGCCGACCGCTGTAAGGAGGTGCAGCAGATCCGCGAGCAGCACCCCAGCAAGATCCCGGTGAGTCCCACCGCACCCCGCCGCCCCCATTCCCCCCACCCCCGCCGGCGTCAGGCCCAGCCTCCAGCTCACGAGTCCCCGCCCCACCTCACTCCCAGGTGATCATCGAGCGCTACAAGGGTGAGAAGCAGCTGCCAGTCCTGGACAAGACCAAGTTCCTGGTCCCAGACCATGTCAACATGAGCGAGTTGGTCAAGATCATCCGGTGCGCTGGCAGCGGCTGACAGGAGGGGTTACTTGGGTCCTGCTGGGGTCAGGCAGGGGAGTGGGGTCCTTCTTAGAAGGAAAGGGGTGGGGGTGGGTCCCTGTCCTGGGGAGGTTGGGAAAGGTCAAGGTCAGGGCTGGGATCAGTGCCCTGTCAGGTGAGAGCCTCTAGAAGGTGCTGGGATGGGGGTGTGGTGGAGTATCGGAGCCACGTTGGGGAGGGGGTGAGGGCTACACTCACCCAGCGGCCAGGCCCCTCACGTTTGGCTTTGCCCTCCCGCCCACCTCAGGCGCCGCCTGCAGCTGAACCCAACGCAGGCCTTCTTCCTGCTGGTGAACCAGCACAGCATGGTGAGCGTGTCCACGCCCATCGCTGACATCTATGAGCAGGAGAAGGATGAGGATGGCTTCCTCTACATGGTCTACGCCTCCCAGGAAACCTTCGGCTTCTGAGCCAGCAGTAGGGGGGGTTGGCTGGGAGTGGGGGGAGCTCCTGGCACTGGAACTAAGCTGCCTCTGCCCCTGCCCCTGGTGGGCTGGACAGGGATGCTGCCACCCAGCCAGAGGGCACCTATCGCACCTACTCTGCCCCTGGATGGATCCTGGCCCAGTCATATTAGGGCTGCCCCTCTGGGTGCTGGCTGGGATGGGGAAGAGTGGGGAGCAGCCCCCAGCACCCCTGCCCGGTGTGGTTTGTCTTTTTTTTAGGCCCCTGCCTGTCTGCCCATCTGTCCCTCCCTGACCTTAGGCGCTGCCCATGCCTGGATCTGCCCACCCCTGAAGGACTGGCCCCTGGCTCACCTGGTCTTGACATGGTGTCGTTGTCCCTCTGCAGAATAAAGATTGCTCAGGCCTGCCTGGCCCTTTGCCTCCGGCTGCTTGGGGAGCGGGGAGGGCTGCGGGCTGGGCTGCCCCGCCACTGTCCGCTCACTGGTGCACAGACTTGTGTTCTGTGGGCTCAGCGCTCATTCAGGAAACCCACGCCTGTATGTAGTGCACGGTAGCAGTACTAGAGGCCAAGCCTGCCTCTTCCAGGAGGGCAGTATGGTTCCAGCTAGACGTTTTCATAACAAAAAAACATTTATTAAGTAGCCACAGCCTAACAAACCCTGCTCACCTGCTTCTTCCCCTTTCCTGCTTGGGAGGGGCTCCTGGTGTGCAGAGCCACGCAGTGGGGGCCAGATGGAGACTCCTGGCTCCTCCCCACAGGCCTTGCTGCCAGCCTTGGCTCCTCACTGGTGCCAGATATTCGTGACCCTGGACTCAAACCTCATCTGCCCCAGGGCTTGCCTGCTGGCAACTCTGGCTAGAGGGCTTGGCCCAGCTTCTGGGCCTTTCACCCCCTGAAGTCCATGCAGCCCTTCGCCCAGCCAGGCCTACTTGAGCACAAGCATGGCCTCTGTGCCGTCCTTGGCGGTCAGGTAGAGACCGTGTGTGAGGTAGTACTCGCGCCGCAGGAAGGCGTAGAAGTAATCGGAGATGAGCAGGATCTGGGGGGAGAGAGAGAGAGAGTGAGAAGCTTCGTGGTACTGCCCCCTGAACCTTGGGTCCCTGAGGGGCTGGGAAGGTGTTGGGGAGACACTGCCCAAGGACCCCCCACCCCACCCCGCTGCCACCTCAGGGCCTACGCTTGACCTGCAAGGGTCTCACTGGCGCCCCGGAAGATGCCCTACTACCCTCTCCCTAACACGGTCTGTACTTCCATCCCAGTCTCTGGCCTTTGAACCCCAGCCTGGTTCTCACGCATCTCACCTCTGGGGTGCCCACAGGTGCTTCCACCCCAGCCAAGACCTTTGTCAAACCTGCTTCTCCCACTGGGAACCCATAGCCCTCATCTTTCATTCAGGGGTTCAGGCCACAGAATCGATGGACATGTCTCCACCCATAGAGCAAGCCATCAAGCCTGTCAGTCTATTTCTACCTCTCTCCACCGCCGCCACCCTGGACAAAGCCACTGGCTTTGAACAACAGTGCTCTTCTCTCTCGGCTTCCTGATCTCAAACCTCCCACCCAGCCACCCCACCCCAGCAGCAGAGGGTGCTTTTCAAAACGCAAATCTGGACCAGCTTAAGGTCCTCAGAAGGCTGCCCATGGCTCTTAGGGTGAAGATCAATCTCCCTGGGGCTCCACGGCCTTGCACTCGGTCCCTGCCCATGTATATGCTTCTCCCTCTCCTGGGCTCCGGCCACACTGGCCTCTTTCCTCCCAAGGCAGGATCTTTGATGTTTCCTCTGCCTGGAATGTTCTATTCCCTTCATCTAGTCACACCTGCTAGCCTTTCAGGTCTCAGGAAGGATCACTTCCGCAGAGAAGCCCTCCCTCACTGGGTCTTGATCCCATTAACTTCTATTTGTCAGCACGAACACATCCAAATCAGTTTTACGTAGATTCATCTGCATGACGGCCTGATGACTGTGGTGCCTGGCCTGCCCTGGGCAGGGTCACTGAGTGATTCTGCCACTGTGGTGTCTGTGCCTAGCTTGGTCTTTTTTGTCTGGGCTTCGGAATCAAAAGGGCCCTAGCAGCTCAGCCTCCCACCCCCTCACCGCGGCTCAGAGAGGAACAGCGACTGCCAGGGTCTCTGGAACGCTGGGCTTGCAGCTTTACCATCCCAGTCATCCCCAGCTTCCAAGACCCCCGTGCCTGGGGCAGGAGGGGCAGGGCAGCTCACCTGAGGGGAGCGCACCACTCTGGACACCCCTGGGTCTTGGGCAGTTGGAGGCCTCTCAGACTGTCCACACCAACCACTTCAGCACAGATCGGGGGAGACATATCCTGGAGCAGGGGGCACACCTGGCTAGGGCCTTGGAGCACAGCAGAGGTTGAGCCGGGGATCTCAGCCTCTGACCCCCAGATCCCTGTCCTGGGCAGCCTGTCTCACACTGTGGGCAGGAAGGAGGGCACAAAGAGGTCTTAGGATGCACACCATTGATGGCCTCAGGACAAGGACCTGCCGGCTGCCACCACAAGAGCCTATCCGGAAAGCTGATGGTTCCCATCTTATAGATGAGGAAGTTGAGATGCAAAGGGCTCCATAGTTAGCCTAAGGCTGTACTAGGAGAGCTGGACTAGTGGCCATAACCCTCCAAGGTGATGCACCTGGGGCCCAGTGTGCCAAGGGCACAGAACTCAGCCACTGAGGGTGTCAGAGCAGAGGGCCCAAGAACCCCCAGGCCTTGTCCTGTGGCCGCCCATGGGGCAGTTATCACAGCAGAGGTGGCCCTCACCCCCTGCAGTACCATTCCCACCCAGGCCTAAGGTGACAGTCTGGGGAGGGGGGTCTGGAGCTGGTGAGGGCTGATCCCTGAACCGGGTCAGATGCAAAGTCACAACTCACAAAATTCCAGTGTCACACACAATCAGCTGGTCAAATAGGAAGTCAAAATACCAGGTTATTAGGTTGAACTATATTAAACTGCCAGTTTTTTCTGATCAAAAGTGGTTGAGTATTGGCAATTTCATATGGTTCAGCTTCATATAAGGTGGAAAAAAAATGAAAAAAGAGTAAGTATATAATCTAGAAGTATCAAAACAAATATTTATAAGACCTTAGAGAGCTATTCTTTTTCCTTATAAGCCTTAACTTTGAAAATTATGTACACGTGTTGATTAAAATAAAAATCCAATTACAAACAATCAGCCAATAAACGATTGAAAAATAAATGAAAGAGAATTCCTTGTGGAATCCTCACAAAGGGAACTCCGAGTAATATATGTAGACACCCTCCTCTCAGGAGGGGCAGCTTAACTCTGGCCTGCTCCTCACCCCGTCCCTGAGAGCCCGCCGGGCTCCATGACTCACATCCAAAGAGTAGGGAAAGAGAGAACAGTAACCTAGCACTGGAGAAGCCTGGCAGACACGATCTTGACCAAATGATGAAGGGTGAACAGCGTGAACTGTTGCCAGCATGTACTGCCCAAGTCATCCAAAAACCTAAAACGCAGACTCATCATGGGAAAAGCATCCAACAAACCCAGACAGGGACCCTCTACAGGATACCTGGCCCGTGTTCCTCAAGACTGTCCATGTCATGAGAAATCAGGAAAGACAGAGTGTGAGCAGAAGACATGGGGGAGATGCGACAAATCAGTGTGGTGTGGCACCTGGGACTGGATCCCGGGAGAGAAAGAGGACATCACAGAGAAAACCAGTGAAATCCACATACAATCTGGAGTTCACCTAATAGTAACATACCAGGGGCAGTTTCTTGACTTTGACAAACACACCACAGTAATATAAGAGGTTAATAACGTGGGGAACTGGGTGGGGGGCATATGGGAACTCTGTACTATCTAAAATTATTCCAATATTTAAAAGTTTATTTTAAAAAGCAATGTACTATTGTCATAGTCAACAACTTGAGTGAACCTCAAAAATATTGTACTGAGTGAAAGAAGGCTTTAGGAAGTATACCTTAAGATTTGTGTTTTTCACTATATGCTGTTTCATGTAAGAAAAATGTAAATAAGTCCTGAGCTCTGATAATGATACACATGCTGAAATATCTGGCAGGAAATGTACTGATTACAAAAATAAGATGGACTGAGGGATGGATAATTTGTGATCACCCAAGTACAGTAAAATGGTAATGGTGGCGTCTGGGTGGCAGGTACAGGTGTACAAAGTTACACCTTTCAGCTTCACTGTGTGTGAAAACTTTCATAATAAATTATTGGGAAGAGGGCGTGGAGGGAGAGAGCTCTGCATGCTTGCTTAGTCTGTCTGGAACCAAAGGTCACTAGATCTGAGTGGGTGCCCTGCTCCTGCCCCCAGGGAGAGAGCATTTTAGGGACACGCTGGCCGGCAGGCTTGGCTCTCTTGGAGGGAAGCCCCTGGCTGTCCCAGGCTGGCTGGGACAACCTCTTTTGACCTCGAGGCTTTCCTTTTGGGCTGAGGAGAAGGGGTTTCCCAGAGGCCCTGGGATTCAGCCAAAATGGCAGCTGCAGACCTGGTGCCCCTTTGCCCGGTCTGGGCAGGAGAAGTGGAAGGAGCATGGGTGAGTTCGTGGCTGTGCAACCCTGGATAAGTCACTTCCCCTTCCCTCAGTGGCATTTTCCCATCTATAAAATGAGTGACCAACTCTAGTTTGTTAAGTACAGTAGTGGCCCTCCTAGTCCTTGCTCTGTCCGCCTGTGCTTTCAGAGATCTGGAGAGCAGCCCATTCTTTACAGCTGCCCTCACTGACCAGAGCTAAGCCCCTCGGCCTCCCTGCTGCCATCAACAACCAGGTCCCACCAATTCCCCTCCTCAGAATTCCGACTCGGCCCCCTTTCCTCCCTCCCGCTGCCCCTTCTTGGTGGAAGGCCTCCCTCACCCTTCTGGTTCCTGAGGAATCTTAGGTCCGTGCACACACACGAGAGCCCTTAGCTTGCCTGCTCAGAAGCCTCCAGAGCTCCCCTCACCCTGGCCACACCTCGTGTCTCAGTAGCCCTGAATGCAGCCTGGTCTTGCAAACACTGTGTGGCCACCTCTCGGTGTCTCTGCTCACGCCCTGCACCCCACCCCGCTCCGGGTTGGACTGATCCTCCCTGCAAAGGGCTCCTACTCATCCTTTAAGAGGCAACATCTCCATCTCCAGCTGCAGAATCTTCCCTAACTCCATGAACAGTTATGTGACCCACGAGTGGAGCCACCTCCCACTGACCTCCCCACCAAAGGAGGCAGCATCTTCCCCAGCTCTGTGGCCCCAGACCCAGCACAGGGCTGGCATGCTGGGAGCAGTTTGCTAGACCCAACCCTTCGGCTCAGTCAGACCACATTGCTCTCACTGGCAACCATGAGGGCTCCAGGCTCCCCTTTGGGCCACAATGAAGATGAAGATTGAACGGGGTGGCTAGGGACAGAGAAGGGTAGACCAGAAGTGGAATGAAATGGTCAGAAGATGCTCCCCTGCAGGGTGGAATAAGGAGAGACCAGGAAACCAACACCTGAGTAACTGCCCTGGGCCAGGCCCTTTAACAAAAAGCACACCGTTAACTCTTCACAACACCCTGGGGTAGGGCTTATAAGAGATGAACAAACTCATGGGTTAAGGGTCTGGCCCAGAGTCACTCGGAAGTAAGTGACATGTATAGGCAGCAATGCCCGTCCTGCCTGACGGAGCCCAAACCCTAGTCCTTCCTTGGCCCCCACAACTCAAGAGCCTGCACCCACATATGCCGAGTCCTGCTATGGTCCACATCATGCTTTATCTCCACTAACACCCCTGTCAAGGCTGTGCTCCTAGTTCACAGTTCTGTCACTTCGCCAAGGAGAGTGAGTTTCTTGAGAGAAGGCCTAAGCCAGCAAGGCCATTAACGCACTGCATCTAGAAGCCATGGGACTCAGGATCGGAGTCTGGGCCAAGACTGGCTCTGGGCTGCAGTGTCCTGGAAAAACAGGTGCTGTCACATCAGGAGTGTCCCAGTTCCCCAGGTCTCTTGCTTGTGTTGGAGATACTGATGCTCAACAGCCAGCCTGAGTTTGGGGGGAGTCATGTGGTCACTGCTGATGTTGATCTAAGTACACCCTCTGCCCTCCTGCCCAGGAGCAAGAGCTGCTGGCTGACTTGTGTCGCTGGATGGGGCTTTGGTGCGACCTGCCCACTCACAAGCCTCAACAGACATGCATAGAAGGAGGTGGTGGAGAAACAGCGCTCCATCCTCTAGCTCTAAAGATGCAAAAGAGGAGTTCCCAGAGTTCCTGTTGTGGCTCAGCAGTCATGAACCTGACTAGTATCCATGAGAATGTGAGTTTGACCCCTGGCCTCGCTCAGTGGGTTAAGGATCCGGCATTGCTGTGAGCTGTGGTGTAGGTCATAGATGAGGCTTGGATCTCACGTTGCTGTGGCTGTGGTGTAGGCTGGCAGCTGCAGCTCCAATTTGACCCATAGCCTGGGAACTTCCATATGCCATGGGTGCAGCCCTAAAAAGCGAAAAAAAAAAAAAAGAAGAGTTCCCTTGTGGCACAGTGGGTTAAGGACCTGGCATTGTCATTCCAGCAGCTCAGGTTGCTGCTGGTATGTGGGTTTGATCTCTGGCCCAGGAACTTCCACATGCCACAGGTGTGGCCAAAAAAAAAAAAAAAAAAAAAAAGGGAAATCACTGGATCACAGCCTCAGAGTCTGGAAAGTCACAAAGTAAGATCAGAGCAATTGCAAAGTAAGATAATGGAAATTACCATCTATGCCAGTTTCATACAAGCTTTCCCCATTCCCTTTCACATTCCCCACTCACAACCATCCTTCTTGAGGAAACTGAGGCTACTATCCCCTCTCACCAGGCTTAAACAGCCTCCTCCCTGTGCTCCAGATTTCAGGTCACACCCCTGGCCTCTTCCCTTCCTGGCAGTGGGAGGTTTTCAGAGCATGAATTTGATCTCAGATGTCCTCAGCTTAAAACCAAATGGTCCTCAGCATAATGAGGCCCATGAGGGCCTTGTGGCTCTGACCGCCACTGTCCTGATATGGCTTCATTCCCTGTCAGGTGGCATACGCACATCCTACAGAACCGCCTTCCACACTAGCTCGCTCCTGGGCTCGCTCACCCCCAGATGAACCACCTTGAACCTGGTTTGACCCTCCTCATCTTTCAGGACTCCACTGAGAGGCTGCCTTTCCCCAGAAGCGTCCTTAACCACCAGCTCTGAGCTCCCCAGGCTGAGCTGACCCCATCCACAGCACTCTCACGCTGCCCTGGCCCTGCCCACTTCCTTTTCTTTCCCTCCTGCAGACGGCGGCGAGCTGCTTGGAAGCGGGGCTGTGTCTCATTGACCTCTAGCAGAGTGCCCAGCACCTAGTGGGCACCTAGATAATATCTGCAAATCAATAAATTAGGCCCAAGGAGTTATGTGACCAGCCCAAGGCCAGTGAGCTGGGCAAGGTTGGGGCTGGGAGTCACTGTGGAGTTAGGGCCTTTAAAGCCCAGGCCTTCTCCGTGGCCTTGTCCCCCTATATTTAGCCTGGTCTTTCCATGTCACTCTGATTATGTGGGTAGGAGATAAGCTTGGGATGCTGAGTGCTCAGCCAAAAGTCTGAGGATGGGAAAGACAAAGGAATGAACTAAGATCCTGACAAAATGCCACCAGCTGAGGACAGCAAAGCAAACATGCACACCCTGCTGGACGAGGATGGGGCTCCAGCCTGGGCCACTGGCGCCTAACGTTAGGAGGAACAAATATGCCTTCCTGCCAGGGCTTTGGCCCCCCTCTGTCCACAAATGTGGGCTCTGTGCCACCAAACCACTAGTGATCTGCCTGACATTTCCTCACTGGTCCCATCCCCAAAACCAGACACCAGGCCAGCGGAGACATAATTCCAGGAGACAGGACTGCAGTTTCGCTTGTGCTGGGTGAATAAGTGAGTCCTGAGCAGGCCCAACATGCCAGAGGGCTGGTGCCCGGATCCCAGGGCAGAAAGGCCAAAGCAGGGCCACCCCAGGATCTACGTGGTCTGCAGCACAAGGAGAGGGGTCCTGAGTGAGGAGGCAGATGCTTGCGGAGCATCCAGACCCTTCTGGGAAGAGCAGAGAGAGGCTGCCAGGCAGTACGTTTTGGATGCAGACACAGAGAGGGAGGGGACTCCCGGGGGTGAGGGGGCAGGGGGCTCTGGCTCTGAACCCTTAGGTCCAGTAGGACCTGCCAAGGGGCCCCGTTCTGACCAACATAGAGAATGGAACTGGGAGTCCAGAGTGTACAATTTTGTGTGATGTCACTGTTTAGAAATAGTGGTTTCTGACCCCTGCTCATTGTTTTGATTCATCGATAGACAGTCACTGAGTATATTCTTCTAGGTGCTGGGGCTATGGTTATGACCAAGACAGGCCTGGGGGCTGCCCTAGGGGAACCCACAGTCCCTGAGAGGGCATGAAAAACAGGGCATGATTCCACACACCGCTCCCTCCGGAGCAGGACTGCCCAGCCTCAGCTGCTTCATCTGCGGCTGAGATGATAAGGGCAGTGCCTCCTTCAAAGAGCTGTTATGAAGATTAAGTCAATTTTTTACCATAATTTAAAAAAAGGACACAGAGAGCTGTGTGCGATTGGGTCACTTTGCTGTATAACAGAAACTGAAGAAACACTGTAAGTCAACTATAATTAAAAAAATTAAGAAACTGAAACAGGAGTTCCCATCATGACGCAGCAGAAACGAATCAGACTAGGAACCATGAGGTTGTAGGTTCGTTCCCTGGCATCGCTCAGTGGGTTAAGGATCCAGCATTGCCTTGAGCTGTGGTGTAGGTTGCAGACGCAGCTTGGATCTGGTGTTGCTGTGGCTGTGGTGTCGGCCAGCAGCTGTAGCTCCAATTAGAACCCTAGCCTGGGAGTGGCCCCTAAAAGGACTGAAAAAAAAAAAAAAGGGAAAAACCAACAACAACCCTGCATCCTTATGGGTACTAGATTTGTTTTCACCGTGCCACAACGGGAACTCCCAACTAATTTCTCTTGAGAAAAGAAAAGAAAACAACTTGAAGAGCTGTCGATAGGGGGGGATAGTGAGTCCTATGAGGAAACAGGTCCTGTCACGTGCCAACAAGGAGAGGTCACCAAGATGTTTCATTGAAAGGGGAACAGTCAGCAACCCACCACGAAGCCAACAATAAAACACACACACAAAACTCCTGCTCCACGAGCAGACAAGGAAACGTCAATGCACAGCAAAAGGTCCAGAAGGCTGGACAAGCATGAGATCCAGAAGATTAAAGGGATCACATGGGACTGGCCCCTAGTAAAAGCTCTTTAGTTGTAATTTTAGGGAAAGACTTTCTTATGTTACCTGTTTTTAAGTTGAATTAGGGTAATTAGATTCCTCTTAAAAAAGCTAAATTTAAATATTCCTTTTTGTTCACATGTAATCCTGGATAACCATTATCCACTTCTGCTGGTCACTGACCTGCAGAAAGTTTAAAAAAAAAAAAAAAAAGGAGGAAGAGGATTGTTTCCCTTCCCTTGATCTCCAGGTCTGAATGTTTCCTTAGGAATTTGCTGTCCTGCTCATGCTACTTCCCATGTCAACATGTGTCAGCAGACGAATCTTCTCACCACCCTGGAGGTGGGGTCATCACCTGCACCCTGGAGAGGTTCAACCACTTGCTGAAGGCCACGTACTGATGGAGTGGAGGGGACCTCCATCAACCAATCTATCTCAGCCCCTCCTTCTCTCTCTCTCACATGGAAGTGTCACATACACATACACCTATGGATGGTTTACTGTTGTCATTTCCTGGTTACTGACTCTCAGGCACACTTATAATGAGCAAATAAACTGTGCCACATGTTAAAAAAATACTTACTAGCCCCAAAGGACATGTTGGAGCCTAAGTCACTGGTTTACCCTCCATGTCACTAATAATTACTGATGCTTTGTTCTGTTGTGGAGCATGGCACTGACTCAAACAGAGCGGGACTCATAATCTCCAGGCCAAGATGCTCTCTCATTCAGCTCTGATTCAGCAGTGATGGGCCCAGCTCTGGACGCCTGCTGAAAACCCATACTCATCTGCCTTGCTCGGGGAGAGGGGATTAGGACCAGGTACTATTAGGCAGTGCTGCAGCGAGAAGAGCTGAGAAGAGCTGGCTATGGAGCTGAGGACACTCTCTGAAGCCATACCTCTCACCGGAAACACTGAGTGCAGGTCAGATGACAGCTGCATTGGCCAGGGCTTCACCAGCCAGGGAGACCAAGCCTGGAAGAAGCTGGAGAATGGTTGGGGACAGAGCTGCTACCCCCTGACCTTAGCCCCCCTCCTAGACCCTCTCCCTTTCCCCTGAGTCTGGAAGACCCAGAACATACTCCTTATCCCCTATGGCTTTCGCTGACCCCTCATGAAAGGAAAGGGGGCTCGTTGCTTCTGGATTTCTCTAGCAGTTACTCATTGCACATTTGGCCCACTAATCACACGATGTTCTCCTTGGCTCTTTTTGGTTCATTCAATTATTCCACAAATATTTGCTAAACAACTGCTCTGTGCCAAGCATTGACTGATGGTTGAGGACCCTGCAGGAGGTAGGAGAGACAGACCTCTGCCTTCATGAAGCGCATGGGCGAGTGGGGGAGGCAGAGAGAGAAGCACTTGCAAATTGGCTAAGTGCTACGTAGGAAACCAATCGGAGGCTAAGAAAGAGACCGTCGGGTGGGGAACCTCACAGAAGGCCTCTCTTAGATCTTAGACATTTAACTCCTAAATGTCTTCTACTATGCTCTCCGGTTCCCAAGAGGCCAAAGGGCAGAGATAGTATAACCTTCACGATGAGGTGTGACTGTCTAGCCGGGTTAATGCTCCAGGACCAGGACATGACTTGAGCGACAGCCTTGGTGAGTAAGTGCCCCGTGATACACTCCTTTCATGATCTGGCAGCAGCAGCAACAAAGCCCAAAGGTGGCAGTCCCAGGAAATGTCTGACCCAACAAAGGTGTCTCTGGCTCAGAGCCACAAAGCCCAGACCTGAGGAAGCTGATGACACAGGTGTGCTGGATGCCTGAACAAACCACCAGCCTACGGGCACCTGGACCACTGCTGGGAGGCCTGGAAGCCTGTCTGAAGGGCAACTTGGCAAAAATATGCCAAAACATATGACTCTTATGCCCTCTGACCCAGCACATCCCACTACCTGGAATCTGTCCTAGAAAATACTGGCATGTGTGTACAAGAGTCTGTGGAGGGATATGCAAAGATCTTCCTTTTTTTTTTTCTTTTTTTGTTTTTTTTAGGGCTGTACCTGCAGCATATGGAAATTCCTGGGCTAGGCGCCAAATCAGAGCTGCAGCTGTTGGCCTATGCCACAGCCATAGCAACACCAGATCCGAGCCTCATCTGCAACCTGAACCACAGCTCACAGTAATGCTGGATCCTTTAACCTACTGAGAGAAGCCAGGGATCAAACCTGCGTCCTCATGGGTACTAGCCAGGTTCGCTATCACTGAGCCACAATGGGAACTCCAAGGATCTTCCATTTCTACAGTGAAACAATCAGAAGCAACCCCAATGTCCATCACTGGCCTACCCATCTATATAAAACATGGGTCAGCCTACCGTGGGACAGATAGCACAGAGCCATTAAAAAAAATGATCTCAAGAGGCGGGATCAAGATGGCGGAGTAAGATGTGATGTTCACCTTCTCCCACAAACACATAAAAAAAAAAACCCATCTCCATGTAGAACAATTCGCATAGAACATCTACTGAATGCTGGCAGAAGACCTTAAAACTCCAAAAAGAGCAAGAAACCCTCCATAGAACAGGTTAGAACAAAAAGAAAAAAAGAGAGAGAGAGCAAGAAAGGAATCAGGACGGGACCAGCACTTCTGAGAGAGAGCTGTGAAACTGAAAAGGAACCTATACCCTGGGGAGACACCTAACTGATCAGCCGAGATGGAGGGACCTCAAAGCTGCAGAGAAAGCGCAGCAGCTGAACTGAGGAGGACAAAGCAGATAGAGAGCTGCAAAGACCACAGGTGCCCCTGGACACCACAGCCTGAGATGCTCAGGCAGGGGCTGGGCACTGAGACTCAGGCTCTGAAAGTCAGTTCTGGGGAAAGTACTAGGGTTGGTGGTGTGTAAACAGCCCAAGGGAGCTAGGGAGCAGTGTGCCAAGGACTGGGAAGTGGGGCACCACAGCCAAGGGAACCCAGGAGGAGGTCTGGGCCCGCAGGAGAAGCAAGGCACCATTGTTGGGAAGGGCAAGAAGAGCAGGGATGGAACGCCATAGAAATATCTTTCTCTGTGCCTGTGTGGACTCTTGGAGGGCGGGGCTATGTGTGGTCAGGTGCCTGCATGGGATAGGCATGACGGGATGCTTCCTGCATGGTCTATAGGTGGTGGGGGAAACTACCACAATTATCTCTGACTCCAGAGGTGGGAATGGCCTGCCACCACTAGGGGGTCCATGAACAGGCACCACCTGTGGCCCCAGTCACCTTAGAGGTCGGCACAGAGGAAGGCACTGCAACCGAACAGTACCTGTTGTTGCTCTCACTCCCCTGGGAAGGCACACACCCTGCTGCTGCTACTTCCAAATGCTCTAGGTGACACCTAAACCTGCCCAAGGCTCACTGCCACTTCCCAGGGCTTTGCAACTAGAAGCAGTCTGTGCCACCTTCCTGGGGGTCCTTGCTACTGTCAAGGGCTCAGTAACCAGACACTGGCTACTAGCCCTGCCTACTGCCTCCATCTCCCTGGAAGCATGCACACAACCTATCAAGGGGATAATAGACTGTACACACTGAGGAAAGAGAGAGTAAACATCCAAAACCTCACACCAAAAATAAATAGTAAGCCCTCACAAAATATGCCAGAGCACTCGTGTGTATAAGTAGCCAAGACTACAGCAGTTAGTTTCCCCAAACTCAAAGAATAAGAAAAATATAAGCAAAATGAAGACACTCAGGAACCATTCTCAGTGAAAAGAACAGGAGAATTCACCTGAAGGAACAAACAATGAAACAGACCTCTGCAGCCTAACAGACACTGAGTTCAAAAAGGAGATAGTAAAATACTGAAGGAATTAAGGGCGAATATGAAGGAATTAAGAGTGGATATAAACAGTAATACATATTACTTTAGAAAGGAACTAGAAAACACAAGGAGGAGCCAAGAAAAATTAGAAAATTCATTTGTAGAGATGCAAATTGAGTTAAAGGCACAACAGCAGAATGAATAATTCAGAGGAATGAATTAGTGACTTGGAAGATAGAATGATGGCAATCAACCAATCAGGACAGCAGACAGAAAACCAAATAAAAAAACATGAAAGCAATACAAGAGATCTATGGGAATAATATAAAGCAGGCCAAACTACGCATAATAGCGATTCCAGAAGAAGAAAAATAAAAGGGGATTGAAAATATATTGAAGAAATTATGGCTGAAAACTTTCCAAATCTAAAGGAAACAGATATCAAGATACAGGAAGCACAGAGGGCCCCAAACAAGCCCACACCAAGAGATATTATAACAAAAATGGCAAAAGCTGAAGATAAAGAGAGGATTCTAAAGGCAGCAAGAGAAAAACAGAGTTAATTATAAGGGAACCCCAAAAGGTTATCAGCTCATTTCTCTACAGAAACATTACAGGCTGGAAGAGAGTGGCAAGACATATTCAAAGTTCTAAAAGGGAAAAATTTGCAGCCTAGAATACTCTACCCAGCAAGAATATCATTTAAAATAGAAGGAGAAATAAAGTATTTCTCCACCAAACAAAAACTGAAAACTAAACCCATTCTAAAAGAAATACTGAATGGGCTCTTCTAAATAAAGAAGAAGTAGAAAGAAATAGGATGGAAGAAATCACAATTGGAAAGTAATCACTTAATACACCAGTATACAGAAACAAAAGGGGAAAAAAAAAACTATTGTAAATGTGATAATAAACAGAAGGAATAGCAAAAGGACAAACATGAAGACGTTAAAAAAGGACATTATGTGGGGAAGGAAAGTAAGAAAATCTAGACTCTTTTTCTACGATGCGTTTGAGCCTATTTGACTATTAGTCTAAACCAAGCAGATATAGGCAGGGGTTAACATACCTGAAAAACAGGGCAATCACAAATCAAAACCAAACAATACTTTCACAAAAACAAAGAGGACACAAGCATAAAATAAAAGGAAATCATCTAACCAAAAAAAGAAAGGAACAAAGGAGAAACATAGAATCAACTGGAAAGCAAGGTTTAAAATGGCAATAAGTACATATTTATCCCTAATTACCTTAAATGTCAATGGACTGAATGCTCCAATCAAAAGGCATAAGAGTGGCAGAATGGATAAAAAAGAAGAGACTACAATATGTTGCCTGTAAGAGACTTACCTTAGGGCAAAGGACACATAAATTGAAAGTGAGAAGACGGAAAAAGATATTTCCTGCAAAAGATATTTCATGGAAAAGACAGGAAAACAGAAGCTGTAATACGCATATCAGACAAAATAGACTTTAAGGCCATAAAGAAAGACAGTATTTAAGGATAAAAAAAAACAACAACAAACAATCTGGGAAGCTGTGCTGGTGGAGGCTGGCATCTGGGAGATGCCAGTGAAATCCTCAGGTGACGTCTGGCCATGGGTTACGTCATGTCTTCCTTGGCTTTCCTTCCATCCACCACTTTTTTTTTTGTCTTTTTGCCTTATCTAAGGCCACACCCGCGGCATATGGAGGTTCCCAGGCTGGGGGTCTAACAGGAGTTGTAGCTGCCGGCCTTCCCCACAGCCACAACAACGCGGGATCCGAGCCACGTCTGCAACCTACACCACAGCTCATGGCAACACCAGATCCTTAACCCACTGAGCAAGGCCAGGGATCGAACCCGCAACCTCATGGTTCTTAGTCGGATTCGTTAACCACTGAGCCACAAAGGGAACTCCCCATCCACCACTTTTTAAACAAATCTACACAAACTGTGTTTTCTATGATAACTGTCTATGACTTTCCGGAGCTGGGGGTTCCCCTATCCCCTTTACCTGGTGCTAAACTTTTCTTTTTGTACCAGTGAATCTGGGCCCAAGACACTACCCACACTGGAAGGGGATTTCTACAATAAATGTGTAAACTGAAAAAAAAAAAAGACACTATTTAATGACAAAAGGATCAATTCAAAAAGAGGATATTACACTCGTCAATATATATACCCCTAATATGGGAGCACCCAAATACATACAACAGACACTGACAGACATAAAAGGAGAAATTGATGGAAATACAGTAATAGTAGGAGACTCTAACACTCTATTCACATCAATGGATAAATCCTCTAGACAGAAAATCAGTAAGGCAACAGAGATCCTAAATGACACAATAGAAAAGTTAGACTTAATTGATACTTTCAGGACATTATATCCCCTCAAAAAATCATAATACACATTCTTTTCAAGTGCATGTGGAATATTCTCAAGGACTGACCACATACGGGGGCACAAAACTAACAATAAATTTAAGAGTACAGAAATTATTTCAAGTATCTTCTCTGACCACAATGGCATGAAACTAGAAATAAGCCACAGGAAAAGAGAAAAACCTGACTACATGGAGACTAAACAACATGCTACTAAAAAAAAAACCAATGGGTCAAAGAGGAAATCAAAAGGGATTTTCAAAAACACCTCGTGACAAATGATAACGAAAACACAACCATTCAAAATCTATAGGATGCTGCAAAAGCGGTGCTTAGAGGGAAGTTCACAGCAGTACAGACCTTCCTCAAAAAAGAAGAAAAATCTCAGATAACTTAGCCCACCACCTAAAAGAATTAGAAAAAGAAGAACGAACAAAACCTAAAGTCAGCAGAAGGAAGGAAATCATAAAGATCAGAGAGGAAATCAATAAAATGGAGATTCAAAAATAGAAAAAAAAAAAATCAAGAAAACCAGTATCTGGTTCTTTGAAAGGGTAAACTAAATTGACAAACCTCTGGCCAGAGTCACCAAGAGAGAAAGAACTCAAATAAACAAAATAAATGAAGAAGGAGAAATCTCAACAGATACTGCAGAAATACAAAAAAAAAAAAAAAAAAAAGAGGATACTATGAACAATTATATGCCAGCAAATTTGACAACCTAGAAGAAATGGACAACTTTCTAGAGACATACAGCTCACTGAAACTGAATCAAGAAGAAATAGATCAATCAAATAGACCGATCACTAGAAATGAAAATGAGTATGTAATAAAAACACTGCCTACAAACAAAAGTCCAGGACCAGATGGCTTCATAGATGAATTCTATTAAACATTTAGAGAAGAGCTAACACCTGTCCTTCTGAAACTCTTCCAGAAAATTGCAGAGGAAGGGACACTCCCAAACTCATTCTATGAGGCAACCATCACCCTGATAACCAAAACCAGACAAAGATACCACAAAAAAAGAAAATTACAGGCCAATCTCACTGATGAACGTAGATGCAAAAATTCTCACCAAAATACTAGCCAACCGAATCCAACAATACATTAAAAGGATTGTACATCATGATCAAGTAGGATTTATCCCAGGGATGCAAGGATTCTTCAATATATGCAAATCAATCAGTGTGATACATCACGTTAACAAACTGAAGAATAAAAACCATATGATCCTCTCCATAGATGCAGAAAAAGCCTTTGATAAAATCCAACACCCACTTCTGATAAAAACCCTTCAGAAAGTGGGCATAGGGGGATCCTACCTCAACATAATAAAGGCCATCTATGACAAACCCAGAGCTCACATCATTCTCAATGGTGAAAAGATGAAAGAATTCCCACTGAGATCAGGAACAAGACAGGGATGTCTACTCTTGCCACTACTATTCAACATAGTTTTGGAAGTCCTAGTCACAGCAATCAGAGAAGTAAAAGAAATAAAAGGAATCCAAATTGGAAAGGAAGAAGTAAAACTATCACTGTTTGCAGATGACATGATACTATATCTAGAGAATCCTAAAGACTCTACCAGAAAACTGTTAGAGCTCAATGAATTTGGCAAAGTTGCAGGATACAAAATTAATACACAGAAATCAACTGCATTTCTATATACTAACAATAAAAGATCAGAAAGAGAAAGTAGGGAAGCAATTCCGTTTACCATTGCATCAAAAAGAATTAAATACTTAGGAATAAAACCTACCTAAAGAGACAAAAGACATGTACTCTGAAAACTATAAGACACTGATGAAAGAAATCAAGGATGACATGAACAGATGGAAAGACATACCATTCTCTTGGACTGGAAGAGTCAATATTATCAAAATGAATATATGAATATACTACCCAAGGCAATCTACACATTCAAAGCAATCCCTATCAAATTACCAAGGACATTTTTCACAGAACTAGAACAAAATATTTTAAAGTTTGTTTGGAAGCACAAAAAACCCAGAATAGCCGAAGACATCCTGAAAAAGAAAAACGGAGCTGGAGGAATCAGGCTCCCTGACTTCAGACTCTACTACAAAGCTACAGTCATCAAAACCGTATGGTACTGTCACAAAGACAGAAATATAGATCAGTGGAACAGGACAGAAAGCCCAGAATTAAACCCACGCATCTATAGTCAACTAATCTATGACAAAGGAGCCAAGAATATACATTGGAGAAAAGAGAGACTCCTCAATAAGTGGTGCTGGGAAAACTGGACAGCCACATGTAAAAGAATGAAACTAGAACACTTCCTAACACCATGCACAAAAATAAACTCAAAATGGATTAAAGATCTAGATATTAGACCAGATACTATAAAACTCTTAGAGGAAAACATAGGCCAAACACTCTCTGACATAAATGACAGCAACATCTTCTCAGATCCATCGGTCAGAGTAAGGACAATAAAAAGAGAAATAAACAAATGAGACTTAATTAAACTTCAAAGTTTCTGCACAGCAAAGGAAACCCTAAACAAAACGAAAAGACAACCCACAGAATGGGAGAAAACATTTGCAAATGAATTGACTGACAAGGGATTAATCTCTAAAATTTACAAACACCTCCCTCCTACAGCTCAATACCAGAAAAAAAACAAACAACCCCATCAAATAATGGGCAGAAGATCTAAACAGACAATTCTCCAAAGAAGACATACAGATGGCCAAAAAACACATGAAGAGATGTTCAACAACACTCGTTATTAGAGAAATGCAAATTAAAACCACTATTAGGTACCACCTCACACCAGCCAGAATGGCCATCGTCCAAAAGTCTACAAACAATAAGTGCTGGAGAGCGTGTGGAGAAAAAGGATCCCTATTACACTGCTGGTGGGAATGCAAACTGCTGCAACCACTGTGGAAAACAGTATGAGATTCCTCAGAAAACTCAAAATAGAATTACCATTTGATCCAGCAATCCCACTCATGGCATCTATCCAGAGGAAACCATGACTCGAAAAGACACATGTACTCCAGTGTTCATTGTAGCACTCTATGCAATAGCCAGGTCATGGAAACAACCTAAATGCCCATCGACAGAGGAGTGGATAGGGAAGATATGGTACATACACACAATGGAATATTACTCAGCCATTAAAAGGAACAAAATACCAACATTTACAGCAACATGGATGGACCTAGAAATTATCATGTGAAGTGAAACCAGTCAGACAATTAGAAAGCAACATCCAATGCTACCGCTTACATGTGGAACTTAAAAAAAGGACACAATGAACTTCTTTGCAGAACAGATAATGACTCACAGACTTTGGAAAACCTATGGTTTCCAAATGAGACAAGTTGGGGGGTGGGGGGATGCACTTGGGGTTTGGGATGGAAATGCTATAAAATTGAGTTGCGATGATTTTTGTACACCTATAATTGTAATAAAATTCACTAAGCAATGGAAAAAAATAAATAAAAGTTTCTGCACAGCAAAGGAAATCCTAAACAAAATGAAAACACCACCCACAGAATGGGAGAAAATATTTGCAAACGAATCAACTGACAAAAGGATTAATCTCTAAAATTTATAAACACCTCCTATAGCTCAATACCAAAAATAAAGAAACAACCCCATCAAAAAATGGGCAGAAGATCTAAACAGACAATTCTCCAAAGAAGACATACAGGTGGCCAAAAAACATGAAAAGATGTTCAATATCACTCGTTATTAGAGAAATGCAAATCAAAACCACTATTAGGTACCACCTTACGCCAGCCAGAATGGCCATCATCCAAAAGTCTACAAACAATAAGTGCTAGAGAGGGTGTGGGAAAAAAAGGATCCTTATTACACTGTTGGTGGGAATGCAAATTGGTGCAACCACTGAGGAAAACAGTATGGAGATTCCTCAGAAAACTAAAAATAGAATTACGGTTTGATCCAGCAATCCCACTCCTGGGCATCTATCCAGAGGAAACCATGACTCAAAAAGACACGCGTATTCCAGTGTTCACTGCAGCACTCTATGCAATAGCCAAGTCATGGAAACAACCTAAATGCCCATTTACAGAGGAGTGGAGAGGGAAGATATGGTACATACACACAATGGAATATTACTCAGCCATTAAAAGGAATGAAATAGCAACATGAATGGACCTAGAAATTACCATGCAAAGTGAAACCAGTCAGACAATTAGAAAGCAACATCCACAAGTCAGAGATCTTGAAGGGCAGCAAGATGGTGGAGGAGTAAGAGGTCACGCTCACCCTCTCCCACAAATATATCAAAAAACACATCGAAATATAAAACAACTTGGACAAAACAAAATCTGAATGCTGATTAATTTAAACCTCCAAAAACTGCAAGAAACTCTTGAAATAACTGGATAGAACAACAGAAAAAAAAAAAAAAAAAGACAGAGAAAAGCAATCAGGATGGCATCCAGCACCCCAGAGAGGGAGCTGTGAAAAAGAAAAGGAACCCACACCCTGGGAAGCCACCTAACCAATGATCAACAGAGCTAGAGGGACCTCAAAGCCTGAGAAAAATGCAGCAGCTGGACTGAGATTGGAAAATCGGAGTTAGAGACTCACACAGACGACCTGAATACCGGCACAGACACCACAGCCTGAGGTGCTGGGTGGTGCCTGGGAGCTGAGACATAGGCTCCTGAGAGAACACTCAGAGTACCGCTGAGATAACAGCCTGCTCACTCCAAAGAAAAAGACACCAAATATTCAAACTCCCACACCAAAAATAAATGGTAACCCCACCAAAAAAATACAAAGGGGTGCTCCTCCCTAGAAGTAGCCTTCCAAGACTACAGTGTGGCTTCCCCAAACTCACAGAAAAAGAAAACCACAAACAAGATGAAGAAGCTCAAAAACCATTTCCAGTTAAAAGAACAGGACAATTCATTTAAAGCAGGCAACAATGAAACAGACCTCTGCAGTCTGACAAATGGAGTTCAGAAGGGAGATAATGAAAATACTTGAAGAATTAAGGCTGAATATACAGGAATTAAGAGAAGATGCAAACAGCAATGCATATTCCCTTAGAAAGGACCTAAAAAACATAAGGAGGAGCCAAGAAAAGCTAGAAAACTCATTTGCAGAGATGCAAACTGAGCTAAAGGCAATAAAGAACAGTTTGAATAATGCAGAGGAAAGAATTAGTGATGCAGAATTACTGATGTAGAAGATAGAATAATGGAAATCACACAATCAGGACAGCAGACAGAAAATTAAATGAAAAAAACATGAAAGCAATATAAGGGATCTATGGGATAATATAAAGCAGCCCAACTTACGCATAATAGGAATTACAGAAGGAGTAGAAAAAGAAAAGGGCATTGAAAAAATATTTGAAGAAATTATGTCAGAAAACTTTCCAAATCTGAAAGAATCTGACATCAAGATACAGGATGCACAGAGGGCCCCAAACAAGCTGAACCCAAACAGACCTATACCAAGGCATAATATATTAAAAACGGCAAGAATTAAAGATAAAGAGAGGATCCTAAAGGCAGCAAGAGAAAAGCAAAGTGTTAATTATAAGGGATCCCCCATGAGGCTGTCAGCTGATTTCTCTACAGAAACATTACAGGCTAGAAGGGAATGGCAAGATATATTTAAAGTTCTGAAAGGAAAAGGTCTGCAACCTAGAATACTCTACCCAGCAAGAATATCATTTAGAATAGAAGGGGACATAAAGAATTTCCCCAACAAAAGCTAAAAGAGTACAGCAATACTAAACCCTTTCTAAAAGAAATGCTGAAAAGGTTCCTATAAAAAAAAGAAAGAAAGAAAAGTAAAAGTAAGAATTAGAATGGAGGAAACCACAATTAGAAAGCAATCACTCAAATAAGCCAACATACAGATCTAAACACGAAGATGCTAAAATAAATAAATAAATTAGTTAAAATAAATTAAATTACAAAAAAAAAGAGACAACAACCTCATACATTGTGGGGAGGGAAACTAGGAAAACATAGACTATTTCTTTTTTCTGTTTTTTTTTTAACTTTAAAAAAAAACTTTTTTTCTTTATTCTTTTTTTATTTTCTTTTCTTAATTATGTGTTTAAGCCTATATGGTTATCAGGCCACAGCAATATAAGAAGGTGTTAACATATTTAAAAAACAGGGCAACCATAAACCAAAACGGGACAACTAATCCACAAATACTGAAAAGAAAAGAACTTAAGTATAAAATAATTGGAGCCCATCCATCCAAAAAAAAAGAAAAGAAGAGAAACACAGAGTCAACTGGAAACAAGATCTAAAATGGCAATAAATACATATCTATCAATAATCACCTTAAATGTCAATGGTCTGAATGCTCCAATCAAAAGACACAGAGTGGCAGAATGGATAAATAAGAAAAAACCTACAATCTGCTGCCTACAAGAGACTCACCTTAGAGCAAAGGACACAGACAGATTGAAAGTGAGGGGATGGGGAAAGACATTTCATGCCAACGGACAAGAAAGGAAAGCAGGAGTGGCAATACTCATATCAGACAAAATAGACTTTAAGGTGAAAGCCATAAAGAAAGACATTACTTAATGGTTAAAGGATCCTTTCAAGAAAAGGATATTGTAATTGTCAATATATATGCCCCTCATATAGGAGCACCCAAGTACCTACAACAAGTACTATCAGACATAAAAGGAGAAATAGATGGCAATACAGTAATTGTAGGAGACTTTAACACTCCACTCACATCAATGGACAGATCCTCTAGGCAGAAAATCAGTAAGGCAAGAGAGATTCTAAATGACACAATAGAAAAGTTAGACCTGACATTTTCAGGACATTACATCCAAAAAAATCAGAATATAAATTCTTCTCAAGTGCACGTGGAACATTCTCAAGGATAGATCACATACTGGGGCACAGAGCTAAACTCAACAAATTTAAGAGTATAGAAATTATTTCAAGTATCTTCTCTCACCACAAGGGCATGAAACTAGAAATCAACCACAGGAAAGAAAATGAGAAAAAACATACTACATGGAGACATGCTACTAAAGCAACATGCTACTAAAAAACGAATGGGTCAATGAAGAAATCAAGAAAGAAATAAAAAAATACCTTGAGACAAATGAGAATGAAGACACAACAAGCCCAAATCTATGGGACGCCGCAAAAGCAGTGCTCAGAGGGAAGTTCATAGCTTTACAGGCCTTTCTCAAAAAAGAAGAAAAATCTCAAATTGACAACCTAACCCATTACCTAACTGAATTAGAAAAATAAGAATAAAAACACCCTAAAGTCAGCAGAAGGAAGGAAATCATTAAGATCAGAGAGGAAATCAATAAAACAGAGATTCAAAAAACAATAGAAAAAAAAAAAATCAATAAATCCAAGAGCCGGTTCTTTGAAAAGGTAAACAAGATTGACAAACCTCTGGCTAGACTCACCACGAAGAGGAGAGAAAAAACCCAGATAAAATAAGAAATGAAAAAGGAGAAATTACAACGGATATTACAGAAATACAAAAAACCATGACAGAATACTATGAACAATTGTATGCCAACAAATTTGATAATCTTGAAGAAATGGGACAACTTTTTAGAGACTTACACCCTCCCAAAACTGAATCAAGAAGGAATAAATCAACTGAACAGACCAATCACTAGAAATGAAATTATGTCGTCAAAACACTCCCTACAAATAAAAGTCCAGGACCAGATGGCTTCACAGGTGAATTCTACCAAACATACAAAGAGGAACTCATACGCATTCTCAAGCTTTTCCAAACGGTTGAAGAAGGAACACTCCCAAAGACATTCTATGATGCCGTCACCTTAATTCCAAAACCAGACAAAGACACCACAAAAAAAGAGAACTATAGGCCAATATCTTTGATGAATATAGATGCAAAAATTCTGAACAAAATTTTAGCCAACAGAATCCAACAGCATATCAAAAAGATCATACACCATGACCAGGTGGGATTCATCCCAGGTGCACAAGGATGGTTCAACACACGCAAATCAATCAATGTTATACACACACCGCATTAAGAAAAGTCAAAAACCACATGATTATCTCAATAGATGAAGAAAAAGCATTTGACAAAGTCCAACATCCATTCATGATCAAAACTCTTACCAAAGTGGGAATACAGGGAACATTCCTTAACATAATAAAGGCCATATATGAAAAACCCAACGCAAGCATAATACTCAATGGAGAAAAGCCAAAAGTCTTCCCACTTCCCCAGTGGGAATGCCCACTCTCGCCACTATTATTCAACATAGTATTAGAAGTCCTAGCTACAGCAATCAGACAAACCGAAGAAATAAAAGACATGCAAATAGGAAGAGAATAGCTAAAACTGTCACTGTATGCAGATGACATGATACTATATACAGAAAACCCCAAAGACTCAACCCCAAAATTACTTGAACTGATCAACAAATTCAGCAAAGTAGCTGGATATAAGTTTAACCTTCAGAAATCAATTGCATTTCTATATACTAACAATGAAATATTAGAAAAAGAACACCAAAATGTTTTACCTTTTAAAATAGCACCCGAAAAAATCAAATACCTGGGAATAAACCTGACCAAAGAGGTGAAAGACTTATATGCAGAGAACTACAAAACATTAATCAAGGAGATCAAAGAAGATACAAAGAAATGGAAAGATATTCCACGCTCATGGGCTGGAAAAATTAATATTGTAAAGATGGCAATACTACCCAAAGCAATCTACAGATTCAATGCAATCCCTATCAAATTATCTATGACATTCTTCACAGAACTAGAACAAACAATCCAAAAATTTATATGGAACTACAAAAGACCCAGAATTGCCAAAGCAATCCTGAGGAACAAAAACCAAGCAGGAGGCATAACTCTCCCAGACTTCAGGCAATATTACAGGGCCACAGTAATCAAAACAGTGTGGTACTGGTACCAAAACAGACATACCGACCAATGGAACAGAATAGAGACCCCAGAAATAAACCCAGACACCTACGGCCAATTGATCTTTGACAAAGGTGGCAAGAACTTCAAATGGGAAAAAGAAAGTCTTTTCAGTAAGCATTGTTGGGAAACTTGGACAGCTGCATGCAAATCAATGAAACTAGAGCACACTCTCACACCATGCACAAAAATAAACTCAAAATGGCTTAAAGAGGAGTTCCCGTCGTGGCGCAGTGGTTAACGAATCCGACTAGGAACCATGAAGTTGCGGGTTCGATCCCTGCCCTTGCTCAGTGGGTTAACGGTCCGGCGTTGCCGTGAGCTGTGGTGTAGGTTGCAGACGCGGCTCGGATCCTGCGTTGCTGTGGCTGCGGCGCAGGCCAGTGGCCACAGCTCCGATTAGACCCCTAGCCTGGGAACCTCCACATGCCGCGGGTGTGGCCATAAACCCGCGGCCATAAAA
>PVHT021183543.1:19809021-19833436 GCA_004024745.2 Catagonus wagneri | reverse complement strand
AAAAAAGGAAAAAAAAAAAAAAAAAAAACAAAATGGCTTAAAGACTTTAATATAAGACAAGACACCATTAAACTCCTGGAAGAAACATTGGCAAGACATTCTCTGACATCAACCTTACAAATGTTTTCTCAGGTCAGTCTCCCAAAGCAACAAAAATAAAAGCAAAGATAAACCAATGGGACCTAATCAAGCTGACAAGCTTTTGCACAGCAAAGGAAACCAAAAAGAAAATTAAAAGACAACTTACAGAATGGGAGAAAATAGTGTCAAATGATGCAACTGACAAGGACTTAATCTCTAAAATACACAAACAAATTTCTAAAATATACAAACAACTGATGCAGCTCAACCACAAAAAAGCCAACAACCCCACTGAAAAAAGGGCAAAGGACTTGAATAGACATTTCTCCAAAGAAGATAGACAGATGGCCAACAAGCACATGAAAAAATGCTCAACATCATTCATGATTAGAGAAATGCAAATCAAAACTACCGTGATATACCACCTCACACCAGTCAGAATGGCCATCATTAACAAGTCCACAAACAACAATTGCTGGAGGGAGTGTGGAGAAAAGGGAACCCTCCTGCACTGTTGGTGGGAATGTAAGCTGGTATAACCACTATGGAAAACAATATGGAGGTACCTTGGAAAACTATACATAGAACTACCATATGACCCAGCAATCCCACTCTTGGGCATATATCCAGACAAAAATTTCCTTGAGAAAGACACTTGCACACGCATGTTCACTGCAGCACTACTCACAGTAGCCAAGACATGGAAACAACCCAAATGTCCATTGATAGATGACTGGATTAGGAAGATGTGGTATATATATATATATACAATGGAATACTATTCAGCCCTAAAAAGAATAAAGTAACGTCATTCGCAGCAACATGGATGGAATTAGAGATCCTCATACTGAGTGAAGCAAGTCAGAAGGAGAAAGACAGATGCCATATGAAATCTCTTATAACTAGAGTCTAATATACTGCACAAATGAACCTCTCAACAGAAAAGAAAACCACGAACTTGGGGAACAGACATGTGGTTGCCAAGGGGGTGTGAGGGAATGGGGTTAACTAGTGCTTCAGTGATAGAAAAGCAAGGAGATCCAGCTGTATAGCATGGGGAACTATGTCTAATCACATGTGACAAATCCATATATGTACATGTAACCAGGTCACCATGCGGTGCAGTTAGAAAATTTGACAGAAATCTGTAAACCAGCTATAATGCAAAAATAAAAACTAGAAAAAAAAAAAAAGAAGGCAACATCCAATGCTACCACTTACATGTGGAAACTAAAAATGGACACAATGAACTTCTTTGCAGAAGAGATAATGGTTTCCAAATGAGACAATCTGGGGGGGTGGGGGGATGAACTGAGGGCTTGGGATGGAAATGCTATCAAACTGAGTTGTGATGATTTTTGTACACCTATAATTGTAATTAAATTCATTAAGTAATGAAAAAATAAATAAATCCCCCCAAAAAAGAAAAATCTCAAATTGATAACTTAACCCACCACCTAAAAGAATTAGAAAAAGAACGAACAAAACCTAAAGTCAGCAGAAGGAAGGAAATCATAAAGATCAGAGAGGAAATCAATAAAATGGAGATTCAAAAACAATAGAAAAAAAAATCAAGAAAACCAGTATCTGGTTCTTTGAAAGGGTAAACAAAATTGACAAACTTCTGGCCAGATTCACCAAGAGAGAAAGAACTCAAACAAAATAAATGAAAAAGGAGAGATCTCAACAGATACTGCAGAAATACAAAAAAAAAAAAAAAAAGAGGATACTATGAACAATTATATGCCAGCAAATTTGACAACCTAGAAGAAATGGACAACCTTCTAGAGACATACAGCTCACTGAAATTGAATCAAGAAGAAACAGATCAATTGAATAGACCGATCACTAGAAATGAAATTGAATATGTAATAAAAACACTCCCTACAAACAAAAGTCCAGGACCAGATGGTTTCACAGGCAAATTCTACTTAACGTACAAAGACGACATTATTCGCATCTTTCTTAAACTTTGAAAGTTGCACTCCACAGAGTTCCTGTTGTGGCCCAGCCCTTAACGAACCCGACTGGTATCCATAGGGATTCAGGTTCGATCCCTGGCCTTGCTCAGTGGGTTAAGGATCCTGCATTGCTGTGAACTGTGTGAACTGTGGAGTAGGCCTGCAGCTATAGCTCCAATTCTACCCCTAACCTGGGAACCTCCATATGCCATGGTTGTAGCCCTACAAAGACAAAAACAAAAAACAAAAAACCTCACTCCAAAAAATTGAATACCTAGGAATAAACCTAACCAAGGAGGTGAAAGATTTACATGCTGAGAACTATAAAACATTAATCAAGGGAATTAAAAAAGATTCAAAGAAATGTAAAGATATTCCATGTTTCTGGATTGGAAGAATTCATATCATTAAAGTAGCCATACTACCCAAAGCAATCTACAGATTCAATGCAATCCCTATCAAATTACCCATGACATTTTTCACAGAACTAGAACAAACAATCCAAAAATTTATATGGAGTGGGATGGACTGGGAGTTTGGGGTTAATAGATGCAAACTATTGCATTTGGAGTGGATAAGCAGTGGAATCTTGCTGTATAGCACAGGGAATATCTAGTCATTTGTGATGGAATATGATGGAGGATAATGTGAGAAAAATAATATAGATATGTATGACTGGTCACTTTGCTATGTAGCAGAAATTGACAGAACATTGTAAATCAAGTATAATGGAAAAAATAAAAATCTTAAGAATAAATAAAAAAAGAAAAAACCCCAAATTTATATGGAACCATAAAAGACCCAAAATTGCCAAAGTAATCCAAGGAACAAAAACCAAGCAGGAGGCATAACTCTCCCTGACTTCAGGCAATATTACAAAGCTATGGTAATCAAGATGGTGCAGTACTGTTAAGAAAAAAGACATACAGACCGATGGAACAGAATAGAGGACCCAGAAATAAACCCAGACACCTGTAGTCAATTAATCTTCGACAAAGGAAGCAAGAATATAAAATGGGAAAAAGACAATCAGCAAGTGGTGCTGGGAAAACTGGACAGCCGTATGTAAATTAATGAAACTAGAATACAGCCTCACACCATGCACAAAAATAAACTCAAAATGGCTTAAAGACTTAAACATAAGGAGTTCCAGTCGTGGTTCAGTGGTTAACAAATCTGACTAGGAACCATGAGGTCATGGGTTCGAGCCCTGGCCTCAGTGAGTTAAGGATCCGGAATTGCCATGAGCTGTGGTGTAGGTTGCAGACATGGCTTGGATCTGGCGTTGCTGTGGCTGTGGCATAGGCCGGAGGCTACAGCTCCGATTAGACCCCTAGCCTGGGAATCTCCATATGCAGCAAGTGTGGCCCTAGAAAAGGCAAAAAAACAAACAACAAAAAAAAAAGAGAGACTTAAACATAAGATAACACACCTAGAAAGAGAATTCCTAGAAGAGAACATAGGCAAAATATTCTCTGACATCAGCCATACAAATGTTTTCTTAGGTCAGTCTCCCAAAGCAATAGAAATAAAAATAAACAAATAGACCTAATCAAGCTTAAAAGCTTTTGCAGAGCAAAGAAAACCATCAAAAAAGACCAAAAAGATAACCTAAGGAATGGAAGAAAACTGTTTCGAATGATGCAACTGACAAGTGTTTAATCTCCAAATATACAAACAACTCATACAACTCAATAGCAAAAAAAAAAAAAAAAAAAACCACAAACAACCCAAAGACGACGTATGGATGGTCAATAGTCATGTGCAAAAATGCTCAATATGACTAATAATTAGAGAAATGCAAATCAAAACTACAGTGAGGTACCACTTCACACTGGTCAGAATGGCCATCATTAACAAGTCAACAAATAAATGCTGGAGAGGGTGTGGAGAAAAGGGAACCCTCCTACACTGTTGGTGGGAATGTAAACTGGTACAACCACTACGGAAAACAGTACGGAGGTTCATCACAAAACTAAATATATCCAGCAATCCCACTCCTGGGCATATATCCGGACAAAACTTTCATTGAAAAAGACACATGCACCCCTGTGTTCATTGCAGCACTATTCACGATAGCAAAGATGTGGGAACAACCTAAATGTCCATTCACAGATGAATGGGTTAAGAACATGTGGTATATATACACATTGGAATACTACTCAGCTATAAAAAAGAACAAAATAATGTCATTTGCAGCAACATGGATGAAACTAGAGACTCTCACACTAAGTGAAATAAGAAAGTGAAATAAGTCACAAATACCATACGATACCACTTATTTGCAGAATCTAACATATGGCACAAATGAACCTATCTACAGAACAAAACAAATTCACGGCGTACAGACTTGTGGTTGCTGAGGGGGAGGGAATGGGATGGACTGGGAGTTTGGGGTTAGTAGATGCAAACTATTCATTTGGAGTGGATAAGCAATGAGATCCTGCTGTATAGCACAGGGAACTACATCTATCACTTGTGATGGAACAGGATGGGGGATAATGTGAGAAAAAGAATGTATACATATGTATAACTGGTCACTTTACAGCAGAAATTGACTGAACATTGTAAACCAACTATAACAAAAAAATTTTTTTAAATCATCTTAAAAGTTCATTAAGAGATCAACAGCAAGTCCAAGAACACTTAAGAGTGAGATGTCTCTATGTTTGCATAGAGCTGTCTGTACATGCACAGAGGCCGTCTACAAAGACACACACCATACCAATCCCAACAATCACATCTGCGCTAGGGTGGGAAGGGGTGGGGCCGAGGCAAATTGTTACTTTTCATTTCATATGCTTTCGTTTTGTCTGACTTCTTTTCCCTGGAAATTATGCATTCATGTACTATTTTGTATGATTAAAAATACATTTCAAAGAGGTTTAAAAAAGATAAAGGACAACGGCAAGAGTTCAACCTGGTTTTTACCTTACAGCTCAGTCACTAACACTCCCACCCACTACCCCAACCTGCTTCTTCCAACAACTGAATTTCTCCTGCTTTTGATGGCACCTGACAGCCTGCAAACATCTCCCACGCCGTGTTCAGAAAACTTTCTCTCCTAAAGGCAGCCAGAAGGAAAAAAAAGCTGTCATCTGGCAAGTTCCATGGATACTTGGTAATCACTGCAATTGTATTCCTGACCCACACCCGACACTCATAACCTGACAAGCTTCAGACTATTTCAGTGGAACTCACCAAGCTCCCCAGAGGCCCAGGGTGGGCCCAATGCCCTCCCATACCAGTCATCACTTTCAAAAGAAAAGTAAGGGGATTTCGGCAAGACACAAGAGCCAGAACAAACTTTTTCTTGATTTCCTCAAGGTACCCAAGTTGCATCCTGCGGATTTCTGTTTGCGTGGACACAGATAAGAGGTGCTAGCATCTGCCGTCGGTGACCTGTATGTGTGACAGGCAGTACAGACCCTCCGGCCTGGTCCCACCCAGGCTACAGGGCTCTCCATTTCCCTTCCTGCTGTGCACAAACCAAGATAAATAGCCGGACTGGACATGAAATGTCCATGCAGGAAATACCAGACCCATCACTCACTGCAAGAGCCCTAACTCTCTTCTTCTTTCCCAGGAGCTAACCTTGGAGGCAAGAATCTCCTTGGGGATTATTCACTGGCATCACTGGTCTTTCTGGCAGAGCCCTGCTTCCTATCCCATCCATTATGCACAGGAAATGCCAGGCTGCGCCAATGCAATTGAAATAGTAAATGGTATGACTGATTCTCACAAGACAATTAGGCCAGAGCTGACCCCAGGGAACACAGCGTGGTGAAGGGGGGGACTTCCAAGAAGTTTGCTAGACCACCTACAACAGAATCTCTGGAGAGCTTGTAAAAAATACATATTCCAGTCAACATCTCTGGGACTGGGATCCTGGAATCCACCTTTTTTTTTTTAAACAAAACGAAAAAAAACAATCAAAGCCAGGTAATTGCGACAGTCATAACTGATTTAAAACCTATTAATAGGGCATCTGCATTTTTTAACAAGCTCCACAGGGTGATTCTGATGCTGAGACCCACTGCTCTACGGCTCTGAGAGGCTTTCCCCTGTCAGAGGGGGTTGGACCCCCTCAGCCTCTCTCCTGCCACCGCTGGCTGCAGTTTGTTCTCCAGACTTAGCCAACAGCTAGACCGCCCTATATTTCTCATCTCTCTGCCTCTGCTCCCGCTGCACCAAAGTCTGGAAAGTGTGTCCTCCCCTTTGCCTCCCTCCCCGCTCTCACACACTGCACTGGTTCTAGGTGTCGCCGCACAGCGCAGGCAGTTCCAGAAAGAGGGTGGACTCAGAAACCATATTTGAGCCTTGTCTGAATTTGGTTCTTGGCTCCTCCAATGACCTTGGGCAAAAGAAGCCTCTGTGAGCCTTGGTTTCCACTCGTAAAATAGGGATAACACTCTCTCGCAGGCTTGCTGTGAGAACTCAACACATAGCGATGCGCAAGAATGTTAGACATACTCAGTTTTCCCTGCTGCTCTTATTTCCCTACCTTTTCTATGGGTCCTGGAACTACTTGAGGGGAGGAAGTGCCCCTCATTCATGACCAAAACCCCCTGTTTTTGCAGAACCCAGAGCCCAGGTTGAACGTTGGAGGCTACAAAATAAATCCCTGACCCTGTGGTGCCCTTGACTCTTACCTGCCCAACGTTGAAGGTCAGTGTGATGGCATAAAAGAAATTGGAGTTGGCACTTCCTGCGTAAATCCAGAGGTGCCACAGGACAGGGAAGAGCAGGGAGCAGACGATAATGATGCAGGTGAGGACGAAGATGTTTCGCAGGACTGTAAAGACAAAGGTCACAGTTAGCCCAGTGCTGACTCTTTGGGGCTCCTTCCTTGCAGGGATGGCCCTGCAGGACAGAGAGGCCCAGGAAAAGCCTGGTGTAACTCAAAGGCAGAACCCCCGCCTCCCAACACACACACACACACACACACGCAGAAGGAGAGGCACCAGAGTGCCAAGAACCAAACTTCAGACCCTTGGCAATAGCTCCTCATGCCCAAAGTAGATCTCCTAGATTTGGACTCAACCTTGGTCTTAGAAACACATTTTCCGTTCTCCTTAATTCATGCCTTAGGTCTCCTGCCTTACTCTTTTTTTTTTTTTTTTTTAGGGCCTCACCGGAGGCGTATGAAGGTTCCCAGGCTAGGGGTCAAATTGAAGATACAGCTGCCAGTCTACACCACAACCACAGAAACGCAGGATCTGAGCCGCGTCTGCGACCCACACCACTGCTCAAGGCAACGCTGGATCCTTAACCCACTGAGCAAGGCCAGGGATCAAACCTAATGGTTCCTAATTGGATTCGTTTCCACTGTGCCACAATGGAAACTCCTCCCCTGCCTTGGTCTTTTTGACAACACCCCCACCCCCAGAGGAAATACAGAATCCCACTGAAGCTCCCAGAGGACCTGCTACAAAGGGCGGTTTGAGGGCAGGTAGGCTGAGTTCCGCTGGTGGGGAAGCCAGCCTGGCTGTGGGCTGCTTACTTAGCCTCAGAGAGATCTTGGTTAAAATTCCTCCTCTGCCAGCAAGTTTCTTGAGTCCCAGCTTCCCGATCTCTAAAATAGGGCTAAAATGCCTACTCTGTGGGAGCGTCCCACGAATTAAACAAGATGTATGGGAAATCTGGCACAGATATACTGCCACGTGTTTTCTATTGGTGCGGTAACCAATTACCACAAACTTAAGTGGCTTAAACAATACAGTTTTCTATCTTACATTTCAGGAGGTCAGAGGTCCACAGGCTAAAATCGGGGTACCTGCAGGGCTGCCTTCCCTCTGGAGGCTCTAGGGGAGAATCCGTGCACTTGCCTTTGTAGTGTGTAGAGGCTGCCTGCGTTCTTGGCCCACAACCCCCTTCCATCTTCGACCAGGAATGCTGGATTAAGTCCTTCTCACATTGTATCACCATGACCTCCTCTTTTACCTTCCTCTTCTACTTAAAAAAATAAAAATAAATAAACCAAGGCAAAAAAAAAACCCTTCATGTTTTAGAGCAGTTTTAGGTTCAGAGCAAAGTGGAGCGGAAGGTCCGGAGGTTTCCCATAGACTCCTGCGGCTACCTCTTCCAATTTAAGGGCCCTTGTGATTACATTGGGCCCACCTGGATAATCAGCCCATCTGAGGACCCTCTGACCATGGTAAGTGATACAGTCGCAGGTTCTGGGGATTATAAGTTGGCCATCTTTATAGGGTGCATTACTCTGCCTACCACACTGTGCTTTTATTGTCCATTTAAGTCAACAGCGGATCTCTGACAGTAGGATTATACGTTATCGTTTCTTTCTTTATACTTTATTGCATTTTTAAATAAACTAATAAATATTTAAAAGTAAAAGGATGCCTTAAAATTAGCACTAAACAAAAAAACAAAAACTTAGCACTTAAAAAAAAAACCGCAGGTAAGTTTCGCAGCAGGCAATTAGTGATCAGAAGTTCCCTTCCCCTCTCTGGTCCTGACCTTCAGGAAATCCCTTCTCCCAAGTCGGAGTTTTGGGACATTTAAGGGATGAAGCTTCAGGCCTCTTGTCTCAGCTGTACGTGACTTGGCTGCAATGCTGTCCTGGGGTCCGCGCACTGGAAGGGGGACTGGATCACAGACAAGGGTCTCAGCTCCGGCTGTAAAATGAACTCCTCCGGGGAGCCCTGCTCAGACTAAGTCGATCAGAATCTGTGGGGTGGGGCCCAGGAGTCCATACTGGTTTCTAAAAGCTTCCCTGGCGATTCCAATATGCAGCCAAGACTGGGAAACACTGGAGTACAGCTGCAGACCCTTACCAAGTAAGCAGCCCACAGCGGTCCGTAACAGAGACTTCACGGTTCTGTGTCACAGTGAGAATCCTCAGGACACGGTAGCTCAGAGTTTTCTTAAAACTGAATGTTTTCAGCTTAAGGTTCACTCTTTATTGAAAAATGATAGGTGCCTTGCTGCTTGCTGCTGGCTGCTGCTGTTAAAATGTCCTTCCTTTTATGAAGTGGAGAGGAATGGCTAGTAGTTGACTGTTTTTTGCTTTGTTTTCTTTTCTGTTTTTGGTTTTGACTGCATCCACTGTATACAGAAGTTCCGGGGCTAGAGATCGAACCTGCACCACGGCTGTGACCAGAGCCACAGCAGTAACCTGCTGTGCCACCAGGGAACTCCCGACTGTTTTAATTTCTTCAGTAAAACAAAAAGTTGGCAACTTAGTCATCAGAGTCTTTTGAAATGTTAGTGGTCCATGAAACCCCAAAATTTGGAAACACTGACCTGGAGGGCTTGCAAGGTCCTCTTTCCTGATCTGAAAATTTCCAGGATTCTGGATTTTCAAAGCTGAGAGGTAAAAGCCCTGACTCAGCCTTTCTGAGACTTCTCGAAAGCCTTGTCCCTGCTCCCAGAAAAAGAAGTCTGGGAAAAGGGATGTGTGCACTGAGAATTATGATTGTTACTATTAATAAACAGTGTTACATCTTCAAGAAAGGAGAACTCCAACATTGGTGGTCCTTTATATTTCTCAGTGGTTCTTTCTGATCCCCTGGAAATTTTTTTGCTGAAAAGAATATACACTATTCCTAAGATAAAACTCCTGTGGCCTGATGGCCCAAGTGGATATTTGTTCTATTCTTCTAGCCCCTTTGGATTTCAGATTCGGTGACAAGCAGGTGACCAAGAGATTGAGAGAGGCTCACATGCCGTTCCTGGGTATAGTCACAAAGAGCTGCAAGGATACATTCCCATGTGCTTGGAGGAACCGTCACCAGCGTCCAGTTGGCTTCTGGCCTGTGGTGACCTTTGCAGGACTGGCGAGCTGCTGCTCACTCTTGCTGGCTGACAGGCCAGAGGATTACAGCTACATGCCAGAGCAGATGCAGCCAGGGACCTGGGGCACAGGACGGCCTGTTCCAGGCACCAGGAGGTATCGGAGATTTCAGAGACGACCAGAGCCCGATGAGACGCAAGGGTTCACCCTTCATCAGCTGTGCTAAGCCAGAGGGAATCGGATTCTCCAACACGTTTACTGGGTGACTTTCTTGGATCTCTGCTCTACCACTGACAAACCGAAATTTCAGGCAAGTCATTTTCCTTCTCTGAGCCTCAGGCATTCAGAAATAAAATTCCCCTTGAAGGGTCCAGTCCCATTAGGAGGGGACAAAAGGGATTCAGGGACTTCAAAAGTCATGGCGGTGATGTTTCTTTTCTTAAACTAGGTTCTGGGTATACAGAACTTTATTGTGTTTTTTTATAATTAATGTGTATTTTAAAGTCAGTATTCTTTTATCTTTATAAAACAGTTACTAAAAACAAAATAAAGCACACACACACACTAACAATCCAGCCCTTTGATAATTGGCTCTTTGTGCTGGCACGGGCTCTGCCAGCAGGCTGTTCCCTAACACCGCAATTGTGCGTCTGTATGATTCATCCTAGCCCCAAGCACCACAGAATCCCAGCGTCTGGGACCTGCACTCAGGGAGGGACGCACGTGCCTCTTCTCCCCACTGAGCAGGACAGGAAAACAAAACAGTGAATGTGCGAGCAGGCATGCTGACACTGGAACTGATGTTTAAACTGAATCCTTAGCCACGTTAGAAGGCTGAGTATATTCAACCTAGGCGCACAGACGTTGCAGAGTTTCCACAGGACCAGGCTGAAGCCGAAGATGCTCCTGGCTGAATGGAACGACTCACAACTGCCATGCCCCAACAGACATTCCCTTCGAGCACAAGTACTTTCTGCCGCAGGAGCTGTGCCTTGAGAGGTGGCAGCTCAGGCTCTCTGCAGGGACCTTCAGATGAACTGAACTTGCCCAGCCAGCCAGCAACAGCATCTATTAGATCATTCAGGGTTCCAGAAGCCCCATCCTTATTTTTTTGTGTCTCATCACCCCAGAGGGCATAAAATAGCTTATTTCAAGTTTTGAAAAATATGCTTATTTCAGTGACTCTGAATGACTGTGGGTACCCAAGCCTAAGGCTGGCTTTGATCATAAAACAACGCAGGAGCCCTCTCCGCCCTGCAACCCCTGCATAATTATCACCACTATTAATAACTGCAGGGCTATTTACATTTTCATCTTTCTCAAACTTGGAACGCCCACGAAAGATATTCTCCCCATCTGACAGATGAAAAAACGGGAGGCTCAGAAAGGTTAAATAACTTGCTATAAAGGGAAAGCCAGGATTCAGACTCGAGGCAGTCTGGCTCCAGACCACGTTCAGCAATAGGAGATTAAAGATATTCCCTGAGGGAGATGCAGCCAAAAACTACTCCATTTGGAGGGGAAAGGGGATCAACATCCCCAAGACCCACCCTGTCACAAACTGGGGTAGGTTCATATGCCCTGTGACTTGTCACTGGCCATTCTGCCAAGGGGCCCCAAGCGGCCTCTGAGCCTGCTGGACTGGATGATTCTTGACTGTGTAATGAGGATGTTACAGGCAGAAGATGCCACTTCCTGCTTCCAGTCAGGCTGCCTGGTCACCGCCCTACCAGGCATCACCTGCAGGAGCAGCCGGCCTTAGTCCGCCCACTCACCTGTTTACCTTCACTCAGAGTCCACTGATTTCTTTCTACTAGCTGATCAGTTTCACTTCCTGGTTGACACCCAGCAGTCCCAAAACAATAACAAAGACTCACTTCCTCCAAAGCTTGCCCTGCCTGAGTTCATTCTTGACATCTTGCTGTGCATCCACCTCAGGCAAGGAAAGTTCAACAGTTCCCTTCCCGTTTTAGAGAACCAAGTAGTGCTGGGCCACTGGCACTGCCTCTGTATTAGGGAGGTTGAAAAAACCCAAACACAAACATTTCCTGAGTTGTTCCGTGTGTCAGGTTTGATCCTAGGTGCTGGAGACACAGAGGTGGGGGAGTCATGAGCCTACCCTTAGGAAGCCCACAAACACTGACAAGAACTCACATGGAGGGAGAAGGGCCAGACTGAGGGAGACACTAGGAAACACTAGAAAGCATAACTAGATCACTGCTAGGCCACCTTCTGAGGAAGGACTGGCTAGAACTTAAAGGGGTCTTCACAGCAGGCAGGAATCTAGTGTTGCCTGTCTGTCTTCTATGGATCTTTCAATACAACCACCGGGAAATGGTTCAAAGCCAAGGCCTGGTGCCATACTGTCCAACAAGACAGCTACTAGCTGTGTGTGGATTCCTAAATTTAAGCTAAAAATTCAGTTTCTCAGTTATACTAGTGACTACTCTATGGGACTATCATCACAGAAAGCCCAACTGGACAGCACTGGCTGGAGGCTCACAGGTTTGGATTCCCACGCCAGCCTTTCTACCTACCAGTCAAGGAACGAGTGGCTCTACCTTTCTGTACTTCAGTTTTTCTCATCTGCAAAACGGGGATATTTTCCTCAGAGTCTGGTGTGAAGATAAAATGAGCCAATGCGTGTAACACTCTTAGAACCACAGTGGCCAGGTACACAGTAAGTGCTCAATAAATGCAGTTATTTTTATTATCATCACTAGTCCACAGCACCAAGAAGGCAGATATTATACATGGTGTCCTTTCTCGGTGCTGCTAGCACAGCAAGTGCCTATCAATTCCTTTTTCCCTGGCTGTTTTCATCGGGGCCACGGGACACCAATCTGCCACCATGGGGTCAGAGGTGGGAGTACTCACATCTGTAGAGATGGTTCCACACGGGAAAGAAGGCCATGTAGAGGGCCACATCCCCCACAGTCGGGTAGGACTTGAAGATGGAGATGATGGCAATCTGGATGAACATGAAGAAGATAGGGTGCTCCCTGGGGAAGGCAGGGCAGGGCAGGCAGAGAGAGGAAGGTTAGTCAGGGACAAGGCCACCCCAGAAAATCCTGACCCAATCCCTCAATTCGAATCCAAAAGTACTTTCTGGGGGTCTTCACACAGGGGCTGGCTCTGCTACCCACAAGACATGGGGCCAGGCCAAGTAGCAGAGCAGAAAACTGCGGGGACTCAGAGATGCCCAGAGGTGGTGACGGGAGCCCAGCAAACACTGAGAAACAGCCCACAGAGACATTTCCCATAAACCCCCTCCCCCACCCACTCTGGGCCTTCCCCCAGGAGCCGTGGAGGAAGAAAACAAATGAAGTCAGCGCCCTTTATTACTGGGCTTAAATGACTGCTTGTCAGAGTAATGAGGCAGCCGCCCTTGCCAGAGGCCCCTCTGACACTGGACCCAGGGCATCCTTGCTGATGCTTTTCTGACAGCATGGTCAGAGGGGTCCAGAGACCTTTAGCTACGATGAGCTCCTTTCCAGAAAGAGAACTGAGAGCTGCACACAGCCTTTCTCTCTTAAGGGCTGGGATTGGAGTTTTTGTGTCCTTAAACTAGTAAGACTGGCTACCATTTCCTAAACCCTTACTCTGTGCTAAGTCCTACGTGAGGTCCTTTTCTTGCATCAATGCATGTGATCCTGACTACACTTCAACTGCTCCTCGAGGTAGGCAATGCTGTCACTGCATTTTGTAGATGAGGAAATCAGGTTCAGAGAAGGTAAGACAGTTCGTAAGTGGTGGAGCTGTTTGTCTCCAGAACTCCTAAGCACCACCAATGCTGCTCTCCCGAGTGCCAGCAGGACCACAGCTCTGATCAGGGAGGGTGAGACAGAACTTGATCTCTGGTGCTCCTCCTCCAAGAGCTGACCAAGGGCTGAAGGGAAGCCAACAGGAAGGTGTGCACCCTCCTTGGTAACATCTAAACAACACGCACATGACCTACTTTTTGCCCAGTATCTGGCTGCCTAGCTTGTGCAGCTTTTCCTCAGGTTAATGGCATTCTTGTCTTTCGTGGCAAAGGTCAGGGTGACTCAATGGGTGTAAATCTAAGATGTGGAGACAAATGTGTACACACCCAAATACTCTATAGCAAATGACTCTGAAACTCAGCATAACAAAGTCACACAGACCTGTATCCTCTAGGAAGGGTCCAGCTATCCCAGCAAGCATCTTCCTAAAGATAATCTGGATCACTGGCTTTGGGCTTTTTAGGTAGCTGGTAACAGCTGCAACATTCCTATGAAAAGGCTGGCAACCAGCCCCCAAACGTGGAGACCCGAATCCCCTGCAACACCACCTGGGGAGAGGTGACCTGAAGGTCCTGGCCTCACAAAGCTGGGACTGCAGGGGCTGGAGAGTTAGTGGAACTTCCTAATCAGACACAGAAGGTCAGCCACAGGGAAAGTCGGGTATCTTCAACTTCTATTTATTTATTTTTTATAGCTGCACTTGCAGCATATGGAAGTTTTCAGGACAGGGATTGAATCTGAGCTGCAGCTGTGGCAATGCTGGATCTTTTAACCTACTGTGCTGGGCTGGGGACCAAACCCACACCTCTGCAGCGACTCCAGCTGTAGTCAGATTCTTAACCCACTGAGCCACGCTGGGAACTCCTATCTTCATCTCTTCTGTCCCCACAACTCTGAGGCCCCGGCCGTGTGCATGTCTTTGTGTGTGTGTGTGTTGTGTGAACATATGTCACAAGACGGTGGTGCTACTGTCTACCCAGGAGCTATCTATGGCCTTTCACATGCCAACAATAGAAACTGCTGGAAAGCTGGCTACACAGAGTGAGGAAAAATGCTCCAAGCTCCCTGCTTCTCTCAGCCAAGTGGCCAGGCCTGACCAGAACAAGGGCAGGAAATGTGGACCACAGACAGCTGGAGAGCTCAGCGGGATAAGGCTGCCAGAATTCTGGAGCCTGCCAGGCCAAGAAGGAATGGTTTTCTGTCAGATGCCAGGCCAAGGCTATGTCACAGGAAGGAAACATCAGCTCTGGGCTTTTACGGAATGGGAACCATGTGCATTGGTTCACTGACCATGGAGAACAGGGAAGGTTAGAGCAGAGAACTCAAACTCCCAAAATCTAAATCACACTCTTCCAGTTTCCCTGGACCAACTAGGCATACCCAGGCCTACTGGTGCCCGTCTCCCTTTCTGTGAAACTAGGCTTATGTAACCATTTCTGGGAGCTACTACAGGTGATCTCTCTAGGGAGCCTGGCATGTGTAGGGGACCGAGCATAAGTTCTGAAGCCAAACAAACCTAGGTCTGAATCCCAGCTCCACTGCTTACTGGCATGTGACTCTGGGAAAATCATTCCATCTTTCTGAATGGCAATCTCCTCAACTTTAAAATGGAATGGTAACAATGCCAGCCGACAAGAGTTGCTGGAAGGGTTAGGCATGACTATATTTTAAAAAGCCTAGACTGCAGTTCTTGTCATGGCTCAATGGCAACGAACCCAACTGCTATCCATGAGGACGCAGGTTCGATCTCTGGCTTCACTCAACTCGGTGTTGCCATGAGCTGTGGTGTAGGTTGCAGACGTGGTTTGGATCCCGCATTGCTATGGCTGTGGTGTAGGCCAGCAGCTACAGCTCCAATTCAGCCCCTAGCCTGGGAACTTTCATATGCTGCTGGTACAGCCCTAAAATGACAAACAAAACAAAACAAAACAAAAAACCCTAGATAGATAGGAGGGACAAACACATGTTAACACGTGTTAGCTCCCTTACACTATAGAAGAGAGCTCCATAGGCAACCCTTTTGAGGGAAACTGATCAAAAGATTAAACAGAGTTGCAGGTGGCCAGCTTCCCAACTAACATGTCCTGAGTCCCTTCGGGCAAACTGTCACCAGGATGCTGATGGAGGGCAACCAATAGGATCCATATTTTCTAAGGATTCCTCCTCCTTCCCAACCCCCACCTTTATTTAAAACAGTGACTGGGCTCAGCAGCAACAGGGGTTCAAGGACCCCAAAGTGAAGCCAGGGGAAGTATCAGGGCTCCGAAGCACCATCCTGCAGCCTGCCCTCATGTGTGACTCTACCGCTGGGTACGGCCATTGAAGCGACTGAAGGCTGGGCTCCCCGGGCAAAAATGGCACAAACCTGATAGCATATGTTTGAAGGGTACTTGCAAAGCTACAAATGGCTCTGTGGACAAAAAAAGCAGCAGGTCCAACCACTTACTTTAGCTTTATGGCTAAGGGGATGGTGTAGAAGAATACGTTGATCTGAAACACGCATACGAAGAAGAGGCTGAAGTGCTCAAACATCTCTGCAAAGAAGTACCAGAAGAGACCAATGTTTGGAGTGAGATCTGGAACAGAAAGTCTGGAATGAAGAAAACAAAGGCAGAGAAAAATGAGAACAAAGTTATAAACGATCTGCTTTGACCTGGTTTTCTCAAGGCTTTGGCCACTGCTGGGCAGTCAAGGACAACTTTGTCTCCACAGAGATCAGGATGTGAGGGGCTCTCCAGGCACCCCAGACACAGGTAATTAACAAAAATAAGGGGCAGAGGCACAGAGAATAACAACCAATAAAAAATATTACCTGAGCCAAACTTTGGCATGCATCAAAGATCTGAAACAAGGCAGGGATTCATGCCAGAAAACAAAACAGCAGTCTCTCTTTTACTGCCCAGGATATGTATATGTTAAAAATCAGGAGGTACCCATGCTGTAGCAAAAGAGGAATGGGTTTGAAACCAACACCACCTATTTGGGGTATTCCAAAGAGCTGGGCAGAAGACAAGCTCAAAGATCCTGTCCTCCTCATCCTTGCTCCACAGGCCCACAAGCTGCAGCCAGAAGACTGAGTGCCTGACACTCTGCAGTGATATTTCCAAGGGCCTGAGGAACCACTGCCAGGTCCTGGCTAGGATCCCAGACCTTGTTCGGGAAGTCAGGATTTATCTGGAAAACTTTTGGTCTTGGTTATATCAGATAAAGACTGGCTGCAATTTCGGCTCTTCTACAAATTTTATATTATATTTTTTCTATTTAAAAAAATACCGGGTAGACACTGATGTCAATTCACAATCTTAAAAGTACAATAAGTGGACCACAGAAAGGGAGAGAGAGAGGCAACAGTTCACGATCAAATTTCACCGACGAAGGCCTCCACCCAGGGCAAGTCTTTGCTTCCTGCTGTAACTACATTTCCTTTTCTGTGAAAATGAGGTAAAGCACACAATCTGTGGACCAGCAGAAAACTAGGAAAAGCCTTTCATCGGGCATTATAAACTCTTCTCTGAGGCAGAGCATGAAAACCTGAAGGTTACCAGTCACTGTCAGGCTCAGCCAGAATTTAACAAATAACCAGCCCAGACATAGATCCCTTTCTCACCCTGGCAGGTTTAAGTGTCTATCACCCACAGGGCTGTGAGTCCCATGCTTGGGCAGAGACTATCCTGATAAATGTGGAAATGTCTACAAAATTCATCTTGCAAACCCATTTCTTTCTGGTTTTTTTTTTTTTTTTTTGGTCATGCCCACGGCATGTGAAGTTTCTAGGCCAGGGATCAAACCCGAGCTACAGCAGTGACAACAGTAAATCCTTAACTGCTGGGCCACCAGGGAACTCTAAATCACCAGGGAATTTCAATTTTCTCTAAAAGTCTGACATATGGAAGGTGGCTTTATTTTAAAATTGTTGGAGAACCTCTTGCAATAGATATATACATCCAATCCTGTTTGGGATTAAATTAAAATCTCTGGGTCAAAGGCTGGTAGTTGCTTTGGAACTTCCCAGAAAGTGTTCTTCAACTATAATAGACCAAAGTGTGTTCACCTGAAAACTTACTAGAAATGCAAATTCTTGGTCCTACCCCAGACTTACTTAATCAGAACCTCTAGAGGGGGTCCAGCAATCTGGGTGTTCAAGCCCTGCAGATGATTCTGATGCACACTACAGGCTGAGGACCTCTGCTCTAGATGCTGCCTGTGCTTGCTCTCCCTCTGATTCCAGATGGAGCTGTGGACACTAAATTAGCTTCTAGAGTGTTCTAATGAGGCCATTACTTACATGAAGCCATAGACTGCAGGGATGAAATCCCAGGAGCTGAGAAGGAAGAAGGAGAGGCAAACGATTACCACTAGGCTTCCCACATACATCATGGCATACTCCCAAGAGAAGATCCAGAAGGCCTTGCTCTTCACTTTCACAGGTATGTACTGCCGCTAGGAGAGAAGGCAAAATAGTGTGTTTGAGGATCTCAAAGATAAAGAGCAGTTATCAGATTAAAATTCGCAGTTCCTCCTGCAAAACAGAGGCCACAGAAACACTGAAAATCAAAGGATTGAAAAGACATGCTAGGTAAATACTAACCAAAAGCAAATTAATTTAGGTATTAATCCACCTTACACCAGCCAGAATGGCCATCATCAAAAAGTTTACAAACAATAAGTACTGGAGAGGGTGTGGAGAAAAAGGAACCCTATTACACTGTTGGTGGGAATGTAAATTGGTGCAACTGCTGTGGAAAACAGTATGGAGATTCCTTAGAAAAGTAAAATTAGAATTACCATTTGATCCAGCAATCCCACTCCTGGGCATCTATCCAGAGAAAACCATGACTGGAAAAGACACATGTATTCCAATATTCATTGCAGCACTCTATACAATAGCCAAGACATGGAAACAACTTAAATGTCCATCGACAAAGGACTGGATAAAGGAGATGTGATACTTATACACAATGGAATATTACTCAGCCATTAAAAGGAAAGAAATAACGGCATTTGCAACAACATGGATGGACCTAGAAATTATCATACGAAGTGAAGTCAGTCAGACAGTGAGACACCAACATCAAATGCTATCACTTACATGTGGAATCTAAAAAAAGGACACAATGAACTTCTTTGCAGAACAGATACTGACTCACAGACTTTGAAAAACTTATGGTTCCCAAATGAAACAATCTGGGGGGGTGGGGGGATGCACTGAGGGTTTGGGATGGAAATGCTATAAAAATTTGGTTGTGATGATTGTTGTACACCTATAAATGTAATACAGTTCATTAATAAAAAAAGGAAAATTTAGGTATTATTACCAGATAAAATAGACTTTACTGTAAAAAGTACTGCAGAGATAAAGATGTTCCATCATGAAAAAAGCTTCATCAGGAGGATATAATGGTTTTAAACTTGTGTGTACCTAATAACATGGTCTCAAAATATAGGAAACAAACATGGACAGAGCTACAAAGGAAAAATACACAAATCCATCATCAGTGGATAATTGGTAGATCAGACAAAAATCATCATCAAGTAGCAATATGAATAGCGTGCTTCAAGAATTTGTTCACATAAGATCTTAAAAAACAATTATACTTATAGAAAACGGTGCACCTGGAGAACCCACATTCATTTAAAGCATTTAGGGGCATTTATAAAAACTGACCACATACCTAAATCAGGCCATAAAGCAGTATTAACAAACTTTAAAGGAATCTGTATCATAAAGACCCCTTTCACTGACCACAACATAATTTGTCAAAATCATTTATAAAAAGATAACCTAAAAACACATTAGGAAAATTCTAAGCTTTTTTGCAAATAACTCAGGAGTCAACGAAGAAATAATAGAAAGTTTTGATGTTAGCAATGAATGGTTATGAAAATACCTGATATCACTGTTCAAATGTAATACAGATAAAACAGCACTCTGAAGGAAAAATACAACTTTACAAACTTATATTTGAATAGAAGGCTGAAAATAAATAAACGTCCATTTTAAGATATTAGAAAAAGAACAGAATAAACTTCAAAAGAAGGAAGGAGACAAAGGTAAGAGTAGAATTTGTGGGAACAGAAAGCGAAGTTACAGCATAGGCATATTTCATTTTATTACGCTTTGCTTTATTGCACTTCATACATGCTGTGTTTTATTTACAAAATGAAAGTTTGTAGCGACCCTATTGGTGACATTTTGCCAACAGCATTTGATCCTTTGTGCCCGTGTCACATTTTGGTAACTCTTGCAATATTTCAGACTTTTTCATTATTATTATGTTTGTTATGATGATCTGTGACCAGTGATCTTTGATGTTGCTATTGTAACTGTCTTGGGAAACCATGAAACACATCCATACAGGATGGCAAACTTAATTGATAAACATGTTCTGACTAGACTGATTAGCTATTTCCCATCTCTCTCCTCCATGGGCCCCCCCTTATTTCCTGAGACTTAATATTGAAATAAGGCCAATTAACACCACTACACAGCCTCTGAGTGTTCAAGTCAAAGGAATTGCTGCATGTATCTCACTTTAAATCAAAAGCTAAAAATGACTGAGCTTGGTAAGGAAGGTACAATGAAACATGAAATCGGCTGAAAGCTAGGCCTCTCACCAAACAGTTAGCTAGCTTGTGCATGCAAAGGTAAAGTTTAAAGCTCTTTTTTTTTTTTTTATTTTTAGGGCCACACCTGTGGCATATGGAAGTTCCTGGGCTAGGGGTCACATTGGAGCTGCAGCTGCCAGCCTATGCCATAGCCACAACAATGTGGGATCTGAGCCCTGTCCACAACCTCTACTGCAGTTCACAGCAACTCCAGATCCTGAACAAGGCCAGGGATCAAACCTGCATCTTCATGGATACTAGTCAGGTTCTCAACCCACTGAGCCATGACGGGAACTCCTAAAGTTCTTGTGCAAAATTACAAATGGTATTCCAGTGAACACATGAATGATAAGAAAGTAAACTGCCTCATCACTGACACGGAGCAAGTGCGATGGTCTGGAGAGGAGATCAAAGCAGTCACAACATTCCCTTTAGTCAAAGCTCCATTCCAGACAAGGCACAACTCTTTTCAGTTCTATGAAGACTGAGAGAGGTGAGGGAGCAGGAGAAGAAAAGTATGAAACTAGCAGAGGTTGATTCATGAGGTTTAAGGAGAGACGCCATCTCCATAACATAAAAGTGCAGGTGCAGCAGCAAGTGATAATGCAGAAGCTACAGCAAGTTACCTAGAAGATCTAACTAAGATAATTAATGAAGGTGGCTACACTAAACCACAGGTTTTCAATGTAGGTGAAACAGCCTTCTACTGGAAGAAAATGCCATCTAGGACTTTCATAGCTATAAAAGACAAATCAATGCCTGGCTTCAAAGCTTCAAAAGACAGGCTGACTCTCTTGTTAGGGGTTAACAAACCTGGTGACTTTAAGTTGAAGCCATGGCTCACCTACCACTCCCAAAATTATGCTAAATTGACTCTGCCAATGCTCTATAAATGGAAAAACCAAGCACATCTGTTTACAACATGGTTTACTGAATGTTTTTTCCAAGCAGTAGGCCCACTATTGAGACCTACTGCTCATAAAAAAAAAACTTCTTTCAAAATATTATTGCTCACTTTGTGATGGAACATGATGGAGAATAATGTGAAAAAAAGGACGTATATACATGTATAACTGGGCCACTTTGCTGTACAGCAAAAACTGACAGAACATTGTAAATCAACTATACAAAATTTTTGAAAATATTACTGCTTATTGACAATACAAGAGCTCTGATGGAGATGCACAACTAGATTAAGGTCGTTTTCATGTCCACTAACACAACATCCATTTTGCATTCCATGGATCAAGGAGTCATTTCAACTTTCAAGTCTTACTATTTAAGAAACACATTTTGGGAGTTCTCCTGTGGCTCAGCAGATTAAGGATCTGGCATTGTTATTGCAGTGGCCTGGGTCACTGCTGTGATGAGGGTTCGATTCCTGGCCCTGGAACTTCCACATGTGTGGCTGAAAAAGAAAAAAAAAAAGAAATACATTTTGTAAGTGTACAGCTGCCATAGATAATGATTTCTCTGATGGATCTGGGCAAAATGAATTGAAAACCTTCAGGAAAGGATTCACCACCCCCTTTTTTTTTTTTGACTTTTTGTCGTTTTAGAGCCACAACCACAGAATGTGGAGGTTCCCAGGCTAGAGGTCTAATCGGAGCTATGGCCATCGGCCTACGGTGCAGCCACAGCAATGCAGGATCTGAGCCGCGATTGGGACCTATACCACAGCTCAAGGCAACGCCGGATCCTTAACCCACAGAGCAATACCAGGGATTGAACCTGCAACCTCATGGTTCCTAGTCGGATTTGTTAACCACGGCGCCACGACAGGAACTCCCAGGATTCACCATTCTAAATGCCATCAAGAACATTTGGGAAGAGGTCCAAATATCATCATTAACAGGAGTTTGGAAGAAGCTGACTCCAGTCTTTCTGGATGATTTTGAGGGGTTCAAGAACTCCACCGGAGGAAGGAACTGCAGATATTGTAGAAATAGTAGGAGGACTGGAATTAGAAGTGAAGCAATCTCATGATCATACTTGAACAGATAAGCAGCTGTTCCTTATGGATGAGCAAAAAAAGTGGGTTTTTCTTTTCCCCCTTTTTTTTTCTTTTTTGGCCACCCTGCAGCATATGGAGTTCCCAAGTTGCAGTTGTGACCTATGCTACAGATGCGGCAATGCTGGATCCTTTAACCTGGGTGGGGGATTGAACCCGTGTCCTGGCACTGCAGACACTGCCAATCCCCTTGAGCCACAGCAGGAACTCCAAAAGTGGTTTCTTGAGATGGAATCTACTCCTAAGGGAGATGCTATGAAGACTGCTGAAATAACAATGAAGGATTTAGAATATCACATAAACGTAGTTGATAAAGCAGTGGCAAGGTTCTTTGAGAGGACTGACTTAAGTTTTGAAGGAAGTTCTACTACTGATGGTAAAATCTATCAAACAGCATTGCATAATAAAGAGTAATTGTGAAAGTGGGAATCAGTTGATGTCTGCTGGCAAATTTCATTGTTGACTCATCTTAAGAAATTGCCAAAGCCACCCCAAATTTGAGCAACCACCACTGATTGGTCAGCAGCCATCAACACTGAGGCAAGATCCTCCACCAGCAAAAAGAGAAGGCTCAGGTGATAGTTAGCGGTTTTTATTTTTATTTTTCCTCTTTTGGCCACACCCATGGCTTATGGAAGTTCCTGGGCCAGGGTTTGAATTCAAGCCGAAGCTGTGAACTTAAGTCACAGGTGCAACAACGCCAGATCCTTAACCCACCATGACAGGCCTCCAAAGAGACCAGTTGGATCATTAACCCACCGCACCATAGCGGAAACTCCTGTCAGCATTTTTTAGCAAGAAAGTATTTTTAATTAAGACATGTACATTCTTTAGACATAATGCTGTTGCACTCCTAATAAACAATAGTACACTGTAAACATAACTTTTACATGCACTGGGAAGCCAAAAAATTTGTGTGACTTGCTATATTGCTGTATTTGCTTTATTGCCGTGATCTGAAACTGAGCCTGAAATATCTTAGGAATCAAGAAGCCAAAAATCAGCTCCTAGAAATGACAAATGAGACTAACGAATCTCTGATAAGATAGGTCAAGGAAAAGGGAGAACAAATAAACTATTTGGAATATAAAAGGAGACATAACTATGGCTGCGTTAGGGTTAATAAATATAAAAAAGTATGCCAATGTGTTTAAAAACTGAGGCAAGCAGTTCCCGTTGTGGTGCAGTGGAAACAAACCCAACTAGTATCCATGAGGATACAGGTTTGATCCCTGGCCTTGCTCAGTGGATTAGGGATCTGGCATTGCCATGATCTGTGGTGTGTGCAGACTCGGCTTGGATCTGGCATTGCTGTGGCTGTGGCATAGGTTGGCAGCCGTAGCTCTGATTCAACTCCTAAACTGGGAACTTCTATATGCCAAGGGTGAGGCCCTAAAAAGCAAAAACAAAACAAAAACAACAACAACAAAAAACTGAGGCAAAATGAGAGTTGCCATTGCGGCTCAACATGTTAAGAACCTAACTAGTCTCTCTCTCTTTTTTTTTGTCTTTTTGCCTTATTTAGGGCCGCACCCGCGGCATATGGAGGTTCCAAGGCTAGGGGTCTAACAGGAGCTGTAGCCGCCAGCCTACGCCAGAGCCACAGCAATGCCAGATCCAAGCCATGTCTGCAACCTACACCACAGCTCATGGCAATGCCGGATCCTTAACCCACTGAGCAAGGCCAGGGATTGAACCCACAACCTTATGGTTCCTAGTCGGATTCGTTAACCACTGAGCCATGACGGGAACTCCAAGAATCCAACTAGTATCCATGGGTTCAATCCCTGGCCTCACTCAGTGGGTTAAGGAACTGGAGTTTCAGTGAGCTATGGTGTAGGTCATAGTAGTGACTCAGATCCCAAGTTGCTGTGGCTATGGCATAGGCTGGCAACTGCAGCTCTGACTTGACCCCTAGCCTGGGAACTTCCATATGCTGCAGGTGTGTTCCTAAAAAAGAAAAAAAAAAAAAAAAACTGAGGCAAAATGGACACAGTCTATGGAAAATATAAATAAACGGTCCAATTAAAATGCTGATACTACAGATAAGCAAAAGCTAAGAGATTTCTGCAACACTAAACCAGCTTTACAACAAATCTTAAAGGAACTTCTCTAGGCAGAAAAGAAAAGGCCACGACCAGAAGCAAAAACACCACAAATGACAAGGCTCACCAGTAAAGGCATATATACAATAAAGATACTAAAGCATCCATGCACAACTATGCTACCAAAATCAGAA
>PVHT021183543.1:19714599-19808021 GCA_004024745.2 Catagonus wagneri | reverse complement strand
GGAACCAGTCAGACAATTAGACAGCAACACCCAATGCTACCGCTTACATGTGGAAACTAAAGAGACACAATGAACTTCTTTGAAGAACAGACAATGACTCACAGATTTTGGAAAACCTTGGTTTTTCAAATAAGACAATCTGGGGGGTGGGGGGATGCACTGTGGGTTTGGGACACAAAATCTATCGTATTGACTTATTATCTTTGTACACCTATAACTGAAATAAAATTCATTGTTAATTAAAAAAATAAATAAATAAAATGCTGATACGAAAAAAAAGGTAGAGAAAGGAGACGACAATGAAATGTAATACACGATCCTTGGCTGGATCTTGAGCCCCACCTCTCCCCCTAAATACTATGAAAGATATGTATAAATTGGGGAATTTGAATTTAGAGTGTATATACTAGATAATATTAATCTTTGAATATTAAACTTTTTGGGCATGTGAATAGCATTATGGTTATGTAGAAGAATACTCTAGTTTTTAAGAATTACCTGCTGAGTAATTAGGGTTGATATGTCTTCTTGTCTGTAACTTCCCTGGAAATGAGTCACGGAAAAAAAAGAAAAAAAAACTATTGTCTGCAGAGACATAGAAAATGATAATTAGAAAATCTAAATAAATAGTATTTATTACACTAATCTTTTAACTTTTCTGAAAGCATAAAACAAAAATTTAGGGAAAAAACTAATACAAGAAGAAGTAGAAAATTTGAATGGTCCCATAACCATTTAAGAAATTGAATTAGTAATGAAAAAGCAGGCCCGGCCAGTTACAGGAGAGTTTTACCAACATTCAAGAAGCAGGTGATTCACAGCAAATAGTATAAGCTTGATAAAAGAATCAATTAACAAGCACAAAAATTACAAGTGAAATATTATCAAATATAATTCAGGAACATATGAAAAAGATCACAATAAAGTTATGTTACGACTAGGTTGGGCTTATTCCAAAAATTCAAGGTTAAAGATAAGAAAAGCTACTGATATATTTATTACAAACAGCTTAAAGGTAAGAACTCATATCAGTATCTAGATACAAACAACAACTACTCATGATAAAAATAACAAGCCATAAAAGAATTCAGTGAAGTAGCAGGGTATAAAGTTAACATACTAATAGCATCTTTTTGTACTGTATAGAAATACTGAAATACTCTGTTGTGGATCAGGAAACAACATAGTATTGTAGTCAATTATACTTCAAAAACAAACAAACAAACCCATAGGAAAAAAGATCAGATTAGTGGTTACCAGAGGCAAGGGGCAGGGAAGTGGGAACTGAATGAAGGTGGTTGAAAGGTGCAAACTTCCAGTTATAAGATAAGTAAGTATTAGGGATGTAATGATAAATATAATTAACATGCTGGATGTTATATAAAAAAGTTAAGAGGGTAAATCCTAAGAGTTCTTATCACAAGGAAACATTTTCTATTTCTTTAATTTTGTATCTGTATGAGAAGTTGGATGATGTTCACTAAACTTATTGTGGTAACCATTTAATGATGTATTTAAGTCAAATCACTGTACTATCTATTTTAAATATACAGTGCTGTATGTCAATTATATCTCAATAAACCTGAAAAAAAACCCTATACAAACAGCCTTCCTATGCACAAATTGTAAACAATGAGAGGACACAATGGCAGAGAAAACACCAGGAAAAATAAAACTTAGAATTAAATTTAACAGGAGATGTGCAAATCTTATTCAAAGAAAATTTTAAAATACTCCTGAAAGACACTAATATAGGCTTGAATGAATGGACAGATATCCCGTTATTGTTTTGGATGATTCAACATTATAAAGATGTCAGTTCTCCCTAAATTAATTTATAAATTCAAGACAACAACGTAATCTCAATAGAAATGCCAAAAAGCTATTTTATGGAATTACACAACATAATATTGCCATTTGCATGAAAAAACAAACATGCAAGAATAGTTAAGGAAACAGTGATAGGAGTTCCCATCGTGGCTCAGCGGAAAGGAATCTGACTAGGAACCATGAGGTTGCGGGTTCAATCCCTGGCCTCGCTCAGTGGATTAAAGATCCAGCGTTGCCGTGAGCTGTGGTGTAGGTTGCAGACGCGGCTCGGATCCCGCGTTGTTGTGGCTGTGGCATAGGCCAGTGGTTACAGCTCCGATTCAACCCCTAGCCTGGGAACCTCCATAAGCCGCGGGTGCGGCCCTAGATAAGGCAAAAAGACAAAATAAAAAAGTGATAACGAAAAGTCATGAAGGAAAGACTAGCTCTATCTGACATTAAAATATACTATGAGGGGTTCTCATTGTGGTGCAGTGGAAATGAATCTGACTAGGAACCATGAGGTTGCTGGTTCGATCCCTGGCCTTATTGACTGGGTTAAGGATCCAGTGTTGCTGTGAGCTATGGTGTAGGTCACAGATGCAGCTCAGATCTGGCGTTGCTGTGGCTCTGGCGTATAGGCTGGCAGCTGTAGTTCCAGTTAGACCCTTAGCCTGGGAATCTCCATATGCTGCGAGTGTGGCCCTAAAAAGAAAAAAAAAACCTATGAAACATCTATAATTAAAATAGTGCAATACTGGAATTCCTGCCATGCTGCAGTGGGTTAAGAATCCAACTGCAGGGAGTTCCTGTCGTGGCTCAGCAGTTGACAAATCTGACTAGCATCCATGAGGATGCAGATTCGATTCCTGGCCTTTCTCAGTGGGTTAAGGATCTGACATTGCCATGAACAGTGATGTAGGTTGCAGACGTGGCTCAGATTCTGCATTTCTGTGGCCATGGCATAGGCCCCTGGCTATAGCTCCGATTCGACCCCTAGCCTGGGAACCTCCATATACTTTGGTGTGGCCCTAAAAAAAATGGGAAGAATTTGACTGCAATGGCTTGGGTCACTGTAGAGGTGTGAGTTCATTTCCTGGCACGGCACAGTGGGCTAAAGGATAAGGCATTGTTGCAGCTGCAGTTTGGATTCAGTCCCTGGCCCAGAAATGTCCATATGCTGCGGATGCAGCCATTAAAGAATAAACAGTACAGTACTGCCACATAAATAGAATATATTAGTGGAATAAAAGAGAAAGTCGAACATTAGACCAAACTACTTATAAAAATTTGTATATGCCAAAGGCGGCATTATCACTGGGGTAAAGATAGACTTTTTAATAACTGGTGTCAGAACAACTAGATAACCACTTGGAAAAAGGTGAAATTAGGTTTATATCTCACACCACTCACAAGAATTAAACTCCAAATGAATGAGAGAGTTTAGTAAAAAAATAACTAGTAAATTAGGAGTTCCCTTCATAGCTCAGTGGTTACTGAACCTGACTAGGATCCATGAGGTTGTGGGTTTGATCCCGGGCCTCACTCAGTGTGTTAAGGATCCAGCGTTGCCGTGAGCTGTGGTGTAGGTCGCAAACATGGCTCAGATCCCATACTGCTGTGGCGTAGGCCAGCAGCTGGGGCTCTGATTCAACCCCTAGCCTGGGAACTTCCATATGCCGTAGGTGTGGCCCTAAAGAAAAAAAAAAGGAAAAAAGCAAAAAACTGTAAATTAAAAAAAAATAGAACCATGAAGTACTAGAAAAAAACAATGAAAAATCCATCTTTAACCTTGATGGAGTGAAAGGCTCAAAAACCAGAGGCAATAAAAAGAAAAGCTTTATATATTAAAAACAGCATAAATAAAATGAGAATATATATTCACACAAAAACATGTATGTGAATGTTCATAATAGCATTAATCATAAATAGCCAAGAAATAGAAACAACCCAAAAACCTATCAACTGGTGAATAAATGTGGCATATTCATACAATAGGATATTATTTGGCAATATTAGTTGAAGTACTAATATATGCTACAATAGAGATGAACCCTGAAAATGCCATGCTAAGTGAAAGAAGCCAATTACAAAAGACCACATTCTATATGATTCCATTCATATGAAATGTCCAGGATATGAAAATTACACACAGAAAGCAGAATAATGCTTGCTTAGGGCTGGAGGGGAGTGGCACATTGGGGTAAACCACAGTGATTGCTAATGAGTATGAGGTTTCTTAGGGGGTGATAAAAATGTTCTAGAATTGACTATGGTGATGCTGCACAACTCTATAAACACACTAAAAATTACTGAATTGCATGCCTTAAATAGGTAAATTGTATGGTATATAAATTATGTCTTTTTTGGCCACACTCACAGCACGTGGAAGTTCCTGGGCCAGGGACTGAACCCTGGCCACAGCTGAGACCTGAGCGGCTTGCAGTGACAAGGCTGAATCCTTCACCTGCTGTGCCATAGTGGGAACTCCAACAGCTTTTGTTTTCTCATGAAGATATAATTTATATGCCACAACAAATATAATACTCAATGGAATCAAACTCCTAGAAGAGAACATAGGGAAAACATTCTCTGACATCAACCTTACAAATATTTTCTCAGGTCAGTCTGCCAAGGCAACAGAAATAAAAGCAAAAATAAACCTATGGGACCTAATCAAACTGACAAGCTTTTGCACAGCAAACAAAACCAAAAAAAAAAAAAAAAAAAACTTACAGAATGAGAGAAAATAGTTTCAAATGATGCAACTGACAAGGGCTTAATCTCTAAAATATATAAACTTATACAACTCAACAACAAAAAAATGACTAACGCAATTGAAAAATGGGCAAAAGACCTGAATAGACATTTCTCCAAAGACAATATACAGGTGGCCAACAAGCACGTGAAAAAATCCTCAACATCACTGATTATTAGAGAAATGCAATCCAAACTACTATGAGGTACCACCTCACACCAGTCAGAATGGCCATCATTAATAAGTCCACAAATAACAAATGCTGGAGAGGGTAAGGAGAAAAGTGAACCCTCCTACACTGTTGGTAGGAATGTAAATTGGTACAACCACTGTGGAAAACAGTATGGAGGTACCTTAGAAAACTATATACAGAACTACCATACGACCCAGCAATCCCACTTTTGAGCATATATCTGGACAAAACTTTCCTTGAAAAAGATACATGCACCCTCATGTTCACTGCAGCACTATTCAAAATAGCCAAGACATGGAAACCACCTAAATGTCCACTGACAGATGAATGCATTAAGAAGATTTGGTATATATACACAATGGAGTATTACTCAGCCATAAAAAAAGAACAAAATAATGCCATTTGCAGCAATATGGATGTAACTACAGACTCTCATACTAAGTCAGTCAGAATGAGAAAGACAAATACCATATGACATCACTTATATCTGCAATCTAATATACGGCACAAATGAACCTTTCCACAGAAAAGAAAATCATGGACATGGAGAACAGACTTGTGGTTGCCAAGAGGGAGGGGGAAGGAGTGGGATGGACTGGGAATTTGGGGTTAATAGATGCAAACTATTGCCTTTGGAATGGATAAGCAATGAGATCCTGCTGTATAACACTTGGAACGATATATAATCACTTATGATGGAGCATGATAATGTGAGGAAAAAGAATGTATACGTGACTGGGTCACCTTGCTGTACAGTAGAAAATTGACATAACACTGTAAACCAGCTATAATTGAAAAAATAAAAATCATTAGAAAAAATACTCAATGGAGAAAAGCTAAAAGACTTTCCCCTAAAATCTGGAGCAAGGCAAGGACGCCCACTCTCACCACTTTTATTCAGCGTAGTATTGGAAGTTCTGGCCACAGCAACCAGACAAACAAAAAAAAAATAAAAGGTATCCAAATTGCAAGATAAGAGGTAAAACTGTCACTCTATGCAGATGACATGATACTATATATAGAAAACCCTAAGGACTCCACACAAAAAATACTTGAACTGATCAACAAATTCAGCAAAGTAGCAGGATACAAGATAAACATTCAGAAATTGATTGCATTTCTGTATACTAACAATGAAATATTAGAAAAGGAATATAAAAAGGCAATACCTCTTAAAATCACATCCCCACAAATTAAATACCTAGGAATAAAACTGACCAAGGAAGTGAAAGACTTATATGCTGAGAACTATCAAATATTAATCAAGGAAATTAAAGAGGAGTCAAAGACCTGCTGTATAGCACTGGGAACTCTATCTAGTCACTTATGATGGAGCATGATGATGTGAGAAAAAAGGATGTATATATGTACATGTGATTGGGTCATCTTGCTATACAGTAGAAAATTGACAGAACACTGTAAACCAGCTGTAATGGAAAAAAATCATTAAAAATAATAAAATTTTAAAAAGAGCAGTCAAAGAAATGGAAAGATATTCCATGCTCCTGGGTTGGAAAAATTAATGCTGTAAAAACGGCCATACTACCCAAAGCAATCTACAGATTCAATGCAATCCCTATCAAATTACCCATGACATTTTTCACAGAACTATAACAAACAATCCAAAAATTTACATGGAACAACAAAAGACCCAGAATTGCCAAAGCAATCCTGAGGAACAAAAACATAGCAGGAGGCATAACTCTCCCAGACTTCAGGTAATATTATAAAGCCACAGTAATCAAGACAGTGTGGTACTGGTAGGCAAACAGACATACAGAGCATGGAACAGAATAGAGAACCCAGACACCTACGTCAATTAATCTTCAGCAAAGGAGGCAAGAATATAAAATGGGGAAAAGACAGTCTTTTCAGCAAGTGGTGCTGGGAAAACTGGACAGCCGCATGTAAATCAATGAAGCTAGAACACACCCTCACACTTTGCACAAAAATAAACTCAAAATCGTTTGAAGACTTAAACGTAAGATAAGACACCGTCAAGCTCCTAGAAGAGGCACAAATGAACCTTGCCACAGAAAAGAAACTCATGGACTTGGAGAACAGACTTGTGTTGTGGTTGCCAAGGGGGAGGGAATGGGATGGACTGGGAGTCTGGGGTTAACAGATGCAAACTACTGCATTGGGAATGGTGAAGCAATGAGATCCTGCTGTATACCAGTCATTTGTGATGGAGCATGATGGAGGATAATGTGAGAAAAGAAGCGTGTGTGTGTGTGTGTGTGTGTATACATACATATATGTGTGACTGGGTCATTTTGCTGTACAGTAGAAAATTGACAGGACACTGTAAACCAACTATAATGGAAAAATAAAAAACATTAAAAAAAATAAAACTCCTAGAAGTAAAAAAAAAAAAAAAAAGAGTGAGATAATTTATATGGAGTTCCTCTGTGGTGCAACAGGTTAAGGATCTGGTGTTGTTACTGCACATGGCTCAGGTTGATGCCATGGCATGGATTTTATCCCTGGCCCTAGAACTTCCATATGTCATGGGTGCAGCCCAAAAAAAAAAAATCTGTTAAAAGAAAAACTCTACAGACAAAGTTAAATGGCAAATGAAAAACTGGAAGAAAATATTTGTAGACAATGGGTTAATACTCCTAATATTCTTTAAAATGAGAGAAAGAAGACCTAAATCCAACAGAAAAATGGTAGGAGGGGTAATAGACAAGCAACAAACATGAAAAAATGTTCAAACTCACACATATTTTGAGAAATGCAAATTAAAACAACACTGAGATACCATTTCTCACGATCAGGTTGGCAAAAAAATTTTAAAGTTAGTGACATTGTGGGAAAACAGCCACTCTCACACATTACTGATGGAAACAGAAAATTTGTGCAATCCTTCTGAAGGGACACTAGAAAAGACCTAAAAACTACAGATATACTTACCTTTGGACCCAATAATTCTAGTCCTGGAAATATGCATTGAAAATATATCTCTAATAAACACAAAAATACATATACGCAAGGTTACTTATTGAAGCATTAATTTTAATTGCAGAATACTGGAAACAATCTAAATTCTCATGAACAAGAGAGAAGATGAATAAAATATGGTACATCCATAAAATGGTGTGCTATGCAGATTACAAAAGGATGAGGAAGATCTCTATGCATCTTTAAGTAATTATTTCCAGGAAATAATGTTAAATGAAAAAAAAAAAAACGCAAAGCATAAAACAGTACCTAGAGTATGCTATTCTTCATATAAGAAAGAAGACAGGAATTCTGGCTGTGGCACAACAGGATCAGTGGTGTCTTGGAAACCCTGGGACATGCGTTCTTTCGATCCTGGGTATGGCACAGTGGGTTAATGATCTGGTGTTAACACAGCTGCGGCTTGGGTCACAACTGTGGCTCGGATCTGATTCCTGGCCCGAGAACTCCATTTGCTTCGGGGCGGCCAAAAAAAAAAAAAAAAAAAAAGAAGAGGATAGAAGAAGATATGCACATATCGACTTACTTGTGCAAAAGAAATACAGGAAGGAAAAACCACACACTAAAGAGAATAGTTACTTGACGTGACAGAGAAAAAAGCGGAAAGAAAAGAACAAGATAGGTGTGAAGACAGTAATTTCTGAGTATAACTTTTTTTATAGCTGACTCTTAGAACCACAGTAATACTTGACAGTCCCTTCACATACCATCAAAATAAACAAACAAAATCAACCAGGAAGTAGGAGAATACAAACAGTAATAAATGAACCTAAGTATATTACAAATAGTAACAACCACACTGAAGGGCCTCATAGGTGAAGAAAAGAACTACCTGAGTGACTTTGAGAAACAATAACTTCACAGAATACTTAAGGCGAAAAACAAAAAGAACAATATATAAGTGTTACAATAAAGTCAATAAATATATTTCATACAAGGGTATTTCTCACAATTCTAGAACTACTTCACGGGCATACTAGAATTGAACAAATAAGCAAATATATTGCAGATAATGAAAGATTTCTTACCATTAGAGAAAGATGTTATAAATAAGAAAATAGTAGATTAAAGTGAACCCTGTGTTGCTGGACTGGGATCATGGGTATCAGTATGAACAGACAGATAAACGATTAAATATGTGTGTGTACATGTGGGTTAGTATACATACATGCATTTCATAGCTCTGTCTGCTAGAAGCAATGATAGTTCAGTAACAATAAGCATACCTAGAACACTTGGTTTCTAAATAGCAATTCTCCAATAAAAGAACCCAGGAGTCCTCGAAGAAGCAGTTGATTCCAGGGCTGGGGCAGAGAAAATATAAGATGAACTTGGAACATCTTGCAGTACCAGAAAGAAAGGAAGGTTCAAAAATAAAAGGTACTTGTCAAAAGAAGACAAGGGCCAATCTGAAAGGGTTCCTAATGGTCAAAGATAGAAGAATATTAGCAATAAGATAACAATAGTATTGGATTTTCTCTTTTGGAGGTAAAATTCACATAACATATATTTAGCCACTTTAAAGTGTACAATTCGGAGGCTGTTTTGGTCATGTACAATTCATAGGTTCTTTTAACATTTGCTTTGAAAAAAGTTTGAAATGGGTAAGGGCGAATCTAGAATCTTGCCGCAAAGAAAGCAAGTTTCAGACTAGATTCTGGCAAAGTTAGCAACATTTATTAAATACAGATTTACTAGCAAGCAGGCACACAACAGTTCACACAAACTATTCTAGAAGGTTGATTAGGTCCCAGCTCTTTCCCCTGTCGTTGTTCCAATCACCACTTGCAAAAAAGGCTCACTCAAGGCAGAAGTGACAATATTCCAAAGGCAGGGTTCAGTTGCCCTTGGAGGCACCCCAGGCAACCAGAAATCTCCTAATGGAAAGCTAGACAAAGGATCAGTTAGGAATTAAGCCTCAGGCACCATCTGCAAGGGTAGAAGTTACAGGTTTTCCTAGATTCTTATTCCCTCTTCATGCAAGTATAGGAAGTATCTACAATATTTTAGTTAATTCCACTTCTTTCGAATATTTCAATTTTACTATTATTGCCTACTTCTAATATCCAACTAACTTCACCAATAAAAATCCAATCTGCTTCTGACATTAACTATGCTAATTAGCGAAGGTGTAGCTCAAACTACAGAGAGCTGATGCACTGAAGGCAGCCACCTCACATAAAGCTAGCTGGGCACCACGGAGTGTGGATGCTTCATAAAAGTAACTCATTGCCCCTTGAGTTGAGGCTGAAACTAAGTGGCATATGTATCAGATAGTCTCTGCAGAAGTATTTTAAATAAATTACAGACATTATAATTTCTTTAAGGAGAATGGGAGCTGGAGAGAATATTACTGTTAACAGACACAAGGGGAAAGGAACTGGATCAACTCTATGGCCCCTCTCTAAGCTTGCACACACACACCCCTAGTCTTCCCTCTCTTTCAAACTGTGAGGTCCCCTCGCCACAAGTGGCTATTTAAACTTACATTACTGGAAATTAATTAAAATTAAAAATTCCTCAGTCTTAACTAGCACATTGCAAGTGTTCAATTGCCACATGAGGTTTGTGGCTACTGTACTGACAACACAGAGATACAGAACAATTCCATCATCACAAAAGTTCTACTGACAATGCTGCTCTAAAAGAACAAAGTTTTAAGAGAATCGTACATTTCTGGAAAAAATATTCTGAAAATAAGTCAACAAACAGGAGGTATCGTAGATACATTCAAAGAGCACTGCACTTTGGTTCCGTGTTCCCTTCTAGAATTCTGCCTGCCACTGATCATCTTGATCTTTCTTCCTGAAAAATACTGCCACCTAGCACAGAACGAAGGGAGAGAGGGAGGAGGAAAGCACAGCGGTGGTGGTGGGGAACACCTGGAAAGCAGAAATGTTGCTTTCTTTTATTCTCCCTTCCTTCTCACTAATGATATTTAAAAAGAAATAAAGCCATGGCGAACTGAGTCAGGCAGATTGTTCAAACTGGTTCTCTTAGTAGACTGCTAAGCACATACCCATGTTATGTTTCACACTTTGTAAATCCCATTAGCAGCCTCCCAGTTTGGGTTTACTACCATGTTCTTAGTGCTTTACTGGACCTAAAGTGTTATTGCTGAAACTTGTTTGAGTAGAAAATGATTTTTTTTCCCTAACAAATTTGTGATTATAAAATATGTACTAAATTTTAGGTATAGTTTTTCCTTTTAAGAACTTGGTCTTGGAGTCAGGTTTGCTTTGGGGAACAGAGCCCTGAAAATATAGTGTGGAATGTTTACTGAGTCCACTTAAAAAAGCTTGCCTTAACTACAGATTAAGTAATCTTTTAGACTACTTCTGTTACATAAAGTAAGGCACTCCTGAAATTCTTAAAAAAAGAAACTTGGGGAGTTCCCTGGTTGTCTAGTGGTTAAGGACCCAGTGTTGTCACTGCTGTGGCTCAGATCACTGCTGTGGCGTGGGTTGGATCCTTGGCCTAGGAATTTACATGTGCCGTGGGTGCGGCCGGAAAAAAAAAGAGAGAGAGAAACTCAGGCAATCCTTTGATGGCTTGTTATTTATAAACCCTAGAGCCAAACTTAATCTAGAGGTCCACACTGCAAATTTCTCAGTCATAAAGCAAATGTCCATAAGGCCAAGAGAAAGAGATTTCCCGTCACTCCCCAATTACTCTGTGCTCCATCCCAACAACAATGCCTTCCTTCCCTCCAAAGTAACCGTTTTCCCTGGCTTTTATAGCAATCACTTCCTTGCATTTCTTAATGACTTTCCATCTAAATGTACATCCCTTTACACTTTAATCTTCCCATTAAAAAAAAGTTGTATCAAAATTTTTAAGTATAGTTGATTAACAATATTGTGTTAGTTTAGTTTCAGGTTTACAACATAGTGATTCAGTAATTTTGTAGACTATATTTCATTATAGGTTATTATAAGATAGTGGGTAAGTTCCCCATGTAATACAGTATATCCTTGTTGCTTATCTATTTTACTATTTTATATACAGTAGTTTCTATCTGTGAATCCCATAGCCCTAATATGTCCCTCCCCTCTTCCCTCTTCCCTTTGGAACCACAAGTTTGTTTTCTCTATCTGTGAGTCTATTTCTGTTTTGTACACACATTCATTTGTATTATTTTTTTAGATTCTTCAAGAGCCTTTGAAAGTTTCCTTGTTATCTGGTATCACAATGATCCCGGATCATCCTGTACATGTCCTGCCCTAAATCTAGAATCAACCATTTCTCTAAGAAACCCTAGTTTTCTTTAATAGGTAAAAATGGTAAGATTACAACCTGAGCTCCAAGGATGCTCACTGATACTAGGTTGGCACTGTTTCTAGACATAATACAGACACCCCCCCACATATATTCAAATACCTACAGGGTAACAAATGAGTGAAATGTGATACAGATTTCATTCGTTCATTACCACAAACACAGGGATTATGGTAAACTGGAGAGGTAAACTAAAGGAGACAGATCTTCCAATTTTTTTAAATAAGCCAGAAATATGAATTTTTAGCATGAATTTTCCAAATATTGACAACTAATGAAATAACTAAACACTGAGGTTAAACAAAACACATCCATGGGACAGATGTGCACCTTCAACTTGAAAAATTTAACCAGTATGTAACATTGTTGCTAATATATAAATATATTTAGAGAAGAAGAGAATTCTAAGACTGCTTAAGGAAAAGTCAAACTATAATAAGAAAGGGAAAAAATATATAATTATCTCCCTCTCTCACTAACTCTCTAAAGTACTAGGGAGAAAAGCATTTTCTATATAGTACTCCTATTTTCTTTCTAGAACACAGTGAAAAAAGGAAAACGTCAGCTATCAAAAAAATTTCAAAGAAAATTGGATTCTTAACAAAATTTTAAGAGTAAAAATTCTATGCTTAAGTTCTTGGAATCCGAAGATGAGACAGATCCAAGAGAAATTTTATATGATTAGGTTTAGTAGAGGCAACAGAACTGGTGAAAAGTTTATTGCAAATGCACAATCAACTCCTCACCTTCATTCTTACCTGTTCTAAAAAGAAAGAAAGCTAATAGCATTGCCACTTCTGCCTTGGCCCCCTCCTGGAAGCAGGAGCGCCAACAGAATATTGCTGGGGAAAGAAGGAGTAAGATGTGGAAATTCTAAATAAGGCCCAGAAAGCCTAGGAAAGGGCTCAGTTATCAGGGAAGACCTGGTTGGGTTTGACGTTTGTTTTTTTTTTTGCCTTTTTAGCCTTTTTAGGGCCATACCTGCGGCATATGGAGGTTCCTAGGCTAGGGGTCTAATCAGAGCTACAGCTGCCGGCCTACACCACAGCCACAGCAACGCTAGATCCAAGCCATGTCTGTGACCTACACCACAGCTCATGGCAATGCCGGATCATCAATCCACTGAGCAAGGCCAGGGATTGAACCCGCAACCTCATGGTTCCTAGTCGGATTCGTTAACTGCTGTGCCACGATGGGAACTCCGGGTCTGACTTTAGTGCAAGGTGGTAACATGTGACATGCTTCAAGCTCCAGAAGTAAAGAAATCTCAGGATTAACTTTTTCAGAGGTCAGATTAGACTAAGGCAATAAACATAAGAACACTCACAAGGTATTCCTCCCTTGGTTCTGTTACATTATTTCAGAGAAAATAAGGACCTCAAACCATCTAAGGAATCCCAAGCAAAAGGGGACTAGAAACTTCCCTGACTGTACGACCAATTTCCCTCTGTCAACTTCACAGCTTCAGCCTTGAGGTCCTGTGCACTTGGAGTATCTTTCACTGTAGCCTCTTGGTCCTGTGCACTTCAGGGCTATTTTATTCTGCATGCTATCAGACCATAACATTTTAAGCTCCTCTCTAATTTGGAAACTAGGCCCGAAGCCAAGGTCAGAGGAAGAGTAAAGTTGGAGGAGGGGACCAGAAGGGCTCAAACTACCATTCTCAGAAGTGACTCACCAGGGAGCCAGATGCAGCATCCCCCTGCCTTTGATCCTGGAGCCTTTCTGTGTCTCACGTATGGAAGAGAAAAACAGCTTTGCCTCTGGCACTGATCAGACATTAGCTTGTCTACTGCTGGCCTTTTGTATCCTCTAGAAATTACGCTAGCAGAAAAGAGGCAGATTTTCAGTGGCAAAGGAGTAAGTACAAACTAATGTTTACAGTTCCTTTGACTGTAGAAAATAAATATTTTCTCTTCCCCTCATCACTCCACAAATCTCCAGCCTGGTGACCATGTCCTTTTGTTGAATATTTGAATAGTAATAGCTGTTGAACTCTTATCATATTCTGTTCCAAATACTTGACATGTTGTAATGCTTTATAGTACCTACCATTGTATTATCTCCTTTTTATTTATTATTTATTTATTTTGCTTTTTAGGGCCGCACCCGCAGCACATGGAGGTTCCCAGGCTAGAGGTCGAATCAGAGCTACAGCTGCTGGCCTACGCCACAGCCACAGCCACGCCAGATCCGAGCCACTTCTGTGACCTACACCACAGCTCGTGGCAACGCCGGTTCATTAACCCACTGAGCGAGGCCAGGGATCAAACCCGCAACCTCATGGTTCCTAGTCAGATTCGTTAACTGCTGTGCCACGACGAGAACTCCTATCTCCATTTTATAGATGAGGAAACTGAGGCATAGAGAAGTTAAGGAGTCACTTCCCAGGGTTAGAGAGCTAATCAGAATCCAAGCCAAAGGAGTTCCCATTGTGGCACAGCGGAAATGAACCCAACTAGTAACCAAGAGGTTGAGAGTTCCATCCCTGGCCTCACCCAGTGGGTTAAAGATCCGGAATTGCCGTGAGCTGTGAGGTAGGTCACAGATGAGGCTCGGATCCTGCGTTGCTGTCACTGTGGCACAGGCTGGCAGCTGTAGTTCCGAATCGACCCCTAGCCTGGGAACATCCATATGCCGCAAGTGCGGCCCTAAAAAAGCAAAAGAAATTTTTTTTTTTGTCTTTATCTAGAGCCGCACCTGCGGCATATGGAGGTTCCCAGGCTAGGGGTCTAACAGGAGCTGTAGCCACTGGTCTTACACCACAGCCACAGCAACGTGGGATCCGAGCCACGTCTGCAACCTACACCACAGCTCACAGCAACGCTGGATCCTTAACCCACTGAGCAAAGCCAGGGATCGAACCCACAACCTCACAATTCTTAGTCAAATTCGTTAACCACTGAGTCATGAAGGGAACTCCAGAAGCAAAAGAAATTTTTAAAAAGTAAAATAACAATGATTAATATGTTAAGACATACAAAGGAAAAAGAAGACAACATGCAAGAACAGATGGATGATGCAAATAGAGATTAAAATCCCTAAGAAACAACAGGAGATGCTAGAAAAAAAAAAAAATCCAAGCCAAGCCAACTTCAGAGCATGTATTCTATTTCCCTTCTTTTAACTATGAAAATTTCAAACACAGAGAAAAGTTGAAAAAATAATATAATTAACCACATATCTGTTACCTAGATTAAATATTAACACTTGTTACATATAAACTTTTCTGCGTATACGAATTTTCTCCACATCATGACACTTCTCCCCAAAACACTTCTGCATGAAGCTCCTAAAACTAAGGATATACCATATATACCATAATACTATTATCACAACCAAGAAGTTAATAATCCCCTATCATCTAATATATTCAAAATATTCTAAATATCATCCAACCATCCTTTATAACTTTTTTTTTCCATACCAGAATCCAATCAAGACTCACCTATTCCATTCAGTTGTCTCTTTAATCTAGAACAGTCCCCCACTTTCTCTTTTTTATGACATTGACTTTATATAGAGAACCAGACCAGCTGTTATTATAGACTGTCCTACATTTTGGTTGTTTTATTGTTTGCTCATGGTGTCATTTAACTTGTTCTTCTGCCCTTGTATTACCTAAAAGCCAGAAGTCAGATCTAAAGGCTTAATGAAGGTTAACACTTTCGGTAAAAATACTTTGGAGCTGATGTTATGTACTTTGTACTGCAGTATATCATGAAGTACATGGTGTCAGGCTGTTCGCCGTAAGTGATATGGAGTTGGAATATTTGATTAAGGTGGTGACTGCCAGAGCACGCCTTTGTAAAGATATATTTTCTCCTTTGCTAATTATTAGCATATAATTTAGAGGTAGGAGGGGACACTATTTTGTCACCATGCAAATACAGTTTGTTCTCCAAAAGTCTTTCATCTAATGATTTTAGATCTGCTGATGAGCTTTGCTAGATTTAATGATCTCTTTTTTCTTTTCTTTCTTTTTTTTTGGTCTTTTTGCCTTATCTAGGGCTGCACCCACAGCATATGGAGGTTCCTAGGCTAGGGGTATAACAGGAGCTATAGCCGCTGGCCTTCGCCACAGCCACAGCCACAGCAATGCAGGATTCAAGCCGCGTCTGCAACCTACACCACAGCTCACGGCAATGCCAAATCCTTAATCCACTGAGCAAGGCCAGGGACCGAACCCGCAACCTCATGGTTCCTAGTTGGATTCACCAACCACTGAGCCACGACAGGAACTCCTAGATTTAATAATTTCAATGGTGATTTACTATTCTGTCCTTCCTTCGGTAGGTAGAAGCTGGAAATTTTCTGTAAAGAGCTTTCCTCCTTTAACTAGGGAAGAACTACTGCTCCTTTTAAAAAGACAGGGTAGGAGTTCCCATCGTGGCTCAGTGGTTAATGAAACCGACTAGTATCTATGAGGACTTGGGTTTGATCCATGGCCTCGCTCAGTGGGTTAAGGATCCAGCACTGCTGTCAGCTGTGGTATAGGTCGCAGATGCAACTTGGATCCTGAGTTGCTGTGGCTGTGGCATGGCTAGAAGACATACAGATTTTTACTTATGCAATTACTTGCAGTCATTACTCTTTTGATGCTTAGAATATACTAAGTGTAGCCAGTAGGAGCCCCTTTGAGATAGCTCCAGTATTCCTTTTTTTAAATGTTTTTTATTTTTTAATTTATTTATGTTTTGCTTTTTAGGGCTGTACCCGTGGCATATGGAGGTTCCCAGGCTAGGGGTCAAATCAGAGCTACAGCTGCTGGCCTGTGCCACAGCCACAGCAATGGCAAATCCAAGCCCTGTCTGCAACCTACACAACTCACGGCAATGCCAGATTCTTAACCCACTGAGCGAGGCCAGGAATCAAACCTGCAACCTCATGGTTCCTAGTCAGATTCGTTTCCACTGCACCACAACGGGAACTCTGGTTCCACCATTCTTTTGACATAGTACCATTATTATTATTATTATTATTGTCTTTTTGCCTTTTCTAGGGCTGCACTCACCGCATATGGAGGTTCCCAGGCTAGGGGTTTAACAGGAGCTGTAGCCACCGGCCTACACCACAGCCACAGCAATGCGGGATCCGAGCTGCGTCTGCAACCTACACCACAGCTCATGGCAACGCTGGGTCCTTAACCCACTTAGCGATGCCAGGGATCGAACCCGCAACCTCAAGGTTCCTAGTCGGATTTGTTAACCACTGAACCACAACGGGAACTCCAGTACCATTAGTTTTTAAGACTACTTTTCTTTCCATCTTAAGATGTCCCAGTCAAGCCTTTGCTCTTATGTATATCACATAACCTTTCCCAGAGGGATGTACGTGCCTACAAAGGGCTCTAAAGACTCTTGAGAAAAATACAATGTTGAGAACAGATGCATCACTTCCTTGTGGTTATCAAGTCCAATTCAATTAGGGGGATGAAAGGTCTTCTAATATTATCAGGTCCAGCCACCCATGCTGATGCTTACAGCTTTGCTAAGACTCCCCAACAAGTGGCCATTCAGTATGTGGCCTGAACACTGTGATTCACAGGGAACTCACCTTACCTGAGACACTGTACACTGTCCCAGAACTGCCTTATCTTGGGCTGCTTATAACTCTCACCCATTAGTTCTAGTTCCTCTCATTGGACCCTATGGGTCTCTGTGAAACTCAGCCCTAAAGATAATTTCCTCTTCTGTTCCTTCCCTCATATTTAACACAAATGATTTCCTGGATGTGACTGAACTGATCTTCCAAATACACTACCATGACTCAAAAGGCCCTACTGCCTTTCAGGGCCACTTCACATACTTACATAAAAACACATAAATATAGTATGGGCTGGGCTTTTAATTTCTGCATAAATGTGTCCTGAAGTTTATCTCACTTTTTTCAGTCCTGTTCACCACAATACATACAGCTGTCAAGCATAGCCAATTCTACCTCCTAGAGTTCTGCATCTAGTCCCTCATTTTTCCATTTCCCCTGGAACTGGTCTGGAACAATCGAGCCCTCTGACTCAGTCTAATACAGTGGTCTAACCTTTCTCAGCCTCATCGCCTCTTCACTCCAGTGCACAACACAGGCCACCACTAGGGCGGTCTTCCTGCAACACTTGCCTGGTTCGGCAGCCTTCCACGCTTTTCATCTGCAGAGTCCAGCATACTGGCCTTGGGATGCCTAGTACTTATCAGATGAGGGAGGGACTGAATAAAGTGACTGGCTGAGTGGCTTGATTTCATGACTCAGTTGTACTGTCCACTTCTGTCAGGAGGAAATTTCCTGGAGTTTTAAACAAAAGCTATTTTACGTAAGACAGTACTTAGTATTTGGCTTAACTATTTAAAAAATTTTGGTCAGTACATGAGTATAATATATTCTTATGGTATTTATTTTGATAAATAGTTGCACAAAAGTTCTAGTTGCATGCCTTCTTCTTAGTGCTCAGACTTTCTAAAAGAATCAACTGTAAATATGAGGTAAAAAAGGAAACACCAACGGCAATTGCTATTTGGGGAAATGCTTGCATTCACAAGAATCTAGAAAGAAAGTCAAAGTAAAATAGCTTCACAGTATGATGATACATCTATTTAAATAGCAGTCAAATCGAATTTGAAAAGTCAGAGCTGACAGCCTGGGAGGAAGTGGTTCACTTCATTTGAGACACTGATGGTGCAGCAAATTGGTTCAGGCTTTCTGGTGAACAAGCTAGTGTTGCAGAATAAGAATTACAAAACCTCTCACACCCTTGGATCTAATGATTCAGCTGGAGGAACACACCTTAAGGAAATAACTTAAAGAAAAACAAATGTCTATACTATTTCTGTTAGTGACGACTAGGCAAATCTCAAATTCTGCAAATAGGAGAAAGACCAAGCTAACCATGTATCATCGTGAACATCAACACAAAGATGTATTATGAAGTCACTTAAAATGATGCCCAAATGGCCTAGTTCAATAAATGGAGGTATACACTCAGTTTTAGCAACAATGTTTATAATTAAGAACAAAGGTTCTGAAATCAAATATTTCTTGGTTTGAGTCCTGGCATTGCCCTCTGTACACTTTCAAAAATGTTTCTCTTCTAAAAATGGATTTGGACCATGTTAAGACCTGCAAGAGGTTACTTGCTCTTGAGGAGATGTGTGTATTCTTATTTGAGTAGAAAAGACATATGGTTAGAGAGCAGGCTCTTGCGTCAGACTGCCAGAGCTCAAGTCTCAGCAGTCACTTGCTGGCCGTGTGACCTCAGGAAAGTGACTAAACCGCCCAACATTCCAGTTGCAATCCATGGGTCTAAAATGGCTAATACTAGATTAATACATGGCTAATAATATGACCTACCCTATAAAGTTCTTCTGAGGTTGAAATGAGATGATGCTTATAAGTGCTCAGCACAGTGCCTGACATGAAACAAGTTCTAAATGTTGGCAGTTCGTATTCTTCACCTAAATAACTGATTACCGACCATGGTCCAAACACTTCATCAGGTATAGCCACTACATTTAATTCCTGTCAGAACCTTACAAGGCGAGTGCTGTTACACAAAAAAAGTTAAAGAAATGGGCTCAGAGAAGAGCCTGTGAATATTAAGTGAGAAAAGGAGAATGCAAGATGGATAGTAGATCCCAATTACAAACACGAAAACGAAATACACTGAACCATTGCAATGATATGCATAATTAGAATGTAATGTTCATTAGATCCACTTTGTTTAAAGTTAGTCAAGTTTGTGTTTTCAAGTCGAAGCTAGCAAGTGTGAACTGGGAACTCAGTCTCATTACCTTTATTGAACCCTGCCCTTCTTCCCCCCAAGCAGGGACGAGTCCATGTATTAAATGTCACCTGAGTGCTGGTTTCTGACCAGCAAGTGCTTACCTGGAGGAGATAGAGGAGTCCTGGGACAAACAAAGTGAGTGGATACAGAGACTGGTATGTTGCTAAGGCAAGAAAGATAGCACTGAGGAAGGCACTACCTGTAAAGAGAAATAAATATATGAAATAACCCAGCCATATCAATTAGGATTAGATTCTGTGAGTCTCCAAAACAAAAAACTTTCCATAACTGCTCAATCACCTGTCAAATGTTTCCAGGTGCAGAAGATGCTATGCAAACTGACTAGAGTGAGTTAGTAATGACCCCATCCCCTAAATAAAATTGACCACAATGGAATTATTAAACATGAAGTTACAAAGAATTTTCAATGCATGGAAAGATGTGTATAACATTCTATAAACTGAAGATTATAAAAGAGATACACACTATGATCCCTTTTTTTCCCCCCTTTTTCAGCTGCACCCATGGTAAATGGAAGTTCCTTGGGCCAGGATCTGGCAAGGCCAGATCCTTAACCAACTGCACTGGGCTGGCGATCAAACAAGCGCCTCCACAGAGACAAGCCAGATCACTAACCCACTGTGCCACAGCAGGACCACCTCTTTTAAACCATAAAATTCATAAATAATACAAAAAACTATTAAAGGCTAGGCTACAAATTTCACAGTGTTTTTCTCTGGGTGGTTGGATTATAGATGATTTTTCATTTCTGCTTCTCTGTATTTTCTAAACTTTCTATAAGGAACATGCTTTGTTTTTATCATAAGAAAAAGCTGATATCTTGTCTACCAAGGCAATAGAAATAAAAACAAAAATAAAAAGTTTGGGGCCTAATCAAAGATATAAGCTTTTGCAAGGCAAAGGAAACCATAAACAAAAGAAAAGGACAACATATGGACCGGGAGAAAATATTTGCAAATGATATGACTGACAAGGGTTTTATTTCCAAAGTATACAAACAGCTCATACAACTCAGTCACAGACAAAAAAATCAACTCAATTAAAAAAAACGGCAGAAGACCTAAATAGACATTTCTCCCAAGAAGCCATACCGATACCTAATAGGCACATGAAAAGATGTTCAACCTCACTAATTATTAGAGAAATGCAAATCAAAACTACAATGAGGTATCAATTCACACTAGTCAAAATGGCTATCATTAAAGAGTCTACAAATAACAAATGCTGGAAAGAGTATGGAGAAAAGGGAAACCTCGTACACTGTTGGTGGTGATGTAAACTGGTGCAGTCACTATGGAAAACAGTATGACGTTCCTTAAAAAATTAAAAACAGAGTTGCCATATGATCTAGTAATCCCACTCCTGGCCATATATATGAAGAAAACCCTACTTCAAAAAGACACATGCATTCCAGCATTCATCAAAGCACTATTCACAATAGTCAGACATGGAAGCCATCTAAATGTCCACTGACAAGTAAATGGACAAAGATGTGGTATATATACACAGTGGAATACTACTCAGCCATAAAAGGAATGAAATAATGCCATCTGCAGCAATATGGATGGACCTAGAGATTATCATACTAAGTGAAGTAAGTCAGAAAGAGAAAGACAAATACCATATGATAGCACATATGGGGAATTTAAAATATGACACTAATGAACTCTTTAACAAAACAGAAACAAGCTTAAGACACAGAAAACAAATTTATGGTTACCAAAGAGGAAGAGGGTTGGGGTAGGTATAAATTAGGAGTTTGTTGATAGATGCAAGCAATTATATATAAAATAGATAAATAATAAGGTCCTACTGTACAGCACAGGGAACTATATCCAATACCCTGTAAGAAACCATGATGGAAAAGAATATGAAAAAGAGTATGTATGTGTACATATACATACAGGTATGTAACTGAATCACTTGGCTCTATACCAGAAAGTAACACATTGTAAATCATCTACATTTAATAATAATTGGATGGATATAAGAAAAAAACCCATCTTTAATAAAAAATCCAAGTAACTATCCCTTTTCAGATGGTTTAAGACAACAGAGTATCCTAAAATTAAGGCTAGAGAAATCTAGTTTACAATAGAGGTTTTAGAGGGCCTAGAAGTCAGTAGTTCAATTCATGCGCCAAGGTTGGCATCTCAATGCTAATATTTAATCAAATTAACAGTGCTCATGGTCACTCTTATTAGGGTAGTGTCAACTTTTACTGAAAACAACAGACATCTCTCAATGGTGTTTCATTAAAGGAGGAATTATTCACTCCACTCACCACAAGGAATTTTACCCTCTCCCTACCTAGCTCTAGAAACAAACAGAAGATGTTTCATAGATTCATTATTTTTCACCCACCAAAGTGGCCTGTATATGGTGGTTTGACTTACGATTTTTAGATTTTATTTTTTTATTTTTATTTTTTGTCCTTTTTTTGCCTTATCTAGGCCACACCCGTGGCACATGGAGGTTCCCAGGCTAGGGGTCTAACAGGAGCTGTAGCCGCCGGCCTTCGCCACAGCTATAGCAACGCGGGATTCGAGCCACGTCTGGAACCTACACCACAGCTCACGGCAACGCCGGATCCTTAAGCCACTAAGCAAGGCCAGGTATCAAACCCGCAACCTCATGGTTCCTAGTCGGATTCGTTAACCACTGAGCCACGACAGGAACTCCGACGACTTTTAGATTTTATGATGGTGAAAAAGCAATACACATTCAGCAGAAACCATACTTATAATTTTGAATTTTCATTTTTTCCCCAGGTCAGCCACATGCAGGACCTACTCTTTTGTGATGCTGCACGGTGGCAGCAAGCTGCAGCTCCCAGTGAGCCTCTCGATCACAAGGTTAAACAATTGGTACACTTAGGACCATTCTGTACACAGATAACTATTCTGTTTTTCAGGTTCAGAAGAAGTTCAATAAATTACATAAAACATTCAACACTTAATTATAAAACAGGCTTTGTGACTTTGCCCAGCTATGGGCTAAATGTGTTCTGGGCACATTTACGGTCGGCTAAGCTAAGCTATGATGTATGGGAGGTGAGGTGCAGTCAACGTATTTTTCACTTGTGACATTTTCCACCTATGATGGGTTTACTGGAACATAACCCCACTGTGAGTAGAGGAAGATCTACACTTGGAACATCTAAGAGGCACCTTGGGTGGGGGCGGGCGGTTTATGAATGTGATTACTTCATATGAGAATGAAGAGGAAAACACTTTGAGTGTTCTTATCCTTAAAACCAAGGAAACTCACTGGCTAGAGACAATTACTGTTTGAAAGAAGTGGAAGGAAGGCAGAAGGAGGAATCTGGAAGTAAAAGACCATGGACAGAACTCCATGGGATGGGCTCCTTCACCAAGTTGATTAGTGCCAGGTATGATGCCCTGTATCCAGGGTCCTTGAAAATATGACTGAGCAGGGACAGATCATGCCAGCCAAGCTGTGTGACACACCAAGAACCAGAACCAGGTCAAATCTGAGACAGGGAGATGGTGGGGGTGGGGGGGAAGGTGCTATTCTGGAGCCTAACAGCTAGGATGAGCTCAGGACTCCTTGACTAGGCCAAAAATGTGAATGATATTTTGTGGGAAATTGGCAAAGAGAGGGGAAAAGCTGGAAAAAGTTTTAAATTTTACATTGTTTCCTTCAGAAGTTGGTGGTAGTGGAGTTCCCATCGTGGCTCAGCGGTTAACAAACCCAACTAGCATCCATGAGGACACAGGCCTTGCTCAGTGGGTGAAGGATCTGGCGTTGCCGTGAGCTGTGGTGTAGGTTGCAGACATGGCTCGGATCCCGTGTTGCTGTGGCTGTGGCTCTGATTAGACCCCTAGCCTGGGAACGTCCATGTGCCGCGGGCGCAGCCCTAAAAAGCCAAAAAAAAAAAAAAAAAAAGAAGAAGTTGGTTGTAGTGGCGGGAGTCAGAAAAGGCCCCAATGTCTGATAACAGAGGAGGGATAATGTTCCAACTCCATCCATTTTTACAAATGTGGTGAAAACAAATACATGCTTTCACCTTTGTCTCCCCCAGGAGAAAGCAGGGAGTGAAATAAACACAGCCACCTCCTGCCCTAATTGCCTGAGATCAGTAATTACTTGTCTGGAGCAGCTAACTATTTCCAAGGCCCAAGAGAGAAGAAATGACTCCTACCTAAAGAATGGACTGGTGAGTTTTAGAATCCTTGCTCCCAAGGTCAGGAAGAAGCAGTCTTCCTTCCTTGGATGAAATCACTGGGAAGGAAAAATCTGTTCCACCTGCTATCAGGAATTGGCATCAGCATCTCCCCAGTACCACAGCTATTCCTCCCCCGTCCAGATCACACTCCTCCCACAAGTCACCATGCCCCGCTGACCCACCTCTGGAACACCCATCACCGTAGTTCTTCCTCTCATCATCTCTCACCAGGAGTTTTCAGCAGCCTCTTCCTTCTCCTCCTCCATGCTCCCCACCTCCCTCCCAGCCAGTCCATTCTCCACTGAAGTATCAGAAGGGTCCTTCTAAAAGACAGTCTGGACTATGACAAGCCCCTCTTTAAAGACTTTTGAGGGCTCCATTTTATCTATAATTTAAGCCCAAACTCCAACAGCAAACAAGACCCTCCACTGTTTGGGTCTTACTGCTCCAGCTTCATCTTTCACCAATCTTCTATACATCCTCTGTCCTCCAGCCACACTGGATCATTCCCCAGTTTCCGAACACAGCGGGCCTTTCATTCCTCTGGGTCTGTTTTCAGGCAATTTCTTACCTGTCCTGCTCTGCCCTCCTTTTAATAGATAACTATCCTTCAGTGACCAGTTGAACTGTTATTTCCTCTATAAGGCCTACGAAGAAATGATAATAGCAGATTATAGCTACTATTTATCAGTCACTTGCTAGATGCCAGGCACATATCCTCTCTATAGGTGAAGAAACTAAGGCACTGAAACTGAAAGGTTCAATAATATATCACTTTAATTAATGGAATCACTCAGATGATTCCAGTATACATTTTCTTCATTCAATGCTCTCATTCAATAGTGACGCTTTTTTTTTAATTTTAATTTTTTCTATTATAGTTGATTTACAATGTTCTGTCAATTTGACACTGTCTTTTAATAATTTGCTAATGTTTCTCCCTCTCTCTATCTGTCTCTTAAGTTTCTCAAGGGCAATAAGTCTCTCTTAACTTTGGATCTCCAGCACCTAGCACAATGCATGGCACATGTGATAAACGAAGGAACGAACAGCATTCAATGATACATGTGAGGAGTTCCCATCGTGGCTCAGTGGTTAGTGAACCCAACCAGCATCCATGAGGATGCAGGTTCGATCCCTGGCCTCGCTCAGTGGGTTAAGGAGCCGGTGTTGCCGTGAACTGTGGTATAGGTGGCAGACACGGCTCAGATCCCGCGTTGCTGTGGCTGTGGTGTAGGCTGGCGGCTACAGCTCCAACTGGACCCCTAGCCTGGGAACTTCCACATGCCACAGGTGCGGCCCTAAAAAAAAAAAGACAAAAAGACCAATAAATAAATAAAATAAAAAATAAATAAAATAAACAATACATGTGAAATCTTTTTTAAAACTCCAAGCATATAATGGAAACCAATGTTCTTTTTAAAAAATTTGAGATATAACTGACATATAACATTATATAAATTTCACATGTACAACTTAATGATATGTGTAAATATTGTGAAATGATCACCATAATAGGTCTAGTTGAAGGCAATCTTATCAAGGAAGGAAAACTTAGGAAGTATAAAACACAGAGTAATTAAACATGGGAAAAACACAAAATAAATCTGATTCTTAAATAAAATAGAGGCTGCAGAATAGCAGTTGAGGATTGTGGCAGGAGGCCAGGGCAAAGAATGTGGAGTGAAGTACTGGAAGGCTGAAGCCTCTGGTCTGGGAGCAGAAACTTGGTGATACAACAGCCAGGAACCTGGCGTGTGGGATGCTGGGCAGGTGTGCATGGGCCGTGTGCACAGTCTGAGCAAAAGTGAGGGGGAGGATGGAGGCACACATACTACGTTTTCTAAAAAACTAGAAAAGGCAGAGTTCCTATTGTGGCTCAGTGGTAATGAACCCGACTAGTATCCATGAGGATACGGGTTCGATCCCTGGCTTTACTCAGCGGGTTAAGGATCCAGTGTTGCCGTGAGCTGTGGTGTAGGTCACAGATATGGCTCAGATCTGGTGTTGGTGTTGCTATGGCTGTGGCACAGGCCGGCAGCTGCAGCTCTGATTCGACCCCCAGCCTGGGAACTTCCATATGCCTAAGGTGCAGCCCTAAAAAGACAAAAAATAACAAGAGCAACAGTAACAAAAACTCGAAGAGGCAAGAAGGATGGGTTAGGAATGCAGGAGGATGATATATGCTTAGGGCAGGAGCAAGGAAAAATAAACGTTATCTCCAAATATTTCAGACAAACCATGCAATACACACACATTTCTTGAGTGCCAGCTCTATGCCAAGCCTGTGCTGGGTGCAGGAGACTGATGACTCAGACAGTCTCTGTCCTCAGGGAGCTCCCAGGAACAATGACAAAATATGGGAGGAAAGTACGAAAGAAACACTTTCAGCCCATCATGGGAAGCTGACACCTAGGTTTTGAACAATGAGTAGGTGTGGCCTGGCAGTCCAAGGGAACAACATGTGCACAAGCAGAAAGACAGGGAAAGAACGGGTGCTGGGGGTGGAGGGGTGGGGACTGTAATTAGCTCAACAAGACAAAAACAGAAAGGTGGAAGAAGTGACTGGAAGAGGGTGAAAAAGGGGCTCTGTGGCTATTGGCAACATCCTGTTTCTTAATGTGAGTGTTGGTTACTCATCATTTTGTGAAAATTCACCCAACTGTACACTAATGTTTTATGGACTTTTCTGTCTACATGTTATAACAAAAGTTGTAATTTAAAAGTCTCAGCAAGTAGGTAGGTAGGGGTCAGATCATGGAAGGCTTAGCTTGCACAATCATTCAAAAACATCTACCTACAGGCCCAGACATGACATCTCAAATAATGCCTGAAGTGGCAGCCTCATTTGGGCAAGAGCTAAGGCATCCTGCTCATCTAACCAGGAGGAACTATACCAAGAAGACAGTGACTTTGACTACAAAAAGATATAATCTACCGTTTATCTGCTAAAATGGCCCAAGTACTTAGAAACTAGGTTTTCTGTACAAGCTCTAGTCTTTGACCTTATCATAAGAATATTAAAATAAATCAGTAAAATGTATGTGCATCAGCTGCAGTATTATCAAATGTATGTGCACCAGCTGCAATATTAGGGAATGTCATTATTTCCCCAACCTAGCTTTGAATATGTTTTCCAACTCTCTATTTGTGTCAGCGTAGGGGCCAAAACAAGCCTGGGCAAGACCTGGGGTAACACTCTGCCTCCAGGTACTGTGCCCTGAAGTGATTTCTGCCTGAGTGAGTGGCACAGCTACAGGACAGAGCAGGAATATAGACCAGGTGGAGCTATGGGGGCTGGTTCGATATATGGAATACAAGTAGAATGAGCAAAGACTGGGTCACAGTGACTGTACCAGGACAGACTAGAATGTGGACAAAGAGGCTGAGGTCCCACAGGACACTCAGAAGAGGAAGCTGTACTAGAGCTTGAGCAACAAGCAAGAGTACGAGGCAGGAGGAGGGTCTGGAGCCTGGCCCAATGTACTATATTCCTTGCCAAGTGTTCTTTCTCAGAGTAGTCCATCCATATCAGTGAGGATGATGATAACTGACAGAGCCCGTACTCTCTTCCAGTCATGACTACAAGCACTTTACTTGCAATACTAAGTCATTTAGTCCTTACAATAACTCCATGAAGTAGGTATTACAACTATCCTCATTTTAGAGATAAGTAAACTGAAGGACAGAGAGTTTTTTTTGCTCAGGGTCACAAAACCAGTAAATGGCAATAGAATTTGAACCCATTCCAGAGCCCCCAGTTTTTAACTGTATCATTGTGCTACCTTCTTGATCTCAATCAACAGCTGTACCATAAAAATCACAAAAAGCAGAGTAACTATTTGTTGAGGGTTTTTTGTTTGTTTTTGTTTTGTCTTTTGTCATTTTAGGGCCGCACCGGCAGGTTCCCAGGCTAGGGGTCAAATCGGAGCTACAGCTGCCGGCCTGCACCACAGCCACAGCAACACAGGATCCGAGCCGTATCTACATACAACCTACACCACAGCTCACGGCAACGCCAGATCCTTAACCCACTGAGCGAGGCCAGAGATCAAACCCGCAACCTCATGGTTCCCAGTAGGATTCATTTCCGCTGAGCTACGATGGGAACTCCCTGTTGAGGGTTTTTTTGTTTTTGTTTTTGGCTGTGCATGCGGTATATGGAAATTTCAGGGCAAGAATCCAAGCCCCACAGTGATCCGAGCCACAGCAGTGACAACACCAGATCCTTAACTCGCTGAGCCACCAGGGAACTCCTGTTGAGGGAGTTTTGCTAAGGAATCATGCCAAGCATTTTGTGATTCCTGTTTATTCCTCCACTAATTAATTCATGAGGCAGATGTTATCTCTGCGATCACACTGAAGCTCTTAAGGTTGTGTGATTTGCCTGAGGCTGCAGCACTGATAACTAGAACTAGCAGGTTTTGAAGCTGGGTTGATCTGACAAAATCCGAGCCTGCTTCCTCCTAGGGCCCTTGGATCCTTAGGTCTTCTAAGACTCTCTTCATGGGCAGGGCTTTACCTCAGAGGAAACTCAAATAGAGAGGTGATGGACTCATCAGGCCTCGAAATCATCACTCCGCCTATTTTTCCAAGGCTGGGCTACAGGAAGAAAACCTTTCATTTTAACCTTCTGCTAGTCCTCCCTAGAAGACTCAGGGAAATCTGGTCAACCCTGACGAATATTTAAATAGAAGGATATAATTTAGAGTAACAAAGAGTTCCTGTTGTGGTACAGCAGGATAATGATCCAGCTTGCCTGTGTGGCATTGCCAGTTCAATTCTCAGCCTGGCACAATGGGTTAAGGATCCAGTGTTGCTGCAGTGGTGCTGTAGGTCATAGACAAGGCTCAGAGTCAATCCCTGGCTCGGGAACTTCCATATGCTGATGCCCCCAAACTATACTAAGTGTTTCACATGTGCCATTTCATGCATTCTTTACATTCACTCTATGCAACAGGGACTGTTTCAATCCCTGTTTTGCAGATAAGGAAACTGAGGCCCAGAAAAGTAAAGCAACTTGCTTAAGGTGATACTGCCAGGGAGTAAGGGAGCTAGGATTTGCTACCAGGTCTTCTGACATCAGAGAGCAGCCTGAGCTCTTACTCTAGACTACCTTTGACTGTACCGACACTTCTTTTTCCTTGGGAAGCAAATCCTGTCATCCAGGCCTCTTTTGGTGGAATAAGGAGAGGTGGAAGAGTCCTTAGGTGCCAAACCTCAAGAATTTCTGGTGTGGAGCATCTCAGTGCTGACAAACACCAACAGTGAACAAGAAGGAGCATCTATTAACATCTGAATGTTTTCCGTTGAAAGCCTTGTGAAGACTTCACAGAGATGGAGTATTTTAATTAGCTCACAAAAAGGCAGTGTACTCCTCCACTAAAACCCAGCCTTTGAAGTGAAACCCAAGCTGCTCCACTAAAACATCAGTTCTGCCCACAGACCTGAGTTTCTAAGCCAACACCCCAACAAGGACATCACAATACAATGGCCTGGGCCTTGTTCTGACCTGCGACTCTCAGTGAGGCCCAGGCAACTGAGGAAGCCAAGGGAGGACACTGAGGAAGCCACAAAGGAAGCCAAGGGAGGACAAGTAGAAAGAATCAAGGGGACAAAGCAAACAAGGCCACTCCCTTCTGGGGGTGGGGGGCACCTGCTCCGTGGAAGTCTGGGGAGAGAGATACCAAATTTACCTCTACCATCCCTATCTTCTTTGCAATCAAGTTTTGAAAAAGAAATTTTTTTTGAAAAGAAAAAGGTATGAGGATGAAATAAATTACTCATGCACTTACTCTACAGAAACAATTATTACTCTTTTGTAATCTAATTTGTTTATTTTTGCTTTTTTTTTTTGCTTTCTTAGGGCCACACACACAGCATATGGAGGTTCACAGGCTAGGGGTCGAATCAGAGCTGTAGCCGCTGGCCTTCACCACAGCCACAGCAACGGAGGATCCGAGCCATGTCTGCAACCCACACCGCTGCTCGCAGCAACGCCGGATCGTCAACCCACTGAGCAAGGCCAGGATCAAAACTGCAACCTCATGGTTCCTAGTCAGATACGTTAACTGCTGCGCCACAACGGGAACTATTTTTGTTGTTTTTAACAGTTCAAATTATATCTTATTAAAATATATTTTGCATTCAGCTTCAAAAAATAAACACATTCTCACATAATTTGCAATTATTTTCTTTTTTTGTTGTTGTTGTTGTTTTTTTTTTTTTCCTTGTCTTTTTGCTTTAACTAGGGCTGCACCCACGGCACATGGAGGTTCCCAGGCTAGGGGTCTAACAGGAGCTGTAGCTGCCAGCCTTCGCCACAGCCACAGCAACGCGGGATCCAAGCCGCATCTGCAACCTACACCACAGCTCACGGCAATGCCGGATCCTTAACCCACTGAGTGATGCCAGGGATTGAACCCACAACCTCATGGTTCCTTGTCGGATTCATTAACCACTGAGCCATGACGGGAACTCCTGCAATTATTTTCAAATGCGATGTGCCTGGGTAAACTGTATTTAATTACATGGGAAAAGCATTTTTACTTAGCCATTCCTCAATTTTTAAGTATTTTCCAATTTTTTCCAATCATTATAAATAATCCTACAATTAATGACTTTGCATCAAAAAGCTTGGTTTGTGATTCTTGGAGTTCCCGTTGTGGCTCAGTGGTTAACGAATCCGACTAGGAACCATGAGGTTGCGGATTCGATCCCTGGCCTTGCTCAGTGGGTTAAGGATCCAACGTTGCCGTGAGCTGTGGTGTAGGTTGCAGACGCAGCTCGGATCCCGCGTTGCTGTGGCTGTGGCGAAGGCCGGCAGCTACAGCTCCTGTTAGACCCCTAGCCTGGGAACCTCCATATGCCGTGGGTGTGGCCCTAGAAAAAGGTAAAAAGACAAAAAAAAAAAAAAAAAAAGCTTGGTCTGTGATTCTATATTACTTTAGGTTATTGAAAGTAAAATTCAGGAGCTCCCGCTGTGGCGCAACAGGATCTGCAGTGTCTTGGGAGCACTGGGATGTGGGTTTGATCCCCAGTCTGGCATAGTGGGTTAGAGATCTGGCATTGCTGCAGCTGTGGTTTAGTTTGCAGCGGAGGATCGAATCTGATCCCTGGCCTGGGAGTTCCATATGCAGCGGGGCAGCCAAAAAACAAAAGAAAACCAAAAAACCCCAAAAATAAAACAAATAGAGGGTTTCCTTTTTTTTTTAAAGTAAAATTCATAAATCATAAGTACAAGCACTTTAACTACTGCCAGATTGTTTCCCAAGAGGGCTGTGCTAATTTCTATGTCAACTTGCCATGTGGGAGAATGCCAATTTGATAGCACCTTTGCCAGCACTGAGAATTACTTTCTAAAATCTTTGCCAATTTGAAAGGGAATAAAAAAGCCACTTCTTTGTTATTTCAATTTACTTTTCTTTATCAATTATCTATGGAGTTGAATATTTTTTTCATATTTTTTATATTTTATATCCTTTCTTTTGTGACTTCTCCCAACTATTTTCTTCTTTAAATAAACAGTGAATTATTTCTTCATTAATTTTTTTTTCTTTTTAGGGCCACACCCATGTCATATGGAGGTTCCCAGGATAGTGGTCAAATAGGAGCTGTAGCCACTGGCCTACACCACAGTCACAGCAACGCTGGATCCTTAACCCACTGAGAGAGGCCAGGGATCAAACCTGCATCCTCATGGATCCTAGTCAGATTTGTTTCCGCTGAGCCACTATGGGAACTCTGTCCTTCTTTAATTTTATTAAACATCTAATTATGTGGTACAAGTGTGAAATACAGAAATATGACTCGCAGTTTATAAATGAACTTTGTATATACTGTTAATAGGAATTACTAATATACTCAAAGAGAGTAAAGTTACTCAAAGAGACGTAGCTAAAGTAGAATTATTCAAATATTTTAACAGATTAGATATGTTATTTGTTATGGTCTCTATTACAGCTACCAACAATGGAAAATAAGTAGTGTCCAGCAAAAGTGAAGGCCTAGGACCCCATGACAAATATACCTGAGGAACAGAAGAGGAGGTGGGTGATAAAGACTTTTATTCTTGTTTTATGTGTTTAAATTCCTTTTATTTTTACCAAGTACTTGAACTACTCCTAAAGTTAAAAAAATTAAATTTAAAGAAACTAACAAATATGTGACCAATGTCATACATGAGTCATATGAAATAATAAAAGTAAAACAAAATTTTGTATATAATACTATAAAATTGTTTATACATTCATTTTTACTGTGGAACTAAAAACAATGTGGCTTCAAGAGTTGCATGTGACCTTTTTACATGCTTTTTTTCCCCTGCAAACAAAACCTTTCCATTAACTTAAATGGTCTCACAAAAGATGTTCTTAAAATGGCATACTTTACATTTTTGTGTGAATCTCCTATTGCGCACACCTCAGAGCGCATGTCTTCAGTCTTTTTACCTTTGTGTTCAGCTATTTTGTTTTATTTTTTTGTGTTTTGTCTTTTTAGGGCCACACCCACGGCATATGGAGGTTCACAGGCCACGGGTCAAGTTGGAGTTGTAGCTTCCGGCCTATACCACAGCAACTTGGGATCTGAGCCACATCTGCAACCTACACCATAGCTCACGGCAATGCCAAATCTGTAACTAACTGAGCAAGGCCAGGGACAACCTATGTCCTCTCGGATACAAGTCAGGTTTGTTAACCACTGAGCCACACCACAACCCCTGTGTTCAGCTATTTTAAAGGTGATATTTTCAAAGACCAGTGCTCAGTCCCTTCTGCTAGGCTACAGCATATAGTCCTTATTTTAATGGACACCAGGCACCCTGACGGATGAGTCTGCCTGAGCTGGACACTCTGGAAACAGGAACTGAGGCAGGGAGTATTTACAGAGAGCAAAGAGTCTTCACTGTTTCAGAGTAGTTTCTGACAAATGACCACAACCTTCAGAACAAGGCAAATCAGGTTATGCAATAGGCTAGTCATTTCAAATAACCTGATAATAATTTCAAGTAACCTGACCTACAGAAAGACCACCCACAACCCATTCCAAAATAAGCAAGAGACCTAAGTCATTACTGTATGCCACCCTAGAGAAGGTAAGCAAACTCTAAGTAAAAGGTTCTGTGTACAACTTTTGATTCTTTATTTCCTAAGTGTGCAAACTATTCAGCAACAATATAGGGAAATAAGGGCTCTCATACACTTTTTTTTTGTCTTTTTAGGGTTGCACTGGTAGCATATGGAAGTCCCCAGGCTAAAAGTCCAATTAGAGCTGCGGCTGCTGGCCTACACCACAGCAATGCAGGGTCTGAGCTGCCTCCGTGACCTACAACTGCCACAGCTCATGGCAACACCAGATCCTTAACCCACTGAGCGAGGCCAGGCATAGAACCCTCATCCTCATGGATACTACTTGGGTTTGTTAACCACTGAGCCACAACAGGAACTCCTCATACACTTCTTATGGGAGTGTAAATTGCTAAAACTCTTGAAGGCAATTTAGTGATAAGTTTCTGAAATCCTAAAAAAAGGTACATAACCAATGACACAATAGTCCTATTTCTAGGACCTTATGGTGAGAAAATAATTGAACATGGGTGTGAAAATTACTGTTAGAAGTTACATTGGGAAATTAACTGTAGTGTTATTTAAATAGCTATAAGCTGGGAAATTACCTATTTAATAGAAGGTAAAGAATTTTTGTATATTCATCAATACAATGGAACAGTAAGCAGTCATTAAAAATGACAGACTAAATGTTTACTGACATATGTGTTAGACTGTATTATTGGCCCCAATATTCCACCCCTCCCTATGTCCAGGCTCTCTACCATATGAGTTTGCAGTACCTTCCCACTGTGGAAAGGATGGAAATACCCGCTCCTGAGCTGAGCCATATGTTTTGATCAATGGGATGTAAGCACATGTGATGCAACCAGAAACTTCAAAAGCTCAAGCTTGCTCACAGTTTTGTCTCTGCCACCACAATGAGAAAAACATGCCTAAATTATTCCTCTAGTCCATGAGGATGACAGACATGTGGAGAAGAGCTCAGCCTAGATTAGCCAACTACAGCCAGCTGTTGATGCATAAATGAGCCCCACTGAAACCAACAAACTGCCTAGCCACATCCAACCTAGATGAGCTGACACCTGGCTGACTTACAGATTTATGAACTTAGTAAATCTGTACCGTTGCTTTAAGCTACTGAGTTTTGGAGTGGGTTGTCAAATAACATTTTTGTGGTAACAGTGGCAATACAATATTTAAAAGTCTTAAAAAAAAAAAAGCAGTTCCTTTGTAGCCTGGTAGTTGAGAATTTGCTGTTGTCACTGCTGCGGTGCAGGTTCTATCCCCGGCCTGGGAACTTCTACATGCCATAGGCATGGCAAAAAATAAAATAAAATAAAATAAAAAAATAAAATTGTTAAAAGAAAAATGGGGGAAAATCTGGAAATATACACCTCCAATGCTAATAAACTTCTAGTGAAAAAATGGTAAATTAATCACGGGTATCATCTTTCCCTCCAAAAACCTCACTAAAATGACAATAAAGCATTAAGACTAATCTTAAATCACAATAAAGAGAAGAGATTATAGCAAAATAAATTTTAATTCAATAGTAGAAACATTAAAAGCAGGAGGAAGAGGGATAAACCACTGAGCAATATGAAGAAAATACAGCTCAATGGCCTGCAGAGAAGAACACCAATAAAAATGAGGCCAACTCAGCCCACACAGCTTCTAAGAAATCTAGCACCTTGAAGGTGTCAGATACTATGGAAGGTAGGAGTGAGGTATAGAGATGAAAATCAAGCTGAAAGTTTACCTACAGACCAGCCAGAATCCCAAGTCTCACTTTAACTATATGCAACCAGGTGACTAACCCTACATGCCCCCATCCTTCTAACTTTCTACTCCATCCCCAGAGACTGTAGTTCTGGAGACAATTAACTAGAGGCACACGTCTAGGGATACTAAGCACGGTAATGGGCTGAGGAGAAATGTGGGCTGAAGAGTAATGAGATAACATAAAATCTGTATATTGTAATCAATCACCTTCCTGTTCCTGCTCACAAATGCAAGTTGGGCCCATTGCCCCACTGCAACTCCAACTCTGTTACCCTCAGGGAGGAAACTGGAGGATTCCTCTGTGGAAAAACAAAATACTTTCAAAGGAAAAGAAAACCTATAAATGATAACATTTAGAAATACTCCAACAAAAAAGGTCAGCCTGCCATATGATCTCACTACAGCAAGAATGATCCATCAACAGGTCTTGCCCATGCACAGAGTCTCAAATCAACATGTTAGTGCCTCATTTTTAAATAATAAGCAGACAGCCAAGGATCACCATAAATAAGAGAAAATCCTCCCATATGAAAGATAGAGCCCAAGACAAACAGGGGAAAAAAAGGCAGATGGATCCGGGAAGGCAAAGAGATTATGCTTAGAACAGATGGAAACTGAAAACAAAAACACTCAGAGAGATAAGAGAGGATATTGTTGTGATAAAATAATAATACTTCAAAGAAACCACCCGAGATCAAGAAAGAACTTAAAGGTATAATATAAAAATTAAAAATTCAATACAAGAGTTGGAAGATAAAAACAAATATTCTAGAGAAAGTAAAAGTAAGTAAAAATGATGGAAAAAACAATAGAGAATAAAACATGCTAATGAGATCAATCCAAAAAGTCTAACATCCAATAAACATCCCACACAAGAGGACAAGAAAGGAGAAAATTTGAAAAACTGTATAGGACTATCTTCTAGAACTAAAGGACACTAGTTTCTATATTGAAAAGGCTTACCAAGTGCCCAGTAATAAATAAAAAAAAGACCCATGTCAAGACATAGCATCATGAAATTTCACAATACTGATGATAAAAAGAAAAAGATCCTAAATCTTTCAGATAAAAACTTAGGTTACATATAATGGCATCAAACTGACCAGTTGCAACCAGGTTGCTAAAAGACAGTGAAGCAAAACCTTCAAAATTCTGAAGGATTTGGGAGTTCCTGTCGTGGCACAGTGGTTAAAGAATCTGACTAGGAACTATGAGGTTGCAGGTTCGATCCCTGGCCTTGCTCAGTGGGTTAACGATCTGGCATTGCCATGAGCTGTAGTGTAGGTTGCAGATGCGGCTTGGATCCTGTGTTGCTGTGGCTGTGGATCCTGCAGCGAAGGCCTGCGGCTACAGCTCTGATTAGATCCCTAGCCTGGGAACCTCCACATGCAGCAGGTGAGGCCCTAAAATGACAAAAGGAAAAAAAAAAATCTGAGGGATTGGGTGTTTCTTGCCCTAGTTAAGGATCCCGCATTGTCACTCCTGTGGCTTGGGTCACTGCTTTGGCTTGGGGTACTGCTGTGGCACCAGTTTGATCTCTGACCTAGGTACTTCTGCATGCCACGGGTGCAGTGCCACCCTCCAAAAAAAAAAAAAAAAAATTCTGAAGGAAGTTTTTCCAAAATATATACCTCATACACCATTTCTTAGAAAAATACTAGAGGAAGTGCTTTAGCAAAACCAAAGACAAAACTAAAAAAGGAAAAAGGGAATCTAGGAAAGAAGGGATATAATACAAGAGAATTATAAGGTAAAGTTATACCAAGACCAGAGAACTATTAGGACAGACTGGTACAAGACGAAGGATGCATGAAGCAGATCTCCAGAAAAATAATGGAACCAGTAGCCTGTTTGATATATGTAAGCTTTTTTTTTTTTTTGGCTGCCCAGTGGCACATGCAGTTCTCAGGCCAGGGATCAGATCTCAGCCGCAATTGTGACCAACACCACAGCTGCGGCAGTGCTGGATCCTTTAACCTACTGTGCCAAGCCAGGGACTGAACCTGTGTCCTTGGTGCTGCAGAGATGGTGCCAATCCTGTTGTGCTGCAGTGGGAACTCCTATTTAAACATTTTAAAATTATTTGCCTTTTTAGGGCTACCACTGCAGCATATGGAAGTTTTCTCGGCTAGGGGTCGAATTGGAGCTGTAGCTGCTGGCCTGTGCTACAGCCGCAGCAACTTGGGATCCAAACTGTGTCTGTGGACCTATACCACAGCTCACGGCAACATGGGATCCTTAACCTACTGAGCGAGGCCTGCATCAGGCCCACTAACCTGCACCTTTATGGGTACTAGTCAGATTCGTTTCCGTTGAGGCATGACTGGAACCCCTAAGCATTTTTTAAAAAACTGCAGATATACTTTGTTTCACTGTGTTTTAGAGATGTGTTTCTTACAAAATGAATTTTTGTGGCAATTCTGCATTAAGTCGATCAGAGCCATTTTCCAACAGCATTTGCTTATTTTGTGTATCAGAGCCCCATATTGGTAATTCTTGCAATATTGCAAACTTTTTCACTAGTATTATGTTTGTTATGGTGATATGTGATCAGTGACCATTTTTCCTTTTAGTTTTTCTTTTTCTTTGTCTTTTTAGGGCTGTACTTGAGGCATATAGAAGCTCCCAGGTTAGGGATCAAACTGGAGCTGTAGCTGCCGGCCTACACCATAGCCACAGCAATGCCAGATCCAAATGAACGTCTGCGACCTACACATAGTTCACAGCAATGCCAGATCCTTAACCCTCTGAGCGAGGCCAGGTATCAAACCCAAGTCCTCATAGATACCAGTTGGGTTCGTTACCACTGAGCCACGATGGGAACTCCCAAGGGACCTTTTTTAAAATTAATTATTAGAGTGCAGTTAATTTACAGTGCTGTCGCAGTTTCTGCTGCAGGTGATCAGTGATCTTTAACGTTACTATTATAATAGTTTGGGGGCACCACACATCCATATAAGATGGTGAACTTAATTGATAAGTGTTGTGTATGTTCTGATTATTCCACCAACTAGCTACTCCCCCATCTCTCCTCCTCCTCAGGCCTCCCTATTCCCTGGGACGCAACAATATTGAAGCTGGTCCAATTAACACCATTACACTGCCTCTAAGTTTTCAAGTCAATGGAAGTACTGCATGTATCTCACTTTAAATCAAAAGCTGGAAATGTGAGTTCCCTGGTGGCTCAGCAGGTTAAGAATCCAGCACTGTCATTGCTGTGGCTCTGGTTATTGCTGTGGAGGGGTTGACTCCTGGCCTGGGAACTTTCACATGCAGTGGATGTGGGGAGATGGGGATGGGGGAGCTAGAAATAATTAAGCTTAGTGAGGAAGGCATGTCAAGAGCTGAGATAGGCTGAAAGCTAGGCCTCTTGTACCAAACAGCTAGCCAAGTTATAAATGCAAAGGTGAAGTTCTTGAACAAAACTATAAGTGTTACTCCAGTGAACACATGAATGATAAGAAAGCAAAACAGCCTCACTGTTGATATGAAGAAAGTTTGATTGTCTGGAGAGGAGATCAAACCAGTCACAACATTCCCTTTAGGCAAAGCCCCATCCAGAGCAAGGCCCAACTGTTTTCAATTGTATGAAGCCTAAGAGAGGTCAGGAAGCTCCAGAAGAAAAGTATGAAGCTAGCAGAGGTTGATTCATGAGGTTTAAGGAGAGAAGCCATCTCCATAACATAAAAGTGCAAGGTGAAGAAGCAAGTGCTAATGTAGAAGCTACAGCAAGTTATCCAGAAGATGTAAGATAATTAACGAAGGTGGCTACACTAAACCACAGATTTTCAGTGTAGTAGAAACACCCTTATATTGCAAGAAGATGCTATTTAGGACCTTCATAGCTGAAGAGAAGACAATACCTGATTTCAAAACTTCAAAAGATAGGCTGATTATCTTGTTAGGGGCTAATTTTTTAGGAATAAACTGTTTTTAAATTAAGCTATGTACACTTTTTAGATATAATGCTATTCCATACTTAATAGGCTACAGTATAGTGTATACATTATTTTATTTTTGGCCGCACCTGCAGCATGCAGAAGTTTTAAGGCCAGGGATTGAACCTGTGCCACAGCAGCGAGCTGAGCCACAGCAGGGACAATACTGGTTCCTTAATCTACTGAGCCTCCAGGGAATTCTGACATAACTTTTATATATATTAGAAAACCAAAAGAATTTGTGACTCACTTTATTACAATATTTGCTTTACTGCAGTAGTCTAGAACCAAACCCACAGTATCTCTGAGGTATGCTTTTATTATTTAGCACTTAAAAGATATAGCAGAGCAAATAGGAGAAAAAATAGGGATTGGTACAAAAAGACTAAGCAAAACAAAAACAAGCAAAATATCACAGTTATTAACCCCAGAAAAAATAAAAGGTTGTACTAGAAAGAAAAAGGAACCATAGTTACAGCTTCACCCAGCAGTGAATGAATAAAAGGTGTCATAAAATATAAGTAACAACTACTGATTTATTTATTTATTTATTTTTGCTTTTTAAGGCTATATCACAGCATATGGAGGTTCCCAGGCTAGGCATCGAATCGGAGCTACAGCCGCTGGCCCACACCACAGCCACAATAATGCAGGATCCGAGCCACATCTTCTACCCACACCACATTTCACGGCAATGCCAGGTCCTCAACCCACCGAGCAAGGATCGAACCTGCATCCTCATAAATCCTAGTCAGGTTTGTTAACCACTGAGCCACGAAGGGAACTCCTTAAAAGTATTTTTAAATGTTACACTGTCTTTTTTTTTTTTTTAAATCCAGTCTAAGTGTTACAAAACCCTGCACAAATCAGGAACTGAGCTGTGTACGTTCCTTGAGGGCCTTACCTTTCATCGTGGTCAAAATGAAGAAAGCAATGAGGGTGTTGTTGATGGCACAGGTAGACTTGGCAACACAAGATAAGACCGTGTAAGGATTTAAGAGATAGCTGGGGAAAAACACACATACTTGGCATTAGTAATCCTGGTCAAGGGATCAAGGAGTCCTGGCCACCACAGCCAGGAAGTTCGAGAGATTTACTAAAAACATACTCAAGAGAAGGTAACTTCTTTGAAATGAATTTTCTAAAGTAAAAGAGGATGGAGTGGGGTTGTGGCCAACAAGTAAAAGGCACTGAACATTCACTGCCTATTCTGTGCTATGTGTTATATGGAAAACCATCATATTTTATCATCACCAAGATCCTGTAAACCAGCAACAATACTATTCCCACTTTGCAGATGAGGAGACTGAGACTCAGTGGTTAAGTAATTAGCCTAAAGTTTTATAAGCTATTAAATACATTTGAAATCAGGTTTTTCTGGCTCTAAAGCATACTATTACTTCAGGATTCAAAAATGATAAAAATTCTACCTATGCCACAGATGCAGCCATAAAAACAAAGAAATAAAGAAATAAAGCTTTAGGACCAGGGAAAATATAAGTAAAAAGTAAAGGCCAGGGAAAGAAGACCAAATGGGTCTCCTATAGCACTGTAATAATCAGTTTTAAATCTGGCTCTGAGTTTCCTGGCAGACAAAATGAAAAGGGAGATCAGTTACATAATTCTGATTATCAGCAAGAAAGAGACATACCAGTGTCTCAAGGAGAGATTATAATTACTATTCACAGATAAAGACCTTAAATCCAGCACCTCTCAGGGCTGTAAGATTAGCAGTTCTAAAGCCAAAGACTTATAAATCGTTGGTGCTTTTTTCCCAGCATTTATAGAGAGGCTTGTTACACAATCTTTAAAGAAATGTTTTTTGCTATTACAAAACTACCCCCTGGAGACATACAAGTCCACAAGGGATTCATGATGTCGCCAAACCTCTGGTTCCATTAGGTAGTTCTCACCAATATTTCTGAAATACATAGATATGAACTGATACCTCAAATTTGGTGGGAGAAAAGAAAAAGCTATTTCTAAATAGCAGGTAATGTTCAAGAAGCAGCTATGCAGCCACCTATCTGGAATCCTGAATAGGCGAGTCACACACAAGGCAGAGGATTGAATAAACTGTCCTCATATGGCTCCTTCTAAATCTGAAGTTCTAAGGTCATGTTTTTCCATGAAGAAACTTGTCTGCCCTGTTTACTGTGTATCGTATCCCTAGAAACTAGTATATTATTAATATTTACTATTAGTTGACTAGACAATTATTCACATTTGCCTATCTCAGGAATATAAATAAGTATAACCTGAAAGAAAGTTACACGCATCACTGAGAACTCCTAGAGAAGTTTTTCATAGAGCCTCAGTAAATTCCACTCTCCCATACTGGTCACCCAGCTGGGATGGGTCTGTTTGGCACTTTACTTCAATTTTCTGAACTACAAATGGAGGACCAAATTGTACATGAAATACTGGAACTGCTTGAAACAACAGCTACAAACATATATCATAATTGAAGAAATTAATTTTTTCTTTCCCTTTTTTTTTTTTTTTTTTAAAGAAACACTGGTTACAAGGAGTCTGAAGCCCAGATCAGCATGGAATGAAAAAGCATTTGTGAAGGGTTGATTGTGCATGTGCCTGTGTGAGGCTTTGTCCCAACAGAGACAGAATGGCTCTGTCTCTTTTCCTGGCCCGAACCCCAGTTGTGCAACAGAACTATAGCTAATACTTGATGACTAAGACTGCAAATCTCCAAAAATACAACAAACAACATGAAAAGGTCTCATCAGATTTTCCTCGCATTCGCTGGCACCGAGCCCTGTTTGGTCAGAGAATACTTACAACACGGCCACTTTCAGAGGGATGTAACGCATTTCCACAGGGGTCCGGATGAGTTCGGCCACATCTGGGGCATACTGGTCTAGTTCTAGGAGGAGTTTCTGCTTTTTAAACTGGGAAAAAGAAAAAGTGACAAAATTACACAAAACAAATAACTTCCCACTGCTGTTATAGTGAAGACAAAAGTCCTTCCAGGGCCCACATTGCCTCCTGGCCGGGCTTTACCTCTCCAGGAACATCTCACACCCACTCCCTGCATCTCTCCCTTTCTGGGCTGGAGCATCATGAGTGTGCCATACCCCTCCTGCTCCCAGACCTTTGCATTTAACCTTGAACAACCTCTTTTTCTCTTTCCCTAGTTAACTCCCTAGTTAGACCTCAATTAAATCACCACTTCCTCAGGAAGGCTATAAAAATCTCCCTACTACATGCATTTTTTCATAGCACTATTTACATTAAAACTCTTAAATTTATTTATGTGACTTTCTCCTTCACTAGACTATAAATTCCATGAGGGCAGGGATCATGTTTATTTGCCAATACCTGGCACAGTGTGCAAACAATAAATACCTGCTGAATGGCTAGAGAAATGACTGAATGGTAAAGTTCTCAGCCATTTTGAGGAGTTATCATCAGTGGCCTAAGGACTCCAAAGTTTCATCAGCAAAGTCAAATATTTTCATGCAAAGTGGAACAATTCCCTGAATGTCACAGAGTCCTGGGGTCTCTTCCAAGCTCTCCTATTTCAAGTTTTTTACTTCCTCTGAGGAAGTGGGAAACAACCATGATGAAGAAAGGAAGGAAGAGGGCTGGGTGTGGCTGGGCAGCTGGAGTAAGAGTTAAAAAGGAGTGAGATGAGGGTGGAAAGCTCTTGCCTTCCCCATGTGTGCCCCAACAAGTTCATGGGTATGTTTCAGAATGAAAAAAAGGTAGCAACCCTATAAGCAAACATGGATCAGACTACAGATGGAAAAAACTCTGAACCCAAAATGGGTAGCCCTGATTTAATGAGCTTAGATAATATAAAATCAATGTGACAACCCATTATAAAACAGAGTACTTCAGAGAACCCAAAGCAGTATGTGATTAAAGACCCAATGATGAAAAACACAGATGGCAACAGAATATATACTGTATCACACCATTTACATAAAGTTAAAAGCATGTAAAATACTACTATATGTTATTTTGGGATATTTACAAATACAGTAAAAGGTAAGGCCATGTGTGGGAATGACAAACCCTAAATTCTTTTTTTTTCTTTTTTCGGGCCACACCCATGGCATATGGAGGTTTTCAGGCTTGGGGTTGAATCGGAGCTATAGCTGCTGGCCTACACCACAGCCACAGCAACGCCAGATCTGAGCCACGTCTGCAACCTACACCACAGTTCACGGCAACGCTGGATCATTAACCCACTGAGCAAGGCCAGAGACAGGACCCGCAACCTCATGGTTCCTAGTCGGATTTGTTATCCACTGCGCCATGATGGGAACTCCCATGACTAACTCTAAATTCTAACAGTGATAACTGGTGAGAATTGAAAGTATCAGGCGATGAAAGAATCAGAAAGAGGTAACTATATGTAAAATGTTCTATTTTTTAAGCTGAAATAGACTCAATATGTATTATTATTTGTATGTTTTTATAGGTCTTAGATATTTCAGAATTTTTTAAATTTTAAAAAGTTATCTTTTCGTTCAAAAGAAAATCCAGGGAGTCATCACAGGAATACAGGTAACCTCAGATTTCTTCCATAGATTTAGGTAGGGGCTTAATCAGAAAACCTGAGCAAACATCAAAAGCCTCCCTTTAATCATCTCTGGGAATCCAAGTGGTGGGGATTATCAGTAAAATTTATGCTGCCCTTCACAGGTGGGGTTATTTAATTAAAAGGGCAACATATAAACTAAGGTGCTTTTATCAGAGAGAAGAGGGTTGGCTCAGCAAACAAAGCACTTAATGAGGACAGCTACGGCAGTGGTGGAAGGATGGAGAACCCACCAGCTAAGGGTTCTGGAGTTCTACTGCCAAAAGAAGGCCAGCTGGAGGGTGTGAGCTCCACAAAGAAGTCTGTAGAAAGGAAACAGGGAGTTCACCCAGGAGGAGCCAGACAGACAGGTGGGAATGCAGGCCCATTCCCCAGGCTGGAAGCCAGCCAGCAGACTACAGTTAGAGATGGAAACTGCTCAACAGGGATGTACAGACAATAAGGAAAGAAGAGTACTTCCTCGTAACCCTGATCATCCAAAATACTTGAAAAACAGAAAGATTTTATAAAAGGAGAATCTCCTCAAGAGAAGGGCAGTCAGGTCAGCAGTCCCCACATTCTCTGCTACCTCTCTTTTTATCTCCCTCAGTCTCACCAGCACTGCTACTATTATGCCTGGCCTCATGGGCTCAATAGTGACTCAGATCCCCTAAACACAGACAAAAATCCCTTTAAAAAAAATCCCCATGCCTCCAGTTAAGAGACAGGAAAGTGGCTAAAAACCTAAGGAAAATTATACACGCACCAAGAAAATGTCAGAAGTATAAAAATAAATGAGGGCATTCCCATCATGGTACAGCAGAAACAAATCCGACTAGGAACCATGAGGTTGCAGGTTCGATCCCTGGCCTCGCTCAGTGGGTTAAGGATTTGGCGTTGCCATGAGCTGTGGTGTAGGTCGCAGACGCAGCTCGGATATGGCATTGTTGCGGCTGTAGCACTGGCTGGCAGCTGCAGCTGTGATTCGACCCCTAGCCAGGGAACCTCCATATGCCATGGGTGCAGCCCTAAAAGCAGCAAAAAAATTAATAAAAATAAAGATAAATGAGGTTAAGGAGTACAACTTAAAATCCAGGGCGTTCCCATCATGGCTCAGTGGTTAATGAACCCGACTAACATCCATGAGGATGCGGATTCGATCCCTGGCCTCACTCAATGGGTTAAGGATCCGGCGTTGCCGTGAGCTGTGGAAGACGCAGCGCAGATCTGGCATTGCTGTGGCTCTGGAGTGGGCCAGCAGGTACAGCTCTGATTGGACCTCTAGCCTGGGAACCTCCATATGCCGTGGGTGCGGCCCTAGAAAAGGCGCAAAAAAAAAAAAAAACCCAAAAATTGTTTTAATTAAAGTATATGGAGTTCACATTGTGGCAGGTTACAAACACAACTAGTAACCATGAGGATGTGCGTTCAATCTCTGGCCTCGCTCAGTGGGTTAAGAATCCGGTGTTGGGAGTTCCCGTCGTGGCGCAGCAGTTAACTAATCCGACTAGGAACCATGAGGTTGCGGGTTTGATCCCTGGCCTTGCTCAGTGGGTTAACGATCCGGCATTGCCGTGAGCTGTGGTGTAGGTTGCAGACGCGGCTCGGATCCTGCGTTGCTGTGGCTCTGGCGTAGGCCGGCGGCTACAGCTCTGATTAGACCCCTAGCCTGGGAACCTCAACATGCCGCAGGTGTGGCCCTAAAATGACAAAAGGCCAAAAAGAAAAAAAGAATCCGGTTGCCATGAGCTGTGGTGTAGGTTGAAGATGTGGCTCAGATCCCACATTGCTATGCCTGTTGTGTAGGCTGTCAGGTGCAGCTCCACTTTGACCCTTAGCCTGGGAACTTCCATATGCTGCAAGTGCAGCCCTAAAAAGCAAAAAAAAAAAAAAGGTATAGGGTAGTTGATCAGGAAGAAAATAGGAAAACATATAAGGTTAGCATCTCAAAGCAACTCATTAAAATGTATTTCAGTTTTATATTTTGGTTGAAAGATATGGTTGATTGTGTTCTTAAATGAAAGCTACCAACCCTTCCTTAGATATTTATATCACATACATACTATACACACACACATACATACAGATGGATATAGACATGGATCTATTTTTTTCTCTAGTGTTTTATATTAAATAAACTCAAACTAGAGAAAGGCCGAAATAACTTAATAAAACACCTTAGATCCACCAATTAACATTTTGTCATATTTCCTTTATCTACACACACACACAATTTTTTTTTTCTGGAACCATTTGAAAATAAATTGCAGATATCATGACCCTTCACCCCTAAATATTTTAGCATATAACTTCAAAGAACAAAGAAGGTTGTTTACATACATAATCTATCTTGGGAGAAGAAAATAACCACTGCTCTTTCATCTCTGAATTCCTCTGCTTATGAATCTCATGCCCAGTTATTTCATCTCTGGCCTTCCAGGGAACCTTGCTAAAGAATTTCACTTCAGCCCCTAAAATTTTCTTTTCTTTTCCAGATTTCTTGAAATTTAACTGATATATAACATTGTATGAATTTAAGGCGTACATGATGATTGGCTATACATATATGTTACAAAATGATTACTACAATAAGGTTAGTTAACACATCCATTACCTCATATAATTACGTGTGTGTGTGCGCGCGCGCGTGTGTTGAGAGTATTCAAGATCTATTCTCTTAGCAACTTCCAAGTATATAATACTTGAAAGTGACTACGGTAAATACAAGATCTTTAGAACTTAATCTTATAACTAGAAGTTTGTACCCTTTAACCAACATTTCCCCATTTTCCCACCACCAGCCCCTGGCAACCACCAATATACTCTATTCCTATCAGTTTGATCTTCCTTCCTTCCTTCTCTTTCTTTCCTTTCTTCCTCCCTCCCTCTTTCTCTCTTCTCCTTTCTTTCCTCCTTCCTTCTTTCCTCCCTCCCCCTCCCCTTTCTTTTTCTCTTCCTTTCTTTCTTTTTCTTTCTTTCCTTCCTTTTCTTTCTTTCCCTCCTTCCTTCTTTCCTTCCTCCCTACCTTCCTTCCTCCCTTCCCTTTCTTCCTTCCTCCCTCCCTTCCTTCCTTTGCTATTCCTGGGCCAGGGAATTTAAGGGGGGAATCAAAGACTCTTTGAGCACTGATAACAATTATGGACCCAGAAAAATGACATATGCGCAAATACACAATCTTTCACACTATTTTAAGGGTTTTATAAACCTATTGAGCCCTATATATGGATCCTAAGCCAAGAACCCTTAGTCTAGATGGCTTAAAAAATCTCTTTGAGGTCTAAAATTCTAGAATTCACCCATTTTATGTTATTGATGTCCAGTGCACTGAACGGCAGATTGCTAATTCTGGTTCTATTACTTGGTAATAGAAGTGAAAATGAACCATAAACAGAAAACACCAATGGGATGCAGCCTTTACTCACCCTAGTCTAAATCCTTTCAGTGGCTCCCAGCCAATCAAGAAGGACTGCAGCCAATTTTAAAAATAACTACATGGATAGTACTCATGGTTAATCTATTAATTCTCTCAGAACCCAGGAAAATGAGAATGGTCCTACTACACAATTCTCCCTGGTTATTACATATGGATTAATACTAAAGTTTACATCAATATTTTCAACAGACAATTAATAATACCTGTTAAAATTTACAATTTAGATTGATCCCTGCAGGGAAACAGAAACTACATTGGGAATCTAGTTTTACCTTGTATAGGCATAACACAGTGAGTTAAAAGCTATATTTTTTTCCTTTGGAAAGAAAAACTGGTGAAAGAAATAAAAGATTTTTAACAGTCTTCATTAATATAACTGTAGCTCAGGAGTTCCCATTGTGGTTCAGTGGTAATGAACCTGACTAGTAACTATGAGGATGCAGGTTCAATCCCTGGCCTCACTTGGTGGGTTAAGTACCTGGTGTTGCCCCAGCTGTGGTATAGGTCACATACATGGCTTGGATCCTGCATTGCTGTGGCTGTGGTATAGGCCATCAGCTGCAGCTTCAATTTGACCCCTAGCCTGGGAACGTCCATATGCTGAACATGAAGCCATAAAAAGCAAAACAAAACAAAAAACTGTAGTCCAACTGCATTAGCTCTAGAAAGTCTAAACTTGGACAAATATTAAGCCATATAAGATTAAGCTGACCTTTCTATATCTATTAGTAAAACTGTCTTGTAGGTTAGGGTTTGGTCATTCCAGGATGGCTGAAAAAGCCAGAAGCTTCACTCTCACTTCTTAGGATTTTAAAACAATTGATCCTTAAATACATAACTTCTGATTCTTTGTAATAACAGAGACCAGCAGGCTACTGAATTCCACTAGTTTTGTCCCATTCATGGACTACTCACCACAACTTTATTGAAATCTTGGATTGCAAAATACAAGGCAATGGCAGTGAGTGCATCGGTTATCTGTCAAGAGAAAGAGAAATAAGAGGAAATGAACTCAATCAGTGTAGGAGTAATAGAATGCTGCCAGAGCCTGGAGTTTTTGGATAGTGGTAGATTATCAAGTACTGAAATCTTACAGTCAGGCAGAACCTCAACCCTCACTTTGACTACAAAAATAAAGCCTCTTCCAGGAGGTCTGACCAGAAAAGCTTAAGGATTAGGATCCATCTAGGCTTACAACAGTTTGATGCCCCACATCTGCACTGTAATTGCAAAGTATTTAATTTTTCTGTGAAATGAGAATACTTACCTTCTGTTCTGTAGGCATGACATAGGTCAAGTGCTTAGCACATAGTAAGTCCTAAGCCACAGCCATTATATTATTAAGGAAGACCTCAGTGGACCTCCTACTTGACTCAGATTTTCAACTCTAGGCAAGTGTTTCAAATTACTGCACTCTCAAAACATAGCCCCATTGTCTCAATTTTGAAGGTTCTTGCCCTGAAAGTCTCATCTGGCCTACATCCTGTTCACAGAATCTCTTTGTAGAATGCTAAGAAAATTCAGGATGCCCTCTACACTGGCACCATAATTAAGGCCAATCATGGAATCTTGAAGCTAAAAATACAAGACTATATAAACCAGAAATCAAAAGTAGAAAGAACTGGTCACATGTCAGAGACTATTCCTCACACATCCATAATACTATCACTTCCATGAATTCACATTTAAGATAGCTTTTCAGGAGTTCCCGTCGTGGCTCAGTGGTTAATGAATCCGACTAGGAATCATGAGGTTGCAGGTTTGATCCCTGGCCCCGCTCAGTGGGTGAAGGATCTGACATTGCCATGAGCTGTGGTGTAGGTTGCAGACGCGGCTCGGATCCTGTGTTGCTGTGGCTGTGGCATAGGTCGGCAGCTATAGCTCCTGATTAGACTCCTAGCTTGGGAACCTCCATATGCCGCGGGTGTGGCACTAAAATGACAAAAGACAAAAAAAAAAAAAGATAGCTTTTTACTTTTATGTTCTAAGAAACTCTTGAGCTCCCAAAATAGATTTTTGTCTTAAAAATAAGATAAAAGACTATGAAATTAAAAATACATATATATTGACTTTACGTGGAAGGTTACTTACCATAAATACCAATTCAGCATAATCAATCAGGAAATGAAAGAGATATATTATTAACGGAGTCTGTAGGAGAAAAACAAAGTTAAATTTTACTATTATCAGCTTCCAGAGTAGGGGGTGAGGAGGATGCTATTCTGTCAACAAAAATCTCTTTCCTTCCCAGAATACTGTTCTATGTTAGTTTACCAGCATACCTATGAGGGAGAATTATTTAGTATCGCTGCATCATTTTGTGCCATTGGGACTATGCTGAACTGAGTAAAGAGACTGAATAAACAAAATCTAATACATGTGTTGAAGAATTATTAACACAGTAAAGGTATGAGGTGAATTTTAGTTCTAAGACATGTATAATAGGCAAAGGAAACACCATAGTAGACCAAAGTTGCCGAACTCATAAAATAAAATGGAAAATGCCATCTCTTCTTTTGTTCTCTGAGAAATTTTGTTTTGTTTAATTTTTATGGCTGCACCTGTGGCATATGGAAGTTCCCAGGTTAAGGACTGAATCTGAAGCACAGCTGTGACCTATGCCATAGTTGCAGCAATACCGAATCTGATCCTTTAACCAGCTGTGCTGGGCTGGGAATTGAACCTGCACCTCCACAGTGACTCCAGCGATCTGAGCAGCTGCAGTCAGATTCTTAACCCACTGTGCCACAGCAAGAACAGATGTTAGATGTTTTATAATATTAGTGTTATTCTCTACTCAACAATTGGAAAAATTAGGGCGTTCCAGTCATAGCTCAAAGGTTAACAAAACCAACTATCATCCATGAGGACATGGGTTCAATCCCTGGCCTCGCTCAGTGGGTTAAAGGATCCAGTGTTATCATAAGCTGGTGTAGGTCGCAGATGCAGCTTGGATCCCACCGTTGCTGTGGCTGCAGCATAGGCCAGCAGCTACAACTCCACTTGGACCCCTAGTCTGGGAACCTCCATATGCTGCAGGTGCAGCCCTAAAAAGACAAAAATAAATAAATAAAAATAAAACTGTTAAAATTAGCTCACTGTGAAGCCATTTCAATCTGAGTTTTCTTTGAGGGAAGATTTAAAATTACAGATTCAATTTTTTTTTCACAGCTAAAACACTATTCAGGTTTGCTACTTTTTCTTTGCCATTTTACTTAAGTTGTGGTTTTCTTGGAATTTGTCTATTTAATATAAGTTCTCAAATTTTTGGCATGAAGTTGTTCATATTTGTTGGTGCCTATAGGAACTATAGTGATATTCCCTTTTTCATTCACAATATTGGTAACGTGCACCTTCTTTGTTTCATCTTGACAAATTTTGCTGGAGATTTTTCTTAACTGTATGTCTTTCAAAATACGAACTTTGGGAGTTCCCATCGTGGCGCAGTGGTTAACAAATCCGACTAGGAACCATGAGGTTGCAGGTTCGATCCCTGGCCTTGCTCAGTGGGTTAACGATCCGGTGTTGCCGTGAGCTGTGGTGTAGGTCGCAGACGCAGCTCGGATCCTGCGTTGCTGTGGCTGTGGCGTAGGTCAGTGGCTACAGCTCCGATTAGACCCCTAGCCTAGGAACCTCCACATGCTGCGAGTGCGGCCCTAAAATGACAAAAGGCAAAAAAAAAAAAAAAAAAAAAATACGAACTTTGGGCTTTACTGATTATTTAACTTTTTTTTGGCTCCACCACGGCAGAGCAAAAGTTCCTGGGCCAGGGATCAAACCTGCACCACAGAAGTGATGCCAGATCTTTAACCCACTAGGCCACAAGGGAACTGCAGATTATTATACTTTTCTTTTCTACTTCATTAATTTACTTTTTAAATTATTTTTATTACGGTATCTATTTTTTATTTTATTTATTTGGCTTTTTAGGGCCACACCCACAGCATATGGAGGTTCCCAGGCTAGGGGTCCAATTAGAACTACAGCTGATGGCCTGCACTACTGCCACAGCAATGCCAGATCCAAGCCACGTCTGCAATCTACACCACAGCTCACGGCAACACCAGATCCTTCACCCACTGAATGAGGCCAGGGATGAAACCTGCATCCTCATGGATCCTAGTTGGGTTCGTTAACTGCGCTAAGCCATGAGGGGAACTCCTACTTCATTAATTTCTGAACTTTACAATACACAATTCTTTCTTCAACTGTTTCTGAGGATAATTGCTTTATTTTTTTCTAATGATACCTAGATCACTGATTTTCAGACTTTCTTTGTCCCTAACACAGTTGACCTTCAAACAACGTAGGAGTTAGTAGTGAGCTTCCACAGTCAAATCTGAGTATAAATTTACAGTTGGTCCTCCGTATCTATCCATGGTTCTGCATCCTTGAATTCAACCAACCTTAGATTGTGTAATACTACACTATATATTTATTGAAAAAAATGCATATAAGTGTAACTGCACAGTTCAAATCTGTGTTGTTGAAAGGTCAACTGTATATTTATTTAAAGCAGTAAATTTTCCTTTGAGTATGGCTATAGCTGCATCATACAAATTGATACGTTGTTTTTTCAGGATCACTCAGTTCAAAATACTATAATTTCCATTGAGATTTCTTATTTAATTGCTATTAAAGTGTTTAATTTCCAATTATTTATAAGTTTTATTTTTATATTTTTGTAATATATTTATTACTGTAATCATAGACAATACTTTGTATGATTTTAGTCATATAAGATGGGTTATGACTTGCTCTGTGGTCAATTTTGGTAAGTGCTCTCTGCATCCTTGAAAAGAATGTGCATACTAACGTGTAACATTCTATGTATGACATCTAGATTGTCTATTAGTGATTTGTTCAAACCTGCTGTATCCTTATTGATTTTTTGGTCTGTTTGTTGTATCAGTGACTGAAAAAATATGTTAAAAATCACCCTCTAGGACTCTGTCTCTTCTTTAGTTATGTCATTTTTGCTTTATATATTTTAAAGCTATATAGTTTGCATGAAAGAGCTTTTGCTACATTTTTACTTCCTGCTTTTTTATATGTCCTTATATTTGTTTCTTAAAAGCAATATATAATTATTTTTAAACCCAATCTGACAATCATTATTTTTAGCTGGATTTTAGTCTATTTACATTTACTGTAATTACTGATATATGTGTTTAAGTTTACCATCTCACCATTTCATTTTCCATTTGCCCCACTTTCTCTATAATATTTTTTCTCCTTTCTTGGTTGTTTCACTATTTTTCTTATTATTCCATTTCCCTCTATTAGCTTGTTGGTTGCACGTTTAGCTACTATTCTTTTAGTAGAAAAGAATCTGTTAATTTACAGGTGACATATGTCTTTGACTTTAATTGAAGTATAACATAAATGATTACTTTTACCACTTCACACTTTAACGCCATATAGCTACTCCCAGCCTTTTCTGTTTTTTTTTTGTTTGTTTGTTGTGTTTTTTTGCCTTTTAGGGCCACACCCACAGCACATGGAAGTTCCCAGGCTAGGGGTCAGATCAGAGGTACAGCTGCCAGCCACAGCTACTCAGGATCCGAACTGCATCTGCAACCTACACCACAGCCCACGGCAATGCCAGATCCTTAACCTACTGAGCAAGGCCAGGGATCTAACCCACATCCTCATGGTTCCTAGTTGGGTTCGTTAACCACTGAGCCACGAAGGGAACTCCCCTGTCATTGTTTTTATAGGTTTAATTTTACATATATTTTAAACCCCCAAGACATTATTAGCACTGTTTTATCACTCAATACTTATTTATATTGCTCCTTCTTTCTTCCTTTCTTTCTCTCTCCTCCCTTCCTTTCTTCCTTCCTTCCTTCTTTTTGCTTTTTAGGGATGCACCCAAGGCATATGGAAGTTCCCAGGCTTGGGGTCGAATCAGAGCTACAGCTGCCAGTCTACGCCACAGCCACAGCAACGTGGAATCTGAGTCGAGTCTGTGACTTACACCACAGCTCACAGCAATACTGGATCCTTAACCCAATGAGCAAGGCCAGGGATCGAACCCTCATCCTCGTGGATCCCAGTCGGGTTTGTTACCACTGAGCCACAACGAGAACTCCCAGTCAGTACTTTTTTAGATTAACCCATATATTTACCTTTTCCACTGCTATTTATTCCTTCCTGTATTCCATGATGATGTTGAGGATCATAAACCTTATACCTTTTTGAATTTTTTAAAATGTGAGTCTGCTGGCAAATTCTATCAATTTTTATTTGCTTGGAAGTGTCTTTATTTTGCCTTCATTTCTAAGAAATATTTTCACTTAGTATAGAATACTATGTCAGTAGATGTTTTCTTTCAGCACTGTAAAGATACCTTATTATTGTCTTTTGGATTACACCATTTTTGTTGAAAAGTTAGTTTCCATCTTATTTCTCTTTAAAGATAATTATCCCTTTTTGGCTGTTTTTAATCTGTTTTGGCTTTGAGCAGTTTTATTTTGATGCATGTTTTTCTTTAAACTTATTCTTATTGGGTTTAAAGAGTTTCTTGAATTGAAATATTTCATAAGTTTAAAAATTTTTCAGTGATTAAAAAACTTCCAACAAACCAAAGTCCAGGACCAGGTGGCTTCACAGACAAATTCTATCAAACATTTAGAGAAGAGCTAACACCTATCCTTCTGAAACTATTCCAGAAAATTGCAGAGGAAGGGACACTCCCAAACTCATTCTATGAGGCAACCATCACCCTGATACCAAAACCAGACAAAGATACCACAAAAAAAAAAAAAAGAAAAGAAAATTACAGGCCAATCTCACCGATTAACATAGATGCAAAAATCCTCAACAAAATACTAGCCAACCGAATCCAACAATGCATTAAAAGGATCGTACATCATGATCAAATTGGATTTAACCCTAGGATGCAAGGATTCTTCAGTATCCGCAAGTCAATTAGTGTGATACACAACATTAACAAACTGAAGAATAAAAACCATATGATCCTCTCAACAGACACAGAAAAAGCCTTTGACAAAATCCAACACCCATTTCTGATAAAAAAAAAAAAAACTTCAGAAAATGGGCATAGAGGGAACCTACCTCAACATAATAAAGGCCATCTATGATAAACCCAGAACTCACATCATTCTCAATGGTGAAAAGCTGAAAGAATCTCTGCTGAGATCAGGAACAAGACAGGGATGTCCACTCTTGCCACTACTATTCAACATAGTTTTGGAAGTCTTAGCCACAGCAATCAGAGAAGTAAAAGAAAAAAAGGAATCCAAATTGGAAAGGAAGAAGTAAAACTATCACTATTTGCAGAAGTAAAACTATCACTATTTGCAGATACTATAACTAGAGAATCCTAAAGACTCTACCAGAAAACTATTAAGAGCTCATCAATGAATTTGGCAAAGTCGCAGGATACAAAATTAATACACAGAAATCAACTGCATTTCTATATACTAACAATAAAAGATCAGAAAGAGAAAGTAGGGAAGCAATTCCGTTTACCATCACATCAAAAAGAATCAAATACTTAGGAATAAACCTACCTAAAGAGACAAAAGACCTGTACTCTGAAAACTATTAGATGCTGATGAAAGAAATCAAGGATGACATGAACAGATGCAAAGATATACCATGCTCTTGGATTGGAAGAGTCAATATTATCAAAATGACTATACTACCCAAGGCAATCTACAGATTTAATGCAATCCCTATCAAATTACCAAGGACATTTTTCACAGAACTAGAACAAAATATTTTTAAGTTTGTTTGGAAGCACAAAAGGCCCAGAATAGCCAAAGCCATCCTGAAAAAGAAAAATGGAGCTGGAGGAATCAGGCTCTCTGACTTCAGACTATACTACAAAGCTACATCATCAAAACCATATGGTAGTGGCACAAAAACAGAACTATGGATCAGTGGAACAGGATAGAAAGCCCAGAATTAAACCCACGCACCCACGTCAACTAATCTATGACAAAGGAGGCAAGGAAATACGATGGAGAAAAGGTAGCCTGTTCAATAAGTGGTGCTTGGAAAACTGGACAGCCACATGTAAAAGAATGAAATTAGATCACTTCCTAACACCGTGCACAAAAATAAACTCAAAATGGATTAAAGACCTGGATCTTAGACCAGATACTATAAAACTCTTAGAGGAAAACACAGGCCCAACACTCTCTGACATAAACGACAGCAACATCTTCTCAGATCCACCCCTTAGAGTAATGAAAATAAAAACAAAAATACACAAATGGGACTTAATTAAACTTAAAAGTTTCTGCACAGCAAAGGAAAGCCTAAACAAAACAAAAAGACAACCCACAGAATTAGAGAAAATATTGGCAAATGAATTGACTGACATAGGATTAATCTCCAAAGTTTATAAACCCCCACAGTTCAATACCAAAAAAAACAAACAACCCCATCAAATAATGGGCAGAAGATCTAAACAGACAATTCTCCAAAGACATACAGATGGCCAAAAAATACATGAAAAGACGTTCAACATCACTCATTATTAGAGAAATGCAAATCCAAACCACTATTAGGTACCACCTTAAGCCAGCCAGAATGGCCATCATCCAAAAGTCTACAAACAATAGGTTTTGGAGAGGGTGTGGAGGAAAAGGAACCCTATTACACTGCTGGTGGGGATGTAAATTGGTATAACCACTGTGGGAAACAGTATGGAGATTCCTCAGAAAACTAAAAATAGAATTACCATTTGATCCAGCAATCCCACTCCTAGGCATCTATCCAGAGAAAACCATGACTGGAAAAGACACATGTACCTCCAATGTTCATTGCAGCAATCTATACAACAGCCAAGACATGGAAACGACCTAAATGTCCATTGATGGAGGACTGGATAAAGAAGATGTGATACTTATACACAATGGAATATTACTCAGCCATTAAAAGGAAAGAAATAACGGCATTTGCAGCAACATGGATGGACCTAGAAATTATCATACTAAATGAAGTCAGACAATGAGACACCAACATCAAATGCTATCACTTACATGTGGAATCTAAAAAAAGGACACAATGAACTTCTTTGCAAAACAGATACTGACTCACAGACTTTGATCTCTCCAAATATTGTTTCTGCCTCATCTTATCATTTCTCCCATTCTGAAAGTCTATTTATAGGTTTTTAAACCTTTTTTACTGTATCTCATAGGTCTTTCTCACTCCCCCCCCCTTTTTCTTTCCTTTTCCCTCCAAACTTCTGTCTGGATATTTTCTACAGACCTATCTTCCAGATCACAAATCCTCTCTTTAGCTTTGTGTAATCTGCTGTCAAACTTGCCTACTACATTCTTAATTAATTATGTTTTCCAGTACTAGAATTTCCATTTGATCATTTTTATATATTCCAGTTCCCTGGTGAAACTCACTATCTTAAACATTTAATTTTTGAACATATTAATTACTGCTCATGGTCATTTTTTTTTCTTTTAGCCTTTCTGCCTTTTCTAGGGCCACACCTGCAGCACATGGAGGGTCCCAGGCTAGGGGTCTAATCGGAGCTGTAGCTGCCAGCCTACACCACAGCCACAGCAATGCGGGATCTGAGCTGCCTCTGCAACCTACACCACAGCTCACGGCAACACCGGATCCTTAACCCACTGACCGAGGCCAGGGATTGAACCCGCAACCTCATGGTTCCTAGTTGGATTCGTTAACCACTGAGTCATGACGGGAACTCCTCATGGTCATTTTAAAGTCCAAGTTTGGGATAGCTGCATGCAAATCAATGAAACTAGAACACACTCTCACACCATGCACAAAAATAAACTCTAAATGGCTGAAAGACAAATATAAGACAAGACACCATTAAACTCCTGGAAGAAACACTGGCAAGACATTCTCCGACATCAACCTTACAAATGTTTTCTCAGGTCAGTCTCCCAAAGCAACAGAAATCAGAGCAAAGATAAACCAATGGGACCTAATCAAGCTGACAAGCTTTTGCACAGCAAAGGAAACCAAAAAGAAAATTAAAAGACAACTTACAGAATGGGAGAAAATTATTTCTAATGATTCAACTGACAAGGGCTTAATCTCTAAAATATACAAACAACTGATGCAGCTCAACTGCAAAAAAGCCAATAACCCCATTGAAAAATTGGCAAAGGACCTGAATAGACATTTCTCCAAAGAAGATAAACAGATGGCCAACAAGCACATGAAAAAATGTTCAACATCATTGATGATTAGAGCAATGCAAATCAAAACTACCATGAGATACCACCTCACACCAGTCAGAATGGCTATCATTAACAAGTCCACAAACAACAACTGCTGGAGGGTGTATGGAGAAAAGGGAACCCTCCTGCACTGTTGGTGGGAATGTAGGCTGATGCAACCACTATGGAAGACAGTGTGGAGGTACCTTAGAAAACTATACATAGAACTACCATATGACCCAGCAATCCCACTCTTGGGCATATATCCAGACAAAAATTTCCTTGAGAAAGACACTTGCACATGCATGTTCACTGCAGCACTATTCACAATAGCCAAGACATGGAAACAACCCAAATGTCCATCGATAGATGACTGGATTAGGAAGATGTGGTATATATACACTATGGAATACTATTCAGCCATAAAAAAGGATAAAATAATGTCATTTGCAGCAACATGGATGGAATTAGAGACCCTCATACTGAGTGAAGCAAGTCAGAAGGAGAAAGACAGATGTCATATGAAATCTCTTATAACTGGAGTCTAAAACACTGCACAAATGAATCTCTCAACAGAAAAGAAAATCACAAACGTGGGGAACAGACTTGTGGTTGCCAAGGGGGTGGGGGAGGGGGTGGGAAGGAATGGGGTTTACTAGTGCTTCCCTGATGGAAAAACAAGGAGATCCAGCTGTATAGTATAGGGAACTATGTCTAATCACATGTGACAAATCCATATATGTACATGTAACCGGGTCACCACGCGGTGCAGTTGGAAAACTTGATAGAAATCTGTAAACCAGCTATAACGCAAAAATCAAAAAAAAAATTGTAAAAAAAAAAGTCCAAGTTTGATAACTCCAATATCTAGATCACCTATGAATCTGGTTTTAGTGCCTATTTTTTTCTTTCATTCTGCCTGTTAATTTTTAAATGAATGATGGACACTGTGCAAGAGAAATTGTAGAGGTTCTGAATTTTCTTCCAGAAAGGGTTTCTTTAAGCTTCTGGCAAGTAATTAGATGGAATTGTATCACATTAATCTAATTAGGGGTTTATCTAATTTGAAGCTTGCTTCAGTCTTTCTAAGACCAGTTTGTGTATGATCTACCTTATTCTTTGAGCATAGTCCTTTCGAGGACCCATCTAGAAGCCATGTCCTTTGCCAGAATCCTGCCACTTTGGTTGGAAGTACACTCAAATCTGTATTTCCACAGCACCATTAGACTACTAAGGGCTCTGCTTAGCTCCATAGCCTCCTACCAGCCATCTTCTGTTCTCTTTCTCTGTCCCCTCAGCCTGTGCCACTTACAAGCTGCAAAAATGAATCAAGGAGAAAGCAGTTCAGACTGTTAATCTCACTTTTTGCACTTTCCACTTTTTGCACTAGCCCCTCAAGTCCCGGCTATCTTGCTACTCTCCAATGCCATCAAACATACATTCTTTTAATTCCCCCTGATTGTACAGTTGTTCTAGGCAAGGATAGTTGGTCTGCTATTGCAAGCCAGCTCACCAGTTCCCCAAAACAGAAGGAAAGTGCATGACTTGGTTTTAGTGAGTCCCTGCTGGTGACTCAGAAGGACCTCTTCCTAACTCCTAACCACGTGTAAAAATGCATCCTATGATACTGTAAAAGTCACTGACTGGCTTTTTTAGTGAGAACAAGCTAGTGTGGTAGAAAGAACGCAGCTTTGGGGTCATACTCAGGTTTAAAACCAGGTTCCACCTATGGACCTTTGGGCAAGTTGTTTTCCCCTCTGAGCCTTAGTTTCCTCAGCTGTAAAATAAGTATAGTGACCTATTTCACGGGATTCCTGGGAGAATTAAGGAGTAATGTTCACAAAGTCCTTAGCAAAGTGCCTAGCATATAGTAAACCTCAAAATGCTAGCTACCTGCAATAACTTTTTACCTCTTTTTGAAAATAGGGGCATCGGCTTTGCCTTTAAAAGTTCTAAACGAATTAAATTTTTACAACTATCTACTAATGGATTCTTTTTTGCATTTTTCTTTGTAAGAAGTAGCAACTTCATATTTTTATTACCAATAGCCTGTTTTCAAAGTGTGTTAATGCTTCAGATAGTTTAGAATGGCAGTAAATAGGTCTCAGAAATAATAGAACAAACTGTTCTCAAAAGTTTATCAGCAACTGGGCTCATTTCCATAATGAACTAACATGTAACAGTAGTTAGTTTAACTGCATATCACTGTTATAGAGAATCGTATACTGAATATAATTTGTTTTTATGCTTCATTTCCCCTTAGGTGACCACTCTCAGTTAGGGTAGGGTATATATAGGGATAAACTCACAATTTTATTATCAGGACTTGACTAAACACAGAAAACAGAAATATTTGTTGAAGGCAGTCATAAAATCTAACCTGTGGTTGCTAAATTCCTTTTTTCCTTACTGTGCAGATTTTTCTTCTCCACTTTCACATATTTTTACCTTTCCTTAGAAGTAGATAATAAAATCTGCTGAAGATCAAGAAACAATACAAAGCAATGAATTTTTCTCCAGAAGAGTTCTTTCCACTTGGCTTGATAAAATTTTCCTTATAGTATTTTATTACTTAAAGAAACTACATTAAAATATAGGTACCTCCTGCTTTATGAAACCCAGCTTACAAGCAAATTAACCCATATTCAGGCACGAGGAGCAAGCGACTCTGGGTTTGAAGCTGTCCTCACTGTGTTCGGGGAAGCAACAGTTCTTGCCTCTTAATTCAGATTTTTTAAAGGTTAACTTAACAGTTCCAAAGGAATTATATAGTTACAGAGAGTTAATATGCTCCTCATAGCTAGAAATTCTTACCTCATCCCCCTTCACACACTCAAGCATGCATACATGATGAGGAGTAAGAATTTGTTCCAGGCTCCCTCATTTTATCTAAGAATACATTCTCACAGAGAAATAACATTTTAAATGATGGTTAACTGGCTAGGTAGAGCTCTCCCGTTTATTCATCTGACATATTCTTTCTCAAAGAACTATTTCACATTTTCCCCTCTGCTCAACCTCTCACTTGTAAACCCATAATCTGATAGTCTCATTTCCTTTTTCTTCCGGTCATGACTGTGGTATGTGGAATTCACTGAAAAAAGAACCACCCTATTTTGCTACTACCAGTGCATCTATACCTATATTCTCTACTGTTCTCTTACTAACAACGGATGAACTTCCTTTCTTCCTTAAACCAAATCCTCCACCTGTGAACTGGATCACACTCCTTCTTGCTTCCTCAAAGACACTGCTCACTTGATTATCATTTCTTGACATCATCAATTTCTTTATCCACGGAATTATTCCCACCAGCATTCAAATGTGCAGGTCCTCATTTTCCCTCTCTCACTAGCTCTTTTTTTGGGGGGCCGCACCTGCGGCATATGGAAGTTCCCAAGGTTAGGGGTTGAATCCGAGCTACAGCTGCTGGCCTACGCCACAGCCACAGCAAGGCAAGGGATCGAACCCGTATCCTTTTAATCATTTCTCTCTCTCTTTTTAAACAGGTCCTCATATTTTAAAAATCTTCACTAGACATCTCCCTGCAGCTACCATAGCGTTACTCTGCCCTCCTTTAGAGTAAAACTCCTCAAAGAGGTTGTCTATACACTCTTTCCACATCTTTCCCTCAGCATATTTCAGTTAGTCTCTTGCCCCTATACCCCACTGAAATTATTGTTGCCAGAGTCTTCAAATATCTCAATTTTGGCAAATTAATCACCATTCTTCAGTCAAAATTTTCTCAACCTCAAAATAGCATTTGACATAGTTTTTACTCCCTCCTTGAAGCACTTTCTTCATCTAGCTTCCATCAACTACATTCTCTTGATTTTCCTCCTTTTATGCTTTATTTGCTAGTTTCTTTTCTCCTTCCCACCCTCAATGTACTGAAGCGCTCCAGGTCTGGTATTCCCGTTTTTTTTTTTGTTTTTTTTTTTGGGGGGGCCACTCCTGTGGCATGTGGAAGATCCCTGGCTGGGGACTGAACCAATGCCACAGAAGTGACAATGATGGCTCCTGGATCCTTAACCACTAAGCCACCAGAGAACTCCCCTTGTATTTTTTTTTATGCAAATTCACTCCCTAGGTATCTTAATTATCTATTTTTGTGTAACAAATTATCCAAAAACTTAACAGCTTAAAACAACACACATTTATTACCTCACGCAGTGTCTGAGTCAGGAATCCAGGAGCAGCTTCACTGAGCGGTTCTGGCACAGAGCATCTTATAAGATTGCAGCCAAGTTGTCACTGGGGTTGCAATATCTAAAAGATCTTAAATATTTGCTTCTAAGCTTACTCATTCAGCTACTGATTCCTCACCACAAAGGCTCCTTAAAGTTGGTCATGACATGGCTTCCCCCAGAGCACGTGATCCAAGAGAGAGAAAGTCTACAATGGAAGCTGCAGTGTCTTTTATAACCTAATCTAGGACGTGATATACCATCACTTCTGTCATATTTCACTGGTCACACAGACTAGCTGTGTGAGAGAGGACTACATGAGGGTAAATACTAGGAGGTGGAACTCTTCAGGGGCCATCTTTTTTATTTTTTTATCTTTTGTCTTTTTAGGGCCACACTCACAGCATATGGAGGTGCCCAGCTAGGGAGTCAAACAGGAGATGTAGCTGCCGGCCTACACCAGAGTCACAGCAAAGCAGGATCTGAGCCATGTCTGCAACCTACACCACAGCTCATGGCAACGGTGGATCCTTAACCCACTGACTGAGGCCAGGGATCGAACCCACGCCCTCATGGATGCTAGTTGGGTTCATTAACGACTGAGCTAAGACAGGAACTCCCTTAAGGGGCCATCTTGGAGGCTGGCTATCACACTAGGTGATCACATCCAGGTCCATGTTTTCACATATCATTTATAGGTGGATAGATTCCAATTTTATACCTCCAGCCTGGATCTCTCTTCTTGAGTTTCACATTCATATGGCCAACTGCCTTAACATTGCCACTTGGATAGCTAATTAGCATATCAAACTTAACATGAAGAAATCTGAACTCTCTTTTTCACTCCAACTAAAACTTGCCCCTCCTCAGCATGCCTCACCTCATTAAATAACACCACCATTCACTCAGTTGCTCAGACAAAAAACTGCTATCGTTGAATCATATCCTTAAATTCTTTCTTGCCTTCATAGCTCACATCAAACGTATAAACAAGTTTATCTCTAAAAATATAACTAGAATCTAATGACTTTTCACCATTTTTGTTGTAACCACCCTGATTTAAAGCCAAGATCATCCTGCTTTAACTATTACATAAGCACCCTAGTCATTTTCCCTGTTCTCACCTCTTGCCCCTAGAGCCAAACTTCCCTCCAGTATGCAGAATTTTTTAAATCTTAGAAAAGACCTCAGTATTTACTTTCAATGAAAAGAAGTTTACAAATCCAAGAGAACCACAGTTCCAACATGGCAGGAATACTAGGCTTTTCCTTACCTCTACAACTATTTTTCTTTTTTTTTCCTTTTCTTTTTTAGCCTCACAGCATAAGGAAGTTCCCAGGCCAGGGTTCAAATCTGAGCTGCAGCTGTGACCTACACCTCAAGTTGTAGCAACATCAGATTCTTAACCCATTCCCCAGATGGGGATCAAACCCATGCTGCCGCAGAGACAACACCAGATCCTTAACCTGCTGTGCCACAGAAGAACTCCAGAACCTATCCTTCTTAAGTACAACTCTGAGATAAGGTCAAAATCTTACATTCCTTTTTTTTTTTTTTTAACTGAAGTATAACTGACCTACAACCCTGTCAGTTCCAGATGCACATTACAAAACGATCATCACCACAGCAATACTTATTAAATGCAAAATAAATATGATTGCCTCCCCTTCTAGTTTAAAAGTCCATGATGTTGGAGTTCTTGCTGTGGCACAGTGGATTAAGAATCTGACTGCAGTGGCTTAGATCGCTGTTGAGGCAAAGGTTTGATCCCCAGTCTGATGCAGTGGGTTAAAGGAGTCAGTGTAGCTGCAGGGGCTGCACAGGCCATAGCTGCAGCTTGGATTCAATCCCTGGCCCAGGAACTTCCATATGATGTGGGTACAGCCATTAAAAAAAAAAAAGTCCACAGTGTCTTCCTAACACAGTAAAAAATAAAATCCACTTGTTTTGTGGGCCAGCAAGTCAGTAAAGGATCTCAAGATGGCTGCACAAAACTTGCTAAAAGGCATTGACTGGAGAGCTTTAGAAGAGAGCATACTCTAGGACCGAAAGGCCGCTGCTAACTCCCTGAAATCCTAGAATAAGATCCTCACCTCCAGGTTGGCTGCCCTACCTGAGAATCCACCTACTATGGACTCCACTTACTACAAGGCCAATGTGGTGAAGGCAGCCTTGGCAGATGACTTTGAAAAGAAGTTTAATGCCCTGAAGTTTCTCGTGACACAGCATAAATATACTGTCCAGGTGGATGCTGAAGAAAAAAGATGCACAAATGCTGTGTGAGTTTTTATCTTTCTTAAAGGCAAGGATTGAGGAATATGAGAAAGAGCTGAAGAAGATGAATGACATATTTCCACTTGAGTAGCCATTAAGGACTTGAATGAAGTCTTCCTAGAAACCAAATTAGATAAGAAGTATCCCTCACCAGCCAACTGAGAATTTATAAATTTGAGTCTGGCAGGAAGCTCTAGTCCTCACATTATAAACACTGGACATTAAAAACAATTATATTACAACACAGTTAAAGCGTAAGGGGTGCAGGAGGAGAGAAATAGGTGAGGGAGATTAAGAGGTACAAACTTTCAGGTGAAAAAATAAATGAGTCACAGGTATGAAATGTACTCTGTGGGAAATACAACTATTAGTTATATAATATCTTTGTATGGTAACAAATGAGAACTAGACTTATTATGGTGATCATGAAAAAATGCATAGAAACATTGAATCACTATGTTTATACCATGGACTAACTTAGGGTAGTAGCTCAATGATATTCAAAAACAAACTCATAGAAAAACAGATCAGATTTGTGGTTACCCGAGAGGGAGGGGAAATTAGACAAAGAAGGTCAAGAGACACAAACTTCCACTTATAAGATAAATAAGTATTAAGGATGTAATGTACAACATGATAAATATAATTAATACCGCTATACATTACATATGAAAGACAGTAAATCCAGAGTTTGCAGCACAAAGAAAAAAAATTTTTTCTATTTCTTTAATGTTGTATCTATGGATGATGGATGTTCACTAACCTTCCTATGGTCATCACTTCACGATGTACAAAAGTCAAATCATTATGCTGTACACCTTAAAATTACACAGTGCTATCAGTTATATCTCAATAAAACTGGGAGGAAAAGATAGGTAGATGGACAGGAAATACAAACTCCTAACCATGTCTATAAAAAGTCCTACAGGAGTTCCCTTGTGGCTCAGGGAGTTAAAGATCCCACATTGTCACTGCTGTGGCTCTGGTTACAGTACAGGTTAGATCCCTGGCTGGGGAACTTCTGAATGCTTCAGGCACAGCTTTTTAAAAAAAAAAAAAAGGCCTACATAATCAGGCCTCTAACTCCTTACAACTTATCTCTAATTTTTCTCTTTGCTCATTCTGCCTTAACAACACCAGCCATCTTCCTGCAACTCTCAAATGACAACCAAGCTCATTCCCAAATCAGTCCCATCAAATGGCTTGCCCGCTTCATTTAGTTCTCTTATTCAAATTTCACTTCCTCAGAGTGCCTTATCTGAACACACTATCTAAAACAGCCACACACAACCATCATTCTTTATCCTTTTATTCGACTTTATTTTTCTACATGTACTTACCCCTTAACTGAAATCACATTTTTTTTAAAAATTTAGTTTTATGGGAGTTCCCTTCATGGCTCAGTGGTTAATGAATCCGACTAAGAACCATGAGGTTGCAGGTTCGATCCCTGACCTTGTTCAGTGGGTTAAGGATCCGGCGTTGCCATGAGCTGTGGTGACGGTTGCAGACGCGGCTCGGATCCCGCGTTGCTGTGGCTGTGGCGAAGGCTGGCGGCTACAGCTCCTGTTAGACCCCTAGCCTGGGAACCTCCATATGCCGCAGGTGCGGCTCTAGATAAAGGCAAAAAGACAAAAAAAATAAAATAAAATTTAGCTTTATGGAGGAGTAATTGGTACAAAATAAACTGCATATATATGCAAAGTGTACAACTTGGTATGTTTTGACCTATGTATACACTCATGAAACCATCACAATAATCAAAATAGTGAACATATTCATCATTCATAAATATTTACCAATTTTACTGTTCATCCCAAAGAACCAATGTTTTTTTCTATGACTTTTAATATTCTCTATTTTCTATTTCATTTAGCTCCACTCAGCTCTTCATTATTTCTTTTTTTTCTGCTTACTTTGAGTTTATCTCCTTTTTCTAGTTTCTTAAGGTAGAAACTGAGGCTAATGATTTGAGAACTTTCTTCTTTTTAATTATTTATTTATTTTAAAAAATTCTTTCTTTTTTCTTTTTTTGGCCACAGTGCAAAGCAGCTTGATGTGCAATCTTAATTCCCAGACCAGGGATTGAACCCAGGCCACAGTGGTGAAAGCACCAAATCCTAACCACTAGGCCACCAGGGAACCCCCCTCTTTTTTAAAATAGGCATTTAACACTATAAATTTCCCCTCAGTACTTCTTTACTAACATCCCACATATTTTGGTAGGTTGTTTTTTCATTTTCATTCAGTTCAAAATACCAATTTTCTTTCTGATTTCTTCTTTGATCCAGGAGCTACTGAGGAATATGTCATTTAGTTTCCAAGTATTTGGGGATTTTCTAGGTTTCCTTTTTTTTTTTTTTTGCTTTTTTAGGGCCGCACTCGCAGCATATGGAGGTTACCAGGCTAGGGGTCTAATCAGAGCTATAGCTTCCGGCCTACACCACAGCCACATCTGTGACCTACGCCACAGCTCACAGCAACACCAGATCCTTAACCCACTGAGCGAGGCCAGGGATCTAACCCGCAACCTCATGGTTCCTAGTCGGATTCGTTTCCGCTGTGCCACTACGGGAACTCCCAGGTATCTTTCTGGTATTAATTTTTTACTTAATTCCACTGTGGCCAGAGAATATCATTTGTATGACTTCAATCCTTTTAAATTTGTTGAGCCTTGTTATATGGCTCAGAATACGGTCTATCTTGCAAATGTTCCCAGTACACTCAAAAAGATCATATGCCAGAAACTAACACAACACTGTAAATCAACTGCAATTTAAAAAAAAAAAAAAAAGGTAATCTCATTTACAAAAGATTATGTGTTTTGCTGTTATTGGATAAAACGTTCTGTAAATGTCAATGAGGTCAAGTTGGCTGGCATGCTGTTTATGTCTTCTATACACTTGTTGATTTTCTGTCTGCTTGTTTTATCAATCATTAACAGAGGGCTACTGAAACCTTAGACTATAACTGGGGATTTGTCTATTTCTCCTTGCAATTCTATCAGTCTTCATGTACTTTCAAATTCTGTTATTAGGTGTATAAACATTAGGATTGCTATGTTCTCTTATGAATTGACCCCTTTATCATTATGAAATGACCTTCTTTATCCCTGATGACATTCTCTGTTTCGAAAATTCTTTTTTTTTTTTTTTTTTACTAAATTGTTTCTCTCAGAAATACAGGTATCATAAGGCCAAGGACTGTGACTTGTTTTTAGCACCAAGTAGGGTAGCCGGCATTTGGCATGAACTTAACAAATCTTTGTTAGAGGAAAGAGGGAAGGGAAGGATTGGCATACATATGCAGATATAGAGCTAGCCACTAGGAATAAGTGATGAAAGGGCACCAGTTTATGTTTTGAGGAGCCTGTATCACAGTGGGCGAAACAAGTATAGAGGTAATTTCAAGAGTATGAGCCATGAAAGGGATAAGTACAATATGCTTTGGAAGATAGAAGAGAGACACCTAATTTAATCTAAGGTGATGAGGGATGGCTTCCTGTGGGAGGCAGAGCCTAAGCTAAATCTGAATAGTGAGTCAACCACACAAAGAGGAAAGAATGGGTGTTCCTACTGTGGCACAGCGCGTAAAGAATCTGGTATTGCCTCTGTAGTAGCCCGGGTTACTGCTGAGGTGCAAATTCCATCCCCAGCCCAACACAGTGGATTGAGGATCCGGTACTGTTGCAGCTGTGGTGTAGGCCACAGTGGCTTGGATTTGATCCCTGGCACCCAGGAACTTTCATATGCTACAGGTATGGCCAAAAAAAAAAAAAAAACAAACAAACAAAAAAACAGAGGAAAGAATGGTCCTCTATAAGGAGTTAATAGCATGAGCAAGGACACATATGTAAGAGAGAATATGGTACTGCAGCACAATGAGACTATGTCAGAACTCTCTCAAGAGGTTCCTATGCTGTCTAGAAAACATACTGCCCAAGGCCCACAGCCTGGAGCTCTCATAGCTGTGGGATGTGCTTGCATATGCCCATGCACATCTGAACTGTGTGCTTGTGAAGAGTCTCTTAAACTGTCCCTAACCTGTTTCTGCTAATAGTTCTTGTTACTGTGGTTCCATTACACAGTAATACAAAGATAATGAAACATGAACGCAAAAGAATTATCTCCATGAGAACCAGCTGAATGTTTAAAAAAAAAAAAACTATATAGAAAAACAAACAAAAAATTTATTCTCAAAGTAAGTATGAGGGAGACAACTAAAAATTAGGGGTTACTATTACACTGTTAGTAGGATTGCAAATTGGTGCAACCACTGTGGAAAACAGTATGGAAATTCCTTAGAAAACTCAAAATAGAATTACCGTTTGATCCAGCAATCCCACTCCTGAGCATTTATCCAGAGAAATCCATGACTCAAAAAGACACATGTACTCCAATGTTCATTGCAGCACTCTATGCAGTAGCCAAGTCATGGAAACAATCTAAATGCCCATCGACAGAGGAGTGGATAACGAAGATGTGGTACATATACACAATGGAATATTACTCAGCCATTAAAAGAAACGAAATACCAGCATTTACAGCAACATGGATGGACCTAGAAATTATCACGCAAAGTGAAACCAGTCAGACAATGAGACACCAACATCAAATGCTACCACTTACATGTGGAATCTAAAAAAAGGACACAATGAACTTCTTTGCAGAACAGATACTGACTCACAGACTTTGGAAAACTTATGGTTCCAAATGAGAAAAGTTGGGGGGTGGGGGGATACACTGAGTGTTTGGGATGGAAATGCTATAAAATTTGGTTGTGATGATTTTTGTACACCTATAACTGTAAGAAAATTCATTAATTAAAAAAATCAGGGTTTAAATTGCCAAATTAGAAGACTTCTATTCTAAATGATAATGCCACTAAAAATGGGAAGGGGAAAGTGGAAAGATATGTGGTTGATGGTGTAAACAGGGCCCATAGGGCCTTGTGTGCACCCTAAGGAGTTTGGGTTTTATCCTGAGGTCAGTGCAGAGCATGCAAAGGTACCAAGCAGGAGAGTAACAAAATCAGATTCACATTTCAGGAAGATAGCTCTGATTGCAGAATAAAAAGTAAAAGAGCAAAAGTAAACACAGAAAAACTTGTTAGGATGCTACTGCAGTAACCCAAACAAGAAATGGTGTTGACCTAAGAGTGATTTTGCTATTCTTTAAAAACTAATTTTGGGGGTTTAAATAGGCTTTTGTGGGCTTTCTAAGAAAGTAACATTGCTGTCACAGTTTTTAGGGGAAAACATGTTCCAAAGAACTAACTACATGCCAATTAGCATATAACCTATTTATGAACTGGGAACTGTTTACAATTTATTTGCCAATAAAAATAGCGGCTTCTACAGAAGTCTCAACTGCTGGCTTTTTTATGGCCACACCCAAGGAATATGAAAGTTCCCAGGCCAGGGACTGAATCTGAGCCACAGCTACAACCTACACAGCAGCTGTTGCAACACTGGATCCTTTAACCCACTACGCCATGCCGGGGATCAAATCTGTGCCTCTGCAGTGTCCAGAGCTACTGTAGTCGGATTCCTAACTCACTGACCACAGCAGGAACTCCTATAGTCTTAATCCGGATCACTTAGACTGCAATTGTGGAACCTCCTTCTTAAGCAGAGGACAGCTAAAAAAAGGGCTATTTTTAAATATGATTTTCAAAAATAGGTCTTTTTAAATGTTTGTATGAAATAGAGGTTAGGCTTTGATATCTGTGAGTATAAACTACACTTAGTACCCAGAAAAGAAAACAAGAACACTTACTTCATGAAATACTGCTCCAGAATACGGAGACACTCCCAAGTCCAACAGTGAGAGGCCTTCAACCACTGAAAAGTAAGACATCAAAGTTCACTCTTACTTTAGAGACATATTCAGACTGGCCATAAATCAGTTTTATATACTCCCAGGAATAAGAAGGGCTTCACAGTTTGTCTAACCCCATGTACCTCATTTCCGGCAAGTAAATTTAAGTCTCAATTTCAATGACGGTGAAATTTCTTCTATATAGAATGTCTCTTTCCATTGTGGGGCAGCACTTATTATGAGAAAACTACAAACTAAAAAGTATCCTTGGATCTCCTTGTAACTTTCACCCACTCTAAAAAGTGTTTTGTTTACATATATATTCTGCCCGCTTCCAAAAGACAGTAAGATAAATTAGAAGCTGTGAGAAATGTTGTCCATAGAGTTGGAAAATGGGGAGTCAGTTTCACATGCTACTTGTTTGAGTAACATTTATACTAACTTTTCTACAGGGCCACATGTACTTTCTAAATGTGTGGCTTTTGGCCCAGAAATAGTTGTCCTTATGGCAATTCATCCTAGGGAAATAACTAGAAAAGTGCCCAAAGAAAATGTTCATTATTGGGCTCAGAGCACTAAAAAATTAAAAATAATGTCCCTGGAATTTCCACTCTGGCTCAGTGGGTTAAGGACCCGACACTGCCTCTCTGCAGATGTGGGTTCAATCCGTGGCCTGGCTCACTGGGTTAAGGATCTGCCATTGCCACAAATGGCTACATAGATCAAAGATGCTGCTCGGATCTGTTGTTGCCATAGCTATGGCATAGGCCCCAGCTGCAGCTCCAATTTGATTCCTGGCCCAGGAACTTCCATATGCCACGGGTGTGGCCACAAAAAATAAAGATAAATAAAAAAACCGCCAATGCCCATTACTGGATTTATATAAATGAATCTCACTCACACACACACACACAGAGTAATAATTGTGAAAGGAAAGTATCAAGTATGGATAATAAAATTAGTGAATAAAAATGATTGGAACAGAATACTTGCAAAGGGAAAAATAATAATTTTATGTGGATAAACCTGGCATTCACTGTCTCACTCAAGTGACCTAAACTAACATCATTAGTAATATATTGACCAGTTAATATTACCAGCATTCAAGTACACCCTGACATGATTCACCAATATGAGGATATAAACACTTCTGTGTTCCTTATGCCAAAAATGCTTGTATCCTTGCCAAAAAAAGCATAACTTCAATTTCATCAAGAGAAAATCTCAAGCAAACCCAAACTGAGAGACAAAATAACTGGCCAGTACAGTTTAAAAATGTCAAGTCTGAGAAAATGTCCCAGACTGGGAGAGACTAAGATACATAATAACTAAATGCAATATGGGATAATTGGATCTTGCGCCAGAAAAAAGACATTAGTGGAACAATTGGTAAAAATTCTGTAGGCCTGTAGATTAGTTAACAATATTGTATCAACGTTAATTCTCTGCTTTAGGTATGGTGCTATGGTTATGTAGGATGTTAACTGTAGAAGGAGCTGGGTGAAGGGTAAACAGAAACTCTATGTACTATTTTTGCAACTTTCCTGAAAATCTAAAATCATTTCCAAATTAAGAGTTAAAATTAAAAAGTATATTACAGATGTGTGTCTGATCCTTAAACAACACAGATTTGACCTGCACTTATACTTGGATTTTTTTCAATAGTAAATACTACAGTACTACACTATTTGCAGTTGGTTGAATCTTCAGATGCAGAACGTTAGATATGGAGGAACCAAGGGTACAGAGGAAGAGTTTATATGGAGGGCTGACTATAAATGACACTTGGATTTTCACCTGTACAGAGGATCAGCCCCAATTACTACGTTATTCAAGGGTCAACTGTATATTTACTAAAGGAAGTCTGTCCATGAACACTCCTTTTTTTCTTTTGGCTACACTCAAGGCATGTGGAAGTTCCTGGACCAGGGATTGAACTCATGCTGCAGTTGCTGCCTATGCTACAGCTGTGGCAATACCGGATCCTTAACCCAACGCACTGGGCTGGCGATCGAACCCGCGCTGCCACAGAGACAACATCTGATCTTAACCCGCTGTGCCACAGCAGGAACACCCGCCCCCCATGAAACTCTTAAATGAAAAGTAGGTCATAACACAGTATGTAAAATATGATCAAATTTTATTTTAAATATTGATCAGCATTAATTCTTTAACTTATTTAAGAGGATGAATATGTATGCAGTGAGAAATGCCTCAAAATAAGCATAAAACAAAAAAATAAAAATAAAAAATGTTAACAGTGACATCTCTGGGTGATAAGATTACATAAGATCTTTGGCTTCTATTATCTTTTCTTCAGTTTATGAATCTTTAGCAATGAGCATGTATTTATAATTATTAATAAAGAACAGGAAAATTAATTTTGAGAGTAAAAAAATAATATAAAACAGAGCCACAAGAACCTATAAAATGTATACACTTATAAATGCATGAAGTATACATCAGAAACTGATATAAGAAACTGTTCCCTCCAGGGAACAGAAATGGGTGGTATAGGAAAATGGTGAAAAGTTGTCTTTTAGTCATATAGACTTTTGCCCCTCTGATTTTTAAACCATGTGACTGAATTACCTATTCAAAAATAAGTAGGTAAAATCAAAGTTACAAAGCCTGCTTAAAAAAAAAAAAACTATATATTTGTAATAAGTGAGCCATAAACATGGCTTTAAATTTTACAGATCCACACTGCAGCATTCTTCACAATAGCCAAATTATGGAAATAACCCAAGTGACTGTCCACCAACAGATGAATGGATAAAGAAAATATGATGGAATATTATTTAGCTGTATAAAAAAGGAAATCTTGTACTTTGTGACAATATAGGACATTATGCTAAGTGAAATAACTCATACAGAGAAAGACAAATACTGTTTGTTCTCACTTATGTGTGAAATCTAAAAAAGCTGAATTCAGAGAGTAGAATGGTGGTTGCCAAAAGCTGGAGGTGGTATGAGGGAAATGTAAGAGATGTCAGTCAAAGGGTACAAACTCCCAAGTTATTAAGTTCTAAGGATCTAATTATGGCGTGGTGACTGTAATTAACAGTACTATATTATATACTTGACAGTAAGTCTTAAATGTTATCATCATTTTGCAATATATACAGGTGTTAAATCATCACATTGTATGGCTTAAACCTACATAAGTTATATGTCAATATCTCAACAAAGCTGGAAAAAGTATTTCTCCTGTTCCCCGTTAAAGTATCGTCTACATGTGCCCTAATGCTATCTCTGCATAATAAAGGTCTGATACTCTTACCCCTTTAAAAAATAATAAAAAATAAATAAATTTTACAGATCCACCCTAGAAGGAAATCTATCAGTTACACTGTTTATGGGATCTATTTTTTAAATTTAATTTTTATTTTATATTTGAGTATAGCTGATTTACAATGTTGTGTTAATTTCAGGTGTAAAGCAAAGTGATTTAGTTATACATATATGTATGTGTATTCTTTTTTCAGATTCTTTTCCCAGTAATGGCTTATTACAGAATACTGAGAGTTCCCTGTGCTATACAGTATGTTTTTGCTGATTATCTATTTTATAAGTAGCAGCATTATATGTTAATCCCAAATTCCTAATTTATCCCTCGCTCGCCATGGTGTCTATAAAATAAAGCCCACTGCTCAAGACAACTATAACTGTCCTCATACCAGGACCAAACAGAAACTTCCCTGAAGGAGCCCCACAAGGAGGCTGCTGTGTAAAACAATTATTAAACCCTTTACTAACAGCACTGCTGGAGACCCAAGGAGATGGTGTATCAAGCCACTTCACAGGACAACTCTCAATCTAAGCCAACAGCATACTAACACTTTATAAAGGACCAGTAAGATGCTATCCAGGAAATCACTCTCCCCGGTTTAATCCAGAGGTAAATTCTTGATTATGTAGCTGCACATTTTTCAGGCAACTGTCTAAAAGTAATTCCTCTCAGATATGCTTCTGCCAGATATTTGCATTACTAGTGCATTTACTAATGTGTTCTTTGGCAAGTGCCTGGAATGTGGCTCTGCTGTCTTGATGATTAAATTTGACCTCAATATTATTTAACAGATCATCGATCTGGGAGAAGAGTCAACCTCATGTAAAAACAGGAAAAAACAAAAACCAAAAAAACTTGTCTCTGGAGCGCTAGGATGCAGTTTAGCTCCCATGACTCAGCATAGCGGGTTGAGGAACCAGCACTCCAGCAGCTGCCATGTAGGTCACAACTGCGGCTTGGATCTGATCCCTGGACCGGGAACTCCATATGCCACGGGGCGGCCAAAAAAGAAAAAAACAAACACTGCCATTTACTACACCAGCTGTGACATTAAAATGTGTAGGAAGAGCATAAGCTCACAATATTTTTACTTGAATATATCAGACATTATGAAAAACTTCTTATAATGTCCTTATTTTTCTCATTTTGTCACACAAGTCTTTGTCACACAAAACTCTGGCATGGTCTCCAGTAGCATTTGGGAATATCTAAGCTGCAGAGTACCAAAATCCCAAATCCCCTGGAATGTAATAGCGAATCTTTTCTATGTATAAAAGAATAACCAGGACCCCCAAATTCTAATACGTATAACAATGATCCAATAATACTTTGATAAAAACATTTTAACATAGAATTCACAAAATGCCTGTTTGGGGGGAAAAAAAAACTCAGTTAAGATAACCCAAAGAACCTATAGCTTTAAGCTAGACTACCCATCAAAACGAAACCTGTAAAAGGTACATCAGAGCAATGAATAACATTTCTGCTTCATGTGATTATTATATAACAAATATTTTAAACAGTTGATCATGGAAGAGAAGAGGCAAAATTGTCACTCTATGCAGAAGACATGATACTATATATAGAAAACCCTAAGGACTCCACTCAAAAACTACTCGAACTGATCAATGAATTCAGCAAAGTAGCAGGATACAAGATTAACATTCAGAAATCAGTTGCATTTGTAAATTTAAATGAAGTATTAGAAAAGGAATATAAAAATACAATACCTTTAAAAATCACACACACCCCTCCCCGAATAAACCTGACCGAGGAGGTGAAAGACTTATATGCTGAAAACTATCAAACCTTAATCAAGGAAATTAAAGAGGATTCAAAGAAATGGAAAGATATTCCACGCTCCTGGGTTGGGAGAATTCATATTGTTAAAATGGCCATACAACCTAAAGCAATCTACAGACTTAGTGCAATCCCTATCAAATCACTCATGACATTTTTCACAGAACTACAACAAACAATCCAAAAATTTATATGGAACCACAAAAGACCCAGAATTGCCAAACCAATTCTGAGGAACAAAAACCAAGCAGGAGGCATAACTCTCCCAGACTTCAGGCAATATTACAAAGCTACAGTAATCAAGACAGTGTGGTACTGGTACCAAAACAGACATACGGACTAATGGAACAGAATAGAGAACCCAGAAATAAACCCAGACACCTATGGTCAATTAATCTTCGACAAGGCAAGAATATAAAATGGGAAAAAGACAATCTCTTCAGCAAGTGATGCTGGGAAAACTAGACAGCTACATGTAAATCAATGAAACTAGAACACATCCTCACACCATGTACAAAAATAAATTTAAAATGGCTTAAAGACTTAAACAAAAGACAAGACACATAAAACACCTAGAAGAGAACATAGGCAAAACATTCTCTGACAACCATACAAATATTTTCTTAGGTCAGTCTCCCAAGACAACAGAAATACAACCAAAAATAAACCAATGGGACTTAATCAAACTGGCAAGTTTTGCACAGCAAAGGAAACCATCAAAAAACAAACAAACAAAAAAAAGACAACCTACGGAATGGGAGAAAATAATTTCTAATGATGGAACTGACAAGGGCTTAACCTCTAAAATATACTAACAACTTATACAAGTCAACAACAATAAAAAAAAAAAATTGAAAAATGGGCAGAAGGAGTTCCCGTCATGGCTCAGTGGTCAACGAATCCGACTAGGAACCATAAGGTTGCAGGTTCGATCCCTGGCCTTGCTCAGTGGGTTAACGATCCAGCGTTGCCATGAGCTGTGCCATGCCTGTTTTTTTTCCCCCCAAACAGGCATTTTGTGAACGCGGCTCAGATCCTGCGTTGCTGTGGCTGTGGTGAAGGCCAGCAGCTACAGCTCCTATTAGATCCCTAGCCTGGGAACCTCCATTGCCGCGTGTGCAGCCCTAGATAAGGCAAAAAGACAAAAAAAAAAGAAAAATGGGCAGAAGACCTGAATAGACATTTCTCCAAAGATACACAGATGGCACATGAAAAAATGTTCAACATCACTAATCATAAGAAATGCAAATCAAAACTACTATGAGGTATGACCTCACACTGGTCAGAATGGACATCATTAATAGGTGCACAAATAACAAATGCTGGAGACGGTGTGGAGAAAATGGAACCCTCCTATACTGTTGATGGGAATGTAAATTGGTATAACCACTATGGAAAAACAGTATGGAGGTCAAGTATAATAGAAAAAATAAAAATCATAATAAAAAAAGAAAACAGTATGGAGATATCTCAGAAAACTACGTATACAACTACCATATGATCCAGAAATCCCACTCCTGGGCATATATCCAAACAAAAATTTCATTGAAAAAGATACATGCACCCCTATGTTCATCGCAGCACTATTCACAATAGCCAGGACATGGAAACAACCTAAATGTCCACTGACAGATGAATGGATTAAAAAGATGCGGTATATGGAGTTTCCATCGTGGCTCAGCAGAAACGAATCCGACTAGGAAACATAAGGTTGAGCGTTCGATCCCTGGCATCGCTCAGCGGGTTAACAATCTGGCGTTGCCATGAGCTGTGGTGTAGGTTGCAGACACAGCTCTGATCTAGAATTGCTGTGGCTCTGGGGTAGGCTGGCAGCGACAGCTCTGATTAGACCCCTAGCCTGGGAACCTCCATATATATATATATATACATATATATACACACACACATATATACACAATGGAATACTACTCAGTCATAAAAGAGAACAAAATAATGCCATTTGCAGCAACATGGATGCAACCAGAGACTCTCATACTAAGTGAAGTCAGAAAGAGAAAGACAAATACCATATGATATCACTTTTATCTAATATATGGCACAAATGAACCTATCTACAGAAAAGAAACAACCTCATGGACTTGAAGAACAGACTTGTGGTTGCCGAAGGGGAGGAGGAGGGAGTGGGATGGACTAGGAGTTTTGTAGATGCAAGCTACTGCATTTGAAGTGGATAAGCAATGAGATCCTGCTGTATAGCACAGGGAACTATATCTAGTCACTTGTGATGACTGGGTCACTTTGCTGTACAGCAGAAACTGACAAAATAATATAAATCAACTATAATAGAAAAAATAAAAACTTAAAAAAAAATGGGCAGGAGACCTGAATAGACATTTTTCCAAAGAAGAAATGCAGATGGCCAGTAGGCACATGAAAAGATGCTCAACACTGCTAATCATCAGGGAAATGCATATCAAAATCAGTGAGACATCACCTCACCACTATCAGAATCGCTATCTTCAAAAAGAACACAAATAACAAATGATGAGGATGTGGAGAAAAAGGAGCCCTTTGTACACTGTTGTTTGAAACATAAATTTGTGCAGCCACTGTGGAAACCAGTACGGAGGTTTCTCAAGAAACTACACAGAACTGCCATATGCCCCAGCAATTCTACTCCTGGGTATATATCCAAAAAAAACCCCCAAACCACTAATTTGAAAAGATACATGCACCCCAGTGTTCACAGCAGCATTATTTACAATTGCCAAGATATGGAAGCAACCCAAGTGTCCATCAACAGATGGCTGGATTAAGAAGATGTGGTATTGGAATTCCTGTTGTGGTGCAGTGGAAATAAATCTGACTAAGAACCATGAGGTTACAACTTTGATCCCTGGCCTTACTCAGTGGGTTAAGGATAAAGCGTTGCTGTAAGCTGTGGTGTAGGCCACAGACAAGGCTTGGATCTGGCGTTGCTGTGGCTGTGGTGTAGGCCAGCAGCTGTAGCTCCAAAAAGACCCCTAGCATGGGAACCTCCATATGCCATGGGTGTGGCCCTGAAAAAAAAAAAAATACAAAAAGAAAGAAGATGTGGTAAATATATACTACAATGGAATACTATTTGGCCATTAAAAAGAATGAAATTTTGCCATTTGCAGCAGCCCCGGAGGGTATTATGCTAAGTGAAATAAGTCAGACAGATAAAGACAAATACTGCATGATATCACTTACATATGGAATCTGAAAAATACAACAAACTAGTGAATATAACAAAAAAGATGCAGACTCATAGATACAGAGAAAAACTGGTGGTTACCAGTGGGTAGAGGAAAGCGGGGATAATATAAGGGGGGGTGGGTTTAAGATAGGCTCAAGGATGAATTGTGCAACATGGAGAATATAGCCAATATTTTATAACTGGAGTATCATCTTTAGAAGTTGTGAATCACTATGCTGTACACCTGTAACTTATAAAATATTGTATATCAACTATACTTCAATAAAGAATAAGAAAAAACAAAACAAGAAGGAATGAGGGAAATAGAAATGTCACCGTCAGAACACCACAGTAATGACCACTGCAAGGAAGATCAACCTATAAATGCAGGAAGTAGTAGGCAAAAACTTAAAGAGAAACAGGATATTTACAGAGCCCCAAATGTTTACTACTTAAATGAGGAAAATGGTCATTTTACAGTGAAGAAATCAGGCAGACATTACCTTAACCAAGCGATTACAGTTAACATTAGGAGTAATAAGACACTTAAGTATGATTTATCCCTTGATCCAATGCATAGAGAAGAATTCTTCAATGGATTCCACTTCAGTGGAATTCTTCCCCAAAATCCATTATCTCAAACAAACTATGAGAAAACATTAGACAAAATCAAACTGAGGGACATTCTACAAAATAACTGACCAGCAGGCTTCAAAAGTGTAAAGGTCATAGAAGGTAAGGAAAAGCTGAGGAACTGCCTTGGGTCTTCTGGAATTCAGAAGAAAGCAGGAACCAAGTGATTTCAACAAACAATTCAGTTTGTTCAACAAATAATTATACACAAATATTATATGCAAAGATATCAAGTCTAAACTCTTACCATCACACATATGAACTACAAATACCTTTTACCACTTATTAACTGGAACCTGGGCAAACTACTTAACTTCCCCAAATCTCAGTTTCTTCATCTGTAAAATAAGGAAGATAATGCCATCTAATAGAAGAATAACTGGAGGATAAAATGAGGCTTACCATAGTCTCCAAAAGTATTTTTAGAAAAGTCAGCTCTAGTTATTCATAAAACATCCATTCATTACACCATTCCCCATTCCAAAATGTCAATGGGATAACATCAAAACTAGCATTTGAAGTTTGAAGACATGATACAAACTTGCATTTGGAGTAGATAAGCAATGAGATCCTGCTGTATAGCACAGGGGGAATTATATCTAGTCACTTCTGATGGAGTATGATGGAGGATAATGTGAGAAAAAGAATATATACATACGTATGACTGGGTCACTTTGCTGAACAGTAGAAATTGACAGTACACTGTAAATCAACTATAATGGAAAAAATAAAAATCGTATAAACTTTAAAAACATACATCTAGAAAAATAAATGGATTATATCTAGCAAAAAAAAAAAGTTTGAGAACATGAAGGGGACTTCTGGGCTGCTGGTAATGTTCCGTTTCTTGAACTGCAAGCCGGCTATGTGACTATACAGTGTGTAAAAATTCTTTAAGCTCTACATACTGTACTTAGGTAAGAAAAGTTTTATTTTCTTGTCCATGCCTGCAGCATGCAGAAGTTCCCAGGTAAGGGATCAAACTTGCGGCCACAGCAGTGACAACACCAGATCCTTATTCCACTGTGCCACCAGGGAATTCCAGTAAGAAAATTTTTTGAAAAATATCTTCAAATTCTGGGAGTTCCCGTTGTGGCTCAGTGGTTACAAATCCGACTAGGAACCATGAGGTTGCGGGTTCAGTCCCTGGCCTTGCTCAATGTGTTAAGGATCCGGCGTTGCTGTGAGCTGTGGTGTAGGTCGCAGACGTGGCTGGGATCTGGCGTGGCTGTGGCTAGGCCAGCAGCTGTAGCTCTAATTCGACCCCTAGCCTGGGAACCTCCATATGCTATGGGTGCAGCCCTAAAAAGGAAAAAAAAAAAAAAACTTAAAATTCTGGCTCTCACCTTACACCCACCTCATTACTCCCCTATATTTCACATCTTTCAACATTTCTTGATCCTGACAACCTTCTACCTGAAACTCCACTTCCTCTAATCTCCGTTTTCAAACTCTACATCCTTCAAGAGTTAGCTCAAATACCATGCTCCTTAAACTGGAAAAGGAGAGGGCACCTTCTTCAGGGTCAGAACTCCAAGGAAGGAACTGGACGGACATAAGAAATACACTTTTCTTTCTTTTTTCTTTTTCTTTTCTATTTTTTTTTAGGGCCACACCTGCTGCATATGAAGTTCCCAGGCTAGGGGTCGAATAAGAGCTGCAGCTGTGGGCCTACACCACAGCCACAGCAACACCAGATCCAAGCCACATCTGAGACCTACACAGCACCTCACAGCAACACCGAATCTTTAATTCACTGAGCGAGGGCCAAGAGTTGAACCCGAGTCCTCCTCATGGATACTAGCTGGGTTGTTGCCCGCTGAGCCACAATGGGAACTCCAGGAAGTACACTTTTCCTGTTTGTCTCCCCCATTAGAGTGCCTGTGGACTCTTCAGCCCAAATTTTGGTTCTCTGCGGGCGCCAGCATAAAACAATGTTTGATGAAGAGCTTAAAGAAATAAGATACAGCAGGAAAAGAGGCACTGCCAAGTCCCAGACTGAGACAAGGTTTCTAAGGGCACTCACACTCTGTCCTCACTTATGCTGGAGTGGTCCCCTCACTCAGGGGCGCATAGACATACACACGCACAAGCGCTCTCGCGCCAAAACCCACTCCACCTAGCACGCCCTTTCCTCACCCTGACCCTTCCTCACTGACCCTTCCTCAACCAGATCCTTCCTCAGACCACGCCCCTCAGCCCAGGACCGGAGGGGGACACACCCCCTCAGATCTACACCCCGCAGGTGACCAGCCCCTAGGGCCCCAACCTCACCACACAAACCCACACCCCTTCCCCTCAGCAGCCCCGCCCGCCCGCTCTCTCCGAGGACGCTAGAGCTGGTCGGTTCGCTCAGAATCGAACTTGCGGCCACTGCCCCCGCCTCCCATTCACAGTGGCCAGAGGAGCACAGGCGGGGCCTGGCCGCCTACTCGAGCCGGTGGCCTCACCTCTCTTCCAAGAGCTCAGTGGGGACACTACCTCCACCCGCTCCGAGATGAACTCGGCCAGACTGGAGCGAAACAAGGCTGCCCGCACAGTCACGGCCACCACCAGCACTAAGGCCAAGGGAGCCGCCATGATAGCTGGGGCGGGCGCGCAGGCGGGAGGGGAAAGACGAGGCGGAAGATCCTAGCGATTTTGTGCACCGCCCTCTGTAGTTCTCCGGAGCGGCGCGCCTTGCGGCCGCCCACGAAGCTACCAGACTGGGAACTACCGTTCCCAGGAGGCCTGGCGGCGAAATAGGGCGTGGCGACGGAAAGCAGGGCGCCTCAAGCTTGTAGCAAAGTGTTGGGCGAGGTTTCCTACCCTAGCAGGTGAATTGTAGAAGCGCTGAGGTGCTGCTGAAAGTAGACACGTGAAGGCAGTTATCGTCCTGGGCTTGTGAGCGAGTTTTAAAGAAACGTTCATTTCACTCGTATGTTTTTAATAAGATGTTTCCTTTTTTATGTTTCCAAAGGGTATTAAATATGTATTCGTTGATTTATTCTACAATTATTTATAGAATGCCAATTATATGGGTTCTGAGGATACACTGTGGAGTAGTACAGAGATTTATTAGCTCTGCGGCCTTGAACAAGTTGCTGAACCTTTCTGTGCCTCAGGTCCCTCACTTCAAAAATATGCTTGTTTTTGGCTCCTTGTAGGCCAGCTAGAAACTGCTGAAGACTGCTTAGAAATGTTGCCAGTCGCTTTTAAACACTGCCATTATGGTAAATTAGTACAGCCACTATGGAGAACAGTATGGAGGTTCCTTTAAAAACTAAAAAGGGAGTTCCTGCTGTGGCAAAGTTGGTTAATGAGAAGTTGGTTAATGATCTGACTTATCTCTGGTGTTGCTGGTTCCAGCCCCAGCCCAGCGCAGTGGGTTAAGGATCTTACATAAGAATCCCAAATTGCCGCAGCTGTAGCTCGGATACAGTCCATTCCCAAGGAACTTCCACATGCCTCAGGTACAGCCATAAGATTTAAAAAGAAAAAGGAATCAGAAAATGAATGGATACGTTTATATGTGTAACTGAATCACTTTGCTGTATGCCTGAAACTAACACAACATTGTAAATGGACTATACTCCCAACAAGATTTTTTGAAGTAAATAAAAATAAACACGGCTATTATCAAAAAGTGACTTAAACACACCTACAATTAAATAAGTTGTGTAAAAAACAAGGTAATAAATGCTCAAAACACATCACTTCCTAAGTATTTTACTATGCTCTTGTTTTATCTGTGCTCTTGAAGTTATTTACCACTGCAATATGATTATGGCAGATTTGTGTAATGGTATACTACTGTCCTTCCCTTCCCAAATCGCGTTTAGTGACTTAAGTTTGATAGTTTGAAATCCCAATCTATGGGAATTTTTACACCACAGAAAGTGGCAAACAGTGTATCAGAATTTTGGAGTTTGGACAGCCATCGATAAGCATAAATAGCACACCACTTCATTAATTAATGTATAAAAAGTACTTATGATGAGTGCTTAAATGTTAGCTATGGTAATTAAAATATTAAATAAATATATAAGGAAATTTAAGATCTGTGAAGGAAATGAAACAGGTTGCATAATCAAAAATAATTTGGTGGGGAGTTCCCATTGTGGCTCAGCGGGTTAAGAACTGGGCATGTGGGTTTGAACCCTGGCCTCACTCAGTGGGTTAAGGATCCAACATTACCCTGACCTGTGGTGTAGGTCACAGTTGCGGCTTGGATCTGGTGTTGTTGTGGCATAGGCCGTCAGCTGCAGCTCCAGTTTGACCCCTAGCCTGAGAACTTCCATATGCTGCAGGTGCAGTCCTTAAAAAAAAGCCAAAGAACACTATGAAGAAATGAAAAGACAACCCAAAGAACACCATGAAGAAATGAAAAGACAACCCACAGAATGTGAGAAAATGTCTCTAAATTATATATGACAAGGGACTTTTATCCAAAGTATAAAGAATTCTTACAACTTAACAATAAAAAGATAACCCAATTTAAAGTGGGCAAAGGATTTGAATAGACTTATCTCCAAAGAAGATACACAAGTGTCCAATAAACATGTGAAAAGATGCTCAAAATCATCAGCAATTAGGGAAATACAAATCAAAATCACAATGAGATACCGCCCCACTAGGATGGCTACAATAAAAGATAATGACAAAGAGGAGTTCCCATTGTGGTTCAGCAGTTAATGAATCCGACTAGTAACCACGAGGTTGCAGGTTTGATCCCTGGCCTTGCTCAGTAGGTTAAGGATCTAACATTGCCGTGAGCTGTGGTATAGGTTGCAGACACAGCTCAGATCCTGAGTTGCTGTGGCTGTGGCGGCGTAGGCCGGCAGCTGTAGCTCTGATTCGACCCCTAGGCTTAGAACCTCCATGTGCCATGGGTGCGGCCCTAAAAAGACAAAAAATAAATAATAAATTCCAAATATGTAAAGCTGAGCTTGTGATCTTCTTTCCAATAAGTCACACTTTCACCTTAATTCCTTATTTCTGTGAATGGCAGCACTAATCTTTCGGTTGCTCAGCCATAAACCTAGGAATCAGCCTGATCACCTCCCACTACCCCATCGCTTATATACCTTCAAGCATCCTCCTAAACATCAGTCAAATGCACCTACTCCTCTCCATTTCACTGCCACCAGCCTGGTCTAAGCTACTAGCCTTTCTCACCTACACTTCTGCTATACACATCCCACCTCGTCTCCTGATGCCACTCATTCTCCAGAGATTCTCCATGCCTGACATTTATTGGTGAATGAATGATTAAATGAACAAATGAATATTGCTAACCCCTTACTGAAAACCCTTCACTGGCTTTCTCTTACACCTAGTTTAAGAACTGAAGCCATTAAGATGGCTCACAAGGCCCTGCATGATCTATCCCCCTCTCTTGTCTCATCCCCCACTTTTCTGCCCTATATGCTTTGGAAAAAATAATCAGTGGTCATTCCTATGGTACATTGTATTTTGTACACCACATCAGCTACCCAACAGCATCTGTCCTCACTTGGCAAAGTCCTTCTTATCCTTCAAGGCTCATCCTTAAAATCCTCTTCTTGGAATGTCTCAGCAGGTTAAGGATCTGGTGTTCTCACTGCTATCCCTTTGGTTACTGCTGTGGCACAGGTTCAACCCCTGGCTGGGGAACTTCTGCATCCTTCAGGTGTGGCACACATAAAAATTTCCTTCTTGGAGTTCCTGTTGTGGCTCAGTGGCTAACGAACCGGACCAGTATCCATGAGGAGGCCAGTTTGATCCAGCCCTTACTCAGTGTGTTAAGGATCCAGCGTTGCTGTTAGCTGTGGTGTAGGTCATAGATGTGCCTCGGATCCTGCGTTGCTGTAGCTGTGGTGTAGGCCAGCAGCTACAGCTCTGATTTGACCCCTAGCCTGGGAACCTCCACATGCCGAGGGTGCGGTCCTAAAAAGACAAAAAGGCAAAAAAGAAAAATTTCCTTCTCTATGAAGACTTTGATTTCCTTAAAGAGTTAGTTCTTTCTGTGTGTTTCCAAAGCACTTAGCAACTGCCTCTAACCTTCACTTAATGATCACCATTGATAATTCTGTTATCTAAAATTCATGGGATTCTGATTCTTCTGTTCACTGTGTCTACTGAATCTTTTTTTTTTCTTTTTGGCCACCCTGAGGCATATAGAGTTCCCGGGCTGGGGATCAGATCCAAGCCACAGTAAAGACCTAAGCCGCAGCTGTGACAACACTGGATCCTTAACCACTGTGCTGGGCGGGGAAGAAACTGCGTCTTGGCGCTGGCATCCCCAGCGCTCCCAAGACGCTGCCAATGCCATTGCGCCGCAGCAAGAACTCTTGTGTCTACTGAATCTTAATCATGGTAGATTGTTTCCTTGAATATTTCATCAATTGTTTCCTTGTGGATTATAAGCTGTTTGGAAGAGCTTTTTTTTTTTTTTCTCAGGGCCGCACCCGCGGCATATGGAGGTTCCTAGGCTATTGGGTCAAATTGGAGCTGTAGCCCCCAGCCTACGCCACAGCCACAGCAACGCCAGATCATTAACCCTCTGAGCAAGGCCAGGAATTGAACCCACAACCTCATGGTTCCTAGTCGGATTCGTTAACCGCTGTGCCACAACGGGAACTCCCTGGAAGAGCTTTATATTCAGGAATTCTGTGTAAGCAATGGCCAGGGAAGAGAGGTATTCAGGGGTGATCCAGAGAGGATTTGCCTTTGTTTCTGCTGGTATCTGAGAGATAGTTTCTCCTCTTTGTTAATTTCTCAGCCTAGGAGATTCCTAGACATGTAGGTGATGTAAATATGAACCCCACACTCACCACTCCCTACCTCATCAAGGGCAGGCAGGCAGTTTCAAATTCTCAGAAGAGTTTCTTTCTCTCACTCAAAGACTAGGTCAGAATGGACACATGATTTTGTCTTCTTTGCTAGAAGCGGAATGTTCTTTTGTTTGTTCTCTTCTAGTCTGTACTTTAGCTGTGGATGTAGCCCTTCAATGGTCCTGGACTTATCGAGGGCCTCATTTCAACCCCAAACTTCATGTAAGCCCAAGTCTTCATCTCCCCATATGTCTGTTAAGACCCAAATGGTTGCAGGTCCATTTGTACATTTAATGGGATGTTTGTTAGTTTTATTTCCAGCATTTCCATGTGTTACGTAGCAGGAAGTTCCAGATATTGTCAGAAAAGGAAGTTCAGCTCAATACTTAGTAGACAGAATTGTCACTGTCTTGTTTACTTGTTTTTTTTTTTTCCATGAGTAGCAAGCTCTGAGAGGGCAGAGACAAGCTCTGACTCATCCCTGGGTCAAGGTCTCCAGCCTAAGACCTGGCACAGAGTAGAAGTTCAGGGAGTGCATTTGATGATACCAAACCTCTGCTCAGACACCTCCAGTGATGGGGAGCTCAATTGCTCCCACTCCCACAGTAGCCTTTCCTTTGGAGAGGGTTGGGTCTCCTGGGTGACTACCTGGCTAGTGGGGGTCAGTCTACCCCTTTTCTGTGTTCATTCTTCCCAACACTTGGCTTATCTACTCAGATTCTGTGGAGCGGGGCTCAGGGCCTAGATGATCCCAGTGATAACTGGAACTTTGATTCAGGAGAAATCACATGGGCCAGTTCAAAACCTAAGGTTCCTATGTTCGTAGGAGTCTAAACTGGCACAACACTTTTGGAGAGCAATTTGACAGCATCTATTGAAATCTGAAGTATGTGTACCTATCAGTCTTGCAAATTTACTTCTGTGAATCCATTCTATTCACAGAAGAATAATCACCGTAGCATTGTTTGTGGCAGCGAAAAAATTGAAAACCACCCAAATTTCCATCGATGTATGATCACCTAAAGCTTTCTACTGCCATACAATAGGAAACTGTAAGATGATGTTTGGTTTTGTTTTTAATGAGGAAGATCTACATATACTGACATAGGTAGAACTCCTGTGTCATATTACTGAGTGAAAAACGTGAGTTGGCAGGACAGAGTATCTAGTATGGCATATTTATGTAGAAACAAACAAATACACCTACGAGCAGAATAAATTGGTACATGCTGGAGGCTATTTGGCAGTATCTATAAACTTTTAAAATGCTACTTAAACTTTTTTCTTTAGGCCACGCCTGCAGCATATGGAAGTTCCCTGGCCAGGGATCGAATTCAAGCCACAGCTGCAGCAACACCAGACCCTTAACCCACCGCGCCGGGCTGGGGGTCAAACCTGCACCACCACAGAGACAACTTGGGATCCTTAACCCATTGCGCCACCATGGAAACCCCTGCTTAAACTTTTAAAATAACTTCAACTAATCTCCACTAATAGATATTCATCTTACAAATAAATATGCAAAATAATGGATAAAATATTAATTTCAGGATTGTTTATAATAATAAAATACTGGAAACAATTCTTTTTTCTGTGGGGGACTGGATAAATACTGTGCGCATATGTAATGGGATACCATGTACATGTGAAAAAGAATGAGGCGCCTCTCCATGCTGACAAAAAAAAAAAAAAAGATCTGGAAGATATATTGTAAACTGAAAAAAAACGAGGTGCAGAAGAGTGTCCTTCTCTGTGTGAAAAAATATACACATATATATGCATTGAATTTTAAGTGCATAGAATATTTCTGGAAGGAATTACAGGAAACTAAAATTGGTGGTTACCTCCAGGGAGGAAACCAGATGGTTGGGAACAGGGGAGGGAGGGACACTTGCTGTTCAAGGTATTCCCTGTTGAACCTTTGGAACTTTGAACTATGTCCCTGTAATTAAGTAAGTAAATACAAAAATTTTAAGGCATAATTTTAAAACTAGAAGGAAAGCAATCCCTCTGAAACTGTACACTTCCTGTGTGTATATACACATGCCATGTAGAAAAAGGAAAGGATTCACTCCGAATTAGGGGCAGTGGTAGAAATTCTCGGGATTGGATGAGGGGTATTCAAGGGGGACCTTGACCTTATTTTGATTGTTTGGGTTTTAGGCTTATAGTTTTTTAAATATTACAATGCTTCCTTGAATTTTATATGATATTTATATAAAGTATTGCATCATTTAAAATACATTTTCATTTCAGGGTTCCCTCATGGCTCCATGGGGTAAGGATCCGGCATTGTCACTGCTATAGCTCTGGTTACAGCTGCAGTGTGGGTTCAAACCCTTGCCTAGGAATTTCTGCATGGCATGGGTGCAGCCAAAAACTATGTATATATATTTTTTAATTTTTAAAACTAGACTTCAAGTGGATAGACCACAACTACCCCCAGGCAAAGGAGTGAGACTGACTCTCTTCCTTCTGAGAAGAGGATTTATGTTGTCCCCTTTATCCCACCTGCCTTCCCCGAGGACACCCTGGCTCTCAAAGAGGCACCTGGGTTACTCCCAGCATCGTTCCAAAGAGCCTCTCCTATCAACTCTTACCCACTTGGCTCCCTGTCCCCAGTGTTCTGGGCTGAGAACCAGAGCTGATTGACCAGAAGGTCATATTTCCAAAGGGCCTCATTGATGTAAGGTGGAGCAGGGTCAGCCCAGGGAAGTTGGGACGTCTGGCTCCAACATCTCACCTGTTATCCCCTTCAATGCCCCGACACCCTTCTCCCCACCTCTCAATCTGTGTTCTTCTCTCGGTCCATTCAGTGGACAGAAGTCCTCAGAAGAACCCATTCAACTGGATATAGAGGCATTTAGTGTTCCCTTTTGACTAGTTGCATTTTAGGAGGCATCTAAAGAGAGTAATGCTAAACTGTGAGGGGGGGATTCAGTAATGGTGGAACTTCTGACACCCGTGAGGAAGGGATCCTGAGGCAAAAGGGCTTTGTTATTACTCTTAGGTCATGTTGATAGCCAATGCTGTATAGCGCTTAGAGGTCATACGACCTCTGGAGCCAGGCTGATAGGAATCATATTATTTGTCATGTAGTAGGTGTCAAACTTTGAGCAGATAACTCAAACTCTCTGTGCCTCAGTTTTCAAACATGCAAGGTGGGGATAATAAGAGCAGCTCCTTCACAGGATTGTTGTGAAGTTATAATGAGATATTACATGAACGATCTTTAGAACATCCCCTGCTCCACAGAAAGCAAGCAATCAGTGTTAGCCATCATTACTATTGTACAAATACTTTTTTAAAAAAAGGACATAAATAAAAAATTTTGAAGGCCCCTGCAAGAAAAATTAAGTCTTGCAAGTCAATAACTCACCTGGGTATAAAGCAAAGAGGTATTAGTCACAAGCTTTTTAATCCAACCCAAGTCAGTAACAGCTGTCAAGACAAAGGTCTCAAACAAAAGTCTAAGAAAAATGATGTTCTGGCCAAAATCGGTGACAACTTCACTTCAAAGGTAGAAAACATCTGACCTAGGAGCTATGAACTGATGAACTTGCCCTTTTAAATGAGCTGGTCAATGTGTCAATGTTGATTTTGTGCATGTAGGGCAGTGGTCACATTGTATTTCCTAAACTAAACTGAAGTAAGTATATTTGAATGTTGACTTGTTTTTTTTTAATCCGCTTTCTTGAAGTATAATGAGTTTTGAAAAGTATATACACCCCCGTAACTATCCCACAGTCAAAACGGAATACTTCTCTTTTTTTTTGTCTTTTTGCCTTATCTGGGTCACACCCGCCGTATATGGAGGTTCCCAGGCTAGGGGTCTAACAGGAGCTGTAGCCGCCAGCCTTTGCCACAGCCCCAGCAACGCGGGATCCGAGCCATGTCTGCAACCTACACCACAGCTCACGGCAACGCCGGATCCTTAACCCACTGAGCAAGGCCAGGGATCGAACCCGCAAACTCATGGTTTCTAGTCGGATTTGTTAACCACTGAGCCACGACGGGAACTCCAAAACAGAATACTTCTGTCACTCCAGAAAAGTACCTCATTTCCTTCTATTTTGGGGGGTCATACTGGCATCATTCTGTCAGAGCCACAGCTGCTGCAACTCTGAATCCTTAACCTGCTGCGCCACAGCAGAAACTTCCCTCATTCCCCATTGTAGCCAGTCCTTCCACCCACCCCCCAGGCAGCTATTGATCTGCTTCCTTTAAGTATATATTACCTGTGCCTCTTCTAGAAGGTCATACAAATGGAATTTATAGTATGTACTCTTTTGTATCTGGTTTCTTCTGTTTAATATATTTTGAGGTTCACCCGTATTTGTTGCAGGTATTAGTAGTTTGTTCCTTTTTATTTTTTATTTTTTTTTGTCTTTTTTTATGGCCGCACCCGCGGCATATGGAGGTTCCCAGGCTAGGGGTCGAATTGGAGCTATAGCCGCAGGCCTAAGCCAGAGCCACGGCAACGCAGGATCCGAGCCACATCTGTGACCTATGCCACAGCTCACGGCAACACCAGATCCTTAATCCACTGAGCGAAGCCAGGGATCGAACCCGCAACCTCATGGTTCCTAGTCGGATTCATTTCCGCTATGCCACAATGGGGACTCTTAGTTTGTTGAGTAGTAGCCTATAGCAATTGTTGAGTAGTAGCCTATAGCATGAATACACTACCATTCTGTTACTTTTTTTTTTTTTTTTTTTTGCTTTTTATGGCCACACCTGAAGCATATGGAAGTTCCTAGGCTCCGGGTTGAATCAGAGCTACAGCTGTCGGCCTACACCACAGCAACGCAGGATCTGAGGTGTGTCTGTGACCTATGCCACAGTTTTTGGCAACACCAGATCCTCAACACACTGAGCGAGGCCGGGGATCGAACCCGCATCCTCATGGATTCTTTTCTGCTGCACCTCAGTGGGAACTCTCATTTTGTTAACTTTATATACTAGATTTTGAGAGAACAATAATTGAGTTTGAACTCTGGGAGGAGAGGGTGAAGAGGTACGAGCTGGAGGTAGAAGTGAAACAGTACTTACGGCCTGAACCTAGCCAGAACCCAGACTGGAACTCGAACCCACATGCTGGGACTTGAACCCAGCCTAAACCCAGACTGGGACATGAACCCACGTGCTGAGACTTGAACCCACAATTTTAAAATTTAAATCACTCACCTGGTGTCTGGACTTACCGAGGTTCAGGTTCTTTGTGCCTCCTCGCAGAAGGAATTCAGCGAGAGACAAAGCGATAGGCAAGAAACAGATTTATTAAGATAGGACGCTTATGAGAGATGCAAGCGTGCAGGCAAGGAGGCTCTGTCCCGAGGATCAGGTGGGCTACAGTTTTGTAATCCAGGGGGTGGGGTGTGGGGGGGACCGCCTCTTCCTCTTTCTTTGAGTAAGTAGCTCTTCCTTGGTATCTGGTAAGAGAGTATTTGACCCCATAAGATCAAACCAGGACTGTCATGGTGCTTATTCAAATCAGCAGAAGGGTGATCCTTAAACTCCTGCCTCGCTCTGATGGCCCTCGAGCAATTATTAACTTACAGTGATCTCCCAAAGTTCCCTAGGTTTCCCTCTCTATCTTATGGTCTCTTATTGGGATTCTACAATTACCTCTGTAACTGTCCTACTCCATCCCTATCAGAAGCCGCAAGTTCCTGTCCTGTCCCTTTAACTCATGCATTCTGTCACCCCGGGCAAGTCCTCATTCAGGCCTCAGTTTCCTCATCTGTAAACTTAGGGTACTGGATGATCTCTAAATAGCCATCCTATGCAGTTCCGTTATTGGTAGAAGGATTTCTTCTCTTTCAAGAAGGCTTTTTTTTTTTTTCAAGGTTCACAGGTAAGGTCCTGCCCCAGGATCTCAGAGTAAACCCAGTCAATTTCTCTGGCAGAAAGAGAGGGCAGAGTCCACAGAAAAACCAGACAAGTAGATGAACAATAAGCAGGGAGGCCCCAGCCAAGTCCAGGAATTGATCGATAAGTATTTGCACTCTATTCAGAGCCTCTATCCCTTGCTTTTCTGCCAAAAGCTCCTGGCAGGAGACTCTTAGCTGGAATCAAGAGAGACAGGCCAGGAGGATTTTTCTGGAGCAGGAGGGGATTTTGAGGACCTGGGAGAGCAGGCCCAGGTGATGGGCTGAGGCTGCCATTCTGGGCCCAGATGGTAAGGTGGAAGGAACCAAGGGAAAACGCAGTGGGCAGAACTTGATTCAGAGAATGGATCAGAACCTTTCAAAATATCATTGAACCTAAACACTCAAAACCCAAATAAATCCTAGGGTCCCACATGGCTCAGGCTTAGCATCTTCAATGTCATATTCAAGAACTTCACTACATGGAGTTCCCTTCGTGGCTCAGTGGTTAATGAATCCAACTAAGAACCATGAGGTTGCGGGTTCAATCCCTGGCCTTGCTCAGTGAGTTAAGGATCCGGCGTTGCCGTGAGCTGTGCTGTAGGATGAAGACGCAGCTCGGATCCTGCGTTGCTGTGGCTGTGGCGAAGGCCGGCAGCTACAGTTCCTGTTAGACCCCTAGCCTGGGAACCTCCATATGCCGCAGGTGCGGCTCTAGATAAGGCAAAAAGACAAAAAAAAAAAAAAAAAAAGAACTTCACTACAAGAGTTCCCATTGTGGCTTGGTGGGTTAAGGACTGATATAGTCTCCATGAGGATGCAGGTTTAATCCTTGGCCTTGCTCAGTTCTCTCTAAAAAGCCTAGAAAGCTGTAAGATAAGACACAACTCTCCTTAGAAAGTGATGGGCAGAAAAAAGGTGAACAGGCAAAGGAATCCCCCATCATACCCCCATTGTACAGAGAGAGAAACAGGCCCACAGGACAGAGAGTCACTCAAAGTCACATAGCCAGTCAGAAGCAAACCCAAGACAAAGGTGCAGGTCCCCTGATTTGAATCATATTCAGGCCATTCAACCACAAAGCAAACTTCTACTCATCCTTCAAAGCCTCATTAAGATGGCTCCTCTTCCAGGAAGCATTCCTTGGATTCCTTTTTATTCCCCTAGCACCTTGTCCTACGCACTATCCTAGTCTTTATCTCACTGATGATGTTTCCGTTTATACTGAATGAGCTTCTCCAGTATAGACATTTTCAGTGTCTCCTGGAAATAAAGTTGACTTTCCTGAATGTGTGGTGAATTCAAAGTGTGCAGTGCTCTAAGAGACAGGCAGACAATGTGTTTTGAGGGCTTTGAGAAGTGAGAGGTTAATTCTTCCCAAAGAGATCTAGGAGAACTTCCTGGAGGAAGTGCTATTTGGCTGATACATACCCTGGAGTTGCATTCCACATATTCAAGTTACTTGATTTCAACTATATGACTTTGACAAAAGAAAGAAAGATTTTTCCAAATTATAATAGCATTTATTATGGGTTTCACAAAAAATATTTGCACTAAGACAAAAAGTACTAGAGTAAGATAAGTAACTCAAGCTGCCTCTTAATATTCATGCGAAAACCTCTTTCAACACATGTGTAGCTTCCTATTGCTGTGTAACAAACTTCCACAGACTTAGGGGCTCAGGTCAACACCCATCTGTTAGCTCACAGTTCTGTAAGTCAGAAGTCCAGGCACAGGAGTTCCTGTTGTGGCTCATCGGTAATGAACCCGCCTAGTACCATGAGAATGCAAGTTCGATCCCTGGCCTTGCTCAGTGGGCTCAGGATCTGATGTTGCTGGGAGCTGTGGTGGAGGTCACAGGCATGGCTCGGATCCTGAGTTGCTGTGGCTGCCATGCAGGATCAAAGCTGCAGCTCTGATTTGACCCCCTAGCCTGGGAAATTCCATATGCCGTGGGTGTGGCCCTAAAAAAGACCAAAAAAAAAAAAAAAAAGGAAAGAGAGAGAGAGAGAAGAAGTCATCCAGGCACTGCTTACCTAGGCTTTCTGCTTCAGGGAACAATGAAGCTGAACTCAAGATGTTGGGCAACTGTGTCTTCTTCATCTGGAAACTCAAGAAGGGAAAGTTTGGCTTCCAGGCTCCCTCAGGTTGTGGGCAGAATTTTTTTTTTCTTTTTGCTGCCATACTACTGAGATCCCCATTTTCTTGCTATCTGTTGGCTGGGGACAACTCTCAGTTTCTAGAAGCCCCTCTTGGGTCCTTGCCATGTGGCCATTTTCACAACGTGGCAGTTTGCTCCCTCAAGGCCAACACAGGAGTATCTGTTGCTCAAGAAATATCATACATTTTTCACACATAGCCTTTGCAGTTCCACAGGAGGGAGCCCTGCTATCCCCTCTCCCCTCCTCAGCCTCACAGCTGGAAGGGGGAAACCATTCCACTCTCGCCACTGTTATTCAACATAGTATTAGAGGTCCTAGCTACAGCAATCAGACAAACAGAAGAAATCAAAGGCATCCAAATAGGAGGAGAAGAGGTAAAACTGTCACTGTATGCAGACGACATGATACTATATATAGAAAACCCCAAAGACTCAACTCCAAAATTACTTGAACTGATCAACAAATTTAGCAAA
>PVHT021183543.1:19635533-19713599 GCA_004024745.2 Catagonus wagneri | reverse complement strand
GGGGTGGGAGGGAGTGGGGATACCTACTGCTTTAATGATGGAATAGCAAGGAGCTCCAACTGTAATGCACGGGGAACTATATCTAATTACATGTGACAAATCCATATATGTACATGTAATCGGGTCACCACATGGTGCAGTTGGAAAATCTGACAGAAATCTGTAAACCAGCTATAATGCAAAAAAAAAAATAAATAAAAAAAATAAATTAGTCAATTTAAAAGGTTTATAGATTAGATCATAATATTTCTATCCATGTTGATTTCCTGATTTGGACAACTGTACTGTGGTTAAGGAGGATGGTGATGTGTGGGAAGTTTGGATGAAGGGTGTACGGTCATTCTTTGAATTATTTTTGCAAAGTTATTTGTAACTCTGATATTATTTCAAAATAAAGAGTTAATACAAATGAAAAAAAAAAAAAATTCGAAGTGTGGGAATTCCCGCAGGGCACTCACAACAGAGCTGCTGGCCCAGGTGCTCGTCCACACTCACAAACGTAGCTATGGAACCCCAGAGTCACCACCCCACGCTCACGCCGTGGGTAGAGACTAAAACTAAGCCAGACATTGGCTTCCTGCCACCTGCCTCCTCTTCCTGAAATGAATCCTGTCCTGACCATGACCTCTTCATTGTCATGGGCATTAAGCACAGTTCACACAAACAAACCCAGATACCAGGAGATTGGGCCTGGAGGTACTGCTCAGGAAGCATGGAGTCAGCCATTTCGCAGATGGGAAAACTGAGGCTCAGACAAAGCAGGTGACTTGCCCAAGGCCAGGCAGTGAGCCCAAGATAGAACCAGGGTTATAATCTGGATTTACTGACAGTCAGGCCAAGGTCCTTTTCATGGTGCACTTGCATGTGCACACGCGCGTGCACACACACACACCTACCCTCAATTCAAACATCTCTGGCTTGAACAACAAAGTTCTTGTTGTTGTTGCTGTTTCTTTTTTGGCCACCCCAAAGCATATAGAGTTCCCTGGCCAGGGATCCGAAGTTGCAACCTCAGCCAGAAACTGCGGCAACACCAGATCCCTAACCCACTGTGTCAGGCCGGGGATCAAATCTGAGTCCCAGCGCACCCAAGACACCGCTGATCCCATTGTGCCACAGCGGGAACTCCAACAACAAAGTTTTTTTTAGTAGAAGTTCTAGAGATATGCCCCCCGCCTTTTTTTTTTTTTTTGTCTTTTTGCCTTTTCTAGGGTCACACCCGTGGCATATGGAGGTTCCCAGGCTAGGAGTCTAATCGGAGCTATAGCCACTGGCCTACACCAGAGCCACAGAAACACGGGATCTGAGCCATGTCTGCAACCTACACCACAGCTCACGGCAACGCCGGATCCTTAACCCACTGAGCAAGATTGGGGATCGAACCCAAAACCTAGTCGGATTCATTAACCACTGAGCCACGACGGGAACTCCAATATGGCCCCTTATATACAGGCCAATCCGTTGGGGGAATGTGCAGATTATGTTTGCCCTCACTGGCTTTACTGATTAAATTTCTTTCCTTCTCTGTCTCAGCTTCTTCACAGCAAAATGGGAAGAATAATATTATCTACTTTAGAGGGTTGTTGTGAAGATTAAATGAGTTATCGACACAGGTAACAATTTAGAATAATACCTGGCACATAGAAATCCCAACAGTATCATCGTTAATATGATTTAACTCTGTAGATCTCGGGCTGCAGAGTTCAGGGTGGGGATGGGGAAATCTATTTCAAGAGTGATCAGGGTTTGCTGGTTTTGAGTCATATTCCAAGCTACCCACTGGGTTTATCTAGGCCTTGCCCTCTCTCTCTTGGAGGGAGAAGAGGAGAAAGGAGAGCAGTGGCCACTTCTCCAGCGGGCTCATACCTTTGAATACATGCAGGATCCCGTGAGGGACACACCCAGGCTGACACATCTCTGCCCTTTGAAATGGGGGACACCAAGCCATTGGGGAGCCTCCAGCCCAAGGGTCAGACAGGAGGAGAAGGGTGGCCTCTTGACCTCCAATCCTGGAGCCCATAACACTGAGCAGGTGCTTACACCTGGGCATGGATTAGATGGGTACAAGCATCTGTTAACCTGTGTACGTGTGTATGTTTGTAGATGGATGCATTCGTGTATATGCATAGATGCCCACGTGTATCCGTATATATACAAACAGGAGTGGCACTCTATGTCTGATTGGAAGTGAGATCCAGGATTACCCCCAGCACGATGCTCACAGCCTCTTTTTCCAACCCGAGGCCCAGGACAGGGTTCCAGAATACTAAATCCACTCCCTGGGGCCAGAGTCAGTAAACGGTTCTTCTGCTCTATAATTCTAAGCAAGTACCTTGACTTCTCTGAGCCTCAGTGTGCCTTAGTTTCCCCACCTATAAAATTAAAAGTTGTGGATGAACTATGATCTGAGGTGTCCTCTCAGCCTGTACATGGGGTTCATAAGGCTGGGCACAGAATCCAGGTCATTTGTAGACCAGAGAGTATGCCAGAGCCTGCTTCCCTATTCTTGGGGAAACCAGAATCCCGTGTGCAGCAGAATGTGTCCTGTACCAGGGCTGAGAGTCCAGGTGTGGGAATCTTCCCATACTAGCCACATGTTTTTTAATGGCCACACCTGCTGAAGTTCCCGGGCTAGGGGTCGAATTGGAGCTGTAGCAGCCAGCTTATGCCATAACCACGGCAAGGCCAGTTGCCACGGCTTGCACCAATGCTGGATCCTTAACCTGCTGAGGCCAGGGCTGGAACCAGCATCCTCATAGACACTATGTCAGGTTCTTAACCTGCTGAGCCACAACAGAAACTCTGCAGCCACTTGTCTTAAGCTGGGCTTTTAACTGCTGAGCCATTGATTGGAGTCTACTCTGTGCTAGGTCCAGTGCAGGCTGGGTGAGGGGAGTATACCGACGAAGACCTGCCCTTGAGATGACAATCATCTACTTGGGAAGACATATACACACAATTAGTTATCATCATTTACTGTTTGTTGAACAAATAAATGACTGTACTGTCCTCATCAAGGTAGCTCTGGGTTACGTAGAGGAAGAAGGGGTGAATAGAATCTTGGACAGGAAAGATCTGAGTTCAAAAAGGCCTGAAGAGGGCATTCCAGGCAGGGGGAAGAGCTTGAGCAAAAGTGTAGATTTGAGAGTGTTGAAGACTTCGACAGTGAGGAGTTTGACCTTCACACAAGGTGCATGGAGGTGAAGAAGGGGAATAAAGCTGGAGAGAACTGGGGCTGGATCATGGAAGACGATGAATGCTATACTAAGGAGCATGATACTTTAGGAGCCACAGAAGGTTTCAGAGCAGGCAAGTGGTATGACAAGAGAGGTATGTTTAAGTCAGCAAGAGGTCAAGAGAGGGTGTGAGGTCAGCAGGAAGCAGATGTGATAGGCAGAGGCTCAGGGTTGCACAGAATGAGGATACCGTGGGGACATAATTCCAAGGGCCAAAACATTTCTCTCTCCTCTCCTCATCCAAAAGCCTCTGGATATTATTTCCTATTTCCTTCTCCTAGTTGTTAGGACTGAGGAGTCCCCCTAGTCTGAACTAGACTGGGACAGGATTTTAGCAACAGAGCAGAAGCTCTGGCCTAGCCACCCAGATGGGCAGCTCTCAGACCATCCCCACTAGCCCAGCTCCTCTAAGAGGAACCAGAACCCCTGGAGACTGAGTGTGTGTGTGTGTGTGTGTGTGGTTTTTCCCCAGGCATTTCTCAGGCCCCTGGGAATGCTGGAGACCTAGAGGGTGGGATTGGCAGAATCCTGAGGGTGGAGAATTTGAAAGAATCTCTAAAAGGAAACTTGGATATATTAAGTGATAGATAAGGAAATTGAGGCCCAGAGAGGTAACATGACTTGCTTGAGGTTACACAGTAAGTTTTGGGGAAGCCAAGACTGTGCCTAGATCTGTGCCTAGGCTGAAGCATTCTGGGGTTTAGACAGTCTGGTGCCTATAGTGAGTGGAGAGAGTTGGGGCCAGGAACTATGGGTTCAAGTTCTGGTTCTGCCGTTTACTGTAGCTTTGTGAGCTTGGGAAGTCGCTTAGGCTCTCTGAGCCTATTTCTTTATCTGGAAAATGGAGAAGGGGGGTAACACCCATCTTTTAGGATTGTTGTGAAGATCAAAAGGCATATAAAGCACTATAGTACAGTGCCTGGCACTCAGTAAGTGTTCAGTAAATATCAGCTACTGGTCTGGCAGCAGCAATAGTAGATACTCAATATTTGCTGAATGCATTGCTGAATATAAAACTCTGCATACCAAGCAAGAGATTTGTTGAGTCTCAGTCTCCCTGCGTGTAAATCGGGGCTAGTAATCAATCCCTGTCCCATCACATTTCTGTCCAGCCCCAGCAGCAAGGTGGGTTAAACAAGATGTGGAAACGTTCCAGTGCTTTGCACTCTCTAGGTCAATGTTTTCTTTGCCTTTTGTCATTTTAGGGCCGCACCCGCGGCATGTGGAGGTTTCCCAGGCTAGGGGTCTAATCGGAGCTGTAGCCGCTGGCCTACACCGCCGCCACAGCAACGCAGGATCCGAGCCGCGTCTGCGACCTACACCACAGCTCATGTCAACGCCGGGATCGTTAACCCACTGAGCAAGGCCAGGGATCGAACCCGCAACCTCATGTTTCCTAGTCGGATTCGTTAACCACTGCACCACGACGGGAACCCCGGGAACCCCTCTCAAGATCAGTGTGTATTCAGCCCAGAGCAATTCCTCTCCAAGTCCTACTCTGAAAAATATCCTATCAGTCTAACCAACTCTCCTATACTCCCGGGTACACCCCTGCAACCAGGAAAGGGAGATGCGCCCCACCTCTCAAGCCTGTCCAGATGAGGAAAAGTGGGGCGGGAGAGCAGAGAATTGCAAGGGTGAGAAGGTGAGGCAGAAAACGGAGACCCGGGAGAAGCGCGGGGAGGAGGCTGGAGGGTCACGGGTGTGGCGCGGAGTTGAGAAAAGGGTACATACAGGCTGAGGGATTGGGATATAGGATGCAGGCGAACCGACAGGAGGGACAAAGGCGCTGGGATATGAGGAGGGAGTGCAGAAAGATGGGGATCCTGTAGGAAGGAGAGGGGATTCTCCTCATTTTGAGGTCTGTGGGGTCGCCCAGGGGCAGGGGGTCCAAGCGACCAGGAGTCGCTTCTCCGAGCGCCCCACACCCACGCCTCGGGCTCGGAGTCTGGATCCCGGGAGAGAGCCACAATCCGGCGAACCGTGGAAGAGGCGGGGAGGGGGGACCCGCAGCCTGGGATTGGCCGCCGCTCCGCCCGTTGCTGACGCGAGGGGGGCGGGCCCCTTTGTGACGCCACAATCAGCTGTTTGAACGCTCCAATTTGTGCAGTGAGCCCAGCGGCGGCTGCACAGACTCAAAGCCCCGCGGGTGAGCGCATCAATCCGGAACGTGAGCCTGGTACCCCCGCCGCCTCCCCACCTAGCCCCAGCGATGCAGCGGGGCCTGTGATCAGCCGAGGACCCTAGGACGCCCAGCCTCACAACTACCTCAGCGCCACCTCCGCCCGCCGCCCTGCCCCTGCCCCTGCCCCTGCCCCAGGTGAGTTACATCAGCTTCGGCCGGGGGGCTCCCCGCGCCCCGGAACACTCCTCGCACCCCCATTTCCCGGGTCTTTGTTTCTCTTCGCCGGCAGCCGCCGGGGCTGCATTCTCGCCTCTGGATTGGCTCTCGCCCGCCGGATAGACCCTGACGTCTTCCTATTTGCATATGACATTGAGACGTCACCAAGGCCGGGACCGCCCCCGCCCCGCTCCCCCGGCTCGGGTCGCCTGTCCTTCCATGACCCGTCAGGCGCTGGGTCGGGACTGGGCGCACGGGTGAGGGACGCTGAAAGGCAGCGAGACCAGAGGGTCCTCGAGTTTCCTGGGTTAATCCAGGAACTGGGTTCAAGCCTCTGATCCCCTCCTTTATCCTCGCGTCTCGAGAGAGTTTCAGACAGAGCTGCTGGGTCTATGTTGGGGGAGGGGGTTATCAGGAGTTCAGGCGCGCCTGAAGCTTCAGCTCCATCCCGGTCGTTGAGGCAGCGCCAGGTGGTGGTGGAACCCCTTCCCTCTGGCTCCAGGCTCTGCACCCCTGAGACTAATATAATAACATCCTTCTAATTCCTGAAATGTGTGCAGCGCCTTAGCTGACGTCACTCCAGCCTCCAAATGCGAGGGGTCTTAGACCCCATTTCACGGAAGGGAAACTGAAGCCGGGAGAGGACAAGTGGCTTACTCCAGGCCATGCAGCCAATTAGTCATGCCTGCCTAGTGAGTGGCAGAGGCATTAGCCGTGGGCACATACTTAGTAGGAGCTCATTACAGGATACACGTCCTCCTTCCACTGAGGACCCCGCCTTGGGCTAAGCACCATCCAAATTTGATAGGGCTCCTAGGAGATAGGGTCCCCTTTTGAAGCTCTGATCCTCACTCTATACCTTGGAGTTCCAGAGTCCAGTAAAATTACTCCCTCCCATCTGTTTTGACCACAGAAAAGTGAGTCAGTGGCTGCATCAGGGTGTCTCCGGGGCCCATGTTGGGATGGGGTAAAGGTGAGAGAGTTCCCTTTGACCCTTCTTTGCCTCCCAGCATCAGAGTTGTCAGCTAGGAAGGAATGACCTGGCCTAGTGCTGGTGATTACAAGGCTTGTGCTGCCCCTCTCTCTGCTCACAGAGAGGGACTAGAGAAGAGGCAGGAGAAAGAGAGCCTCTGACTTCCTAAGTTGATGGGCCTGTGGTCTGGACCAGGAGTCCCACCCCAACCTGGGCTTTGCTCAAGGATGGGCTGGGGTAGAGGTGGCTTGGGCCTCAAGTGCTATTCCAGGCACAGCTGCTATAGTTATTAAAAGGAATGGTTCTCGGAGCAGAGCTGGGAATGTGAGAACCAGGAAGTTGGCAGGGCTGGGAAAGAAAAATCCTGGGAGCCTCCCTCAGTGGTCATGAGAGGGGGCGGGCACTGGCTGGCTGGTGAGGCTGTCGCTTCTGGCTCGTTGACTTGCTATGTGACCTCAGGCAGGGAGCTTCCCTCACTGCCCTAAAACTCCCTTACCTCAATCTGTGTGTAATTTGAGGCCCAGAGTAGACTCTGGTACACAGTAGGTGCTCTGGTAAATACATGATGCATCTTGATGCCAGGAACCCCAGACCTTTTATAGCTGGACAGAAAGGCTCTGAAAATGTCAGTGACTTGATGAAGGTCTGACTCCTGTCTGACTGGCCCATCTGTCCTGCATCATATTTTTGGGGATTTCTTCCTGAGGGGTTCCCGACCCTCTACACTCCGGACTAGATGTTCAGTGACCTGGGGCTAGGGCCTGCTCTGCCACCATCTAGCCATGTGTCTTTGGGTGGACTTATGTCCTCTGACGCTCGGGTTGCAAAATGGGCTGGGTGAATATCATGGTCCCTGAAACACCTCTTAAGTTCCTTTCCATTTCTCAATGAAGCGGTAGGTCCTTGGAAAGAGGGTTTATCTCCCCAAGGCCCCAGTCTTTCCTTAGGAGGGGCCAAACTCTGGATATTTAGTAACTGAATCACTAACTCCCTATGGCTACAGATGAGCTTGATATGTGGCTTGTGCTGGGCAGGTACTAGTTGGGGGTGGCCCAACCTTTTTCAATACCTGAAGATCTCCCACCAGCAAAGCCAGCACCCAGAGAGTACTTTCTTTGGGAGTCCACTCTGGGTCCACAAATGTGTGAATACTCTTAGGGTCTAGAGATTAGGCGATTGTGTGGCAAGTGTGAAAAATATACCCAGGGAATGTAAGAGGTAGCAACCACCATAAAAATACTCCAGGTGGATAAGCAGTAAGAGTAGAATGCCTCCAGGGACTGGAAGTGCGGACATGCCCTCAGGGAGTTCTTTTTAAAATTTTTTTTTTTGCTTTTTAGGGCTGTACCTGGGGCATATGGAGGTTCACAGCTAGGGGTTGAATTGGAGCTACAGCTATTGGCCTACACCACAGCCACAGCAACGCCAGATCCAAGCCTCGTCTGCCACCTACACCACAGCTCATGGCAACGCTGAATCCTTAACTTACTGAGCGAGGCCAGGGATTGAACTGGCAACCTCACGGTCCTTAGTTGTATTCGTTTCCGCCGCCCCACAATGGGAACTCCTAAAAAATCTATTTATTAAAGTATAGTTGATTTACAATGTTCTATCAATTTCTGCTGTGCTGCAGTGACCCGATCATATACATATATGACACACATACACATTCTTTTTCTCATATTATCTTCTATAATGTGCCCCAGGGAGTTCTACTGGAAGTGTGGAAACATCCTTAGAGGAAGGTGACAGGTAGCTGAGTAGCAAAACTGTTGGCCATCTTTGGGGACAGATGTGGAGTCAAGCTTTAGGGGTATCCAGGGGCTCTGACCAGCAGTCCCTAGTTGAGATCTAGTCCAAGGTAGGCCTGTTGTTTCTACTCCTGCAGGAGGGGTGTCTCCTTCCTCGCCCAGGGAAGGACTGATTGAGGGCTTGAGTCCTGGTGCAATCCTCAGTCCTCATTCTTAAGGACCCCTGAGCCCCACAGCTCCCTCCCTCCATCATCACCTCCCTCTGACTTGCTGTCTTGCCAGGGCCAGGCAACCTGATCTTCTTCCTCCTAGCCAGGGATGCTGCCTGGGATTGCAGGGATTGGGAATAGGGGGTAGGGGACGAGTGCCTGTGGGAATAGGATCTTCATCTGACGGACGCAGTTGAGGCCTGTGCAAGCACATGGTGAGATGGTAGCTGTCTCCGGGATTATTGCTAGCGAGTGCTTTTCAAGCCACACAGGCTCAAGCAGTGGTGCTTAATCTCTGGGGTCAAGGACCACTGTTTAGGAAACTAATGAAAACCAAGGTCCTTCTTTTTCATAAAAATACCCATGGGCCATGACCCCAGGCCACTAAGTTAAAAATGCCTAATTCAGACAGATACCCAGCAAAGGCAATGGAGTACAGTAACTGGAGTCTGACTGCATGGGTTAAAATCCTCTGTTGTCTTACTGGCTGTGAGATTTTGGGCACATTATTTTACCTCTCTGAGCCTCAGTTTCGTCACCTATAAAAGAAGGGTAATAACTATACCTGCTTCCTGGAGTTGTTGTAAAGATTACATGAGGTAATATAAGTGCTCAGTATAGTATTTGGCAGATGAATGTTAGCTGTATGACGATGATGATAAATAATCACAATATTGGGCAGTATCTGCTTGGAGAACTCCTATTTACCCTTCAAGGTCCAGGTTGGATGTCCAATCCTCTGGAGACGTTCGCTGACAGAGTCTGGTCATGTATATTACTTCTAAAGAATGCAATAATGTTAATAATTTGATTAGTTTATTGATGCTTACTCTGTACCCAGGTACTGTTGTGAGCACTTTGTGTTTAGCTCTTTTAATTTCTATGAGAGCCTAAAAGAGGATACTGTTATTAGTTCATTTAATTCTCATAAGGACTAAGAGGAGGATGCTATTATCCTTGCCATTTGACAGATTAGAAAACTGAAGCACAGATAAGTTAAATAACTTCTAAGGTCACACAGAAAATAGAAAAGCCTAAAGGCAGGTCGCCTTACCAGAAAGTGAACACACACACACACACACAGACACAACAGGAGGGCAAAGCTTTCCCACGCATCCCTGTTGTACTTTTATCACTGCTCTGGGGACTAGGAGTGGTACTCCCAGCCAGGAGAGGGGTAGACCACTTTATGGTGGTTCTAACTCCTTTCTACACCTTCCAGGTCTCTGCACTGCCAGAAGGCACTGCCCCCACCTCCCCGAGGCTTCTTCACTCCTCCACCATGTTCCAGCGCTTCACCAGCCTCTTCTTCAGCACCCCGGCACCCTCGGAGGACCCCGACTGCCCCCGAGCCTTCATCTCCGAGGAGGATGAAGTGGATGGCTGGCTCATCATTGACCTGCCGGGTGAGGCCTGAGGCAGGGGCCAGGACTGACTCCTGGACCCGTGAAGTCTTCTATAGGGCAAGTGGCGTAGAAGGGAGCCGCTAGGGAATTGAGAGTTCCCCCAGGCCTACTGGGCAAACTGGGCTTGAGGCAGTAACATTAGAGGTGGGGTAACAGGGCCCCATTCCATGCACCTTCTGGCATCTCCTGGTGGTGCAGTGTTGGAGCCCACATTTCACGTGCCCTAGGGCAGCGGTTGAGACTGTGGGTGCCCTGTGGGTGAGGCAGGCAGGGCTGCGGGTCTGACTAACGATGCCCTTTTTCTCCCTGCCCCACTGTGTCCGGTGTGTGTGTGTGTGTGTATGTGTGTGTCCCTCCCCGCTGCGCCCTCTCCTCTGCCTGGCTCCCCTCCCTGCGCCCCCGTAGACAGCTTCACCGCTTCCCCCAGCCCCGGGGCCGCCCTTGCCCCTGCGGGCCGCCCTCCACCCGCGCCCTCTTTGATGGATGAGAGCTGGTTTGTTACCCCTCCGGCCTGTTTTACTGCAGAGGGGCCCGGACTCGGGCCTGCCCGTCTCCAGAGCAGCCCCCTGGAGGACCTCCTCATTGAGCACCCGAGCATGTCAGTTTATGTTACCGGCAGCACCATAGTGCTGGAGCCTGGACCTCCTTCCCCGCACCCTGACGCTGACCTGCCGGATGGAAACAGCGATGGGTGAGCAGGCAGGGGCCGGAGCCTGGAGGTCTAGAGCAGTGTATCTCGGACACGAGTCCCGGGTGCAGAATTTGAGCCCAGGAGCCCACCTAGGCTATGCAGGAAGGTCCTTTAGAGGTGTGTCTTCGTAGAAATGGGCAGGACCCATGGGATGGGATGAAGCTAGGCCTGAAGATAAAGGGGTGGGGCATTGAGATAGGGATAGGCCTGGCTTTCTGGCTGGGGTGAGGCCTGAGAGAGCCATAACTTTGAGGTTTGGGACCAGTAGAGGCTAGAGGAGCAAGGCCAGAGCGCTGAGGAGGTAGGGGGAGGATTCTAGAGGCTTGCACAGAACTGCCAAGGCTGAACTGGAAGTTGGAACCGGGACTTCCCTGGGGCCTGGTTTAACTATCACAGAGGCTAGAACGGAGAAGCCCTCTCCAGGTTGGCTTGCAGGATGGGCTGGTAGCACAAAAAGGGCATGGATGTCCCCCCTGTGAGCTGAGACCTAACCGTGCCAGGGCAAGGGTGCGGGCAGCGGGGGAATAGAGTGGGAGGTGACAGTGCTCCCCTCCGCCACTCCCCTCACCCCCATCTTGTCCAGCCCTAACCACCTTGCTCTGTCCCCGCAGGGAGTTGGCGCCTGCTCGCCGGGAGCCCCGGGCCCTGCACCACGCTGCCGCCCCTCTGCCGGCGCGGGCTGCACTGCTGGAGAAGGCGGGCCAGACCCGGAGGCTGCAGCGGGCCCGGCAGCGGGCAGAGCGCCATGCGCTGAGTGCTAAGGTGGTGCAACGGCAGAACCGCGCCCGCGAGAGCCGTCCTCGCCGGCCCAAGCACCAGGGCAGCTTTGTCTACCAGCCGTGCCAGCGCCAGTTCAACTACTGAGCAACCGCTGGCCGTGCCACAAAACCCTCGCTGACTCCGATCCCTGTCCAGCCCCTCCGCCGCAGCCAGTGCGCTGCTCAAGGGGCGCCTGCAGCCCACCTTGGGCGGATACTACATCCTCTCTCCTTAGGTGTGTGAGGTGGGGTGATAGCCACTCTCTCCCTGCGACTCCTTTTCCCTATCTCTGATCCTCTAATCTGCCTCTGAACCTTTTTGCCCTTCACCCTCTCACCTTCTGGCCCCCAAGCTCAGCATCTAATCCTCCAACTCCCCCACCAATGAGACTCCATATTTCCTTTTCTGGTCCTCATCCCGACCTCTGCCCTGACATTCTCCATCCCTGCCCTTCAGTCCTATTTCTGAGAGTCTCTTCTTCCAGTCCCAGATCTGACTCGTTCCCAATGTTCAACTCCCACGTTACCAGACTCACCGTATCTCATGTTTGGCACTACATTCACTCCTGCTCCCTTATTACTCATTCCCAGTAATTCTCCCACTGAAACTAAAGGATTCTCTGCCTCTAGTCTCCCTCTTCCCTCCCCTCTGGGGGCTGGGCTCCTTGGAGTTGCTTAGGTATGGAAAGGTAAGGTATGTGGAAAAGGACTGTGAGATGTGAGTTAGAGGGAGAAAGAGAAGGGAATCAAGGAAAAGTGGCAACCTATTGAAAATACAGGTAGGAAAGACAGGTTGAGAAGCTGTAGGAAACAGGGCACCACTGAGGCTGGCCCTGTGCTTGCTCAGAAGGCCAAGGCCTGCTCTCAAGCTGGAGCCTGGAGTCTGTTCCCACATCCCTTTCCTATAATCTCACCTCCCAAATCCCTTCCTGAAATCAGACCATCTGCAGGCCCCCTGTATCTGAAGGGCTTAGTTGGTACCTTGCTACCCTACCTGCAACATGTCCGCCCAGGAATAAAGGCTGGGCAAGGCCCCACAATCCTGGACATCTGTTCACATGCCCAAGGTGCTAGAACTAGCTTAGGAGCAACACGGGCCAGAGTGATTCAAGGAAGGGAAAGGACAGACCCCAGAGTAAGAATGCAGAATTATGATGCTGGGGAGACAAGCTATGGGGTGAGGCCATCCCAAGACTGGCAGCTTAGCCTTCATCTTGCCTCTGGCCTTGTTTTCCATACTCTGCCAGGATGGCTAATAAACACTCTTGGGTAGGAGGTCAGGAGCTCCACTGCCTCCCGTCCCCTATAATCCCTATCCAAGTTTAGGGCCTTTAGGGGGCTTCTCTTTATTTTCTCTCCCAGGGTTCTCTTCCTTTCTAGGCTGCCGGGGAGAAACGGTACCCTATGGTTCCCCTTCCCTTCTCCTCCAGTAAGTACCTAGAAGAGGGGACCTAAGTACCTGAGTGAAACAAAGGAGATGGGCAGCCAGCTTTCCCCTTCTCATGGTGGGACTGAATTTTGGGCTCAGACACCAGCAACAGCCTCTTGGGATGCCCCAAGTTGCTTTCCTTTTCCTCTAACTGTCCTTTTCTAGGGTGTGCTCTTTCTTTCTTTGAACTTTTTAAGATTTCCTGTTACATACCAACATAGGTCTTCCCCCTCACTCCAATTCTAGGTTTCTAGGCCTCATAGTCAAGCTGAGGCTCGGAGAAAACTGCAGTCTCATGAGGGCAAAGGCAGCTGCCCTCCCTGACCTTATAACCCTAAGCCGCATGTGGGGTGTATGGGTCAGGGAGGGGGTAGCCCCATGGATGCTGGGATGGGGACAGAGGAAGCCCTGTTGGGGGTCTCCTATCCAAGGGAGTAAGCCAGATTTATACTAAGAGCAGATCAGAGTCCCCATGCCAGTCCACCAGGGCCCAGTAGTTGACAGCCTGACTCCTTTTCCTAGGTTCTTCTTCAGTTACAACCTAGTTTCTTTTATTCCTCCAGCTACTCCTTGGTTGCTTCTCAGCCAGCTTAGGGTCTTCAGCACTTCAAAGAGATGAAACTCCAACTCTTCCCACCTACTCCTTTGCTGTCAGCGGGAGCCTAGGCTCAGCTCTGGGAAGTGCTCATGATCCTTCTGTGGGGGAAGAGTGAGTTATAGGGCATTTGGCTCAAATTTCAAAAGGCTTCTCTCTACCTTACCCCATATTTCTGGAGGCTCCTGTAGTTCTAGAACTCCCCAATATCATCATTTGGCTGGTCTGCAAGGCTCATATTTTTGTATTTTCCTATAGATTCTGTAGCACTTGAGTGTGGCAATATTTTAACTGTGTATATTTCTAAGAACAACACTACTCAGTCTCCTGCTAATCTGACTCCTGAAGCATCAGAACTCGTCATGCTGTATTGACTGTGTATGTGCCTTTCACTTTGAGCATGCTTCAGGATTTTTCTTTTTAAATCACAGAACTTGAATACATGAGGGAACCAGAATTCACAAAGTCCTATGCAACCTTAGACAGGAGAGCGTTAGAAAGTCTGTCTTTACTGACGTTTTCAGAGACCCTGGAGAAGTTTGTTCCAGATTGTGAGTGTTAATATCAATACTACCAGCACTTTGCCAAAACTGAGTATGTCCAAGGGACCCCTGTTTCTAGAGTGAGTCTCAATTACATCAAAGGATAACTTTCAATAATTCCCCAGTATATCTGAGTGCTCTCTGCAAGCTGGGTGTCATTTCCAGCTTTTGCCAGTCTGGCCCCAGCAGGGTACTATGTGTGGTATGAATGCTGCTGTTTTGGAGTATGCTTGCTCCCCAGCCCCCACCTAGAACCCTGATCAGTTTGCTCTGACCTATAATGTTAGGTGCAGTGAGGACCCCACCAGAGTTCTTGGATGACTCTTAAGATCAATGTAGCTTTATGTGAGGGGACTGAAGGCAGACATACCATGGCCCCTTATATCTTCCCTCTTGTCCTGCCACTTAGTTCCAAATGGAACCAGCAAGTTGAGTGCATCCCTCTTCGGTGATGTGTTGAGACAGGCTGAAAAGGGGAGACTCTAGTTAATTATGTTATGACATGCTGACAGACTCAAAGACACAACCACCTCAGCCTGGTCATGTGGCATGCCTGTGTATGTGTGTAACAGGATTCTGATTGTTAAACTGTAATGTTTTCTTCTATGGGAAAAAAAATTAATATAAAGAAAAACAAATAAAAATCTATTTAAAGCACATTATGCTGTCTTTCTGAGTAGAGCTAAAGCAGGAGAAGCACTTTGCAATCTCAAACACAGTATTGGCATAGGGTATTATTATTAGGCTGTCTTTGATTCTGGTTGTGTGTGTCATACAGGGAAGGAAGAGGGTAGATAAGCTTGCTGCTAACAGAGCCAGACAATGTGGGGTCTGACTCATAAATAACTACTTTTAGAAAATCCTTATAATGCAGGACACATTAAAAAAAAATAAGAGCATGAGGGAGTTCCCGTTGTGGTGCAGTGGAAACGAATCCGACTAGGAATCATGAGGTTGCGGGTTTGATTTCTGGCCTTGCTCAGTGGGTTAAGGATCTGGCATTGCCGTGAGCTGTGGAGTAGGCCGGCAGCTGTAGCTCCGAGTGGACCCCTAGCCTGGGAACCTCCATATACTGCAAGTGTGGCCCTAAAAAGCAAAAAAAAAAAAAAAAGAAAGAAACATGAGAATCACCAATTCATCCCTTTGGTCTCAAGCAGTGGGTGGCAGAGCCACTGCAGGGGAAGGGATGGAGGGCATTTCTAGTGTAGGAGACAGAAGCCTGGGACCCAGACCAAGATAAAGACACAACCCCAAGCACTGATGTCCCTTGAATGTAGAGGTAGGGTAGGGTCAGAAGCAGCTGGTTTGGAGACCACAATTTTTAAGGTGATAACAGAGCCAGGAAAGGGAAAAACCTAAACACATTAATGAGAAGTAACCCCAAGCCGATGCAGATGAGAAACAAGGCAGCCAAAGAGTGGAATGCAGTAGATATCTCTGAAGTATATAACTAAAAATGCACACTTTTATTTGGGAGCTGCTCCATCTAACCATGGAAATGGACTGAAGGTAGAACCTGACCTGAACTAAGATTCTCGATGTTGTTACAAAGAATCTTGCTGGTCAGTCTGGGCTTATGTCTCGAAAGGAGGAAGTGTAAACACAGTTGTTCTGGGGAAATCCACTGCATGGAAAAGCAGATGAATGAGGTAAAGTGCCATCTGGGTTGCTGATGGCTTCTTGTTTCTAGAAAATCTTGGGTGACATTTGATCCTCGCTAAGTTGATTCTGTTATTCGCAATCAAAAGAAATTTAACCAAATATCAAAGTACCTGATATACAGTGCGGAGAAGAGCTAGTTTCTTCAAAGCAAGAATGAGTTGAGCGAACAAGTACGTGCATTTTCCTCACTTGCTAAGTGGGCATCTCAGGTGCAAGGAGGATAAGACGGGATTGTAATTCACAAAGCAGGCTGTTCCTATTCCTTATGGTCCATGGAAAGAGCTTGCTTACCCAATAACCCCTTAGCAATAACACGTTGATATTCTAGGACAAAGACATTTATTTAGCACATTCAGTATTTCACATTGTATAAACCCTTAGATTCTCTTTATTCACTGGTCCATTTCTACAACAAATACATCCAAAACACTATATAATAAAATTATTTACAACATTTCCAAATGAGAAGATTCTTTTTGCCCCACTACTGCCATCCACACACAGTACTTCCACAGCACAATACATCATTAGAAGATCTAAAAATGCTCACCCTGTACTCTAGGCTGCTTAGGAAATGTGAAAACTAATAACATAATCGTATTAGCTCCTCTCAATACATGGCAACATTTTAGAAACCTTGAACTTCATCTTGCAACATCAAAAGGGTTCAACAGTTCTGCTTTCTCCATTGCACTTTACGAAACAGGTTGCAGGGACTAGGAAAAGGACATTATTAAAATGACTAACTGTACAGAAATGGATTTTAAAAAGTCACAGCTCAAAATCGCTCTTTGTAAAATTCACACACATTTACAAATATCAAGTCGTTGTCCAGCTTGTTTACTTGGATTTTCTCCGCTTGGATTGCACCACACTGGTTATGTCTGTTGGGGAAAGGAAGGACATTTTCAGCTGAGGCAACTCTTTACAGCAGTGCCTTTTAGACAGTCCCAAGAACCAGGGCTGACCTAAGTGGAGCCCTTCTGGACTTCAGTCTAAGGGCCTCAAAAAGGGCACTCAGTGTGGAAGGGGTCTCAGGCTTCTTGGCCCTGTATACTAGGGCCTGGCATTTGGGGGAAATGTGATAGAGGTAGTGGGAGGTGAAGCAAACATACATGGCTGGAAAAATGCCAGGGTGAGGAGAGCTGCTTTAGTTGGAAAATTAACCCCACAATCTCCATCACCTGTTCCCATCACCCAGTGAAATGATGGATAGACTGACAATGCTTTTGGTGAGAAATCAATAAGTGATGCTACAAGCAAGTGAATAAACTGTGGCAGAGTGCAACGAAACAGCCTTTGGATCCCTTTTGGAGCTAAGCCATTACTTTGCAGTAAGGGACTCTTTCTGCTATGCTATAGTCATCAAAGTCTCTAAATAACACGACCATGACCCCTGGTCAGCAAAGTATCTTCTATGACCTAATCGGGTATCATCAAGGCTGTGGATACACCTGTGTATGTGACATAACAGGGAAGGAGTGTGTTTTAATTCCCTGAATTCCTCTTGTATTATTCATGTATTTAACCAAACCATATGGTATAATCTTATCCTATATTTAAACCATCTTTCTCAAAAACTTTTTCAATATGAAAGTCTTCTATAGCAAAGTACAATGAATAGCCTGAAGTTCTCCAACTGTAATCATTTCTTAATATCTCATATTGATCCTATAAATTCACTCTTCTTTGTGCTGCTCAATACTAGATATTTTGAATTTAAAATAAAAACAAAAAAAAATCAAACTATACATTCTTTTCAAGTGAACACGGAACATTCTCAAGGATTGACCACATACTGAGGCACAAAACTAACCTCGACAAATTTAAAAGTATAGAAATTCTTTCAAGTATCTTCTCTGACCACAATGGCATGAAACTAGAAATCAACCATAGGAAAAGAAATGAGAAAAAACTGACTACACGGAGACTAAACAACATGCTACTAAAAAACCAATGGGTCAATGAGGAAATCAAAAGCGATTTTCAAAAACATCTCACAACATATGATAATGAAAACACAAGCATTCAAAATCTATGGGATGCCTCAAAAGCAGTGTTTAGAGGGTAGTTCATAGGAGTATGGGCCTTCTTCAAAAAAGAACAAAAATATCAAATCGACAATTTAACCCACCACCTAAAAGAATAAGAAAAAAGAACAAACAAAACCTAAAGTCAGCAGAAGGAAGAAAATCATAAAGATCAGAGAGGAAATCAGCAAAACAAGAGATTCAAAAACCAATAGAAAAGAATCAAGAAAACCAGTATCTGGTTCTTTGAAAGGGTAAACAAAATTGACAAACCTCTGGCCAGACCAAGAAGAAGAAGGAAAGAACTCAAAGGAACAAAATAAGAAATGAAAAAGGAAAAATCTCAAGGGATACTGCAGAAATAATAATAATAATAAAAAAAAGAGGATACTATGAACTATTATATGCCAACAAATTTGACAACCTAGAAGAGACGGACAACTTTCTAGAGATATACAGCTCACCAAAAATGAACCAAGAAGAAAGAGCTCAGCTGAATAGACTGACCACTACAAATGAAACTGAGTATGTAACAAAAACACTCCCTACACACAAAGTCCAGGACCACACGGCTTCATATGCGAATTCTACGAAACATACAAAGAAGAACTTACACTCATCCTTCTTAAACTTTTCCAAAAGATTGAAGAAGGAATAATCCCAAAGACATTCCATGAAGCCACGTCACCCTAATACCAAAACCAAAGATAGTACCAAAAAAGAAAATTATAGGCCCCTATCTTTGAGAAATATAGATGCAAAAATTCTCAACAAAATTTAGCCAACTGAATCCAAGAACATGCAAAAAAGATCATATACCACAACCAAGTGGGATTCATCCCAAGTTCATAAGGATGGTTCAACATACACAAACCAATCAATGTCATACACCACATTACAAAAGAAAAGTCAAAAACCATATGATCATCTCAATAGATGCAGAAAGTATCTGACAAAGTTCAACATCCATTCATGATCAAAAACTCTTACCAAAGTAGATACAGGGCGAACATACCTTGACATAAAAAAGTCATTTATGAGAAAGCCACAGCCAATATAATACTCAAGGGAGAAAAGCTGAAAGCCTTCCCACTAAAATCTGGAACAAGACAAGGATGCCCACTCTCACCACTTTTATTCAACACAGTATTGGAAATCCTAGCCACAGGAATCAGACAAACAAATGAAAGGTATCCAAATTGTAAGAGAAGAGGTAAAATTGTCACTCTAGCAGAAGACATGATACTATATATAGAAAACCCTAAGGACTCCACACAAAAACTACTCGAACTGATCAATGAATTTAGCAAAGTAGCAGGATACAAGATTAACATTCAGAAATTGGCTGCATTTGTATATTAACAATGAAGTATTAGAAAAGGAATATAAAAGTGCAATACCTTTAAAAATCACACTCCCCAAAATTAAATACCTGGGAATAAACCTGACCAAGGAGGTGAAAGACTCACAAGCTGAGAACTATCAAACCTTAATCAAGGAAATTAAAGAGGATTCAAAGAAATGGAAAGATATTCCATGCTCCTGGGTTGGAAGAATTCATATTGTTAAAATGGCCATATAACCCAAAGCAATCTACAGATTCAATGCAATCCCTATCAAATTACTCATGACATTTTCCACGGAACTCACAACAAACAATCCAAAAATTTATATGGAACCATAAAAGACCCAGAATTGCCAAAGCAATCCTGAGGAACAAAAACACTGCAGGAGGCATAACTCTCCCAGACTTCGGGCAGTATTACAAAGCCACAGTAATCAAGACAGTGTGGTACTAGTACCAAAACAGACATACGGACCAATGGAACAGAATAGAGAACCCAGAAATAAACCCAGACACCTATGGTCAATTAATCTTCAACAAAGGAGACAAGAATATAAAATGGGAAAAAGACAGTCTCTTCAGCAAATGGTGGGAAAAATTCAGCAAAATGGGAAAACTGGACAGCTGCATGTAAATCAATGAACTAAAACACACACACATCATGTACAAAAATGAACTAAAAATGCCTTAAAGACTTAAACATAAGACAAGATAACCATAAAACTCCTAGAAGAGAACACAGGCAAAACATTCTCTGACATCAACCATACAAATGTTTTCTTAGGTCTCCCAAAGCAATAGAAATAAAAACAAAAATAAACCAATGGGGAATTCCCATTGTTGCCAAGCAGAAACAAAGCTGACTAGCATCCATGAGGATGTCTTAGATCCCTGGCCTCACTAAGAGGGTTAATGATCCAGTGTTGCCATGAGCTGCGGTACAGATCACAGACACAGCTCAATGTGGCATTGCTGTGGCTGTGGCATAGGCCAGCAGCTATAGCTCTGATACAACCCCTAGCCTGGGAACTTCCATGTGCTGCACCTGTGGTCCTAAAAGAAAACAAAATAAAACAAAACACCACTATGGGTAGTGTTCTATAAAAAATAAACCAATGGGACCTAATCAAACTTACAAGCTTTTGAACAGTAAAGGAAACCATCAAAAAAAAATCAAAAAGGCAACCTACAGAATGGAAGAAAATAGTTTCAAACAATGCAACCAACAAGGGCTTAATCTCCAAAATATACAAACAACTCATACAACTCAACAGTAAAAAAAAAAAAAAAAAAACAACCCAACTGAAAAATGGGCAGAAGACCTGAATAGACATTTCTCCAAGGAAGACATACAGATGGCCAACAGGCACATGCAAAAATGCTCAACATCACTAATTATTAGAGAAATGTAAATCAAAACTACCATGAGGTACCACTTCACACCAGTCAGAATGGCCATCATTAGTAAATCTAAAAATAACAAATGCTGGAGAGGGTGTGAAGAAAAGGGAACCCTCCTACACTGTTGGTGGGAATGTAAATTAGTAAAACCACTATGGAGAACAGTATGGAGATACCTCAGAAAACTAAATATAGAATTACCGTATAATCCAGCAATCCCACTCCTGGACACATATCCGGACAAAACTCTCACTGAAAAAGATACATGCACCCATGTGTCCACTGCAGCACTATGCACAATAGCCAAGACATGGAAACAATCTAAATGTCCATCGACAGATGAATTGGTTAATGGTACATATACATAATGGAATACTATTCAGCCATAAAAAAGAACAAAACAATGCCATTTGCAGTGACAGGGATGCAAATACAGACTCTCATGCTAAGCGAAGTAAGTCAGAAGGAGAAAGACAAATATCATATGATATCATTTATATGTGGAATCTAACATATGACACAGATGAACCTACCTATACAAAAGAAACAAACTCATGGACATGGAGAACAGACTTGTGGTTGCCAAGGGGGAGGGAGTGGGATGGACTGGGAGTTTGGGGTTGGTAGATGCAAACTACAGGCACTGGAATGAATAAGCAATGAGATCCTGCTGTATAGCACAGGGTATTATATCTGATCACTTGTGATGGAACATGATGGAGGATAACACGAGAAAAAATGTATATATATGTATAACTGGGTCATTTTGCTGTACAGCAAAAATTGACAGAACGTTGTAAATGAACTATAAAAAAATTAAAGAAAAAAAATGAAAACTTTTTTTTGTTTTGTTTTGCTTTTTAGGGCTGCATCCATGGCATATGAAAGTTCCCTGCTAGGGGTAGAATTGGAGCTGCAGCTGCCGGCCTATGCCACAGCCACAGCAGCTCAGGATCTGAGCCACTTCTGTGATCTACCCCACAGCTCACAGCAACGCCGGATCCTTAATCCACTGAGAGAGGCCAGGGATCGAACCTACATCCTCATGGATACTAGCTGGATTCATTTCTGCTGAGCCACGACAGGAACTCCCAAAACAATGTTTTAGAATTATTTTCCCATCAAAGACAAAAAAAGTTTTCTATTTAACACATTAATGTGTAAGATGAACCCAATTCATCCATTTCTAGGCTGAATTTTCTTATGCTGCATGTCAGGTTCAGTATACTAAGCAATTTTTCTTTGCTCTTTCATATTATATTTTATTTTGAGAACCTAGACTTAAAATGTAGATGCAAAGAGCAAAAATTTTACTACTCTATTAGCTAAGTAATTCCTAAGAAGCGAGGCTTAGATGACTTGCTTAGAGGTGGCTTGTGTAGTGTTTTTAGGCTTCTTTTGGTGGAAATTTCAATACATACATCTTGCTGGGTGAGCATGATGCTTGTGCCAGGTGGTAAAATCAGTTTCTCTGATTTGCTCATTATCATTAGTCTTTTGCTAATCAGAGGAGAGTTAATTTGACATGATGTTGACAAATGGTGTTCTTTATTTTAGTAAACAAACTGGATTTCACAGAGCCCACAATTCCCCATAATTGCCTCTTTATGTCCAACTCTCAAGCTTCATTTTCAATGTAGCAAATTTGTCATTTGCAGTAAAAACATACAGGGTTTCGTCTTGACAAAGTGTTCATCCCGTGGAAAAATATCTATTAATTAGGTCAAGGTTGGGAGCTTCTCCTTTGTTGTGATATGAGGGATCAAGTTGTGTGTCTGAGAAACACATATGTGGGGCTGGGGAAAGTGGTAAGGAGCAGGGGCATAAGCAACCTCAGGCTCCCCACTCCATTCCTTCCTTTCTTGTTCCCATCTGTCACTGCTCCAAAGCACCCACCGATCTGGCAGGCTGCCTCTGCTTCTGAGGATGAATCAGTGAGTGGGGCCATGAGTAAACAAGTGATCTGTGCTAGAAACTGCAAAAAAAAAAAAAAAAAAAGGTCTTTTAAATACTGGGGTGAGGGGTGGCAGTGGTGGTGTAGGGTGTACTTTTATATTTCCATGAAGAAAAAACCTGATTTTGAAGTCTCTATTATCTTCCCTGGATAAATCTAGCCAATCTGGGTTATAGAGCAAAGTCACTTTTGATCATTTTTATAAATCTGAAGAGTTTTCTGTTTCTGTGATTCAATTTTATTCTCCCTTCAAAATGTAACAACCTTTATTTACCACATTCCCTGTGGTCCATGATGACATTTTTAGAGTTTAATCCTAATTATAATGGTAAACCATTGAAGGGTTTTAAGCTACAGTAGCAGTGAAGAGAGGGAAAAGTAGATGAATTGGGGCATGTGAAATCAAATCAGCAGATTTTTGTAATGGATGTGCAGGTGAAGGAGGGAGTTGTCAAGGAGGTCTTACCTCAGGGACACATAGATGGTAGCAGGGGAACAATAGCAAAGGACTTGACATCAGGGGTGAAAAATCACAAGTCTCTTTTCAAACATGTTGAGTTTGTGGTCCTGTTAAGGATGTACATGCAACTGCCTAAGATCTCTAGAGGTCCATACTAGAAAATAAATTTATGAGTCATCTGTGAAAGATGGTAACTAAAGAAGGAAAGTATGAATGAGATCAGTTAAGGAGAAAATATAAGTTGAAAAGTTGACTCAGGATTAAAGTTTGAGTAGGCTGACACCTAATGAATGAAACAGAGACTGAGAAGGAAGAGCCAGAAAGGAGACAGAAAAATATGGAGAGTTCTGGATCAGCGAAGCCAAAGGGCAAAGTTAATTCAAAAAAGTGACAGCAAACTAAGTCAGAATGAGAAAGACAAATACCATATGATATCACTTATATGCTGAATCTAAAATATGGCGCAAATGAATCTATTTACAAGGCACAAATGAACTTATTTACAAAACAGAAAAAGACTTACATACAGAACAGACTGTGGTTGCCAAGGGGGAAGGTGGAAGGACTGGGACGGATTGGGAATTTGTGGTTAGGAGATGCAAACTATTACATTTAGAATGGATAAGCAGTAAGGTCCCACAGTATAGCATAGGAAACTACATATAATCTCTTAGGATAGAACATGATGGAAGATAACATAAGAAAAGGACATACACACACACACACATATATACACACATATATATGTATATATATGTGTGTATATATATGTATATATGACTGGGTTACTTTGCTGTATGGCAGAAATTGGTATAACACTGTAAATCAACTACACTTTAATAATAAAAAAAAGAGATAGCAGTCAATAGAGAAAACTTGGTGGTGTAAAGTTCTTGAGAAGGTCAGAGAAGACGGAATCAAAGGTACAAGTAAAGGAACTGGCCTTGGACTTAAGGAGGGATAGTTGCTCTATTATCGTATGAGTAAAGGAGGACACTGGTAGATTTATGTCCTGGTAGTGAAAGTTGCAGTTCTGTTTTCTCTGTGAAGAGGGGAGAAACTCTGCTGAAAGAGAGGATATAAAGTAGGAGCCAGATGTTTGAAAACAGTAAAAGTAAGAAAGAGAGTTCACCACAGAAACACAGAAAGATGGCGAGGCCATATTGAGAACCTATCTGAAATGGTGATCAAGGATCAGTCAGCCCTATTACGTACTTGCTGCTCTTGTACACACATACAGAAAACACACAGTTAAATGAACTAACAAGTAAAGTAAGAACCAAACAGCAGAAGTCAAAGTAACTTGACAAATTAAGGAACAGAAGCAAAGAAGAATGATTAAATCTGCTGTTGCTGTGATAAGAACCCTATTTCTTCTATTTAACCATAAACAGCATCCACAGACCACTGCTAACCTTTAGTAGAGCTGGAAGCTGAAGCAGGCCGAGAAGATCGCTTCCGATGTCCATTTTCCACACTTTCAGAAGCCACAGTTGGCTCTTCAGTTCGGGAGTTTCTTCGGCTTGGAGTTTTGGACTTTTCAATTATCTCTTTGGGCTCACTGCTGACAGAGGGAAGCACAAAGTCCATGGAGATGAGGGTATCAAATCACACAAAAAATAAAGATAACAGTTCCATTCATAAGGCAGGAGATTAAGAACTACAGAATCATCCTGGGGTAACACTGTTCCACTCTGGGACAACAAGCACAATTACCCTCTAACATTATCAACAGCTTAAAAGTGAGTCTAACTTGTTACATTAGTAAAAATAAAATATTTTACACATAATGCTAGAACAATAGCAAAGGACTTGACATCAGGGTGAAAAATCACAAGTCTGTTTTCAGACATGTCGAGTTTGAGGAAATTGTGGAAAAATAGATAAAAGACAATAAAAACTCAGAACAAAAATCAATAAACTCTTCATTCATTTTCCTAAAATTTCCCTTCAAAAATTAATAGTACCTAAAACCTAGGAAATTACTAATATACCCTGGCATTTACTACGAGCCTGGTATAGTTAAGCAGCAGCATATTACAAAGTCACATTATAGAATACACATGAGAAGATAATCACAATACACCGCTGTGTATATTGATTGCCCCTACTTCAATCTCCCTTTTTTTTAAGTATGTGAAGAATTAAAAATTGGTACAATCTAGTATTATTGAGGGTACAGGGACAAAAACTCCTCATGGAGCATAAACTATGCAACCCAACAGGGGCATTCAGCAATGTCTAGAGACGTTTTGGATCATCATGACTGGGGAAGGATACTACTGGCACCTTTTGGGTAGAGGCAAGGGATGCCACTAAACATCCTATAATGTATAACATAGCCCTCGGCCATTCCCTACCCCGTCTCCAACAAAGAATTATCTGATCCACACAGGCTGAGAAATCCTGGTGTAATCCTCTGGTTCGGCAATTCTATTTCCAGGTGTCTAAGGAAATAAATCTTTTTTACAGAACTTTACTTACACATGAGGATGTCAAAGCATTTTATACATACTAATGAATACAGAAGACCTAAATGTTTAATGATAATAGATTAAATCATGGCACATCCAAATGGAGTCAAAAAATGATGTTGTAGAAGACTATTTAATGATAAAAATTGTTCGTGAAGTTCGAATAGGAACCATGAGGATGCGGGTTCGATCCCTGGACTCACTCAGTGGGTTAAGGATCTGGTATTGCCGTGAGCTGTGGTGTAGGTCACAGACATGGCTTGGATCCTGTGTGGCTGTGACCGGCAGTTGCAGCTCCAATTCAACCCCTAGCCTGGGAGGAGCTTTCACATGCCATGAGTGTGGCCCTAAAAAAAAATTGTTCATAATACATTATTGTAGGAGAAAAAAAGCTCCCAATATTATGACTAGTATAATCCTATTTTCATTATAATATATATTAAGTATATATATAACCACATATGAATGAGTGGGTGTGATATATATATATATGTGCATATAATTTGTTTATATACAAATACTAGATATTAGAGATATATAAATACTATAGTATATATATAAAACACTGGCTTTTTTTTTTGTCTTTTAGTGCCTCACCCAGGGCATATGGAAGTTTCCAGGCTAGGGGTCAAATTGGAACTGTAGTTGCTGGCCTTCACCACAGCTCACGGCAACGCCAGATCCTTAACCCACTGAGCGAGGCCAGGGATCAAACCTGCATCTTCATAGATGCTAGTTAGACTCGTTAACCACTGAGCCATGACGGGAATTCCAAAACACTGGCATTTTTAAACTATTTCTATCTGTACATACTCTGTGAAGAGGACTAGAAGAACTAAAATAAACACAGTGAATACTGCTGAGTCGGAGGAATAGTTATTAATTGGTAATTTTCTTTGTAATTCTCTGACCTGAATTTTAAGTTATCTTCAGTAAACTTTTACTATTTTCATAATTCAAAAAATGCATGATTGGAGTTCTCTTGTGGTGCATTCGGTTGGGGATCTAGGGTTATCACTACAGGGGTTGGTTTGCTGTCATGGTGCGGGTTCAGTCCCTGGCCTGTGAACTTTCACATGCTGCAGGTGCGGCCAAAAGACAAAACAGAAACAAACAAAATCCATGTTAAAATCCTCAGGAAAAAAAAAGGAGAAATTGATTAAATTTACTTATAAGACATGGAATTGAAACAAAAGGAATGCAACAAAAACAAAATCTAGTCAAAGGGATATCTCTTCTGGAAAGTCTTCCACGCCCTATCTCCCCATGTGGAGTCGTTTCTCCCATCTTTAGGATTCAGTCTCTATCTGGCATTCTAGAGCACACACCGGGCTGCACAGCATGTTTTATTTTAGTGTCTTGTGTCTTCCACTACACTGTAAGCTCCTTAAGGACATGAACCATGGCCTGACTGTCAACTCTCCCTACCTCTCTATTGTTCACTTCTGCCAGAGGACCCACCCTTTGCTAGTAGCGTTATGCCTAGGAATGTGGCCACATGGTTCACTATTCTATCTTTACATCTAACAACTCTCCCATAAGCCAAGGCAAGTCAAGGAGAGGTGAGACTTCAGCTGGGGTAGAATTAGAAGGCAGGGGGGTTTATACATCTTTCTAGAGGTGGTAAGGATGGCTTTCTGACTAGAAAATGGTCAAAGTCTCTGAGCAAGGAAGATTCCTAATGGAGGTACCTCTTTCTCCTGGTAAAACAAAGCCACAGCAATACTGTCCTGGTGTTTATATGGTCAGTGCTCAGGCAGCCCTGGAAACAAATACCCAAAAGGTATTTTTGGTATGATTATCTCTTCTTTCTCTAGCCACGTAGTTGTATATACTTCAAGAAATGCAAATGAATTAAAATATTAGCCCAATTCAAATAAATCTAGACAGGCAGGGTGGTATAGTAGGAATAGCAATGAATTTGGAGTCAGAACAGAGGTCAAGTCTTAGCTATGCATTTATTGGTCACGGTATTTAACTTTCTCTATGCTTCAGATTTTTGATCTATAAATCACCATCCTGTATGTTGCAATACAAAAGCGTGAAGGCTTTGGGGTCAGAAGGCCTGGGTTTGAATCTCAGCTTCACCATTTACTAAATCTGTGGCTTTGGGAAATTCAGTTAACCTCTCTGGGCTTTAGGCTTATGAGAAGTGCAAGACAGAACTTACTTTCCTAATAGATACTGTGAAAAGTAAATGAGATAATACATCTGGAGAGATTGTAGCTCAGCATGGTTTATGTGAGTATTAAATGAGAAAATGATTATGAACCTGTTTTACAAACTAAATTGATGAACAAATATGATATATTCTTTAAAATGTTATCTAGTGCATTCCTACTCTGCAAAAGGAATGGCTTTGGGAATATGATAATTTCCCTCTCCATGGGGCTAATGAGGTTGAAGCCACAGTTGCATTTCAACTTTTCAGATGATGTGTGGAAACACAACAGAATAGAAAAAGCAAGGGTTTTGCACTCATACCCCACCTGCCTTTTTCTCTCTTGAGTACCAAACAGCTCACTTAGAAGACGTTGCAAGGACTATTATTAATGTCAATGATGGCAACAGCTCCTATATATTGAATATTTACTATTTCTCACTATGTTGAGTGCTGAAAATGTTATGTCATTCAGTTTTCAAAACAACCACAAAAGGCAGAAACTAAGCCACCACGTTTTATTAAGAGAAATGTTATCCAGAGATCCTGTCATGGCTCAGTGGTTAATGAACCTGACTAGTATCCATGAGGATGCAGGTTTGATCCCTGGCCTCACTCAGCGGGTTAAGGATCTGGCGTTGCTGTGAGCTGTGGTGTAGGTCACATACATGGCTTGGATCTGCGTTGCCGTGGCTGTGGCGCAGGTCAGCAGCTATAGTTCCTATTTGATCCCTAGCCCGGGAACCTCCATATGCCAAAAAAAAAGGAAAAAAGAGAGAAATATTATCTCTGAGGGACTGGGACTCATGACAGCTCCCTACTTCAGTAGGAAAGACTGGTACAAAGAGTGAAGGAAAAAGACAAGGTGAGGAGAGGTTTAAAGGCTGAGAAAGCTGATACCCTTCAAAGAGGCTTATGCCATATTCATGCTAAGCCTGCAGAAACGATCATCTTACCTTTGTCCAGAGACTATGGCAGCATTTGCCTCGAGTTCTGTTAAAAACACAAAGGACAGAAATGAGATGCAGGAGCTTCTGGTGTATATGCCTACAGGGAGAAGCTAGGTTTCTGAAAATTCTGAATGCCCTATTTAGGCTAATACGTTTCCATGCCTAGCAGGATCCTCACCTTAACATTGTATAGAGAGAGAGCTGGCACAGGCACAATTCGGCTGTCCGGGCATAAGACACTTTACTCAATTTTTATTTCTACTCCATACTGTGAAATAATCTTGTTTGGATCAACCAAACTAAATTCACACTGCCTGGTTCATATTTCATCCAGCTATAACTAGGTTAGTAAAATAATCCTCTTCCTCTGTAAAAGAGATTGTTTTCATTCTTAGACTATCTCTACTGTCCTGACATATTTTTTTAAACAGCAATCTTCAAATACGTCTTAAATGTCTATTAAGGATGCATTCTCCTCCAAAGGATTTCTTCACTGAGTTTTAGAGGGCAGACTACCCTACTCTGAGATATTGCCTAAATACCCCACTACGTTCCTCTCTTCCTCAACTTCTCAGCAATGCCCTCCAAGAAAGGAAACTCCCAGTAATTTGTGTAACAGAGTTCGCTTAAATGAGCATCCTATGGGTTTACCAGGCACTTCCTTCTCAGCACCAGCAGAAAAACACTTTCTTCCTCCATTATACACCTTTAGGTAGTTCCATCTTTTCCAAAAGACCATCCCTAATGCACCAGTTGGCAGTGATTTCTCCTGCCTCTGGTCTCCCACAGCCCTTTACCTATGTCCCCTTTCAGGGAATTCAGCATCTCAGACTCAGTGTACATGTCTAACCTGCCTTACTTATTGCATGGTAATCTCCTTGAAGGCAGTGAAGTCAGAGTGCCTGGGTTATTTTGACCTCATTGCTTAGTAAAAAAGATTAAATGGAATAATGCATATAAAAAACTTGGTATAGCACCTGGCACTTGGTAATAACTCAATATTAGCCATTATTAGTATTGCTATGATGCTCATGTTGATGCAGCCTTTATGCAAGGAGGCTGTACTACTCTGCCTTCAATAATGGCAGAAGGGAATTTTTGCTTCTCATTTGCTATTTAGCTCTCCATATCTAACCCATAAAACCTGGAAACCTCTCCAGAAGAAACAGATACCAACTCACGAAGTCTCTGCTGCCTTGCTGGCTCTGCTAGAGCCGAGAAACTCAAGTAATGCGTATTCAAAAGTAAAAACAGCTTAAGCTAAAAAAAGTTGAGTACAAAAAAATTTGGGTTTGTGCTTTTGAAACAAAATTCAAAGCTTTTGAGAATTTTAACACTATCACAGCTAATTCATGTAAGTGGAGACCAAAGGGGTTTAACGAAGGCAATTATTGGCTTAGTGAGTATTTTAAAGAGATTCATTTAAGCCAAACTTTCAAAAGGAACAAGATTCTTCAACTAATTACTCTGAGAAGGAGGACATGATATGATAAAGCCCATTTTCTGGAGAAAAGAGCTGGGGCAGGAGATGGAATTCCCTTCCCTCTTCTAATCACTCCTTTTCTCATCAAAAAATGAGTTTTATAATCTAATTTCGTCTCTGAGTAATTTGCTCCATTCCTACACTTCTCAGGTTATCATGAAGCAAAGGAAGAATCTGGGTGGCTAAATTCTTTCTTTTTTTTTTTTTTTGCTCATCCATGTTTTCAGGGGCCTAGTTTTACTTAAAGTCCGTACCACAGTATATACAACAGAAAAGTCCTTGGAGTTCCTGTCGTGGCTCAGTGGTTAACGAATCTGACTAGGAACCATGAGGTGGCAGGTTCGATCCCTGGACTTGCTCAGTGGGTTAAGGATCCAACGTTGCCGTGAGCTGTGGTGCAGGTTGCAGACGCAGCTCGGATCCCGCGTTGCTGTGGCTGTGGCGAAGGCCGGAGACTACAGCTCCTGTTAGACCCCTAGCCTGGGAACCTCCATATGCCGCGGGTGCGGCCCTAGATAAAGGAAAAAAAAGGCAAAAAAAGAAAGTCCTATCCATCATATAGTACATGGCACCCTGAAGCAGGTTTTAAAATAATCACAACTTTTACTGGCTTAGACTCAAAATTAAACACGGCTGTATATTTTTAAAAATTAACTTTGTCAAACACGTGAATTGTCAGTGAGATTCTAACCTCCCTGTGGAAAGCAATCATACTCTTTTTCTTTTGTTGGTACCCCTCAATAACCTACAGAGACAAAGAGCCAGGCAAGACTAAACTAATAACAAACCCATCCTCTCTATCTGCTTCGGCAGTCTAATACATGAGGGCAGTGTGCTGTCATTGCCATCAAGATCCTAATGCGTTCAGAGCTGACCCAGCAGCCTACGGCAGTTATTTGTCAGATTACCACGGACTCCACCTTCCAGAAACTGCATCTCTAGTGCTATTTACAATATCTTGGTCATGGGAAGAAACTTAATGCCATCCAGAGATGACTGAAACGACTGACTCCCTGGAGGAATGGCTACCTCACTGAAGCCGAGACTCTCTGAACAAGCCTCCACTCCTGTCATGATAATGCAGTTACCTTTGTAATGCAGTAACGCTTGCCACCCCAGCAAACTACCATATGCCAGTCAGCTGCCAGCTATGGGTGCCGGGGTCATGGAACAGGGCAAACTCTGCAATGGAAACCACCCACAACTGGGTGGCAGACAGACAATGGGCACTGAGATGCCCTTCTTGAGTTCCCTGGCTGACCCCAGGAATGCGTCAGAGAGCAAGCTGGTCAGGAGAAAAATAACCTCAAATAGTACTGCACAAGCTCTGCCACTCAACTGAAGTCTGCTCTGAAGCAGTTAAGACAGTTTCAGCTACTTCCTGGCACGATGAGGACAGCAGTGGTTTCTTCACATGGCATTCATTCCATTCAAAAAAATTTTTCAAGATGGACCTTACCTGGTCTGGCAACAGACCCCTGCAGTGCTGTGGCTGGAGTTTCCTTTGGGATTAAATTCTGCGAGGGGGCTGAGGCAAGAAAAACAAAAACAAGCAGTTTTTACCTTCATTTCTAAACAAAGCAGAAAGCATTGACTGAATCAAGGGCTAACTAACGGCTGAAATACACATTCTCTTAGCAATACTTTCTGGCTTTGAAAATACATTTCAAAATTTAATTAACTACTTTAACATTCAGTAACAAAGACTACCATTAGGGATGTTCTTCCATTTTTGTACATACAAAGATCAAGGAAGGACACGGCCATGAGACAATAGCACCCATAATACTACCTGGGGTCAAGTTCTGTCCAGTACTCTAAAAAACCCAACAGCAAACTTTAGTAGGCAACAAACCACTTTCTGATGGAAAATTACACCATTCGACCTTGGCATTTAAAAAATTGCTCATCCCTCTAAAGACTATATTCCATGAGACCTGAAATAAATCATAATTTATTCTGTACTTGTTTGTAGCACCTGGCAAGTATGATGGGCATAAAGCAGGTATTCAATTTATACTTAATAAACAAAATCAATTTGATATGTTATTTACTATCTAACAGTTACCAAGAACTTACTAGGGGCAAGACTGTCCTAAGCACCCTTAGAGACCAAATTACATTCTTCTTGCCCATTAGGAACTCAGTCTAGTATTAAATATAAGATGTGGTACACTGAGGTGAACTATAACATTATGTGAACCAGAGTCATAAAATGCTATGAGAGTCCAAAGAAAGGGAGATTGAGAAATCTGAAGGTATATTAAAGGGAAAAATATCAGGATTAGGCTTTGAAGGACAGAGAGATCTCAGGTCCTTGAAGAGAAATGGAACAGAATACACAACGTACTCTAGAATGGAAGCTTCTTGGATCATACATTAAAGACTGAGGGGACAGATACCCCACAGTCATTCAAGGTTATGTCCTACCATCTTGACAATCAGTCTAATATCCTAGATAAACTCTGAAACAAGTTTCATCCTCTTGTGGAAACTGTGTCTTTTGTAGATTACTAAGATTACTTAGTCCCTAGTCAATGATGCATTTGTGTTAAGAATTTGGATGCTGGAGTTCCCGTTTTGGCTCAGCAGTAATGAACCTGACTAGGATCCATGAGGACCTGGGTTCTATCCCTGGCCTCATTAGGTGGGTTGTGGATCCGAGGCTGCTGTGGGCTGTGATGTAGGTCACCATGAGATGAGGCTTGGACCTAGTGTTGCTGTGGCTGTGGTGTAGGCTGGCAGCTACAGCTCGGATTCGACTCTTAGCTTTGGAACATATGGAATACAGTGGGTGCAGCCGTAAAGAAAGAAAGAAAAAAAAATAGAATTTGGATGCTTAAAACTAATAAAGCTTAAAACTATACCTTAACTTTTACTTTTTACTCCACCACTGGTTTCTCACACTTTCAAAGTAAAAGCACAGAAGCCCCTTGAAAAAGAATGGAAATAATCTTAACTAAAATTGATAAGTTTTTTGAACTGCTAGTTCATCTCTCTAATGCTCACATATTTCTCTAGGATTGTATATGATCCAGATAAGAATATTTTCTAATCATTGCATCATTATTCTCTTGGTACTGGAGGGAAACATTTCCTGAAAGAAAGTAGAATGGAAACATCTAATAGCAGAGAATATAAGTCACACAAGGTTTTTAAAATATTCTTAGGGCTTACCTACATTTATAGAGCTAGAACCAGAAATCTAGAGCGCCCAGCCCTATGAAGTCTCTGTCTCTTGCAAGGGCAGAGAACTCCTTAGAGACCTTTCACTCTCCCTGTATCTCTAGCATTGAAGTGAAGAGGTAAAAAGAAGGGGAATTAACCTTTACAAGGCTCTGTGTGAGGTAGTGTGCTGGCCTTTATGCTAAGCCCTCTCAATGAATCTTTGTATAAATTATCAGAGGTAGGAATTACAATCTCCATTTTACAGGCGAAGTACATGGCTTACAAGAAGTTAAAGGATTCATCCAACTGCAACTGGTAACCATTGGAGCTAGAATTTGAACTCTGATCCTACCCTGAAGCTTGCGTTCCTTCTGCTCCTCAAAACATTTTAGCTGCACAAACAAGACAGGCACTACTGGTTGCCCTAGTATACAACAAAGGTCCTTCCAAGCTTTGGCAGTGTTCGACTCAGTCCACTCTGGGGAAAAAGAGCTTCTGCACCACTTAAGCCTGACAGAAGGAGGAACACGCGTGTGCATGTGTGGGGGGAGATGCAAAGGAAAGGAAGGCAGATGTCAGGACATCTATGCTGCCATCATTAGCCCACATTAACAGCACATAAGAACTCTTAACTAGAAATACATGAGTGAAATGGTCTAATTTTCAAAGAGACTCCAACAAAAAGAGACTGGTAATAACAATCCTTTACCTTTTATTCAATGATTACTATAGTCTAGCTCTGTACTAACCTAAGCATGTTACATACATTATTTCATTGAATTCTTAAAACTACTCTGATCCCCACATTACAAAGGAGGAAACGAAAACTTTGGAGTAGTCAAGTAACTTGCCTAAGGCCATACAGCTGGTAAATGCTGGCACTGTGATACCAGCCTAAGCCTATCTCTCAGCCACTTTGGTCCTCTCATGTCTATTACGGTAAAACCTGGTTTTCTGGAAAGCTCTCCCCTGGAGTAGCAAGTCAGAAGAGAACAGGCCCTGAGAGAATACAATGAGGAAAAGCCTATGAGATATCTGCTCTGAAACAGCTGAAAGAAAGTCTCTATCATGGTGAGGAGAACCCACAGAAGCTGCTGTTCACCCTTAAAGGACAATGTTAAACTGGAGGCTCACAGGATAGATTCTGAATGAATCCTGAACCCTTGAGCTTCAATCTTTTCACCCGTAGAATGGGGTTAGGGATATCTGACAGTTGGTATGACAAATACTACTTTTACAAATGTAAAAATACTTCTTTGTAAAACAAAATATTTTATATAAATGAAAGGTTTATCATTATTTCAGGAGCTGAGAACCATGTTAATGAATGTAAACTTAACAGAGGATTTTAAAAGTATATTTCCCCAATGTATTTCAAATAAATGGAACTATCACTATTGCCATTTAGCCCATTCTTCTTCCTCCAAGTAGAAAAGAACTCATGCTTTCTCTCGTGGGATAGGTCATCTAAAAATTCACATGAGATGATGCCATGCCCCAAGTACATACCTATGCTGGACAGAAGCTCTGGATGAGATCCCATCTTCTCCTCCACTAGGCCACCTGCAAGTGGCTCAGATGCTATGCCAACATGATTGTTTTTTGGGGTTGGCGCCGTGGAGATGAGCTCAGAGGGTACCAGAGTGGTTACAATTGAGCGTACATTGGTGGGGAGAGTACTGCCAGGTAAGCTGGGTCCTGCTGAGGCAGAGCCCGGGCCCACAGGGCTAGAGGTCATTTTTAGCAGAGTGGGTGCTGGGGGAGTTGGGGTTTTACTGTCCAGCTCTGTGGATAACTGCTCTGTTCCCATGAGCCCTGGAGCTGCAGTCTCTAGCCCTTGGCTTTCAGTCTCTCCATCTGCACCATATTGTTCTTCCCCTTTCTCAAGAGAACCTGTAACTTTCTTACATGCCTTCGTCAGCAAAATCTGACCGATTTTGTCCACTTTTCCTTTGCCCTTACTGGATGAGACTGGGCTTCGTCGGTTGACAGAGGAGCCTGGACTATTAGTCAGAAGGGGAGAAACCACTGTGGTTGACTGTGAAGAGGGCAGAGTGCACTGATCTGTTGAGGTGTTCACCTGAGGACTAGTCTCATCTGGATTCAATTCTTTCACCTGCTGGACAGGGGCATGAGGAGGGACAACTGGAGAAGCTGTACAAGGTGGGGACGGAAGCTGAACAGGCGTGGCTCGTGAGTTAAGGACCAAGGGTCGACCTGTCTGTATGTTTGGAGCAGGACTACTGGAGGGTGCATTAGGCAGTACAGGAGCAGAAGAAAATTTTATATTCTGAGGTATGTGTAAAGGGCCAACAACTGCAACAGAAGGAGGCATCAAGCCAGAGTTGGTGGTCAGTGGGGCTGCAGGAATTGTGCTTGGCTGTGATCCTTTCATAACCTGAATTATTGAGGATGAATTGATAAAGACAGGTGTAATGAACTGAGGCCGGGCATTTGACTGAGCAGCTGACTGTCCCTCAGAAACCATAACCTTGCTACCCACATTGGGCATTGTGACGACCGTTGACATTAATGCGGACTGCAGGTGAGTTGGCAGAGCTGCTGATGTGTTAGCTGAAGTTGTGATGGGGTTGGAAGTTACAAAAACAGTTATCTGATTTGGGGGCAAAGGAGTGGAAATGGAGGAAGAGCTGACAGGTCTTGATATTACTTGAGGGATGCTTGGTGGAACGTTAGAACTGACCTCACTCAATTCTGGATGCACAAGGGTTGAACACGGCTCCTTACTGAGGGGTAAATTTAGGGAACTAGTGGGTTCTTTAGAAGAAGATGGATCCTGCAGTGTGGGAATGACAGATGCTTTTTTCAGGTCCTCCCCAGAAACTACTGGGGGTGTTACCTCCAGATCTGTAAGCCCGGGGGGTTTTATGGTCACATTAGGAGCTCCAGAGTTGTCAAGAAGTTGACTTAACGATGTTGGTGCTTCCCTCATAGCAGGAGACACCAAATTTTTGCTCTCTTCTACACTGGGCAGTTTGTTAGGATCCGAAGGTTGCCCATCCTTTTTGGACTGATCTTCAGGAACAACCATTTTAACTTCTTGGGCTGGGACTGCTTTTAACTCAACATTTACCTGTTCCTTCCTACCCTGGGAATTCTGGCAATCACTGTCCTGAGGCACAGTCAAGCTTTCCTTGTTATCCTCGAGAACACTCCCTACTGAAGCAACAGGCATAGTAGGATTCTGAGGATTCAGTCCATTGTTGTTAGGGAAGCTCCCTGGTACAGGGGGATTGGGTAAAGGAGTGGGACTGACCAATACATTTCTTGGCAACTCCACATTTTGCAACAGGGCTGTGTTTGTTTGCGAGGCCAGAGTAAGTTTTGGGGCTTTTGAATTTTGTCTCCCAGGACTTGGGGTGGTTTTCCTACTTGACCCAGGACTAGACCTGCGGCTGTTGCTTGGACTTGCCCGTTTTGTTGCTCCAGAATTAGACTGCTTTCCAGAATTCACCACCACAGAATCTAATTTGTGAGTCTGTGGGGCAGCAAAATTGGAAGAATTATTCATGGTAAGATTTGAAGGTGCTTGCCCGATGGCCTTCAGAGTTGTTGGATTTAGTCCCTGTTGATCAAACCCCCTGTTTAAATTCGGCCTGGGAGGTAAAGGAATATTAATCTGTGGGGGAAAGAGTCCTGCTATGGAGGCATTAAGTCTTTCCGGTGATAGACTGATTTCTGAAGGTTCTGTGCTGGGAGGACGGTTGTTGGGAGTCTGAGGATAATAGGGCCTGGGGCTGGCTCTGTTTGGTGTTTTAGGCCTAGATGTTTGGGTTGGAGCAGCCACGTTTGGAAAATGGTGGCCATGAGAGCTGGGCAGGGAATTTACAGGAGGTTGCTGGGGAGTTGCACCTTGAGTTGCTGAAAGAGGTGATGGTCCAGGTTTTGGCCCTGTCATCATTAACTGATTCTGGGAAACTACTAAATGTGAAGGCATGCTGTTTGGGCCTCCTGAGACAGATGGTACCTCACTGCCGCTTGCTTCAGGGAGCGAGGACATCTCTCCTAGTGGTGAGCTGGAAGGATTCTGGGGATTCTCCTGGTATACCATTTTCCTTGAACTGTTTCCCAAAGCAGTATTCACAGGCATTGGCATTCTTTGTTTATCAGGTGATGGTGGCACGGAGGCAGGTCCTTGCAAACTGACCATGACAGGCACACTGCCACTCTGTTGCATGGGCATTCTCTGGGAGTCTGGGTTCAGGGGACCCCTTGGGGGATGGACATTCTGGGAGACTGGAAGCCTAACTGATTTGGGGTCCTGTTGCATCATGAGCATCATCATCATCTGTTGTTGTTGCTGCTGCTGCTGAGACTGTGGCTGACTGGGAGGTGGTGGCTGCTGTGGCGGCGGTGGTGGCAGTTGTGGCTGTGGCTGCTGCTGTGGTGGCTGTGGTGGGGGCGCCACATGCTGCATTAGCTGGGGAGGCATCTGCTGAAGTGGCCTCTGTTCAACTGGTTGAGAAGGATAACCTAAAACAAGCCCCCAAAATCAGGGAAGTTAGATTTTCAGCAAGAAAAGCTTTGCTACCTTTAGAATATAGCCAAGCAATACTCATCTAGGTGGCACAGACTGTAGACAAACAGCTCAGGCGTGCCCCTTGCCATGGGGGTAGGGGCTGCCCCTCATTCTTTGACTTAAGCAAAGAGGCACATCGCTTAAGAAAGCAAAAAGCAAAGCATCAAGAACCTGGAGCTCCTCAATCTTCAGGCCTTTAAGGAGGCATCACTGAGCCAAGACTCCGACACTGTGCCGTGCACTGAAAGTAGCCAAGTCTACCAGCCAAACATTCAGATGAAACGAGAAAAACTCCATCAACAGCAAGTAGTTGACCACCCAGCAATGGGATCTCATGCAGGCATAATAAATATTTCATTGTATTTGTGAATGAAGCATTTAAGATTCTCTTTTTTTTCTGTTAGCACAGATTAATTTTCTTAAGACTCGGTTTTGTTGAAAACGCCAGCACTGAAGATAAGCCTTTTTATTCTTTCAGCAGAAGTAAAATATAAAATTCTAGGATTCAATTCCTTAAGAGGGATTTAAAATTACTTCAATCCATTGACTTCACACACCATGCTGCATCTTTAAGTCTCACTCCTTTGGTAAACGCAATGAATTAAACTGCCCCTCCGATGTAAATCATTTTAATAAAGAGTAGGAGCTAATTATTTCATACATAATGAAAATAAAATGAGGGCACTGAAGTTCTTTTTTTTTTTTTTACAAATTATGAGCCTCCACTTTATTTTATGCAAAACTCTATTTGGAGAAATATTTTCTATGAATCCATATTGGAGCATTAGTAAACAAGAAGCGTAGCCCTCAGGAATAAAAACTAATTTCAGGAAAAGAACTCTGAGGGACAATATCTTATAGATTTCTAGAAGGCAACAGCTCAAATAATTCTTTTGTGAAGATTTTATTTGGAATTTTAGCACCAAAACCATACACAATCAGTAGAAAGTATAGAAAGATCGCTAACCAAGCATAAAGGTGGGAAAAAGTATGCATACAGCTGGGATACGATTTCACAAACTAGATTTATTTCACTGTTGCTTGAAAAATACATTAGAGAAGTTTTAAGAAGGTAGAGGCATAAGGACAGTTGGTTCTGGTGGTAAGAAGTGCTGGCTCAAGGTTTTCACAGAGCAACCACCAAATGCTCCTGATGCACAGACTTGCACCCTGTATTTAATAGTTAATAAACGTCTTCTGGTCAATGACTGACATAACACCAACGAGTACAATGTGCAGAATCCTGCTTCGAAGTGTTTTTTTTTTAATCTTTTTTTGTTTTAGGCCCAAGTAACTTCTTTACTTTTATAAAGCCAATAACATGGAATTTCGGTATTTAACTCAGGTTCCCATTTTAAGAAAACTGTACTTTTTTTTCTTTTTAAAATCTTTTTAGGGCCGTACCTGTGACATATGGAGGGTCCCAGGCTAGGGATTTAATTGGAGCCATAGCAGCCAGCCTATGCCACAGACACAGCAACGCCAAATCCAGGCATCTGTGACCTATGCTGCAGCCTGCAGCAACACTGGATCCTTTAACCCACTGAATGAGGCCAGGGATTGAACCTGAATCCTCATGGATACTAGTAGGGTCTTAACTTTCTGAGCCACAATGGAAACTCCAAGAAAATTGTACTTTCTGTAGAAGTCCCTTGATGTGAGGGCTTGACACAAATGCTTTTATCCTTGAAATCAGGCCACCAGACAGCATACATATAAAGAGAGCAGCAGTCCAAAAGACATTATTGATGATATATTGGGGTTGCCATGACAGAATGGTGGAGAGGGAAAATCAGGACATACACAGTGAATATAACATAATCAAAAAGCAATGGATGAGAATTCATATGCCTTTAGGGGCCAGATCTGTAATGAAGAAAAGTGAGCTGGTGTGAGACAGTTGCAGTTCTATGGACAGAGCCAAACTGCAGAGCTGAAGCTCTAACTAAAGCTATTTAAATTCAGGTTTCTGTTTGGTTTAGGATGATGTTTAGGATGCTGCATGATAACTGAAGCATACTGTAGGCCAAATTCAGCCTACAGGCTCTCATTTTGCAAAGTGTAGAAAGGAAGCAATAATGTGTGTGAAGACACCCATGATTTACAGAAGAATTTAAATGTGTCTGAGGAAAGAGGGCACCTTCCTGTTCATGATGCTGTTGTACATACCCACCAAAGACTAGTGACCACCCAGCCTCAATTGTGCTACTGCAACTCACTGATGGGAAGCGTGGTGTGCCCAGTCAATTTGTAATAAATAACAAACAGTATTGCTATTATGATGAATTTACTTTGGGTGGGGGCGTTCTAGGTTGGAATGAATAAACGTTACAAGATTTTTCCTTTACAGCATAATTTTCAACATTTAGAAGACGATACTATTTTATAATCAGAGGTGGGTACAACACAGAAGACTTCAATATTGGTCCTATTTATTAATTAAGCTGGGTAGGTCTCATTTATTACTGTGTATATATTTATATTTGTGCACATGTGTGTGTGGCTGTGCCTGCAGCATATGGAAGTTCCTCAGCCAGTGATCAAACCTGTGTCACAGCAGTGACCTAAGCCATAGCAGTGAGAACACTGGATCCATAACTGCTAGGCCACCAGAGAAGCCCACTCTTTACATATTTTTTACGTTTAAAGATTCATAATAAAATTTTAATTTAAAAAAGTCTTACTCTGCTTTGAGAAAGCCCCAGTAGGAAAGGCTGCAGGAAAGGCAGGAAGCAGGATTAGAATGAAAGTATCTTTCCATTTAACCTTATTCCATTTTGATGTCAACTAGAACCTTGATACTGACAAGAATAAAGAGGCACCTGACATTTTAGTCTGATTTTATGAGGACCTAAAATAATGAAGACAAATTTGAGCAGAACACACATGCAGAACACACACACACACACACACACACACACACACCCCTTCAGAAGTTACATTTAAAATTTTTTTACTTAATACCAAGGCAAAGTTTTCAAATATTAGACACATTAAATCACTAAAGCAGCCCAGTTAGCAGACAAAATAAAATACTATTGTTTCCTTGAAAAAAAGCCTTATAATGCTGTAAATAAGTGATGTAATCTTTAGCAAACATTTTATCACCTGGTGGTCGGTTTGAAAATTCTGGCAGTTTAGGGCCTGAGTTGTCCAAGTTAATTCCTTGCTCTCCAGGCAATGGCTGCTGATCAGCCTCCTCCAGACCAGCTGGGCGAGTATCTGGGGTGCTAGAAAATAAATTACGCATTTGAGAGTAAGTTGTATAGTTCATACACAAAACTAGCTTAACCCCTCCCCTATTTCTGAAGAACTAAAATCTGTCTGCATTATCATTCTTAGCATTATTTATATCTCTCTAGTCTGATATTCAGTATTTGGCATAAAAACAATCTGGCAATTCCATTAAATGTTAAAATCAATTTAATAACATGGCTATTTATTCAAAGTGCTTTCTACAAATTTCTGATTTAATGATTTTCATATAATCATTCATCCTTTAGATGTTTTAAGACCTGATTATAGTTTGGGCTATCAACACTATAAAGTACTGTTGCTATAAAACCACACTATCTTTTATGTAACTATCAAATTCAACCAGGAAGTTCAGATTATTTCTTTTTCTGAATATTGCAGTGGTGGCCCCAACAATTCATAATATCTTGCAAGGAGCTATAGACTGGCTGATGCAAACAGTATTTGGAGAACAAAGAAAGATGGAGAACACTAGAACGAAGATAATTAATTTTGTTGCACCAAGAGTATTTGCAGACATCACCACTGGCTCTAAGATGCTTTCATTTTCACCTAGGTGTACCTTAGAATTTTTAGGGGGGGAAAAAAAATGAAAATGTTCTCTACTAACACGCTAACATTCCCAAAGAACTAGCATGCTCAGAGTTCTCTTTTTTTTTTTTTTCTTTTTCTTTCTTTTTAGGGTCACATCTGCAGCATATGGAGGTTCCCAGGCTAGGGGATGAATTAGGTTGAACTGGAGCTGCCAGCCTATGCCATAGCTACCCACCGCAGCTTGCAACGCTGGATCGTTAACCCACTGAGTGAGCCCAGGGATTGAACCTGCATCCTCATGGATACTAGTCAGGTTCTTAACCTGTTGAGCCACAAAGGGAACTCTTATAGTATGCTTTACTTTCAAAGAACTGTACTGCTAAAAAGAAATCTCAGCTACCTGGTCCAACCACCTCACGTTATAGAGGAGAAAACAAAGGCTCATAGAGGTGTAAGAAACAGGCCCAAGGTTACACAGTAAGCTAGCTGTAGAGCTGAGAGCATGCACTATTCCTTTAAACCTACTGGGAGTCCTGATAAGCCCCTTTTCATAATTTGTAGCCCTGTTAAGGCTACAAGCAATCTCCCTAAGAGAGGTGCCGACAGCAAAAATCCATGCTAATGGCAACTGAATAACCTTGCAATTTTACTTCTAGATTATTAGTAAGAATAAATATTGTCACAAAAAATGTTATCCCCATACAGGTTGATAGTGGTAAAGAATACAACTTAGAAAGAGCTATTGGAAAAATAAGATAATCAAAGAGCTTATTAATTCTGAATTCAGGAAAAAACAAAGGTTGTTAGTATACAATCGTTGAATTTTGACTTATAAGGTTCAAGAAGCAGCAAGTGAATGTATTAAAATATTATAGTACAACCAAAGAAATACTGGGAAAAGGCTGAAAAGTAGTTGGTTTTATTTTGAACACTCATGTTTGCTTAACTAAAGCTCCTCCATTCTTTTCTATAGATCTAACAATTTATTTGAATTAACCTGTTTTATATTTTACATTCATCAGTCACTATTCTCTGGTAATAAATGTCTTTAAATTCCAGTTTTATGATTAAAGGCAGAAAATCCAGTTTAATCAATATTCCTTCTGGAAATATTTTATCAAAGCCAAAAATATGACAAACTAATGCTTAGCTTCAGGAAATGAAATATAAATTAATTGCTCTTACTGCGGTGATCTTGCAAAAGAACTCATCTGGAGAACCTTTATCAAAAGGGTAACTGATTTAAAAGGTCCAATCATCTTAGCATGAGGTCTTAAGATTTCAGGGATAATAAAGAACCTTTAAAAGAAAGGCACCTATACCGAAAACCACTTCTATTTGAGACACAAAAGGGAGTCTCCATAAGCGGTCTTCATTTCCAAAACACATCTGGCCTTTCTGGTTCCCCAACAGTCATTATAAGCCTGTCATGCTCTGAGTAGTTGCAGTGTGGTAGCACTGGCTACATTTCAGGCTCTGAATGCCACACACCCCCTGAGAACACAGACTTAACAGACATATATCAATTGATTGCAATGTGAACTTGTTTAGCTTCTTATTTTAACAGACTGTAAGAAAATTATTTTGAGATAATGAGGGAAATTTGAACACTGGGTATGTGAGAATATGAATGAAGCATTAGTTTTTCTAGGTGTGCTAATGGTACTGGGTAGTCAAAGAAAAACAAAATAAAAACCTTTCCTTATCTTTCAAAAGTACACACTGAAATATTTAAAGTGAATTTGCTTTAAAATAATGAAGGCGGTATTGGGAAGAGCAGGGATGAAGACAGACTATGAGTTGGTAATTTGAAGCAGGGGGAATTTCATTACACTATTCTTAATTTATACATGCTCAGAATTTTTCATCAAAAAAAGTTGTTCACATAGAAATAAATGAATAAGATTTTAGGCAAAACTATCACAACCTACTTTAGATCTTGCTGACTATTTTTCTTCTTCCGAGGGGGTTTCTTCTTCTTCGGTTTATTTGCGTTGGTGTTATTTTGCTTATTGTTTACCCCAAAATGGCCTGCAGAGATATCGCTCTGCAATAAGTTGACCAACAATGGGCTTGTTAGCGTGACATCCTTATTGACCGGGAAGCCTGGATTCTGACCACAGGACATCTGATTTCCATTGGGTGCTCCACTGAAAGGTGCATTGAAAGGCATCCCATGGCCTGAGAAGTGGTTTCCCGAGGCACTGTTTCCCTGCATGGCCTGCACGTGGGGGGGGACCATGTTGGTTTGTTGCATGCTAACGTCAGGCATCATCTGAGACAAGGTAACATCATTATTTGCTGTAGTAGCAGGATCACCATGCTGCTGGGCCATATGTGGGCTGGGCCCTGGGGGCCGCAAGACCTGCCCCTGAATCCCCATGACCTGAGATGGACTGTTGTTCACAGGCCCTTGTTGGGGCAGCATCTGTCCTGACATCTGTCCTGTAAACTGCACCATGTTTCCTTGCATGTTTGGAGTTGGTCCCCTCATTATCTGTGCTGGTCCCGGCATGACACTGGATTGGTTCTGAGTGTTAAACTGTTGCTTATTCCCCTGCATCTGATTGGTCATGATCTGCTCTATCATTGGGTTCTGCTGGAGCAAGACTTGCCCCTGAGGCCCCATCATCTGGTTATGCGGTGCCATCATTTGTGGGCCCTGCTGGGGAAGCATCTGCTTGGGTGGGGTCATCCTCTGGGGTGAAGGCCCAAGATTTTGGCTCTGAGGATTCACCATCATCTGACCCTGTGGCATAAGCTGGGCCCTTGAAAGGATCATAGGGTTCTGAGGGTTCAAGGTTCCTTGTTGCTGGACCATCTGGCCCTGGGAGGGCACGATCTGCTGGTGCATGCTCATCAGCTGAGATGGTGGGCCCTGCTGGGGCTGGCCTTGCATGTTGCCCAGGTTCACCTGAGGAACCCCAGAACTACCAGTCTGTTGGTTGTTCATGTTGCCATGAATTCCCATGAGGCTGGACTGCATCATATTTGGTGGCCCGTGGGACACCTGCATCTGGTTTTGAGGAGGACCAGCTCCTTGACCACCTTAAAAAAAAAAAAGAAAAAAGCACAGTTTCAGAAAAAAATGCTATTATATTGTTAGTAGTAATACTCACATTACCTTAATTAGAAAAACCCTCACCCATATATCCAGTGACCAACATAAACAAATGTGCTGTGCTTAACATACTTCTGTGCATTTTCTATAGTAAGGAGATGTAACTGTGACATATTTGTTTATATTCTCAGTGACCATACAATAGAGAAGGTGAAACCGTTTCTTTTATCCTATCTGGTAACTTAAAGATAAAATTCTGAAGACCAATAAAGTTTACTTTCTTTTAGATTAAACAAAGAGAAAGGCAGCGTCTCATTGTTCAAAATGACTTGCAGCTACCTTAAGATGAAGAAAATTTAGGCTAGTGAAATAAATTCTACTTTAGATGATACAGCCTCTTAGGAAAACCTCAGCAACGTTGAGAAGACACACACACACAAAAAACTCCTAGGAAAACTAATAACGACTATCAAAGGTTATGGATGTGACATCTGGATGTTGCACTTCAAAGAAAGAAACACCTAATACTTCCTAAAGATAGGTCTCCTCTGCCCCAATGTGGTTAAAATTACTTAATCTGGAAGCTGAGCCTCTGGTGGAAGTTAACTGACAGATAATTCAGAAGCTACAGGCAGAGGACAGTCAACAAAGGATGTTAAAACTTCAGTGACCCTATTCTGTGGCAGTCCCTAGTGGACCACATGGGACATGTTTTCTCCTTCTTCTTTTTAATGGATGCACCTGCAGCATACGGAAATTCGCAGGCCAGGGGTTGAATTTGAGTCGCAGCTACAACCTACACTGTAGCTACAGCAGTGCCAGATACTTTAACCCACTGCACTGGGCTGGGGATTGAACCCATACCTCCAAGCAATCTGAGCCACTGCAGTTGGATTCTTAACCCACTGTGCCCCAGCAGGAACTCCTTATTCTTCTTAATTATATCATATGTAGACAAAGAACACTGCCTGGCTTGTTGCAGCATTTATTTACTATTGGGTTTTTGGTATTTTCCTATAGCTGCTTAAATTATCTCTGCCCTTTGGCTGAAAAACCTTCTAGCTTATTTTAATCTCGCTTTTATTTTTATTTATTTATGTTTTGCTTTTTAGGGCCACATCCATGGCATATGGAGGTTCCCAGGCTAGGGGTCTAATCGGAGCTGTAGCTGCTGGCCTACGCCACAGCCACAGCAATGCAGGATCCGAGCGGCGTCTGCGACCTACACTACAGCTCATGGCAACGCTGGATTCTCAATCCACTGAGCAAGGCCAGGGATTGAACCTGGACCTCATGGTAACTAGTTGGATTCGTTTCCGTTGCGCCACAAAGCGAACTCCTATTTTTCATTTTTAAATGGTGACTAGAAAGTGGCAGCCACAATGAAGTTATGAGGTCAGTCCACGCTCCAGCCAGGGAGGCAGGGGATAACCTGTCCTTTGTTCATACCATCCAGATTTTTCCTGAATCCCAAGGAAGACTTTCTAAACTGGCCTTATAAACTCTTAAATTGAATTCCATGACCACTGTACATACTATATTCATGGAATATACCAGTGTATATTCATTTAATCAACAAGTATTTATTGAGTACCTAATACATACAAGGCATTTTTAGCACTGAGGTAACATCAATAAACAAGACAGATCAAAACCCTGGTCCCTTGGAATCTAGTTGGCAAGAGAAAATAACAAACAGATTAAGTATTTTCACAGGAAGAAATAAAAGCTAACAAGTGAAATAAAGTAGGATAAGAGAACAGAAAATGGCAGACAAGAGTTGAGTTCTCTTAGATGGGATAAATGGAGAAATCAAACAACACGTGCATGCAGAAAGCACCATATAAAAATACTAAATAGCAGTGCTTATGTGGAGGAATTAAGAATGATTTCAGCACTTTTAAAACTTCCTACAGGAAACATGAATTCACATAGCTCAGGAATATAGTTCTGCATTACCAGATAGGGAAAAATCATGCAGTTTGCCCTACTCTTCTCTCATTCTTCAAGAGATTGCTTGAACTTTTTTAAAAAAAGTTTAAAACTGTTCTCCTTCCTTAGAGAAGTACAATTAAAGCTGGAAGCACAAAACTAACTCCAAGTGGGATGGAAGTTCAAATAATACCTGTACTACCTCAGTCCAAACTGCCTGAATGAGAAAGGGTAAGAGGATTAGTCATGCGGTACCTAAGCAATCAGAAACATGAAGTCTGGGCTTATCCAATATTGTTTTACAAATACTTTTTAGTCATTCTGCTTTACATTCTTTGTCCTCCTAAGTTTCTTCTTATATACAACACACTGTTGACATTTAATCTGTATTGATTAAAGCCTGGTCTTTAAACAACACACTATAAACCAGAGTTCAGACACCGAACATAAAAACAAAGTTAACATGTACTACACAGAAATTTTAAAAGCTGTGTTTGTTCAAAATGCCATGTGCCTTCGTGCCTTTGTACCTATTACTTCCTTGGTCAGAAACACTTTATTTTTTATTTTTTATTTTTTTTTGGTCTTTTTTTAGGGCTGCACCCCTGGCATGTGGAGGTTCCCAGGCTAGGGGTCAAATTGAACTGTAGCTGCTGGCCTACACCACAGCCGCAGCAATACAAGATCTGAGCCTTGTCTGCGACCTATACCACAGCTCACAGCAATGCCGGATCCTTAACCCACTGAGCAAGGCCAGGGATTGAACCTGAATCTTCACGGATGCTAGTCAGATTTGTTTCTGCTGAGCCATCATGGGAACTCCAGAAACACTTTCTTTAGTGTCCCTTCACTAACTCAGGGGTCAGCAAGCTATGGTCCATAGGCCAAATCCATTGCCATTGCCAGTTTGTAAATAAACAGTGTATGGAACACTGCCATGGCTCATTCATTTACGTATTGCCTATGGCTACTTCGGTGCTACAACAACAAAGTTAAGTAACTGCAACAGAGAACATATAACCAGCAAAGCCTAAAGTATTACCTATTTGGTTCATTTCAGGAAAAGAAAAAAAAAACACTGCTAATCTCGGCTTTACCTCAAATTTCACCTCCTTTCTTCAGGTGTTTCTAGATTTTCGAGACATTCTACCTACATTTTTTTTTTTTGGTCTTTTTTTGTCATTTTAGGGCTGCACCCACAGCACGTGGAGGTTCTCAGGCTAGGGGTCTAATGGGAACTACAGCTGCCAGCCTATGCCATTGCCACAGCAACGTGGGATCGGAGCCGCATCTACAACCTACACCACAGCTCACAGCAACGCTGGATCCTTAACCCACTGAGCGAGGCCAGGGATTGAACACACAACTTCATGGTTCCTAGTCGGATTCCTTTCCGCTGAGCCACGACGGGAACTCCCATTCTACCTACTTTTGATATGTCAGTTACTGCCCTGAAAGAATAATTATTTATAGGTCTGAAACTAAGAGGAAGAACTAGGACTTATATTTCTCTGTATATCCTTGTGGTCCACACAATACTCGATTAATGCTTGAATAAATTACAGAAAACAAACCTGCATGCTGGACATTTTGATTTGCTTGCAGCTGAGGGGCTCCTGAATTCCCAGGGGTAGTTGCTGTGGTCGAAGGCACCTGACCTTGCATAAAGTTCGGATTGGCCTGTCCTGCTGAGAAGCCAGGTGGGAGGCGTTTAGGCATTCCTTAATAGAAAACAACGAGTAAGGCAGTTACCTAGCAAATTTATACTCTTGCTTAGATGTGGAATGAATAAGGAAGGATGAGCTGCATGAAGTCTCCACTGGCTTAGCTCTCTGTCACACTGGTAGGATCTTTAACAATAAGGTTGGGAAAGATGGTTAAAAAAATCAACACAATCTCTTACATGAGCATTGTCAAAATGAAAAAGAAATACTAAAAAATTTACACTTAGAACATGCCAAGGAAAAGATGGCAATCTGCTCCCTAAATGTGATCTGAGGCCACGTCACAGCAAGGTTTAGGGCTCACTTTTCTCTGTAATGCAATGGACCCCAAAACTTTACATACTTTAACACAGGTACCGAAGGAATATGCTAAATTCTCTCATATTCAAACAAGCTGACAAGAAATACTATAAAACAAAGACCTGGGTCCTGATATTAAGCAGAGACAGATTACTTTTTTTTTCCTGGACTGTGGGAAATGAATGACAATTTTCTTTACAGAAAATTTCTCCCCAATATTGTACTTGTCTCTTTGGAAGAGACAAGAGATTAGAAATAATTCAAAGGAATGTGAAATTGATGCTATATTAAATTTATTATTGCATCTTCCCCTCAAATGGTTTGCTGCAATTCTGACAACTATGGTACCAAAAACTGCTTGAATGGAATCTTACTAAAGTAATGCTTTCTTTCATAGGAAGGTTGAATTTCAGAAAACAAAAATGTAGTAAGAATCTCAGAACCCACTCACTGTTTAAAACAGGCCTGGAAGTGGCCAGATCACCTAGGTGAGCATATCATTTGCTCTATGAAAGCACTGAGATCTAAAGTTCACTTAAAATTTTTTTGTATTAGTCCATTTATTTAAGGGCCAAATTTTCAATGTCCTGAAAAACGCACTGTAGACAAATATGCATTTGTCCTTTCTTTAGCAGTGACAAGTCCCCATTTGCATGCTTCCATTGTAATTAAATCAGTAATCACATTTGCAGGAGAGACTACGCAGCTTCCACTGATCCAAGGCTAACTGCCCAGAACAGTGAAGTTTGGAGCTGAAACATTCTTGCATTTTCTAAAAACTTCATAGGATTAAAATATTATAGCCTGCATGTCAGTTAAAGTAATTACAAGAAAGTGAAAAGACTGATGAGCAATTTAATTTTACCAGAAATCATGGGAACATGCCTTTGCTATGTTGCACTAAAGATGCAAGGGTTTTTTCTGGGTAGGCAATGGGTGTCTTTTGGTGGGGGTATGTTTATCAGATGACAGTATTACTGATACTCTCTATACCTTACTGAAAAGCTCCAAGCACAGTCATGTGCACTAGATCAATGATTAATAAGAATAAATAATAAACATGGAGATGGATAAGTTTTACTGTAATCGTTTTACCTCTCACACATTAAGCTCCATTGCTTTTTCTTCATACAAGAGGCACCTTACAAAATAAATAAATAAATCTCCTTTAGGTATAACTGGTGGAATTCCCTCTCTAAGGAGTAGGCATTGGCATTATAAAACTATAAAAGTCAATGATTCCTGAACTGATTCCCCTTTAATACTTTAATCAAATTTAACAAATACCACGCTATTTACTAACTAGGATTATCAAAACTGAAAGCTAGAAGGGCCTTTTCCCCAACAAAACCCTATACTTATCTTTTCATTTTTGCCCTATGGCATAATCTTAATTTTTTCAACAGCTGAGCAGCTTAAGTTGTTAAATAAACTCATGTTTCTTCTGGACGTTTTAACTTACTAGTACAAGATCAAGCAAAAAAGAAAATGAACATCTCTATATTGAATTTTACCTGTTTTCATCCAGAGGGCTAGCTTAAACATAACCAGTAAGATGCTGCATCATGCATCAAGTTAACTAAGTTATAATCAAATGCCATCACTGCATCCACAAAAACAAATAATTACATCCTTATTTCACTACCCTCCATTAATTCTAAAAATTAAGGTTCTACTAAGATCTATCTCCAGTAAATTTACCAACAGAAACAGCTTCAGTGTTCCTCACCTCCTAGGCCTGGATGTAAACTCTGTGGCCCCTGATTTGGTGCTTGCTGCTGCATCACCATGAAGTTAGGTGGCACGTTTCCCTGTTGAACCATAGGATTCCGACCTGGAGAGCTGACGGGCTGCTGAAATCCCTGGGGAAGTGGGTTATTTTGAGGTGGCCTTGGTCCCATCTGCTGCTGAGTTTGGTTAACTGTTGGGGAGGATGCAGGGGATCCCTGCTGGAAGGAGGAGGGCGAGGAGGCAGGAGACTTGTTGGTGAGGTGGGGCTGCTGCAGGGGGGTTGGGACCCGAGAGGGCCCTCCCTGCAAGCTCTTCATCTGAGGAGCTGTGAACTGGCCTGGGTTGCTCATCTGAGAAAAGTTTGTATGGGCTTGTGAGGCTTGCTGGCTGCCAAAGGGATATGGAGGGGGAGGGTGGGAAGGTGTCTGTACCGTGGCTAAGGATGGTCTTGCCTGGAGTTGCTGTTGCATTGGGCCAGGCAAGGGAGCCTTCTTCCACCCTTGATTTCCAGTCATTGTGCCCAGAGAACCCTGGGCTGGAGGAGGCTGAAGGGCTCCGGAAGGCAGCTGATTCCAGCCTGGAGGAACAGGCACCTGAGTTGGGGCAGTAAACTGGGGTCGAATTCCCTGTGGCTGTTGTTGCTGATGTTGCTGTGGGGGTCTTGCCTGTAGCTGCTGCTGCTGTTGCTGCTGCTGCTGCTGCTGCTGTTGCTGCTGCTGCTGCTGCAGCTGGGGAAAATTAGCTGGATTTATTTGTCTGTTCACAGGGACGGGCTGCATTTGGTGGTGTGGGGGAGCTAAAGATCCTGAGGGGTGACTTTGTTGCTGTATATGGAGCCCAGAGAGGAGTGGATCCATTGCATCTGTTTAAAGATAGTCAACAAAGCAATAATTAATTTACTACAACCTAGATCCTAGAGCAGTAGTCTTGGCAATTCTGCAAATATACAGTAAAATCTGCTGGTACCATTCAACGAAATGTTTGTGAGCATTTCCTATATGCAAATCCACTGCCAGGATGATAAAAAGATGAATCTTATTTAAAAAGAGCTTTTGATTTTAGGGTGGGTATATGAGCCAAACAAAATACGGACAGCAGTATTCTCCAAAGCATATTCTTAGGAACTATGTTCATTAGAGTTTTAAGAAAACAAAACAAATTATAGTCAATCAGGTTTGGGAAACACTGGCCCTAACAACTTAGACAGGTTTCTTCACTGTTGGACTTTCAGTACCTCCAATATGCTAATTTTGAGTCTCTGGGAGGGAGGATCAGAAGAATACATTAATCAGATTTGCTTCTCTACAGAATTCTAGGTTATGGAATAGCAAGGCTAAGCAGGCCAAGGGATACATTTTTTTTAGAAATGATGGGGTGTAACTGGTAAGAGAACAACGAGAAACTCTGAGAAGAAATTCTGAGAAGGAAATGGCGAATTTCAGCTTGAAGAAACTAGGGGAGATTTTATAAAGAGGATGGCATTTAAGCTGGGGAGTTAGGAATTTGGTATCAGAGACAGATGAATTTTGTAATCTGTGCAGGGAGTTCCAGCCTCTTCAGTTCTCAGAGACTGGACAATACCTGACTGAGAAGCAGGGCGAGGAGTCCTGGGCTGTAGATCTGAATTGGGGCCTGGTGCCATCATGGAAGATGACATGTTTCCACCCTGGGGTATCATAACAGTGGCAGGGTTGGTCATCCTTATTAATCCTAGAGGAAAAAAAAAATTTCTAGAATACAGTACTAGAATTGGCACAATGATTATCTTTAATGAAGTATTTTAAGAATATAAAAAGGTATGGAAAAATATTATACAACCATTTATCTTATTTATATCTAAACATTCTATGCTGTCTCATTCAGATATGTATGCAGATACACCAGAGCCTCCTTCCCAATATCATTCCATTCCCTCCTTTTTTAATTTTTAAAAAATAAATTTTACTGGAGTACAGCTGACTTACAAAGTTGTGTTAGTTTCAGGTATATCCATTCCTTCCTTCTTATCTTATATTTGGGGTTAACAGTTTCATGCATGTTTATCTTTTCTGCATATATAAGCAAACTGTGTTGCATTTTTCGTATGCATTGTATTCCTGTATAAGGGACACCATTCTATATGTATTCTTCAGTTTCCCTTTTCACTTAATGTTATTTTTTGAGATTCATCTATCTTGACTGCTATAACAGTGTCCCATTTTATGGAACCCACACATCCATTCTTCTGCTGATGAATTCTAACTTTCCATTCTTAGAATTTTGCAATGTCACACATTTGCCCTGTATTCTTGTGGACATGTAAGAGTGTCTTTAGACTATATACTTAAAACTGATAGGTTTTAAAGGATAAGCACCTTTGATTTTGCTAGATATTAGGAAACTGCACTCAAAAGTGGTTATACCAGTTTATTACACTCACTAGCAGTCTGAAAACTTCTCTTGTTCCACATCTTCCTAATTTCTGGGACTACTAGACTTTTTAGGATTTAGCATCTATGTTCATAAATGAAAACAGCCTATAATTATCTTCTCTTCTTGTCCTTTAATTTTAGCATCAAGATTAAAACAACTTCAAAATGAGCTAGAAAACAGCTCTCCTATTTTCTATGCCCGTAAAGATCATGTGGATCTGCTCTTCAAATATTTGGTAAAAGTCATCTGGGCCTATAGGTTATGCTGACTGATTCACAGGGAGACAGACTAATTATGTCAATTCTTTAGTTATAGATTTTTCATTTACCATGCTTTATTAAATCAGTTTTAAATTCTATTTCCAAGAAAATTGTTTATTTGCCAGTGCTTTAAAATTTACTAGCACAAAGTTATTCATGGAGTGCCTTTTTCCCATTCTTTTTGAGATACAATTCACACATTATAAAATACACTCTTTTAAAATGTATAGTTTTTTTTCATTCTTTTCATTGCTTGTTCTTCTTCTTCCTTTTTTTTTCCAATTTGTCTTACCAGGATCATCAATTTTAGTTGTCTTTTCATCTTTTGATTTTGCTATTCTGTCCCATTAGGTTTTTATTTTTATTTTATTTTATTTTATTTTGCTTTTTAGGGACATACCCAGGGCATATGGAGGTTCCCAGGCTAGAGGTCTAATTGTAGCTACAGCTGCCAGCCTACGCCACAGCCACAGTCACAGCCACGCGGGATCTGTGCCGCGTCTGCAACCTACACCACAGCTCACGGCAACGCCAGATCGTTAACCTACTGAGCAGGGCCAGGGATCGAACCCGCAACCTCATGGTTCCTAGTCGGATTCGTTAACCACGGCACCACGACGGGAACTCCTAGAATGCATTTTTAAATTTCTGAAAATATAGGATATTCTAGTTAGTTTTTTTCTTTTTGGTTACTGACGACGTAATTGCACTGTAGTCAGAGATAATACATGCCCAATTATATAAATGTTCCATTTATGCTTGAAAAGATTTAGAATTTTTGAATTATTAGTGCACGTTTTCTCTATACATCCATTACATCAAACTATTTTAATTATTCAAGCTTTCTTTACCTTTACTAATTTTTGCTCAAACCAAAAATTACTAACCAAGGATTGTTAAAATCTCCCTTAGGATTTGCTCTCTCCATGAATTCTGTCCATTTTTGCTTCATATATTTTGAGACTAGGTTATTAACAACACAAAGTTTAGCTATCTTCCTCAATTTTTCCTTTTACATTATATAGTGGTCCTTTTTATCCTCAGTAAAGCTTTTTATCTGATTAAAAATGTTGTGATACCTTTTTTCTTGGTTAATATTCATTTGGATTACCTTTTGTTCTAAAATTTTAACTATAAACTAAGAACTTATATTTTATGTGAGTCCTATAACAGCGTATAGCTAAATCTGATATTACTATTCAATCTGACTAAACACATTTTATCAGTGTTCATAATCGACTTGCTTTTACTGTTAATTACTGGTATATTTTAGTTTATCATTTTATGATACCATTGCTTTTTACCCCTTTTCTATGATGTTTTTCCTACTTTGTCTTAATTTTATTGATTTTTTTCATCACATACTTCCTTTCTACCCCTCGATTACTAGTTGAGTAAACATTCTATTTCTATTATTTGAGTGATATCTTTAAAATGTCAACAGATATATCTGACTTAATGTCTAAAGACCATATATGATCATTAATACTAAATAAGTCAGTGCTTATTTAGATTTATTTCATGTTTAACAATTATTTAGCTCACCATTCCTTCTTAGCTCTTATTTCTTCCATCTTAGGTTCAATTTTCTTCTTCCTGAAGTACATCCTTGAGCAGTTCAATTAGCAAGGGTCTGTTAATGGTAAATTCTCTTAGTCTCTTTAAGAAAGTTTTTATTTCATAGTACTCTTGATGCTATAGCTTGGTTTAAAATTCTAGGCTGTTAATTTTCTCATCACTTTGAAAATATTCTAATGTTTCATGGCTTCCAATGTTGCCACTGAGAAATTAGTTGTGGATCTGATAATCTTCCCTTTCTAAACAACTGGTCTTTCATTTTGAGTTGCTTTATATTCTCTCTCTCTTTTTTTATGCTTTGTAGTTTTACAACTTTGTGTCTAGATGGGAATTTATTTTTATTTATAGGGCTCAGAATTACTGTACTTCTGAATCTGAGGACTCATATCTTTCATCAATTTTGGAAAAATTTCAGCTATTCTCTCTTTTGCTATTGTGCCTCCTCAATTTTTTCATCTTCTTCTGGAATCCTTTTCAGACATGTTTTTCATTTTATCCTTCACTTGTTTTTTTGGCCACATCCGCAGTATGTGGAAATTCCTGGGTCAGGGATTGAACCCATTCTGCAATAGTGACAATGTCAGCTTAACCACCTTCACTTCTCCTGACCTCTTTCATATTTCCATCTCTTTATTTATTGTCTGCTGCATTCTGGGTAATTTCTTCAAACTCTCCTTTCAATTCAGCTATGTCTAATTCACTGAATAAGTTATTCACTTCTATCATTTTAAAATTTCTATTAAGTTCCGTTCCCCACCCCTACCACATTCTCTTTGTTTTGATGGTGTCTTCTTCTCCTCTTAGAATTTTCATAATTTTAAACATTCTGATGTTCCTATTTTTAGAATTGTGGAGAGAGGAAGTCTCATCCTAAATTTTATCAATTTGGAATGTAAGCTCATTTACGGTAGGCTTTAACTATGATAAATCTGCAACGGTTTGGGGTGAAAGATTCAATGATTATTACCATTCTAGAAACACTTAATAACTTAGCTTAGCTGTTCCTGGCTCATTTCAATAACATGTTAAATGTCCAACATGCATGAGGGTAGAGAAGACAATTATACAACCACCATTTCCCCAACCCTTCAACTTGAGCCCAGAGCAAGAGAGACACGTTTTGCATTTACCTTTTTGTGCTAGAAGGTGAAAATTTTCTAATCTATCTTTTATCGAAAATCCTGGCTTCAAGAAGGATTCTGGATTTTAAATTCCTTCTTTATGTGGACTCAAGGCAAAGCTTCATATTTTATCCCTCTTGGCCATTAAAACTTGAATCCCTTGGTCCTTGTACAATCTCATTTATTACCATTTTTTTGTTTTTGTTTTTTTGGGTTTTTTTTGGAGGAGGCTATGCCTGTGGCTTGCAGAATTTCCTGGGCTAGGAATCAAACGCAAGCCATGGCAGTGACCTGAGCTACAGCAATGACAACACTGGATCCTTAACCACAAGGCCACTAGGGAACTCCTATTTATTGCTATTTCAGTTTTCTTCTTTTTTTGTCTTTTTGCATTATCTAGGGCCGCACCCGCGGCATGTGGAGGTTCCCAGGCTAGGGGTCTAACAGGAGCTGTAGCTGCCGGCCTGCACACAGCCGCAGCAACACGGGATCCGAGCCGTGTCTGCAACCTACACCACAGCTCACGGCAACGCCAGATCCTTAACCCATTGAGCAAGGCCAGGGATCGAACCCGCAACCTCATGATTCCTAGTCGGATTCGTTAACCACTGAGCCATGATGGGAATTCCCAGTTTTCTTCTTTGACTTCTTTCTTGCCCTGGGGATTTCCCTTACATTCTTATAAGCTCAGCTGTGCATTAAACATTATATTTCATCCACCATTTTTAGGTGTTTCGTAGTTAAGAGAGGGCAATTGGGTAAATGTTTATCTGGATTGCTCCTTATGTTGAAACTGAATTTGTTCACTCCACTTTTCAAAGATGGTACTTAGAGAGTAAGAAAGTTCTTAGAAGATACGAAGATACAGATTTTCTTAGTCTGCAATCAACCTCCTATCCTCAAAAATGTTTAAGTACATGCTGGCTACACGCTCAAGTGGTACTATAAAATCCACTTTAGCAATATGTGGGAATTTGGACTAGAGCCATGGTTTACAGCTGGGGGCAATTTTGTCCCCAAAGGGGTATCTGGAAATGCCTGGAGACAGTTTTGATTTGAACTGGGGAAGGGGTGGTGATGATACTGGCATCTAATAGGTAGAGGCCAGGGATGCTGCTTAACATGCTACAACGTACAACAGCTCCCAAAGGAAAGACTTATTGGCTGAAAATATCAATAGTGAGTGACAAGGTTGAGAAACTGTGACTAAATGACTACTACGGTATCCTCACTGATTTGGGGATTCTATTAGGCTATGAAAAGAAAAAAGGCTACAGACTTGGTTTTAACTTCTAAAGGCTTTTTGCTTGTCAGTCAACTTTCTGTTGCCAATGCTAAAAGAAAAAAGTAGTGCAAAGAACAATTTTGTCTAAGACATTCTAGATATACAATTCCAAAGTTATTTATTATTGTTTTAGAGAGTAGTTAAGGTCTCTCCCCCACAAAAATTTCTCTGTTTAGTTTAACCAAGTATTAAATTTTGTTTGCATCCATTGTCCCAACTGACAACAGAGAAAAATATTCTTGAAGTATGCTTGAGTAAAGAGAGATACCTAGGGGTTAAAATGTTACTGTGACCACAGATCATTACTAATTGATTATTCCTGAAACTATACTGTATATATTATCACAATCAATGTCCTTCATTAAATATCAGTCTAACCTAACATCAACCTAAACCTTCTAAATTTTCTATGTTGATAATGAACCATACACATCACTATAACTTACAGTCACTTCTCAGAGATGCTTAGTAAATATGCCTGCTATTTGCCAGATACTAGGAGAAGCTGCAGTTAGTGTGTTGATATTGGTTTAACAGAGTCCTAATGTTTAAAAGCTGGAAGGGATCTATAACATTGTTTCTGGGACATAGTTATGTTTACAGGTAACTAAGACCAGTAAATATTAAGACACACGGCAAAAAGTTGACACTAAAACCCAGATTTCCTGAGTCTCATCCTAGGTATATTCTTTCTTTTACCAACTATACACAACTTGGTTAAATTCTGCCCACTCTTCTTCTGGCCCTAGTTCTTTAGTAGTGGCAACAGTGTCACCTATAATCTTTCACCAAGCTGTCTTAACACCAAATGCTCAGACTTCTGCGGAGAACTATATCTATTAATACCCTATTATAGGTTCCAGGTTGGGTATTTTACATTTACTATATACTCAACATAGCCCAACAACACCAGTCCTGGCATATACCAGGAACTCAGTAAACGTTTGCTACATGGTTCAGGGCTCATCCACCTTCAAATATGAGCTCAAAAGATTATAGGTACTATTATCTCATTTTATAAGTAAATAAACTGTTGCTTGTAGAGGTACAGTAACTAGCTTGAGGTAACCACTAAATGATAGTGCCAGGATAAAAACCTAGTTCTACTTCTATATGGCCACCTGTTCAGCTACAGTTCAGAACAACGGCTTTATAAATTGAGCTTCTCAATTCTGCTGCATTTTTTCAAAAGCTGCTGTGGTAGATGGAGAGGTGAATGATCAGGTACTTACTTTCCTTCAACCACAGCAGCTGTGCTTTTCTGACTTATTAGAATAAAAAGTCCTGCAGCAGAAAAGTTCGAAAGCCATTAGTGTAGTGAAAACAGCACTGACCCTAGGAGTTAGATCTGTGATATAAGCCCACTGCTACTTGACCCTGGGCAAACTGTGAGCTCCTCAGCTTCTTCAACTTTACATGAGAGAGCCAACTCTCTCGTGGTTCAGAGAATACTGAGGTCAATCTCTAAAGAGGAAATTTTAGGATTGCTAGAAAAGGTAGCAAATAATCTGTGACTCTTTCAGATTCTAAATACATAAAACCACATATTCTCCCACATACTTCTGCAGATTCCACATAAGCATGTAAGAATGCTCAGCTCACAGAGACTCCATCACAGAGAAAGGTAGGAGTTAGAAAGCTACATTATGCTATAAACATCCTGAGTGTAGAAAATGTTTTATTCAGTTCTATTTTCAACATTTAATATAGGTCCTATCATATAAACTTAATAAATGTTTGCCGCATGGCTCAGGGCTCATCTACCTTTAAGCGTGAGCCCAGAAGACTGCAAAGACTCTATGTGCTTCAGGTGTGATTCTAGCTTCCTAAGAGTATAGAGTCACGTCTTGCTCTCCTAAACCAACAAACAGCAATGTGGCAGGAACGCCAACCTATCGTGCAAGACTCAAATATTCATACATTAGCAAATAAAGCCAAAAAAGGAAATTAGTAAAATCTTATACAATTCAGTGGGAGATCTCACCTGGACCACCTGCCATGGGAAATCCTGCCTCCATCCTAACGGAATTTCCAGCTCCCATGGGTCCATTCATTCTTACATCTTGGCTTCGGTTCTGAGCCAAAGCTAGGTTGATAGCACCTTCCCCTGAAAATGATAATCAGGTTAAGAAAGGAAATCATTGAAATAAGATGCAAACTTTGTTTAAAGAACAAGTATGCAAGAGCATTAGTTTTCCGTGTTTTTGAAGAATTATGGTAAGTTTACCATCACAAAGTAAGTTCAATACTATATTGCTTTTTTTTTCAACCTCATCTGAGCAGCTTCACTTACATGAAGCACGGGAAGAACATAACCAATTCTCACAATACATGAGATACACAATCATTAAGGATGTGCAGCATCAGCAGAGAGCTTGGAATTTTGAACATTTATTTTCAACCAGCTCACTGCGTGCGCACGCACTCATGTGTAGGAAGAAAATACTCTCAAAAAGTCTCAAAATCCTAGATTACCTTTTGAGAATTTATGATCATAAATTAGCAATAACAGTAGGTTTAATGCAGAAAGAACACGTGATGGTATGGGGACCCTGTGACATTTGCAGGCGAAATATCATTTCCCTTTCAACAACTGCAGCGTAAACAGATATGCAGCAGAGAAATTCATGCAGTGAAGGGGAGACAGGTGCTACTAATCTACCTCAGCAACATCTTATAATAAGACCAACATCTGTATAGGTTTTTTTTGTTTTGTTTTCATGGTCATACCTGCGGCATATGGCCAGCAACTGAACTGAGCTACAACTGCAACCTACACAGTAGCTGCAGCAACACCGGATCCTTAAAACCACTGTGCCAGGTGGGCATCAAACCCGAGCTGATGGCCTACACCACAGCCACAGCAACGCAGGATCCGAGCCGCGTCTGCGACCTATATATACCACAGCTCACAGCAACACCAGATCCTTAACCCACTGAGCAAGGCCAGGGATCGAGCCCACAACCTCATGGTTCCTAGTCCGATTCGTTAACCACTGCGCCACGACAGGAACTCCTGCAGTTGAATTCTTAACCCACTGTGCCACAGTGGGAACTTACATATGATTTTCAGTGCTTACAAAATTTTATCTCACTTGAACCTCACAAGAACTTGGTAAGTAATATCACTAAAAGTGTTCTAACTAAGTAGACTCTAAAGTTAGAGGCAATTTAAATCTCACTTGGTCTAAAGATAAAAAGGTTTCTGTAACAAGTTTTGGGATGGTTCCTGTGCTTAATCCCAAATTCTGACTACGTTACTCTGGAAGACAGCACCACCTTGTGGACAGATATAAAAGTATAGCTAGCCTATGGCTGAGTTTTACAGACCAGATAATATCTGATTCTGTTTCACAGAACCATATAATAAAGAAGGAAGCAATGAAGGCACAGCAGCTTCTCCTATCTTGTCACTGATCTAGGTAAGCTTGCTTGCTTTCTGTCTGTCTCTGTTTTCTTAGGGCCTTATCTGCGGCATATGGAGATTCCCACGCTAGGGGTTGAACTGGAGCTGTAGCCGCTGGCCTACATCACAGCCATAGCAACACCAGATCCAAGCCACGTCTGCGACCTACACCACAGCTCACAACCTACACCACAGCTTACAGCAACGCCAGATCCTTAACCCACTGAGGGAGGCCAGGAATCGAACATGCGTCCTCATGGATACTAGTCAGATTTGTTTCCACTAAGCCACGACGGGAACTCCTAGGTCAGCTTTCTATATTAAGTATTTTAATCAGGAAGGTAGCAACTAATTTTAATTAGTTCTCTTGGTAATAGGGAACTAATATCCTACCAATGGGGACAAACAGCCAGGGGCTACAAGGTATTTTAAGTTGTTTGTGGGAAGCAAGGATATAAGAGAAAGAGAATACAGATCTTGAGGGTTTTCACTAAAGGGAAAGAAGAAAGAATAATTAATATACCAAACTTCCTAAGACATTCTAGGTGGAAAGAATATTGTTCTTGAAATGGACTTGAGATCACAAACATCACTTCTCAGCTCTGAACTGCTCCATTGCTTCCCACTGTTTTGGAAATAAAAACCTAATTCCTTAACAAGGTACACAAGCCTAAAATTATCTATCAGGCCCTGTTTAACAGAAATATAATGAGCCACATACATAATTTTAATTTTCTAGAAGTTGCAGTAAAAAGGTAAAGAGAAAACAGGTGAAATTAATTGTAATATTTATCTTATTTAACTTAATACATCCAATGTATTATCAGTTCAATTTATAATATAAAAATTATTAATGAGATAATTTTACATTACTTCAAAATCCAGTATGTATATTACCCCACTGATAGCACATATCAGCCTGGACTAGTCACATTTCCAGTACTCAATAGCCACATGGCTTGTGGTTACCAGAATGTTCAACCTAGATGGGTCCTTGCCTATCTCTCTAACCTCAATGCACACTACTTTCTCCTTCAGTAATAAGGATTCAGCCTCAGTGCCATTTTTTTACTTTCTTAGGCATAAAAACCCACTTCTTGCTTCAAGACCTTTGCACATATGTTGTTCTCTCTGCCTAAAACAGTTCTCCTGCACTCTTCACATAAACCAACTTAATTTTCATGTAATCTTCAGTGCCACATGTTCCAAAAGGATTTCTCCAACCATCTTATCCAAAGTCAGGTCACCCTTATCGGAACATCTTATTTCTTCCAAAGCATATCCCATGTAGTTACTTACTCATTCACTTATTTTCTTGTCTGCCTCCCCTTTATATCTGTTGTCCAGGATAGTTATTAATAGTTAATTAAAGGTTATTAATAGTACTCCTCTTCACTCTCAACAGTTTCCTAATTTAGATTATAAATTATATGGCCATCTTACTTATAACCTTTAAACACAGAACAGTGCCTGGCACATGGCAGGCACTCATTAGCTATTTTCTGAATATATGATGAGAACATTTTATAGCCTTACAAAGAATTATAGGCATTTTTCCATAAGATAAATGCATTTCTAGAAAACCTCACATCCTATAAACTCTCACACTGAAAATAACAGGGTTTATGGGAAAAACGGTTTTGAGGCAAACTCAAAATCCATGCAGCTTTGAAACCAGAGCTCTAACAGAAACACAAATTGGTGGAGGAGTTTGCATAGTGGTTCAGCGGTTAATGAACCCAACTAGGATCCATGAGGATGCGGGTTCAACTCCTGGCCTCAATCAGTGGGTCAAGGATCTGACTTGCCGTGAGCTGTGGTGTAGGTCGCAGATGCAGTTCAGATCCTGTGTTGCTGCGGCTGTGGTGTAGTGGACCCCTAGCCTGGCAACTTCCATATGCTGCGGTTGTGCCTTAAAAGGACAAAACAAACAAAAAACCACCACATACTACACACACAAATTGGTGGAGACAATATACCCAAATACAGTAGTATGGAAATGCCTAGTAAAGGTATGAGGAAATTCAGGTGCATGGAGCTTTGAGGCAGTAAGGCTTCCACTGAGGCGGGAACAGGAGGAAGTGAAACTTGTCACATGCCAGAAGCCATGCAATGCTGAGGGTATATTTCCTTTTTTTTTTGTCCTTTGTCGTCTTAGGGCCACACTCGCGGCATACGGAGGTTCCCAGGCTAGGGGTCCAATTGTAGCTACAGCTGTAGGCCTACGCCACAGCCACAGCAATACAGGATCCAAGCTGCGTCTGCAACCTACACCACAACTCATGGCAACGCTGGACCCTTAACCCACTGAGCAAGGCCAGGGATCAAACCCACAACCTCTGGGTTCCTAGTTGGATTCCTTTCCGCTGAAACACGACGGGAACTCCTGAGGGTATATTTCTGGGGTAGATACCCGAGTGTAATTTCTCATTCTTAATTTTTCTGAAATAAAGCTGAAAGGACTCCTACCTATCTAGCAATTGAACTAAAGGCTTTTTTGTTCCAGTAGATAATTATCTTTCTTCTTTTTCTGGTCTCCCCTGAGGCACATGGGAGTTCCAGTGTTAGGGATGGAATCAGAGCCAGAGCTGTGACTCACGCTACAGCTGCAGCAATGCTGGATCCTAAACTCACTGCACTCGGCTGGGGATTGAACTGACACTCGTTTCACAAAAGCAACAGTTGCTACCACTTTTAACTCCTGCCTGAATTCCTAGGGAGTATGGAATGAAAAAAGAGAGATCACCTGGGACACATAAGTGTATGCTAAAAGTTAAAGAACCCTTCCCTGTAACGTGATAATCACTGCCCTATGTGAATTTCATAATTTCTTGTAATATGTTATCTATTTTGCTTCCTTGCTGGTACTTGTATTTAATTTGTGGCTATTAACAATAAAGGGGAACCAACCTTACCCTTTTAAGAACTTGGAGGATGTAGGTATGATTAAGAGAAGAAACCAGTATCTCCTTTCTTCAGTGGAAAACACTACCACAAAGCCCTTTTAATTCAGGTAAATAGGTAACAGAGATAATAAAATATTTGGGGTTTTGAGGAGTTCCTGTTTTGGCTCAGCTGGTTAAGAACCTGACTAGTATCCAAGAAGATGTAGGTTCAATTCCTGGCCTTGCTCAGCGGGTTAAAGATCTGTGTTGTGACAAACTGCGGTGCAGATTGCAGATGCAGCTTGGATCTGGTGTTGCTGTGGCTGTGGTGTAGGCCAGCAGATACAGCTCCGATTCCTAGCCTGGGCACCTCCATATGCCACAGGTATGGCTCTAAAAAAAAAAAAATGGGTTTTTAAGAAACCACTTGTATGTTTCTTACCAAAAACACACATGCTTATGTGCTTATAAAACACAGGCGGCCTATACAGTGTTACTACCAACAGTTGTTTGACTTCCACTCTTCCCAAAAGTTCATCCTGTATCTAATAGATTGCTATGGATTAATTTTACTTTTCTGAATTGTTTTAGACAATTCAACATCTTTCAAAACAAAATGGTTATTGTTTAAGCCACTATTTCCTTGTTAATCAAACTATGGAATTTATCCCATTTTTCAATTTACATTATCTCTCTAAATAACTTCTCTACATAATCTGTTTGTTGGTACCTTCTAGGGTACAGCAACCTATAATCTTATCCATATAAAATGTGTCTCCCTCCTACATACAAAAAGTTGGCCTTTTGGTTACTGAGGTTCTGTGGAACATTAGGTTCTATGCAAGCACAGGGTTGAGTGCTTGGCTCACCAGTACAAGGGAAAGCTGGAATCAATGGCTGCCACCCTGTCTACATCAACACAGGAGGGGAGAAGCAGGTTTTAGTTCAGGGACATCCAAAAAAAGAACCTCCTTTGTGCCCATACTTGGTACTTATATCTCTCACAAATTTGTCTCCTTCATCAAGGTCATGAGCTCCTTTTGAGTTCACAGCAGCAAGGACCATATTTTATTTATCATTTATTCTGAGTGCTGAAGCTAAGTGGTGCTATCATAGATGCACTTCCTTTGCTTTCATTCAACACGGTTTACCCAAAGAACTTAACATGTATAAGCAAGCAGAGATACAACAGTGAGCAAAACAAGATATGGTCCCTGCCCCTACTGGAGCTTCTATGCAGGAACAAAACAATAATCAAATAAATGCTTTAATCAAAGTGTGAGAAAATGCTCTGAGGGAGGGGAAAACAGACTTTTGTGAGAGCACATAAAAAAAGACTCTGACTTAGTCAAGGAGTTCAGGAAATATATCCTTAAGAAGATTTAAGCTGAAATTTGAAGGCTTAAGTAGGTATAACTATGAGAAAGAGGAATTGTTGGAAGCAATATTCATATAGAGAGAAGACATAAATGCAAAGGACTCACAGCAGAAGAAGAAATACATATTCAAGCGATCAAAAGAAAGCTGGAGAGGCTAAGACAGCAAGGAGGACAGCAGTCCAAGATAAGGCTAGCTAAGAAAGGCAGACAGTTCCCATCATGCCTCAGCGGTAACAAACCCGACTAGTATCCATGAGGACACATGTTTGATCCTTGGCCTCACTCAATGGGTTAAGGATCTAGCAGTGCTGAGAGCTGTGGTGTACATTGCAGATGCAGCTCAGACTCAGTGTGGCTGTGGCGTAGGCCAGCAGCTCTGACTGGACCGCTAGCCTGGGAACTTCCATAAGCCATGGGTTCACCTCCCCATGCCCCCCCAAAAGACAGCTGATTTAAAAAAAAAAAAAAGGGCAGAGGTTGGACCATGCAAAGCCTGGTGTCATTATAAGGAGTTTCGTCATTATTCTGTGAATAACAGCAAGCCATAGCAGTGTTTCAAGGTGAGAGTGTGTGTGTGTGTGTGTGTACATACCATATTTTCTTTTTTTTTTTTTTGGTCTTTTGTCCTTTTAGAGCCACATCCGTGGCATATGGAGGTTCCTAGGCTAGGGGTCTAACAGGAGCTGTAGCCGCCGGCCTATACCACAGCTACAGCAACGCAGGATCCGAGCCGCGTCTGCGACCTACACCACAGCTCACGGCAACGCTGGATCCTTAACCCACTGAGCAAGGCCAGGGATCAAACCCGCAAACCTCATGGTTCCTAGTCGGATTCGTTGCCTCTGCGCCACGATGGGAACTCCCCATATTTTCATTTTTTAAAGATAAATCTGACAAAACATTTGAGAAATGAATACTGCTACAAAAGGACTGCTCAGGGCCTCCTAGTCTCTGTTAGATTAATAAAGAAACAGATACTAAGGCTTACTTGGTGGAAGGAAACAAGTGAAATTAGATATTCTTTTAAAGAAATCAGTCCCTGGTCAGGGTGCCAGTAAAAATCAAAGTCTGAAAGAGTGAAGGCCAAAACCAGCCAGGCAAATGGAGTCTGAGGCTATGGAAGCTGAGGTGTCAGGAATAGAGCCTCAATTCCTCTTTATCCTAAAGTGCTGCAATGTGAAGCACAGGTGACATGAATTACTTGGCATTCTGAAACATAAGAGGAGAGGAACAGACAAAACAGCATGTAAATCATGCTGCACTCTACTGCTGTGGTGATCTGGGTTCAGATGCGCACCTTCAATCTGAACAGAGAGAATTCCCAGATCCCGAAGCTGCTGGTTGTTGCTCTGAGCCAGGATCCGCAGCCGTTCTGCTGCTTCCCGGGGGATGTTGAATGTCACACGCACACTGTTCCAGGGCTCCACCTTCTGTACCTTTAGCTTGCTGGATTCTTGGTCGTGAAAGAAAGAGAATAATATTAGTAATCTTTTAGCCATCAGAAGACATGGAATGAACAAAAACAATAACAAAGTAAAAGGATAAGGCAGAACACCAGCATGGAGGAGGTGAGAGAGCCTTGGCTTTGGTGTTAGATAGACTTTGCCTTTTTTCTTTCTTTCTTTTTTTTTGTCTTTCTCTCTTTTTATGGTCATACCCGTGGCATATGGAGGTTCCCAGGCTAGGGGTCCAACTGGAGCTACAGCTGCCAGCCTACACCAGAGCCTTAGCAACGCGGGATCTGAGCTGCGTCTGTGATCTACATCACAGCTCACGGCAATGCTGGATCCTTAACCCACTGAGCGAGGCCAGAGATCAAACCTGCATCCTCATGGATGCCAGTCAGGTTCGTTAACCACTGAGCCACAAAGGGAACTCCTAGGCAGACTTTGAATTTAATCTCAGCTTTACCTCTTAGCACCTGGGTGACCATGAACACATTATATTTAACATTTCTGAAACTTATTTTTCTCTTCTCTAAAACCATGAAAAAACTACTTCATGAGATTGTGAGTGCTTGATCAGATAATATATACCAAAAACCTAGCACAGGTCCTAACACACCATAGGCACTTAATAAATGTAAAGCAGTAAGGTGGAGTAAGGAACATAAGAGAGAAGAAGGGAGAGAAAAGTACATTGTACACTGAACATGAATTGTGAAGTGGAGAACACCTAAGTTTCAAACATCAAGTGAAATTCTAAAAGATTCAATTAGCAGATATGCCAATCTGCAACTATAATTCAACTAAACTTTTTAAAGAAAGAGCACTAAAAACAAAAATAGTAGATTAACTTATAAAATGTTAAGCAATTTTACTTCAAATGAAATATTTGAAAAAATTTTAAAAAAGGAGCTCCCTTTGTTGCTCAGTGGGTTAAGAACCAGATATAGTGTCTGTGAGGATGCCAGTTTGATCTCCACTGTATCACAAGGAAACTCCTATGTCTCTGATTTTTAATCTTTTCCTACTTTAAACGAGTAGAATTTCCATTGAAGCACACCAAACTGAGGAGAAAAGCAAATTAAATTAAAAAATAAATTTGATAAACATTTCAGTTAGGATATGAAAACATTACATTTCAACAAATCTGAAAAGTCAATGCAAATTTGAGAACATGTTTTTAAATGAAGACACAAAAGTTAAACTGACAAGGCAATACTGTTTGTTAATTATATTTTACAGATGGAAAGCAAATCCCAGGTCCAGTTAACTAACTTAAAAAAAATTTTTTCCCTTGGAAGTTCTCCTGTGGCGCAGTGGGTTAAGGATTCAGCGTTGCCTCAGGACACAGCTGTGGGGGGTTTGATCCCTCGCCTGGGAACTTTCATAATATTCGAGAACGTTTGACTTTACTTTTTGGATCAAGAATATAACTGATAACCATAATTCTGGGTTTGGTAATTTATTTAAAAGTCATTGATAAACTGATTAAGCAATTTAAAGACAAGGAAAAAATGTGGATAGGAGTTCCCACTGTGGTGCAGCAGAAACGAATCTGTCTAGTAACCATGAGGTTGCGGGTTCGATCCCTGGCCTCACTCAGTGGGTTAAGGATCCAGCGTTGCCATGAGCTGTACTGTTGGTCACAGATGCCGCTCAAATCTGACATTGCTGTGGCATAGGCCGGCAGCTACAGCTCTGATTCGACCCCTAGCCTAGGAACCTCCATATGGCGAGGGTACAGCCCTAAAAAGAAAAAAAAAAGTGTATAATTAAGAACAATGAGGAATGAGCAATATAAGGCCCAGATAGCCCTTAAAATATGATCTATTATGACCATGGTTATGGTGATAATTGCAACTTTAACACATAAAATTCTCTAAATTAAATAACCTGTAACTATAAAGAAGTCACACAACATAGTAAAAAAAAAAAAAAAAAGACCCTTTAAAAATAAAAGACAGCTCTCCTTCTGACATTAGTTCTCAAAGTAACCCAAAACCTAAAAAAGCTCGTTAGCACTTGATCAAATCAAGATCTGTGATAAAAGGATAAAATCTAGCCTTTCTACTACATCTAAAGAAATTAAACAATAGTGTTAACCAGAAAAGATGGAGAACATCTAAGCCAAAGTTGAAAACCACAAATTCCCGGAAGACCATGACAGCTTATCTAAATGTGTAAAGAGGCCAGACGGGACTGTGCTAAGGGGGAGCCTGTCTTCAGTGGCAGCTGCTATTCAGCACCGCCTGGGAAAGAGGGAGAGCTGAATGTTATCAGGCGTTTCCTGTTTAAAGACAAATCCAAAATCTGAATTTTAATGTAAAATATCTCATTTTTTAAAGCATTGGCAATGAAATCCAAACATTAAAAAAAAAAAAAAAATAAAGTGGACCCTAACACATGGCTACACACTGGACCCAGCAGGATATCAGTTAACCTCTGATTCTAAAATTTAAGAAAACAAATTTCAAGTAGGTTTTTTTCCCTTGGCTGCACTTGTGGTACGAGATCCTTAACCCACTGAGGGATTGAGCCCATATCCTCGTGGACACTTTGTCAGGTTCTCAACCCAGTGAGCCACAACGGGAACTCCCTCAAATACATTTTAAGTACAACCATGGAGTGAAAGATTTTTGTAATCTTTAGGGGGCCTCAGAAATGCCATCTAACGTCTTCATTTTATAGGTAAGGAAACTAAAGGCCAGAGAGCTAAAAACAAAAAGTAAATTCGGATCTTGAGAATTATTCCTATCCATTAGAACAGATTAAGATTACTATGCTAAGCAATGCTTTATTATGTTCAACTACTCCATATACTTAAAAAAAGTTTTAAGTAATTTTTTAAGTAATTAAAAAAATACCTATTTTTTAAAAATCCTGAAATTCCAACTTTGTAATTAAAAACAGCCTTTCAACAACTTAGTATAGCACAGTTGTACTTTATAAAACTCAGGATAACCACAGAAGGGCAATTCCAAAAGAGTAAAAAGAAGGAAAAATAATTAAAGCAAATTACCCATGTGTAACAAATTGGGCACATTCTCCAATATTGTGTCCAATTTCCATTTGAAGTCTTTATCATCTATATTTCCTTTGAAGGCCACAAAGATTGTGGAATCCTCCAAAATACTATCACTTTTTGAGTCGTCATCTTCTAGTCCAGAGTCAAAATCCATCTCTGAGTCCTCTACTGTTGATGAACACAGGGAAGTATAGATGTCTTCTAAGTTTGGAAGGTCATCCAAAACCATGGTGAATATTATTCCAGAAGCATACGTCAAGTAGACAATAAAAAACCTTTGAAAAGAGAAGATATGAAAAGCATTACAATGCATAGTTATGTAATCAACAATGTATAAACCATAATTCTGGACTTCCCGTGTGGCTCACAACAAACCACAGTCCTATGAAAATCGTAACTTATGAGCCAAGTAATAAGGAAATACTATAAAATTACTGAGAGGATAAACTTTTAATTAGGATATTCTATAATTCTTAAAAATACTTGAAACAAAAACATACCAGTTTTAAATAAAACTCCTTCTTGGACTTCTGACCCACAGAAATCATGAGAAAATAAAAGTGTGTTGTTAATAAAAAAATTAAAAATAAATAAAATTCCCTTTATTTTGTCAGTCTAGAATATGGTCAGGAGGGAACAAGAGATCACAAGAAAATAAAATAAGTATTTTCTGGGGGCACAGTCTTTAAGGTATTAGCCTGCTGTGACTCTCCTTCGCCTGGAAAAGCAATAAAGCTATTTTTTCTCCTCCCCCCCACCAAAAAATAAAAAGTACTTTCTGAGAATTAATTCAGAAATTTGGTTAGACAGCAACACCCAATGCTACCGCTTACATGTGGAAACTAAAGAGACACAATGAACTTCTTTGAAGAACAGACAATGACTCAAAGATTTTGGAAAACCCTGGTTTTTCAAATAAGACAATCTGGGGGGTGGGGGGATGCACTGTGGGTTTGGGACACAAAATCTATCACATTGAGTTGTGATGATCTTTGTACACCTATAACTGAAATAAAATTCATTGTTATAAAAAAAAAAAAGAAATTTGGTTTACCCCAACACTCCCCTTACTCTTGTCCTAACAAAGCTTTAGAGTAGCCAAGGTTTCTAAAGCTCTCCTCTTTCTCTAACCTGCAAAGGACAACTTGACCCAACTAAAAGCATCTGCAGGACTACCTAAAATCCTAAATGCTTTCAGGAGGACCCTTTAAAATAACTTTTAAAAGGGTATTATGAGTGGCACAACTGAAAATAATGATTCAGAAACAAAACAAAGATACAAAAATTTTAAAATATTTTTGCAGAAGTAAAATAAGTGGTTAACAGATGTTTGCAGAGGCAAAGAACTATGTCCAGAACAGAACAAAATTTTTAACGTTTAGATCTAGAGAAGTCACATTTTCTATTTTTAGTTATGCTGCCTACCAAAGAGTACAAATATTAAAGACCACATCATGCGGTCATTTCCTCTACTATCTTTTTTAATTTCTTCTTCTTAAGGTGGCACCTGCAACATATGGAGGTTTCCAGACTACAGACTGAATTGGAACTGTAGCTGCAGGCCTACACCACAGCCATAGCAATCCTGGATTCGAGCTGCATCTGCGACCTACGCCACAGCTTGTGGCAATGCAGGATCCTTAACCCACTGAGTAAGGCCAGGTATTGAACCCGCATTTTCACAAGCACTGCACTGGGTTCTTAAGTCACTGAGCCACAATGGGAACTCCCTCCTCCATTATCCTTAGAACTGATGATTATATTCTTAACCCAAAAGTGAGTGAATGAACATTTCAGCATTTGTGTTAAGCAAGAATGGCATGGAAACATAAGAACCTCACACCAGTCTTCTATTTTTAAAAAATTCCTTACATAAAGCATAATTACAACTAACGTTAAGATGGTTAAGAAAAAAGGACTGAAAATAAATCCACTAAAGTGCAAATAAATTTGTGCTAGGTTGGTAAGATTGCTGATAAATTTTCTTTCCCTATTTTCTAAATATGCTGAAAGTCATTAGGAAAATGCAAAGCTAAATATGCTGTAATATGGTTATATTGCTTGGATAAATAGAAAAATATCTCAACTTTTAAAAATTGATTAACTATTATTTTTTAAATAGTCACTAAATTTCAAGGGCAAAGGCTTTTCAAAAACTAACCTAAGCAATCTCAGGGGGTAAAATTCCTCTGCTGTAAATAAATGTGTAAAAAACCTTTTCCATTTGAGCAGAGCACCTTATAGTTTGGCAATTAAAACCTTTTCTAGTACCATCACTGTTACAAAGGAATAGTGTAATTTGGGTGATTAAGAAAAAACATTATTGGGAGTTCCCATTGTGACTCAGTGGTTACTGAACCCGACTAGTATCCATAAGGACGCAGGTTCGATCTCTGGCCTTGCTCAGTGGATTAAGGGTCCACCGTTGCCACGAGCTGTGGTGTAGGTCACAGAAGTAGCTCAAATACTGCGTTGCTGTGGTCCTGGTATAGGCTGGCAATTGTACGCTCCCTAGCCTGCAAACCTCCATATGCTGCAGGTACGGCCCTAAGAAGACGAAAAAAACAAAAAACAGCATTCAGGAGTTTCTGCTGTGATGCAGTGGGCTAATGATCCAGCTTGTTTCTGGAGGTGCCATTTTGATCCCTGGCCTGGAGCTGTGGGTTAATGATACAGCATTGCTTCAGCTGTGGCATAGGTTGCAGCTCCTGCTCTGATTGATCGCTGGCCTCGGAATTTCCATATGCTGTGGGGGAGGCCAAAAAAGAATGAAAACTAAAAATAAGCTCATAGAAACTATAAGATGGGGACCAAAGACGAAAGAAAAGAGAAGAGAAGAAAAGAAAGGAGAAAAAAAGGCATTCAGAAAATCCTTTAAAAAACCACTGCCCTTAATCAATTGCCATCTGCATTTTACAGATAGTAAAGAACTTGAGAGGTAAATAAACAAAACTGGAAAAGATTTTTAGGGCTTAAAAGCTGCGGCTCAGTCAGAAAAAAGACTGATTCCTAAAAATGCCTGAAAACCTGTAGCTATTTAGCAGATGTTCCCAAGTTGGAACAACTGCAAGAAGAGAATTCAAAATTTAAGACATGTTTTTCCAAAAGAATCTTTAACTAGAAAGAAGAAAAGCAACTGACAGTTTGATAGTCTTCTAAAAAAGATGTTTTTGGTCATGCTGTGAAGGCTGTGTATACAGATTTTGAAAACCCTCTACCAACACACAAGAAGCCAACTAATTCAAATTCAGGAATTACCAGTATAACAGTACCAAGGGCACTGTATAGGTATGTAAAAAAAACAAGAAGTAGAAAGTCAGTCTATGAAAAATACTGCTAGACTTTCCTCCAAAAAAAGCTTTTTAAAGATACTGCTTCCTGATAACATATTCACTGAGATAATGCCCACTTAAAATCTAAGGATTTATTATCAAAATAATAGACTAATCTTTGAGTAAAAATGCAGTTCAGCAAACAGAGAGAAAACTCTCTCCAAGGGTATAGCAGACGAACTCAAGAGAGTCATTTGTTCACTTATGGTCATCTATCATGACAGCATGTGTTATTTCTCTAGGTTTGCTAAGATTAACCACTAGTTATCTTGCTCAATCACATAATTTCTAGATTACTTACTGATTTCACTTCTCATTGGAGCTCTTCTGTTCTTTTATAAAGAAATCTAAAAACAAATGTGACATTCAGGAGAAATTTAAAAAGTAAACATATTTTTCTTGTTCTTGTCCAAGGTAGAATGAAATCAGATTTCCAAATGGAATCATCTCAGGGTAGCCAAATAGCTCCAACTGATGAAGGAATGCTCTTTTTTACAGAAGAATGCCAACTTAAATGTAAAGATGGTATCATTAGAAAAACTTGTTGCAATTCCTAATAAAATAATTTAGGTAAGGATCACTACCAAGGATTAAACACCATGTGAAGGAGTTCCCATTGAGACTCAGCAGTAACAAACCTGACTAATATCCATGAGGACATGGTTTGACCCCTGGCCTTGGTCAGTGGGTTAAGGATCTGGCATTGCTGTGAGCTGTGGTGTAGGCTGCAGACACAGTTCGGATCCAGTTTTACTATGGTTGTGGCGTGGGCCAGCAGCTGCAGCTCCAATTCAACCCCTAGCCTGGGAGCTTCCATATGCCATGCGTGAGGCCCCAAAAGACAAAAAAATGTTTTTAAAAAAACAAAAACACTATGTGAAAAATTGACAGAGTTCTGGATATTCACACGATGTCAAATTACAGTCCCAGATAATCTGCTGCTTGGCAAAGGGAAAACTACACAATGGAAGGACCTGAGTTCTACCACCTGAATGCAATGATCCAGCTCAGCATCATTAACAGAGAAACAACCAGAAATTATGTGCAATATTAAGTGCACAGCATCAAAAGTGTTTAACCTGAATATAACAAGTTTTCAACAGGAGACAGAGGAACAACTTAACACCATGAGGAAAGAATTAGACAAATCTAGAGTGTAGGATTTCTATGGCACAATTGGCTTGGCCTCTTCAATAAGGCAGGTAATGCGGGGAAAGGGATAGGCAAAACTGTTCTACATTAAAAGAGATTTAAGAGACTTAAAAATCTGAGAATCCCATTGTGGCGCAGTGGAAACGACTCCAATTAGTATCCATGAGGACGCAGGTTTGATCCCTGGCTTTGCTCAGTTGGTCAAGGATCTGGCATTGCCATGAGCTGTGTGTCAAAGGTCGCAGACATGGCTCAGATCCTGTGTGGCTGTGGCCAGCAACTGTAGTTCCGAATTGACCCCTAGCCTGGGAACTTCCATATGCTGTACCTGTGGCCCTAAAAAGCAAAAAAAAAAAAAGAGAGAGAGAGACAGAGAGAGAGACAGAGAGAGAGAGACTTAAAAAATCAAGTGTACTGTATTGTCCTTTACTGGATCTTGGTTTGAAAAAAAAAAAAAGACAGGTGTAAAGCATATTTTTAGGATAATTAGGGAATGTTACTAATTTTGTTAGATGTGATGATGATGATAATAGTGTTATGGTTATATAAGACAATGTTCTTACTGCTTCTTAAGAGATGCATATTGGAGCAGTTAGATGTAAAAGTCATGATGTCTGTTAATTTACTATAATTTATATATACTTGAAGTTGATCATAACAGAGTTAAAAAAAAATTTTTAAAGGAAAAAGAAAACCAGAAGCATGGTACTACTTCAAGATAAAACTCTGCCAGATATCAGGAAGGCTTAGAAGTTTATTTATGAACATCTTCTAAATCACAGTAAAACTAAAAATAAATATATCTGAACATACATTTATAAATATTTAAATTTATAAATCACATATTATATATATTTAGCTACTTACACACGTCTTTTCAAATTTAAATATATATTAAATATATTTACACACATTCAGATTCATATGTGAATAATGGGTAAAAAATTGTCACAGGCTATTCAGATTATCTGCCATTTGGGCAAAAAGATAAGACGCTATTATGCATCTCAAAAATTATAAATTCATATGCCTACAGGGTCAGGCAAGTAAAATAAATAAGAGAACACTGGATCTGAAACATATTTGCATATACTATATGAATAGTTTGGGGCAAGAGGAAACTCACACACCCCTCTATGATGAGCAGCCACTACTTCGCTCCAGCTTATCACTTTCTTTTTGAAAGGATGGGAAGTGTTGTGCAGGCCCAGGACCAACATAGTCTGAATTTCTTTTTTTTTTTTTTTTGGTTTTTAGGGCTGCACCTGCAGTATATGGAGGTTCCCAGGCTAGGGGCTGAATTGGAACTGCAGCTGCCAGCCTATGCCACAGCAACACGGGATCAAAGCCAAGTCTGCAACCTACACTGAAGTTTGCAGCAATGCCAGATCCTTAACCCAATGAGTGAGGCCAGGGATCAAACCCGCATCCTCAAGGATACGAGAGGTTTGTTACTGCTGAGCCACAACAGGAATTTTAAGACTAAAATCCATATATTTGGTAAAATCTCTAAATCTTAAAATAGATTGACATGTCTGGAAAATACTCTATGGGCCAAATGAAACTCACTGCAGTTGCATATGGCCCAAAAGCCATCAGTTTTCAATTTCTAATTAGGTCTGATAATTCAGGTATGACTTACACTGGCAGAGCACTAACTAGGCCTAGGAAACTATGCTGAGTTCGCTGTAGTGCTGGAAGAGATCAGGTATGTAAAATGCATTTAGGTGTTATGATGTGCCTTTGGGAGATATGGGGACTCCTTGAGAGAAAGAAAAAGAGATCAAAGTCTTAACCCCAGAGAAAGAGAAGGCACTCCAACTTAGAGAATTTTTGCTATATAACTCTGATAGTGTCATTCCATTGCTTAGAATTGGACTGAGCTATATTCATGCTCACATAAGGTTTCACTCACCAAAATGTCTTTTTAAATTTTTATCATTTATCCAGGTCATCTTCTAAATCCAAACAAGCTGGCATTTTTAGGGTCTGTATTTCAAGGTAAGCAGCCAAATAAAAATTCTAAAAAAGAAAAAATAAAAATACAATATTATATAGAAATTAGAGGTGACCTATTTTGCACCAGAACTTAACACAAGTATCACAATGGATCACGTCAACTCAGACATTTTCAGACAATGTTAAAATAGGATTTTCATTAAATCTGAAAACAACTTTTTTCCTGAGATCTTAAAACAACTAATTCAAAGAATATAGAAGCATACACCAAAATCATGAAACTGGGAAGCTAAGCCTTAGAGCCCTCCCTATACATTCATTTCTAAATTTGTCAAATTAAAATGAATTAACATTACAGCACAATGTTCACAGATGCTTGGAGCCAAAATGAAAATATTTTGTACATACACTAAATACAAGATCTATTTCTAACAGAATTTCAAATTCTGTTTTTAAACTTCATGTGCATGGATTTTAGTTTTTCTTATTTTATTTATAATAGCTATACATTTTAGTTTTCATTAGGTTTTCAGTTCTAGTTCTAAAGTATTCTTTATTGTATACATAGAAATTATGCATGGAAACTGAATAACTTTGACATGCTTCAGAAAAAAATTCCCTCTTAATAGGACAGTATCAGTCTACATGACTTTAACTGGGCTGCTATAGTTTTATATTATTTCCACATATTGATCTTATAATCTCAAAATTTTAGATGGATTACATATACTAGATATTAATAATTACTGGAGAAATACCTATCCCTTAACTATTTTTCAATTCAAGAAAAAGTGTTTTTAAGTCTCCAAGGAAACGTTAATAAAAACGGACATAAGAAAAAAAATTTTTTATTTTTATTTATTTTATTACTATTATTGTTATTTGCTTTTTAGAGCTGCACTTGTAGCATATGGAGGTTCCTAGGCTAATGGTCTGATCAGAGCTACAGCTGCCGGCCTATGCCATGGCCACAGCAATGCCAGCCAGATCTGAGCCGTGTCTGCGACCTATACCACAGCTCACAGTAGATTCTTAACCCACTGAGCAAGGCCAGGGATCGAACCTGCAACCTCATGGTTCCTAGTCAGATTCGTTTCCACTGCACCATGACAGGAACTCCGAAAAAAAAATTTTTAAATAAAAGAGTTCCCCTGATGGTGGTTAAGGACCTGGCATTGTTACTGCTGTGGCTCAGGTCACTGCTGTGGCGCAATTGTGATCCCTGGCCCAGGAATTTCTATGTGCTGCTGGTATGTACAATAAATAAATAAATAAGTAAATAAATAAAGCATCTAAAAACAAAAAAAGAGGGGAGTTCTCTTGTGGTACTGCAAGTTAAGGATTTGCTGTTGTCGCTACAGTGGCTTGGGTCACTGCTGTGGCATGGGTTTGATCCCTGGCCTGGGAACTTCCATATGGTACAGGCATGGCCCAAGAAACAAAGAAAGGGACTTAAAGAAAATCTCAATAAATCCAAAAAGTAACAATAGGATAGTCACATACTTTGCTAACAGAGCACTAAAATTATAAATTTAAAATAAAGAAACAAAGGCCTTTCCACCTTAAAACAACAACAAAACCCTTGGACTGGGTTTAAAAAGAATTCAAAAGTGTAAAATTTCTAGATATAAGGAGAATATTACATTTTGGAACCTAAAGAATACAACCAAACCAGTAGAGAAGAAAATTCACAGCCATGAATACCTGTATCAAAAACAACCAACCAAAACAGCAAACAAACAAATAAAGAGTTGCATATTAGACTCAAAAAGTTAAGGAAGGAGTTGCTGTTGTGGCTCAGGAGTTAACAAATCAAACTGGCATCCATGAGGACACAGGTTCAATCCTTGGCCTTGCTCAGTGGGTGGAATCTGGCGTTGCCATGAACTGTGGTGTAGGTCACAGATGCAGCTCTGATTTGACCCCGAGCCTGGGAATCTCCATACGCCACAAGTGTGGCCCTAAAGAGCAAAAAAAGAATTAAGGAAAAACCCCAATAAAACGAACTGAAAGAAAGAAAAATGAAGCAATACAGATTAAAAAAAAAAGCACAAAAAAACAAATAAACAGGTACATTGGGGGAAAGAAATCAATAAAATAGTTAAAATACTAGTTAATCTAGTAAGTAAAAAGGGAAAAGTCCAAATATACAAAATAAGAAATAAGAAGCCACAGGAAGCAGAAAATTAAAAGGACAAGAGATTATTTTTTTTCAAGCTTTTGCTCACACTGATCTCTGTAAATATGACAGTGCCCCCAAAAGTACCACACATAGATTTAATGAAACATTATTTGCCCTTTAGAAAGATGATAATTCTAGGAGTTCCCTTCGTGGCTCAGCGGTTAACGAATCTAAGAACCATAAGGTTGCGGGTTTGATCCCTGGCCTTGCTCAGTGGGTTAAGGATCCAGCGTTGCCGTGGGCTGTGATATAGGTTGCAGATGCGGCCTGGATCCTGCGTTGCTGTGGCTGTGGCAAAGGGCAGCAGCTACAGCTCCTGTTGAACCCCTAGCCTGGGAACCTCCATATGCCGCAGGTGCGGCTCTACATAAAAAAGGCAAAAAGACGGAAGGAAGGAAGGAAGGAAGGAAGGAAGGAAGGAAGGAAGGAAGGAAGGAAGGAAGGAGGGAAGGAAGGAGGGAAGGAGGGAGGGAGGGAGGGAGGGAGGGAGGGAGGGAAGGAGGGAAGGAAGGAAGGAAGGAAGGAAGGAAGGAAGGAAGGAAGGAAGGA